>VMRM01000003.1:24965000-25565000 GCA_010277075.1 Poeciliopsis retropinna
ACAGGTAAAATGAAGAATGGAGCCCTAGTAAAAAACTCAGTTATCAGTTGGGTGAAACAGGAGACAATTAGAAAAATGTGTTCTGGTCGGATGAAGCCAAAATTTTGTGGCCTTGCCGAAAAAGCCTCCATCACCCTGAACACAACGTTCCAGATATGACACCTGGTGGTGGCAGCATCATGTTGTGGGGATATTTTCTTCAATAGCCATGAGGAAACTGGTCAGAGTGGGGAGATGGGCTTAGTTAAAGTTAGAGGCAGTAAACGACTTGAGACTGGAATGGAGAAACACCGTCCAGCAGCACAGTGAGCATAAACACCCTGACCAGATCCAGATTGAACAACGCTCATGTATTTCAACAGTCCAGTCAAAGTCTCGGCCTAAACTCCTTTTGATAATCAAGGGCATCACTTAAAAACAGTTGCTGTCTGGGATTGTTTTTAAGAGATGAATGTGGGAAATATCGTCCATCTACGGATGTAGAAAGCTGAGGCTGAATACAAAAACACGCCACACTTTTCAGAAATTTGTAACAACAGCAACAAAAAAATGTTCCTCCAGGTTCTTTTCTTTCCTCTTCACGCACATTTCCGAACCACACAGCCCCAAACTGACCTTGAGCTGCGTGGCTGCCTCCGCCGCCCGCTGCACCTCACTGCGAAGCTGCTGCTGGATGCTGGCCGAGGAGCCGCTGAGCGCCGAGATGGACACGTCGCGCTGGTGCAGCTCGCCGGTCAGCTTCGACACCTCCCTCCTCATGCCCTCCACCTCGGCGCTGTGGGTCTGCCGCACCGTCTCCAGCTCCTGCCGGAGCTGCGGGGGCGACTCCGGACATGTGAGGGGCGACCCGACACGAAGGCGGTGGGGGAAAAAGAAAACAAAGCAGAACGAACGAACGAACAAACGCCCACCTTTTTGCTTTCAGTGACCGAGTTGTCAAAGTTTGCCGCCACGTTTCTCAGCTCTTTCTCCAAGTTTGTTTGATCCTTTAGCTGTCGGCTCATGCTCTCCAGTCTGCGTTCAGGCGAGAGGAAGCACAGGGACGTTTAGATCAATTTGCACAATTAAAATACAAATCAAAGATATTAAGAAAAAAAAAAGTATTATAGTGCAGGAAGAGGTAAAAGCCTGATGGATTAATATTAATAGTGGAGAAAAAAACTATAATATTTATACAATACAATCCTTCATTAGATGAACATAAATTTATGAAATACAGTCATCTCCAAAGTATTTGTTGGAATTTAAATAACGTACATCACAATGAGAAAAGTACGGACATTGCAGAAACTGGCCTGTTTCTCTTGATAAAGAATAAATCTAGAGACAACCATCGGGAAATTAACTCGTCATCTCGACAGAAACCAGCGTGAAAAAGCATCAGCGGAAAATTTCCGCTGGCAGCTTCCGTAGAAAAGTGACAATCAGAGAAAACCGACCTCTACCGCTCTGATGATGAAACAAGTTGCGTAGGAATGAAACGGCACATTTGATTGTCAATATAGTGTGTAAGTATTCAGAATCTGTAGACGATGACAACCTGATTGAGCTGCAGATCCAGCAAGGTGATTTTGAAACCCAAAGTTTTATGCAAAGTTGTGGGAAAAGCAATGAGTGTATCAGACTATAATAAAGTGTTTGTCCACTTTCAAATGTTGCTGATGATACTTATCGTGATGCCTTTGATAAGGGCTTTCTTGTTTTCCTTTAACGTGACGCCAGCAGTCACCCACCTCTGTTTCAGACATGTCACCTCCGCCCTGAGGTTCGCCTCGCCGGCCTGAGCGCCCTGCAGCTTGTCGGCCATCTTCTCCAGGTTCTTCCTGATGACCTCCACGCCGGTGCAGCCCTGAGCTGCCAGGCAGTCCTCCAGAGAGCTGCAGAACGACAACAACACCAAGCAGCCCGTCACCTTCCCGACACAGTGAGGTTAGAGCGCCCCCGCCCTTCTGCAGAAGGTGCTGCATTGCATCCAGCAGAGGAGACAGCTTTTAAACGTCCGCCCACCGGATGACTTGGTCTTTAGCGTGGAGCAGCTGTCTGAGTCTGACGGCTTCGTTTCGAAGTCTTTGCTGATCCAGGTCGGCTCCCCTCGAGGCGTCTGGTTCGTCTGACCGCAGCTGCGGGACAGAGAGGTCACGTCTGTTAACGCGGGACTTCAACTGACTCAACTCTGACAGCAACAAATGAAACAGTGACCAACATATTTGATGTTTGTGGACAAAATGCCATGAAATGATGTGTTTGTAATATCAAGCACTTTGAGCTGCCTTGTTGCTGAAATGTACGACTTAAATAAACTTGACTGGTTGATATAAAATCCCAATAAATGATTTTATGTAGGTTTGGGTTTGTGATGTGACTGTCTGACTACTGTTGGCGACCACTTGATGTAACATGTGGTATTTAATAAACACTTACTAGTTGTCCAAATTATGATCACTGTTGTTTTTAGAGCTCAAAGTGTTTCATATAAGCTGAGTTAGGTAGTATCTAGTTACATTTATGCAATTACATTTAGTGATCGCATACATTTAGAATAAAAAAAGTACTTTTTTTTTTTTTTAATTCTAAATGTACTTTTAGGATTATTTTTTACTGCACTTCTTACTTTTACTTGAATCATTTTATCATGAAGTATTTTTACTCTTTCTTGAGTAAAATTTCTGGACTTTCCACTGAATGAAAAACTAAATTTCACCAAAGTTTCAGAAGTTTTATAATGAAAGAAATTGATTTGGAAAAAAACATTTTTTTGTTACTTATATGAATTATTGTCATTTTGGTCCTTTAAAAAAATAACATTTTCCACTACACTTCATATTTTGGTTCATCTGATGATGTCATTTGTAAATACTGAACGACTGATACATTGATCAGTTACTCAATAACTGATTGATTACCAATTGCTTGAATGGATACTTTTTACTTTTACCTGAATAAGAATATTTTACAGTAGTGCTACTAAATCTTTGGCTCTCTGACCGTTCCCCTCCTCCTCCCCCATGCTGACCTCCTGTGGCTGTCCCAGCAGGGCCTCACAGGGCCGCAGGCGCTCCAGCTCCAGCTCCTGGGACAGCAGGCTGCTGCGGGCCTTCTCCAGCAGAGCGCCGAGATGCTGCACCTCCGAGCAGCACTCCATGTGCTCCTGCTCCACCCGCCACGGTGCGCTCTGGGAACAAAACGCGGCACGGTGACGAACAACCGCTTCCTGGTTTATATCTCTCTCTCTCTCTGTGGTTTGGTTACCTTAATGTGTGAGATCTCCTCAGTCAGGCTCTTATTCTGAGCCTCCAGGGTGGCGAGCTGATTCTGGTACTGCGCCCGCTGCTGCTCCCACTCCACAGAGAGCCGCTGGTACTCCTGCAGCAACCAGCAGGGTTACCTGCACTGCTATTGGTGCTACTGCTGGGTCCGGTGTAAGCGACGCAAATGGAAATGCGGGAATGTTACCTTCAACCGGTCTGACTCTTTTGCTCCTCCGCTTGTCTGCTTGAGCTGTTTCCGCTGGAGTTTTTGGTAACTTCCCTTTAAATGGTCCAGCTGAAAGAAAGCCCGTACAACAGCGTGTCAGGGTCATTGTTAATAGGAGAAAAAAAAACAACGGAGTACATTTTTGCCAAACAATTTCAGAAATTTTCAAGAAAGGACCTGGAAATGTATGAGTTTCGAAAGTTGAAAATTAGTTAGAAAAGACTGGGGCGTTTTCGGATTAATCTCAGAAATTTTCTAAGAAAACATTTTCTTGTCTTTACATTTTTAAAATTCACTTTTAGATTAACTCAGAATTTAGATAATGAATGAAGTAA
Organism: Poeciliopsis retropinna; assembly: GCA_010277075.1. Lineage (NCBI taxonomy): Eukaryota > Metazoa > Chordata > Actinopteri > Cyprinodontiformes > Poeciliidae > Poeciliopsis > Poeciliopsis retropinna. The sequence continues at coordinate 24,968,810 of VMRM01000003.1, forward strand.
AAATCAATCTGAAACTCAGAAATTTTGATAAAATGACGAATCAAATTTGTGAGTTTTCCAGCAGAATTCTAACCATGTCGCTGTGAGCACGACTACAATCATTCAGTCCAACTTTTAATGCATCAAAGGAGAAAGAAAAAAATCAGACGCTCTCACAGATAAACACTTGGACTGTTTGCTTCGAGACGTCTCACCTCTTCTCGGAGTTTCTGCAGCTGTTGCTCGTACCTTGCAACTACCTCTTGGCGACTTTTCAGGATTTCCTCCAGCTGTTTCTGAAGTACTCCAATCTGCAAACAAAAGCCCTTGAACGAAACTCCTCATGCAACAATTTCCATACTTTAAGAAAAAAAAAAAGATTTCCAGGCCTGATCACTTCACCTCCAGGTCCCTCCGCTCAATGATGTTCTTGGAGGTCAGAAGGCCCTCCTCTCCATTCTTCACCCTGACCTCCAGGGCATGCTTCTCAGCCTTCCACTCCCTCCTCTGGTGGCTGATCATGATGTCGATCTGTCTCATCAGTTCCTGGAGCTCTGGCTCGCATGACGACAGGACAGAACTGCAGCACACAGACCGGATGGAAGCACGTCTGTTAGAGCCAGTAAAATACAACACTGACGTTCTAATTCAGTTTGGTGTTACCTAAAGTTAGTCGTCCGCGCTGATTCAAGAGAAGCCTCCATCTGGATCAGTTTGTGTGTGTGTGTGATTGTTGTAGGTAAAGTCTTCTCTGGAGGTGTTAATCTAAAGGCTCATGTCTTCCACTGGCTGACAACAAACCAGCTGGTGGAATCCTGAACGTTACGCCGCCTCTACTGCCACCCAACTGAACCGGGCAACAACGACGCTTCCACTCAGCTGCTAGAGAAACGGAAAGGACCGAACTGAGGCGAGGCGCCGCGGGTAAAACACTGAGCTTCATACAGCGACTTACTAGCGGCAGGAGATAATTTACAGCTAAGTTGGTCCGTCCAAGGATATTTGTTTACCTCCGTAACAGCACTTATGCCGCCTTTCACTCCTTTGAGTACAATGAACTTCCTGCGGTAACCCCGCCCCCGTACTGTGACCTCAGCACGTTGTACGTCAACTTAACCGAAGCCACGGTTCTCTAGTTTCAGATGGCGCTCATGGCTCGTCGAAATAGGAAGGTACTGTAAATTTAATGATCGGGTATGAGGCACGCAAGGTATTACATAACTACGAATACATATAAATCAAACAACACGCAACATCGCTGTATTTGTAGGTATAATTTCTATTGTGCCGGACAGTTGAACACGTGGCTCGTTGGTCTAGGGGTATGATTCTCGCTTCGGGTGCGAGAGGTCCCGGGTTCAAATCCCGGACGAGCCCTTATTTTACAACTGGTTTTATAGCTGCTGTATCGTTTGTCTCTGCCTCACATTTCTGTAGATGTAATATGCACCATTTGTTCCTTTGTTGTTAGGCGGTCTTATGATATACGGGTGCACACAGAGGCAAAAATACTAAAATCTTGCAAAGCATTTATCTCTTGAAAGATTTGAAGTCATAGCCTCTCTTGTTTCATTGTGATCCAATGGGCTGGAGGACTGCTTCGCCGGCCATTTCGACTTTTCGCCATTGCGTGCCTGTTGGCTCGTTTTTTCATTCGATTCTGAGAATGAAACAGATACAGCCGTCTGCTACGGACAGGAAACGTCCACGACGGAACCATTTAATTTCTGCTGGTCTTTTCGGGTGAAGAAATTGAGTCAAAGAGTGAAAACGGCATTTCAATTCAACCCATCGAACATGGTTGTTGCGTGTCTCCGTAATAGGCATAAAAACGTGATCGGACTTCCTTTTTCATGTGGCTCGTTGGTCTAGGGGTATGATTCTCGCTTTGGGTGCGAGAGGTCCCGGGTTCAAATCCCGGACGAGCCCACTTTTTGTCCTGGTTTATGTTTAGCTTTAAACATTTCCTTATCATCTGACAGTATGTACATCATTTTAGATTTTATATATATATATATATATATATATATATATATATATGTGTGTGTGTGTATATTGTGTGTGTGTGTGTTGTTGTTGTTCCTCCCCTTCTATCCACACCCCTCCTACAGCCTCCATCCTCCCTTCCTTATTCCTCCACCTGCTTTCGGTCATAAGGCGAACAAAGAGCGCCTCCACCTCTCTGCTCCCCCAGCTGTTGGGAGGGCTTATACTGAAATAAAGAGAGGGACGTTCCTGTTCCGCCCCCACAAACGCCGCAGACAGTCTTGACAGCCGGGCTCTGTCTCTGTGTTCACAACAGCGTCACTGAACAAGACAGTCGAGGCAGATCGGGATCATCTCAGCTGTAAGTAGGACGATATATTACCGTGAGCTTTATTCTGTGGAGAGGAGAAAGATCACATGATGCCATCTTGCCTGTTACAGTCGTTTCTGTTTTCTTAGAGCTCTTTTAAATTCATGTTTTATAATAATGTGTTAACAAAGCAATCCAAACTTTTTTTGTAATCAATGTTTGACTTATCTGTAGACATTTGAACGTTATAATTTTCGATTATCTGCTAAAGTTGAATAGAAATTTATTTTATTTTTTTTTAAAGGTTTGTAATCTTTGAAGCTTCACTCTGGTGACATAATTTGATTCACTAGGGAGAGTCAGCGTGGGAATTTGAGATTAACTGCTTTGACACATCGTTGGATCTCCCTCTGGGATTCATTATTATTATTATTATTATTCACCGCAGCAGCAACAGGAGGACAAACTCCCAGCGCGCGCCGCTGACGATGGTCCTGTGTGAGGATGGCGAGTGCGGCGTCTGCCTCCTGCCGTACTCCCGCATGGACCGGATACCCCGGGTGCTCCACTGCAGGCACACCTTCTGCGAGCCGTGCCTGGAGACGATATCCCGGCGGCACAGCGGGCACCTGGCCGTGTCCTGCCCGCTGTGCCGCCGGGTCACCTGCATAGGGCGAGAGCGCAGCCTGCAGGAGGCCCTGTGGGTCGACCTGGAGCTGTGGGAGCGGATACAAGAGGCCGCAGTGGCGGAGGAAGAGGAGGAGGATGGCCAGAAACGAAGAGCGACGGTGCAGAGGGTGGAGGCCAAACAGCAGCCCGCATTACAGGCCGAGTGGTGGGTTCATGAAAAGAAACACTAATGTTTAACTGGAAAGCGAGTCTATTTTTACTTCTGCCGTTATGGAAATGAGATTTTCCACAACCGTGTTGTCCCGACGCCACACAGAGATGGCATAAACATAACCATGGGGGCTTGTTTCTGGGAACAAAACACACTTCAGGCGTTTATCCAACTGAAGGGCTGGGACAATTAATCGGATTAATCCCGAGGAATCGATTATTCAACTAATCGTCAACTAATTTAGTAGTGATCGATCGTTAACTGGAGCGTCTTTGACTGCAGAAACAACAACTCAGAGTAATTAAGTTAAAACAGTTAAAAAAATACATTTTGAATCTGTGATTTAAAAAAAAACACAAAAAAAACTTTGTAAATATGTTCTAACACAACTTCTCAAATGACTTAATTTTAGATTTATCGGTTTAAATTAGGTAAAAAAGACAACAACAACAAAAACTATGTTAAGTTGAGTAGAAAGGTTAATGTTTTCACATGTTGATGTTTCAGCTCCAGACGCATTGTTTGGTACAAATAATCAAACATACGCTAGCAGAACGCTACATTAATACGTTTTAGGCAACAACATGTAGTTTATTTTAAAATGAACTGAATTGTTTATTTATTTGCATCTTTTAATGTATTTCTACTATTGTTAAAAAAAAGAAGAAGAAGAAGGTTGAAGTGGTTTGATGAAAAATCTGCAGAATGGGCCAATTTTTAAAAATCCAATCAATCGTCAGAATAATCGATTACTGAATCGATCGCTGGCTGCAGGCCCTGTCCGAGCGCCTTCGCGGAGAAACGCAGGAATTCCTCTCATACCGAGGAATTTCTGCAGCTTAGCACGTGGGTGATAAACTGCAGACGTCCCATTAGCGCCTGAGCTCTGCAGCGCCGCGCTCTGCCACAGGAAGCTCAACTCCTGCCCCGTCTTCCCTCTCCTCAGCGTCTCCTGGCGGCCGGCCCCGACGCGCCTCAGGCTGCCCGCTCTGTTCCGGAGGTTCAGCTGGACCAGGCCTCACCGGGAGACCGTCATTCCCAGCAGCAACAACGTGTGAGTTTTCACTTCCGGGACGGTGGTCAGAACGGCCTCTGAGAGGAAAGAAAGTGACTGAAGGTGTTTGTTTTTCCTTTTCTGTTTTTTGTTTCGTTCAGAGAGATGAAATCCTGGCGCCGGCTCTCAACAGACGACGTCTTCTAAGAAACGTTGTTTCGGATCCATTTGTCTTCCTGTTAGAGACGGTTTTGTCCTCAGCTGAAGGTCTTCCCATTATTTCATCCAGGCTTAGTTCTCCCAGCTGGTGCAGTGGGATTTAGTTCAGCTGTCCCAGTCCGGCTAAGGCCCCCAGAGCCCCTCACAGCAGGTGGTCCGCTCCTCGTCACCCAGCATAATTTATTATTTTCTTTATTTATGACAGTTTGTTGACAGAGTTTGTAATTAAACTATTTTTAAAATATTTCTTTTCCACGTTTTATTTTTTGAATTTCTTTCTTTGTGATATTAAGGAATCATGAACTCCAGTTTGAAAACTCCACTCTTCCCTCCATCTTTCCTGAAGTATTAAGTCAGGACATGAATATGATAATGTGACTGGAACTTTATGGACACAAAAAAAAGAAGCTTTGCATAAAACACCCAGTCAGCCGTGAAAGTGGATTATAATCTTCATTCATCGAGCATCTGGCAAATTTTCCACGTTAAATGATATCAGAGAACTGGATCATCACTTCCAAGGGAACGCCCTTCGTTCCCCCTGCCTGCCTGCCTGTGTCTGGAGGGTTCTGTTGTTATGAAGTGTGCTGTCACACACACACACACACACCCACACGCCCACACACACACACCCACATACACACACACCTCACTCCGGAGCCGTTGTTTCAGCACGAATTTGTTTCGCCTCAGTCTTATTAAGGTCAGCGCAGTAAGAAATCCGTTGGTCGTCCCACTGGTTTAGCAAACAGCTGGCTGCCTCAGCTGCAGATCTCTTAAAGAGACAGTCCCGCCTTAACACCTGTCATTAATCCGACTGAGCCTTTCAATTCCCTTTTTTCCATGTTTTCATGTTAAAGCTGTAAGCCTCAGTGGTGGTCTGATTTATGTGGGATTAAATGTGAGAGATCTCAACCACAGGTGTGGTTGGTGTAGTCAGGTGTAGTCAACTCCAACCAGTACAGGACCAAATTACATTATTGTGAAAATATGTTACGGATAGATGAAATTTTATCATTTTTGACACACAGACACTGTAATATTTTAACTATTTGCTAACAGGTAATTTTGTCACAGTGGTTCTTTAGGGATATCCATGGTCAATGAAGATGAGTTTGGCACCCCTTCTATTGTCCTGCTTGTATGTTTAGTGTTTGCGCCTTTCTCTGCCACACTTTTTTCCTTCCACTCAACTTTCTCCGAACATGTTTGGATCCAGCTCTCCGAACAACCAGCTTCTTTAGCATTTGGTGCTTGTTATACCGCCCCACAGAAAACATGTTTAGAATTAAATGGGCTCACTAGGTTTGGACAACGTTGAACTTTTCGACAACATTCTAATTCTAATACACCCAATTTTGGGTTTTCATTCTCTGTAAGCTACATTAATCAAAACTACAAGAGAAAAGGCCCAAGATATTTTATTCAATGTGCTATCAATCTATTAATATAATGCAGGTATTGTGTGACAAAACATATTTATTGTATGTTTTTTATTTATTATTTCTATTAAGAAGCTGAATGTATAACCTGTATAGTCGTTGGAGATAATCTCCATGAGGGACAAGCAGGAGTTTCAGTTTCGCAACATTTCCTGACTCATCATGTGATACTTAATGTGTTAATAATTAGGATTAAAGTTGAACTGGGAAGGAAGGAACTCCCAGTGATGTTACAAACACATTCTGTTACAAATATTCTGCCATTTAGCATCAGACTTATTCAGAGCATGTCTAATTTAATTATTGGGATCCATAAAATAAAACTGTCCATTGTAAGCAAACTCCAGATATATATAACTAAAAGTTTAATGATCCACACAAACAGCAGTGGCTGCCTAACGAATTCAGGTAGTGGTGAGGCCAAACAGGAAGTCCAGCAACGCGATCTTTTGAAACAACATTGAGTAAACACTCACCAGGGTTTGCTAAGTATATTAGGTCATGTACATTCCTGTGTTGTGACGCTTAATCCACTCAAACAGTTACAATGTATGTGACTGAACAATACAGGTGAGCTGCACCTGATGGCAAACAGAGCGAACCAGTCAGCTAACCTTTTAACCCAGGTTCTGAAAAATAACCGGAAAATAAAGAAACACAGTTAAGATGACAATAGTCACATCAAACTAGCTTATTTCCTTATTAGTCCTGGAGGAGGAAAGTTATTTCAGATTTATGTTTTCCATAAGAAAACATTTCTATCTCCTCTATTGTATTAAAAAAGTCACTTACAAAATTAATGTTATAATTGATACAGTTTCTGAAATTTTGGAATCTTCACAGCAACTCCATAGATTCTTCTAAGAGGACTTTCAGTCACTCCTAATGTCTTTGCACTTTCCTCTAATGAGACAAATTTCATTTTAAAGTCGTGTTTACCATTAGTTTATGAACAGCATGTGCAGAAGACATCAGACAATATTCAGAAATCAAATTAAATTCAAGGTCAAATAATTGTTGCAGGAGATAACAATAGCTGTCATACATGAATCGAGTGCTGGTTTAGTTTATTTCGTCAGTGTTTTCTTGTTCAGGTGGTTCATTAGTAAGAATGTGTTCATAAAGCAGCCACAGCTTCGATCACACAGCTCTGACACAACATTGTTCTCCGTTGGGAACTGAAAAGTTTTGGAATAGGCAGCAGCTGTTTGGGAATCATCTTTTTGTTAGTTCTTATGGCAGATTTCCTGTTTGTCATCCTTGGTCAAGTTTTTTTAACTAAAGAAAAACGAGTAAACTGTCTTGATGACAGGTGGCTGATAATAAGCCTTTTTAAAAATGCGGATGTTGATAATAATCACAAAACGCACATTTATGTTACACTTTCTCCCAAATGTCCCCTGAAGTAGTTAAGACACCCCACATCTGTCTCATTTTTTTGTTTTTCAGGTGGCTTAGCCATAGATTTTTTTGGCGACTAACTTCTTCCAATTGAATAATTATTAATATTGTAATTCTGAAAATATATTTTTATAATATGTATAATCTCCTGAGTATTCCCCACACATTTTACTGTCCTCACTAGTATTGAACATTTTTATTTCTGATGAATTAATTTTATGACCAGAATATAGAGAGCACACCAACCTGCCAGCTTGCCATTTAGCCGTGCATTAAAATTTTCAGTGGCTCTTTCTTGTATTTGCATTTCTAAAAGAAAAAATAAACACTTCCAACAAGTTAAGTAAATTTTGGTTTCTTACTGTGTTGCACATGACAAACTGCAGCACTGAATTATATTTCAGTAAATAAAACAAAGATACTTACATGTGTGCTGCTATAAGCTAGCAAGAAACTGTAAGTCCCAGTTGGACTATTTAGATAGCTATATTGTAACAAAGAATCAAATGTTGATGCATTTTAAATTAAGCTATTTGTATTTTCTGTTTGTTAAGCAACTACCAAATTGGGATTGTATCAAATATTAGTCATAAAACATCTATTGGCCACATCAATTAAGGAAATGCAAAAAACTTAATTGTTTTAATATTTTTAATGAATCAAAGTTAAAGATTCTTATGTCACAATTGATACCTACAATTAGCAAGCAAACTAAAAAATATAAGAGCGTCAATGTTATTATATGTTGGTGGACATAGAAACCTAATTTTCCATTGTTATGTTGTGATTGGTCTATGTCTTATTCTGGTGTTGGCCAATAGAGAAGCTGAATATCTGGTTATATTACTCTCATTGAAACTGGGTAGTTTTACTGAGTCGGAACAGAAAGTTCAGTTCCTCTGCATGTTCACACTTGCAGGTTGTTAGTTCCCAATGTAAGAGTACATATTCCTCTAAGTAATGATGGTAATATTTACTATAAGGTTAAGTTTTCAATTTGAGAAACAAACATTTTATCAAATCAAATGATGAGCAAAGGAAAAAGTACAAAAGACACTCATGCAGAAGGTTGGTAATAAGACATCTTTATTAACCATTTGGAGAGACATGCTAGATCTCTGTACAGTGTGAATGAGAACCAGGTCAGCAGTAATCAGGTTTGATGCACTGATCTGTGAGAGTACAATCACAAAAATCAGCAGGGAGACCACCCCAGCCCCTGCTCCCCCACACAAAGATCCCATTTACGTCCCTCAGTCCATCTCTGTGGAATGCTGAAATGGGCCGTCAACAAATAAAGGTGGACTCTGCCATTTTCAGGATTTAAATACAATGGAGTATCTCCAAAATTCAATCTGAAAAACCAATACTCTAGAGTTATTTGTTAGGAACAAGGAACCAAGAACATTTTGTTGCAAAATGGACCCACACAGAGCTTCTTCTTAGCATGTCGAGGGAAGTCCAATGGCACTTTATTTTTGTATGTTTGTATTCTGGTGAACGTTTCCTGCGATATTTTAACCAGCTGTTTTACTATTTGGCTCATTATGTTGGTTAAAGTTTGTTTTAGAAGTGTGCTCCATATATAGATGTGTGAAAACAATTCCCAAACCAACGCTTCTACTCTAGGACACACTACTCCAAATTGCATGGAAATTAACAATGAACATTTCCTTTTAACGGTTTACATTTTCACTCTATATCTAAAACACATTCTGCAAAAGTGCTGTAAAGACTTCACATCAAAGACACATCAAATCGAAGTAGTGTTCTTAGCACTGGCCGACTTCACCACCAGAACGTTATGATAACTGGCCCCGAAGGCGGACAGAAGTCGTCCATAATGTCAACATTTTCATCCAGTTCAAACACAAGCAGGAGAAAACAAACGTGGAAACGCGTTCTGCGACAGTTTCTTTAACGATCGGACACATCTTTGAATTAAGCGACTGTACAAGTAGAATGAAGCGTCCCCCAACTTCATAATAACCTGAAAGGTCTACATGTGCAAATTAGTCTTTAGTCGGTGAGGAAACAGAAGAACGTCGTTTTAAGGGTGTAGTTGGTCCGCAGAGGGTTGGACTCTTCGCTGCTCTTTACGGCGATCTGCATACACAGATCATCGTTAAACACATAATTCTCCCACAGTGTGACAGCAGCTGGACGGACACAGTCCGTGACATTCAGACCGGAGGTGTCCTTAAAGAGAGCCGGAATGTGGCGGGAGTGAAGTGACGTGGCAGTGGCCCTCAGTGGAACTGCGTTCTAATGCCGTCCGTACAGAAAGCACAAATTTACACACACACACACGGCAAAAAAAAAAAAATCAAAAATCAAATCAAAAGGTTGTCAGAAGTCAAGTATACAAACCCAGCTCTTAGAATGCTATGCAATCAAGTCACTGGTGGAATATTACATTTTTCAAACTCGTGTACACAGGTAGACAGTACCTATGCTTTACAACTAGGCATGCATTACATACTCTGGACTTTACAGCTCGGATTGATCCATAACGTCTGAAATACAAATGTGAGGATAACAGCAGGGCTACAGGCAGGAAGGCTGTGATTGGCTGTTCTGTAATTAGCTCTGAGATACTGAAGAATAGTCGATGATAAAGCTGAAAACGTTTTTTTTTTTTTTTTTGCGATTGCCCACAATCGTTGTCGCACACAATACGGTCTGGTCTGTTCTTCAGGCTCTCAGACATGTTGTCGTTTTCCTAAAGTAGATAAAGAAAAAAAAAAAAACACTTCCAGAGAAATCCAGCTTGTCACACAAAAATATGGAAAAAAAAGAAAGCTTTTTACTTCCACATGGGAGAACAAAATCTACCCTCATATCAGGGTTTTTTTGAGAGAGGGGGCGGGGGTTTACCAAGTGGTACAACTTTTTCTTTACTTTTTTTGTGTGGCATTTTTGTTAAAGTAGACCCAATTTCACATATTGCTAGTTCCAACCGATGATCAGTGGTCGGGTGAGGAAACCGGGATCTCAACGTGCAAAGTCAACAGCGGGGTTAACCAATGGGAAGCAACGTAACAAAGCGTGTGGCGTTGATGATGGAGATCCATGGAGAAACCAAGAGCACTAACAGGAGCAGCCGCTTTCAGTGGTCTGGGGCTCCTGGGGTTTGTCCAACTTTATGTCGATCACTGAAAAGTATTATTAAGGAAGCCAAGCAAGTCGGTCGACAGGACATTGTATGTATCATTAAAACTCAGATACGATAAACGGAGTGGCTTTTCAAGTATTTATAGCTGCTTATCAGTCTTTCTCAAACTGGAGCCAACAGTGGAGATGAACTGCAGGCCCTGAACGCCTCACCTGTCCTCAAGCTCGATCAACTCCATAACTAGACACAATGATGCAGCGATTCTTGCAAAAGGAATCGCAAAGCAACAATATTACATTGCAGAAAAACACAAAGTATTAAGAATTTGGTTTCTAGTGTTTCTAGAAAGAACCATGTATGGTACAGTACACGGTGTACCATACAGTGTGCCATACATGGTACACTGTCCATGTATGGTACAGTGTACCATACATTAACATGCATTTTAGTAAACTCAAATTTCTGTTTTACAAAAATCTTTTTTAATAGAGCTTATGCAGTGTTCTAATTTTCTAAGAAACTGAAATTTAGGGTTTCTAGGTGTCAAACTCCAGTCCTCAAAGTCCTGCAACTTTTAGATGTGCCTCTGCTGCACCACCTGAACAGAATAATGAGGTCATTAGAAAAGCTCTGGAGATCTGAGCTACACAATAAGGAGGTAATTAAGCCATTTGATTCCAGTGTTTTGTACTTGTCGCACATCAAAAAACTGCAGCACAGAGGCCTGGAGAGGCCTTTGAGGACTGGAGTTTGACACCCTCTCATACTCTGTGGAACAAAATCATCACAATTATAATATATATATATATATATATATATATATATAATATATAATATAGAAAATTATTTTGTATGCAACAAATCTATATGAAGTGTGTTTTACTTTTTGAACTGAATGACATAAATTCACTTTTTGACGACAAAAGAATACGCAGACACTAACTGCAGTGAAAGTTTCCAACCACTAGATGGCGCCTTTTCCTAACATTCCAATAATTCACCAATGAGTTCTGCAGAATCTGTGCAGAGTCACAGCGGGTTTGGTGCCCATCTGCAGTGATCAATAGGAGAGAGGTGGGTTACAACATGGAGGGTCGTCACTCCGTCACAGAGGCAGACTGGACCCCCCTCACACACACACACACGCACAGAAGTTTGTGTGGCTATCTTTGTAGGGACTCTCCATCGACTTCCATTCATTTACTACAGCCTAAACCTTATTCTAATCCTAACCATTACATACCTAGCCCTAACCAAAACGCAATTCACACCTTAGTCCTAAATCTAACCCCTGACCCAAAAGCAGAGTTTCCCCTTGTGGGGACGAGGCTTCGGTCCCCACAAGTAGCTGTGGGTCCCCACAACGCAAGTATGTGTCAGGAAAATGGTCCCCACAAGGTATTAGACAAAAACGCACACTGAAGGGGAAATTAGAGAGAGCAATCAAATGAACAGTTCTGTTTTTGAGCTGTGGGAGGAAGCTGGAGTACCCAGAGAGAACATGCTAACTCTGTACAGAAAGACCCCAGATTGAGGTTTGAACCCTGGAACTTCTTTCTGCAAAGCAACAATATTACATTGCAGAAAAACACAAAGTTTTAAGAATTTGGTTTCTAGTGTTTCTAGAAAGAACACAAAACTAAAAGTAACTTTGCAGAAAGATACAAGAGCTTAATTTAAGTCAAAATTCCTTAACTGATGAAAACATGCTGGTCCACTGGCAGATTATTTCACTTATGACATTTTCCCAAAGGGGAAAAGTGAAATCATCTCCAGTGAAACTAGCACTTTGTCATCAATATTAAGGAATCCTTGTCTTGTGAAACAAGCTTCTATATTCCTCTGAAACATTACTTCATAAGTTTAGTTCAGTCTTGTTTCAGTTGTGTTAAGATATTTGCACAAGAAACTAGACTACAAATACTTGGTAGGATTTTGTGTTTTTGCAGTGTAATGTCCATCCCACACTTATAAATAGGGTTCTGTTTTTATTCTTTCCTCACAACAGTTTTTTGGACAAAGAGGAAGCGACCAAGTGATGCAGCCCAGTCCGTCTGTTGTGTTATGATGGAGACATTAACTTTGAATGAATCCTGGCTTAAATCACTGTGGAACAACTGTCTAACTAATGAGCCACGGTTGTCAAAATAATTTTAAAAAAGCACAGTGCTGTTCCGACTTCATCTTAGAGACACAAAAAGCACATCCTGGCTGATCCAGACCTTCTAGTAAACATGAAGGTGCAGTAGCAGCAGCAGCAACCTCTTATTTATGGGGCAACAAACACTTTTGGCCTACATCTTGTGTGCAAACTAGATCCAAACAGTCCCAGTGTGGCTCTCAAGCTCCTTCCCGCTGTTTTACAGTGGAGCGTGTGGTGGTATGATGTCATTTGAAGGGCAGCGGTTTAACACGGCGCGTGCCCGAGCGTTCCCACATGGACCGGCTGGCCCCAGCTGGAGGATGGGAGCGCGTGTGTCAGCTGCCAACATCACCAAACCAAACGAGCCCGTCGGCCATGAATATTTTAGCGGTCGGCATAACTCGGTAATGGCTATGGCTCCGGTTCAAGACGATTTGACATTTCTAAAGAGGAGTTTTGTCAGCGCGGTTGTGTCAAGAGGGGCTTGGTTGAGCCCGAAGCTAGTTTTTACATTATTAAAAACACAAAACAAAGCAATAGAAATATGAACTTATACAAAATATACAGTGATGAATATGTTTATTATGAAGTAGCTATGTTATCCTAATCCATGAAGGGAGGAGGGGAAAAAATGAACAGGGCAGGTTCAAAATAAATGAAATGAAATGTGTACATTTGTGTTTTTTTTTTTTTTTTTTTGCTCTCCTGCTTTCAGGCCTTCATTTGATTTCTTTCCTGTTTGCCTGAGTAAAGGCTGCAGGTGTTTGCGACATGCTGGAGTAGTCTGGTTCATAGTGAAATCCCAGATGGGATCTTCCTGTCAAATTAAAGCACTTTCCCCAGATCAGAACCTGACGAAGAATAACCAGCGTGACTGAAAGGCAAACTGAATGTAAATCATGCTGCTTTGCAGTGAAACAGCTGGTACACGACATGACTTATTCTGCTTCCCCTTATTCCACAATCCTCATTCTGTTTAATGGGGTTTTGTTGTTGTGATAAACTAACAAAAAAGTAGAGCTTAATTGTTCAGAGGGACGTGAGTTACACATGAGCTTGGCTTGTGGCAAACCGCAAAAGAGATTTCGCACCAATTCCTCTCCACCGGAGATGTACGCAGATAATTTCTTCCAAGTAAAATCTCAAGTCTTTGGTCCACAACTGAGATAAAACTTTTTTTATTAAAACCAGAACACCTGGGGGCATCTGACCCCGCACTTTTCAGCAAGACATGAGCTTATTTTAAGTCAATAACTGATTAATATTCATAAAACGTACTAGTTTCACTGGAAGATCATTTCACTTATAACAAAGACATTTTTCCCATGTTATTAGTGAAATAATCTGCCAGTGAAACCAAGTTATTCATCAATATTAAGGATTTATTGATTTAAAACAATCTCCTTTATCTTGCTAAAACATTGCTTCTAAGTTGTCTCATTGCAAACAATTTTACACTAGAAACTAGAACAAATATACTTGGTAAGATTTAGTGTTTTTATATTTTAATATTTTCTTTAGATGTTTTATTTATAATGGCTAAGCTAACTCCTGTTTATCCCTGCCTTCCTTCATATTTTAAAACACCATGATATGTTTAAATGGTTTTCTCCTCACTCTGAGCTGGAATAAGTTTTAATAATATTGGGAAATTCATACGAAAACCTCTGTTTTCAATCTTAATAGCAAAGATGATCAAAGATGATCAAATATGAGGCATAAATTACAACAACAAAATAAACAAGAAGGAAGTGCTTTTATTTTTGACAGTTTTAGCTGGAAGTATCTTTGTAAAGTTGCAACTAGCTTGGCAGCGAGAGAAATGTCAGGGGTGAGTTATGTTTATTATGATTTCTAAATGATCCAAAGCCATTTCACACAGTATTCATTTGGAGAGACATTAATGTCGCCATTATTATGAAGCTACTGCGAACACGAGCAGATTGTTATGAGGCATTAACCTCCTATAATCCACCAATGTCACCGGCTGCTAATCAAGCTCATCCTTTCACAATAAAACAGCTGCAGTCTGTCATTCACATACTGACTTCCATCCAGTCTATATTAAAAACGGTTTAAGACTGGAGTCTCCGACCGGGAGTCCAAGTCTAGTCTAGTTTAAAATAGTTGCAGTCAAAGTTGCACATTTTTAAAAGTTTTTAATTTGCCAGGAGACGGGCTTGCAAAAAAGCTTAAATTATTTAATCTTTTCCAGAAAATACAGGATTTTAAAGTAGTTAATATGAGAGACGCAGCAATCAGATATTACTGTCTGTGATATTGAAAACAAAAACATTTAGATGAGGTAGAGGTGGCAGTGTGCCTGATCCATAAAGGCTGATCAATTCAGTCTAACTCTATACTTTATGATCTGAGATACATCATACGTTATCATTTATTTTATATTATATTTAGAATTCCCAATTACATTTTAAAACTTAAGGTGATCAGTCAGAATTGAGGTAGAATTTTGATAACTGGTGAAAATTGCAACGCCACACAAAATTAGCAAATGAGTGAATTTGGATCGGAGTGACTGATTCACGTTTGTGGTTGTGACTAAAATGGGGAAAAGTTTTAAGCACACTGGACACTGTTGGTGCAGCCAGTTCCTTTGTTTTTGTCATGTTTTCCTGATGACCCCCGTGCTGATCTGGGTCAGGCGCCATGTTTAAACCCTGGAGGGGTTAACGACACAACCATTAGGTGGGAAATTGTTTTCAGAAGCAGAGAGCAGAGAGAGAAACCAGAAACCTTCAGGCCTGCACATCCATCATGATGCGCTCCCTTCCCACCTCCAGTTTATATGCACTGATTACAGTTTCCTGCTAACTGCCGTCTGATTGAGACCCCTCAACTCTCTGCTTCAAATCACATCTCATCCTTTTGAATCCGGAGCCCCCCTGAATCTGTGCGTGTTTGTGTTTGGTGCGTGGAGCCGCTTCACTGAGCAACCGTGTCAGCAGAGACGCATCGCTGCTGAGGAACTGTCATCACCAGCCATCCATCACCGCTCCTCCACCTCTCACACCGGGAAAGAAGAAAACAACAATAAAAAAAAACAACTACTAAAGAAGAGATGGAGCTAAAACAGCTGGCTACGACTAATGAAAGGTGGATCTCAGTGGATGGAAAAGTTTGGCAGGTTACTAAGTTTATTCCTGCAGGAGCTGAGTTCACAAGTAAATTACAGGAACGCTGCAGCGGAATGTGCGGGAGCCAGCGTTCCCGTGCTGCGCCGCGGTCCGCCTGATTTAGGCAGATAAATGCTGCCGTGTTCGTCGGGACAACAGGAGACCCCTTAAAAGTGAAGGAGTAATGACGTGCGGCACGACCGCAAGCAATTTTCTAGCTCATCTACAGTTTCCATAGAGATGCGACTCTGCGGTTGTGGAGTTGAGGAAGCTGTGGAGGGCTGCTGCACCCAGGGGAGGAACGGTCACAGAAACAAATGGTCGACGCTCACAGACGGAACAAAAAGACAAAAACATACAGAATTATTGTTGCGTTATTAACACTGCTGAAGTATTGATATGAGACAGTGCCAACATAATGGTACATTAATCTGGCTCTTGTCGTTTAACATACATTTTGTTTGTTTATTTCTGTTGAAATAAGCAATAACTCGATGAATCGCATGATAAATTGAAATGAGCTCAATAATGATTTATTATTTCTCTTTTCTCTCTTTCTACCAAAAACTGGATGACAAATCTCTTCAATCTGCTGCTTTGGTCTCAACTAGCATTTTTTTTTGAAGGTCAGTTTTGTTGACACAGACTTTATAACTCATTTTACTTGTTGCTTCTGTTTTATTTATTTATTTTGGATACTGAAAATGTCTTCCAGTTCCAGTGCTAAATGTGCCATTACTGTTATTCTATTACTGTTAAGACAACAGTATTATCATTCATCACAATAACTTCTGTTGGATTATTGTGACAGACCCATTTATGTAAAACCTTGATACAAATTGTACTAGGACGATATGTTTAATTTGTTTGAAAAGAATGTAAGCAGAAGTATAAACACATTTTACCCTCACCCTTTTCTCTTATATGTATTACTTTATATATTTACTCAGATTATCAAAGTCTGATTCCAAACAATCTGAAATGTTAAAGTGTGACAAAAAAGGCAAGAACAGGATCAATCTGTAAGAAACCAAATCCAGTTTCACAGCATCACAAATACACTATAAACCTTGGAGATTGATGCTGTGTTTCACAGCTGATGCTTAGGAAAGAGATACTTATTAAAATGCAACATTGACTGTATTACTAAACCAAATAAGCAGCATAAATATCAGACGGAGTCGCAGGAATGGAGCCCAGAACCTGGGGGATTCTCTTTTAGTTACTGATGGAAATTAAAGCAGAAAATGTCTCAGCTGCTCCATTTATCTCCAATAACATGTTGAAAAATGTCTCTGTTTGGCATATATTATTCCACTGAGAGCATATTTTGCATATCACCTCCACTTATTCTTCCCTTCCAACCAGAGCTGGTTGAACTTTGGGTGTTCTGTTCTGCTGCTTCAACAGAACATTTCATGCTCTGGTCCCTTCAGTGTGACCTGGGGGCTTGTTCTGAGGCGGTCTCGGACAGACATGGCCGCCCGACCTAAGACGAGCTGACGGTTACCAAGACGATTTTCCCTAACAGCCTATTTAATTAGACAGGTAGCTGACGTGTATTTAAAAAGATTGCAAATGTAATTCTGTCAGGTCGTTCACAGTGCCGTGCTGCTGCAATAAGACGTCAAATTTTTGCCCAGTACAAAAATACAGGGGAAAAAAACAAGTATTGGGAAAATATGTGACAGAGCAGCACAAATCAAGGAATAATTGTGAGATAGAAATGAAGTGATTTGAGGGTTTAATGCCAACAAAAATGAGAAAATGTTCTCAAATAACCTGAAATTAAATATGTAAGAATTGATGCAAAAACGCATAAAATCCTTGGATGCATTTTGCAATACTTTCTCTCACATATGTAATAACTTAATTACATTTTGCAGCCATTTTTACAAAATGCAGAGGTGGATCTTTTTAAAGAAATTACGATATAATAATAATGTGGCGCATTATGTAATAAACGTTCATAAACTGTTTGTGTCCAGTAATTAATCAGTAATCATTATACTCCTAACAATAGTCATATTGTAGATTCTATGTGCTTTTAAATTGAAACTCCAGTCAGCAAATTCCAAACTTTTGGTAACAGACTCTGTATGAACCTACAACACAAAACGATTCAAAATGCATTTAAGGATTTTATTACATTTTGTGTCATTATTACATAACCCCAAACACAGTCAGGGATACAATGGCGTGACTGATATCAAAGCATATCTACATGATGCACTGGCCTAGTCAAAGTCCAGACCAAAATGCATTTGAGAATCTTTGACAAAACTTAGCATTTGATGTCAACAAATGCTCTTCAAGTATTCTGTCTGAGCTCTGGCAATTTCCCAAAGAACAGGCAAAAATATACAACAAAATATTAAAATTTTATATGTTATATGTTTCCCCCATTTCACTTCACAATTATGTGCTGCTTCGTGTTGGTCTGTCACATAAAATACTTTAGGGTTTATAATGTGAGAAAGTTTGTCAAGCTTCAAGGGGCTGTGAACACTTAAACTGAAAGAAATGTTTTCTGTTCACTGTTTGTAACTGTGCTATAACATATTCATGGTTTTTTTCAAAGGATACTCCCCTCTTTGCTGGTTTCCTGCATACTTTCCATCCCTGGGAGAGCAGCCGCCACGCGCCGGAACAGCTGGAAAACAGAAAAACAAACACAGAAACTGTTGTTCCAGATATATTTACTTAGAATAATAATTAAAAAAAAGACCATTTAGGATTTTTAATCTTCCACCTGGAAGAAAGGCTGTGTTTTTATGTTATGAATCTGCTGGCACGATTCCACTCTGCTGAATGATGACACAGCCAAACAAACAATGAGACACTGCAGCCTTTGGAGGCTGCACTGTGACCTTTGTTTCGGCTGCACAGAGTGACGCTCGGTGTTTTAGGTGAAGAACGGCGTCCTCTGTCTGCTGGAGCTGCTGCAGGATGAGCGAGGCGCCTTCCATCAACACCGTCCGCAGACTGACAACACAGCCTCCCTGACACTTGTTTGTTCTTTATTCTGCAGACAACAGCTGCTTTAAACGAAACAACAAAACAATCAGCTGTTTAGAAACAGACTTGAACCAGACGAGCCCTCTGCTTCTGTTTCTGTCTGGAATAATGCAAACCTTGTCGTTAGGTAACAAATGCAGTTCAGTTTGCAGAGATGGGCTAAGAGGAGAGAAGGACGTTGTGATTGGTGGGCTGTCCGACCAAATCAGGGAGCAGCAAACGCTCAAAGGAAGCGGGATAAAACCTGGAAGTTAAAACTCCAGTTACTTTCACATCAATGGCCGACACTGCTGGGAGAGGAGTAGAACAGAAGTATCCTTTAGTGTCACACAAAAGTATTAAAAATATATGTAAAAATAAACTAATATACTGCAGCGCAACAGTAAAATAATATACAATTCAATTATCAAAAATAGTGTGCTCCAGTCTAAGGTAATGTGCAACTGAGTAGAATATATTTTAACAAGAACAAAATGTGTTAAAAAAACAAAATATTTTCAATAAATGGAATATAAAACTTTGCAACAAAAATGCACAAATACCAGCAGAAATGAGTTTTAGAAATAAGCAAAACTCCTTTTGCAAATACCAGCAGGGATGTAAACACATTGAGTTCTGTTAGGTTACTCAATAAGCAATAAGTAAGAAAGATCTTTGTGCATTTGGGATGTAATTACTGAAGGAGCTCTCCAGATCAGAAACCACTTCATGCAAGGAGTGGGAGGGTTAACAAATGAATTGTTCACAACATCAGAGGTCTCAGGGTATTTTACCGTCCAGGAAGCACAGTGGTTCAAGAACATCTACACAAATGGAAAAAAAAAAAGTGCTGAAAGCTAAAGGTGTTAAGTCAAATTTAAATCAACTCAGCCCCTCCTTCAGTAATTTCCGGTATTTGTTAAAGTATCGAAACACCACACTGAGTTTTCGTAAGGTGAGATTTTAGCCAGATTTTTGTTCAAATGGACAAAAATCTCATATTTTTGTTTACCATAAATTGAAGAAAGGTTTCACAAATCCCATACTGTGATGTCGAGAATATATGAACAGTGGAAAAGAAAAATTAGTGTAAGGTTAGACTCGTTCATCTACAATTCAGTCAAATTAAAACAAACAAACAAAAAAAAAACACCTTGTTGCCATGGCTGCCACATCATAGCAATCTAAAACTAAAAAATGAGGAGTGAAAATCCCTCCAGCTGCACAGCAAAGAAAATCAGAGGGGAAAAACAACTCCAAAAAAGCAAAGTCCTCTCAACCAAGAACGTCTGGGAAAAACCCCCAAAACAAAACAAAACAAAAAAACAGTACTAATGTAACTACTCCACCATGAGAGAAGCATTAGTAATTATGCTGCAGTTTCCTGTACAAAAGGTTAATTTCTACTGCAAGTTGTGTTTGAGGTAATTAGTTATACTTTCCCCAACTTTCCTCCATTTTTATGCATAATAATGCTGAAACAGCCACGACAAGACAACAGCTTCAGTCCACCAAGCTACAGCTGTTGGGTAACACTTTGTGACACATACTTCATTTTGTTTACGTGAGTTGTGACCTTTTAATATGACTCAGTCTTGATAATATTTACACTGAAACAATATTATCATTCCAAAAAAAACTGTCACTGATTTTAAAATAGGGGTGCACCGATTGCACTTTTCTGGCCGATCGGCGATTACTCATCTTTAAAAAGCTCGACTTCCTGACTCCGATTCTGACCGATACCAATTCTTTTTGGTGAGAAATGTAGCTAAACATAGCAAATAAATAAATAAATAAATAAATGGGTAAGTTGGCAACAGTGGGGTGATGATTGACATTTTAATGGAGTAAATAATTGATTGATGTCCTCAGAAGGATTAGCACTACGTAAGCATATTCCTGGTTTTCTTTATTGGAAAATTCTCACCTGTTTGACGTTGTAGCCCGTCTTGGCGCTGGTCTCGATGAACATGACGCTCATCTCTTTAGCCCTCTGCTCGCCTTCCTCGATTGTAACTTGCCTGCAAATAAAAAGTGATCATCAGCGTCAGCATCTGAAATCTGGACACAAAACAGCGGTCGTTACTCTCACATAAACAACAAGCGAAAAGAAGCCGTACGAGGAGACTAAAACTCATTGTCATTTTAGGCAGGCAGGGAAACAACAGGTATATTCGGCTAACTGGAAGAGAGTGATTAATTACACCGTGTGAATTAATCACGGTGTAATTAATCACCGTGATTAATTACGGTTGATTAATCAACCGTAATTAAAAATGATGCAAATTTGCATCATGTTCAAATGAATGGGGCAGTGATTGCTTGGTTCTCGCTGACAACAAAGACACCATCAGGTTTCCTGTGAGCACAGACAGAGACCTTTGGCCGAGAAAGCAGCAGATCCAGAGAGAGGACAGGCTAAATTAGTTAGCCACTGCTCTTCTGGAAAAACCCTCATGTAACCATTTTGTTCAAACACTTTCTGAAAGTATTTGAAAAATACTTTCTGATTCTTCAAAGCTAACCAACAGGCTGCATTCAACTCTTAAACACAGCAGCACTAAATCAAGCGGATGCTTCCCTCGTTCTCAAACACCTCTTTTGCGTCGCAGCTCAGAGCGGAGTAATTCAGCGCATCTGAGATAGTAAAAGGCGTCTGCAGCACACACAGGAAACGTT
Source organism: Poeciliopsis retropinna (assembly GCA_010277075.1). Classification (NCBI taxonomy): domain Eukaryota; kingdom Metazoa; phylum Chordata; class Actinopteri; order Cyprinodontiformes; family Poeciliidae; genus Poeciliopsis; species Poeciliopsis retropinna. The sequence goes on from VMRM01000003.1 coordinate 24,990,053, forward strand.
GCACTGGAGTTGCATTTCCATAATAACGCCACCTGACAAGAGTTACACCATTTCTTCTGCGACTATTTCTGGATGCTTCAGTGTGAATCGCAACTTAAACAACTCTGCAGCTTATTTATCTTCAGAGAGGCGGCTCTAGGGAAGCCGCAGGATGAATGTGCTGTCCTGGCAACATTCGTGCCTTGCAAAGCAGCACTATGACTAAAATAGTAGAAATATGTGACGCCCCTGATGTGTGTCGCACTAATGATCCCATGCAAATAACAGCAAAGAAACAAAGTAACAGGACACAATCATTATGGATTATGATGTTTTAACATCCTTCTATTTTTAAAAAAAAAAGTTGACTCCCTGGGATCAGTTGATCCTCAAACTCATGTTATCTTTGATCATCCAGAATAATATGATGAACTTAATCAAACATGACAATGACTCTGAAAGAGTTTTCACGTTCAGACAGGAGAGGCTCGCCGCCCTGAGAGAAGGTCAGGACATGCAAAGACGAAACTCCTGATTGCAGTCAGCTGTTAGTTCATTTTAAACCCAATATATTTATAGCCCTGCAATGGGAACATTATGAGTTATTAAAGGCGACCTATTATGCTTCCTTGAAGAGGTTAGGATGGGCCTAAGCATGTTAATTACATTTCCAATCATTCTTAGATCTTATTCTGCTCAGTTCCGCATATTTTGAGCTCCTTTCAGAATGAGCTCATTCTGTCACTTTAAGATTCAAATAAGCTGCTGCTGGCCACACCCCAAAACTTGATGTTTACACTGGCAAGTGAAAATAGCAGCGAATAGATGCGCAATTATACAACTGTACATCTTTGAAAAGCAGACGTGGAGCCTCCTGCACAATCAACAAGAATGCATGAACAAAACACTTGTCTTTTTGAACAATGCATACAGCAGTAAAACCAGCTGACCAAATGTGCTAGAGTTCTGCTCCGGTTGCTGGGTAACAGGTTGCACTTCACTGAGGTTGCTAGGTGAGGGATAGTTCCTGCTGATTTGTGATGTCACATTCCAGAGGTTTTTTGAAACGGGTCATTTTCCAGACACCAAATAACAAACTTGTTGCCAAAAAACTTTTTTTTTAAGCATTTGGGCCGTTTTTAGCAGCAGAAACCCAAATAGAGGTACAAAACATGCAAAAGGTGAATTTTGTACAATACGTCCCCTTAAAAGCTATTCTGGCACTGCCTTAAAAGTGAGAAGATGGTGATTGGATTAGGACTATTTTCAGTCTGATCAGTTAATTGGAAAAATGCAAACATCCTACGTTTTCCTGATCTGTGAACACTCCATGCCAAGCACCATTAGGGTAGTATTAGGATGGAATGCTGTTCAAGAGGAAGGAAGCCTGAATATTAACAGTTTTCAGTATCAGTGCGGTATTTAAGATGAAGTTGGAGGTTCGTACAGTAGAAACTTTCTAAAAGGAAACATTTTCTATTACTTCAAAAGGATATTTTAGGCAAGAGAGATTTTGAGCAGATAACACAAAGGTTTCCCGAATTACAACAAAGTTACTGTTTTATCATTTTGGGTTAGAAGCAGCAGTGTTACTGGATTTGATGACCTTTTGCAGATTTCTAAGTAAAGGTCAGGATCAACATTTTCTAAATAAAATCATGGAGATTGTCAACTGCTTAAGCTTGCTTACATTTCAAGCTGAACCTTACTACTATGAACTTTCTGACATGAATGCAAAACTCTGACCATGATCCTAATCACACCATCTCAGCAGTAAAACATGGTGGTGGCAGAATCATGCAGTAGAGATGTATACCATAAGACTTGCTGCTGTAATTGCAGTCAATAGTAGTAATACCAACTTTCAGTACTGGACAATAAATCAATAACAATATATATCACAATAGACATGATTGGTGTCTATAGATAAGCCGATAGAACATTCAATATATAGAATATTCACTGAACTCTGATCCAGAACCGCACAGCATTCTGGGAGAAATGGGGAAAGCCTTTAGCCACTCAACATCTCACAGCGAGCTAAGTTAGACTGGTGGCTCGCATACTCATTGGTTACCTAGCAACAACCTGTTGAGTAGCTTGCACCGCAGCTGTTCAGGTTTTGCCACTGTGCCTCTTTACTGCTTAAAAAGAAAAATGAAACGCATTAGATGGAGTGAAAACAGTTAAGATCACACCACCAGTTTGGTAATTCTTCATATTTTTTTTTAAATCAATACACTGATATAAAACACATATATTGAGTTTTTGACTCAAGAGGGTAAAATATAAACTGGCACCACGCTTCGTTAAAGGCTTTGGAAACCATGTTGTACATTAAAACCTTGTGGTAGTAATGTGAAAATCATGGCATAGTAGCTGTACAATTTGTGCTCCTTCTGCTTAACAGTCCATTTGTTCATGAGAAGAAACTCTTCGACTAGCTCATCATCCAAAATGTTGTGGTAGTCGTTCAGGAGCAAGAATAGAAAAGAAAACTGCAAAATGCACCAAGCTGGATACCGTGGAGCTTCTTCTTGTCGGTGTGCAGCTCACCAGGCTCTGCTTGGCTGCTGCCTCCCGCTGCTTGGTGCACATCAGGTTTCCCACATGCTGAGCTCCAGCAGATCTGCAGCTCCTTCACTGAGCATGCTCCCTTAAGCACTGAGCATTGTGAAAAGCTCCACCACACCCCAGTGAGCAAAACCAAAACAAAGGGAAAAACTCTGAAATGCTTTGTTCCCAAGTGATTTATACAAACAGTGCAACAGGGAAACAAAAAATTAAAAAGGTGCTATATAGAGATGGTGTGACAAGAAACTGAGCAGAATTTGATAATTTATGATGCAGAAATCTGCCCGTCTCTTACATTAAAAAAATGACATTTTGAAAAATTGTTAATTTGCTGGATTCACAGAATCCAGCAAATTCAGGTTCTTGATGTGACTCAAGAACCTGAACACACCTTCTAAACACGAATGTTCCTGTCGGCATTGTTTCCTGATCCTAATGAGGCTTTCCTCTGCAGAAAGCTGAATAATAAGCTCGTTATTAAGATTTAGAATGATTGGGTAAGAAAACATTTGCTTCAGCTGGAGCACTGATGGACCATTCTAATTTTTCTGCGCCGATTTAGCTAAACATCTGTCAGTTTGTCCGGTCCACACAGCAACAAGGCTCATTTCCCCTCTCAAAGAGGGAGATTAAAGGAGGACGCTGATGTGATCTTAATGCAGTAAACAGAATTTATTTCTTTGCTGCGGCTTTAATATTCAGGCCACATTAAGAGCAAACTAAATTAACTGTGAAAAACTGGAGAAAGTCCAACAAGAAACTTCGATTAAAATCAAACAGCTCACTTTCTAAATGTTATTCAACCCAAATAGTGGTCCTCTTCTACCAACACCTCCTATAAAAGCAAAGCTTTTCATTCATCTTTTGCTATAGAAACAGTGAACTTGTATTAGCAGCTCCAGTGAGACACATCCAAGAAACTGCCGCCATCAGCATTTTTCCTGATTTCCTTTCAGTTCCTGACATACTCTGAAGTAAAACTCCAGGGGAATTTCTCTGCAGCTCCGAGCTGTTGACCCTCGCCAGGGAAATTAATGCATTTTGTACCAATGAAATTACTTACCTCGCAAGGATGGATTTTCCTGTAGCGAACGTGACATTCAGTAAAGCTGCACAGTTCAGAGGAAGAATGCAATAATGGAAGCACTTTCCAGCATCCATATAATACTAATGAGACAATATGGAGATACATGGAGAATGTAAAGCATGAATCTAATAAAGGGTATTGTCTACGATGAAGATCCATCACGTATAAACTACCGTTCTGTTAAATCCGTTTTCTTGCTGATGGGATTTTAATGCATAGTTTGCCAGTACATGTTGGTGTCCTCATCTTGTCCTATTTTTGTCTTTGTCTTCAAACAAGATTTAATTAAAAATGTCTACATTTTTAATTAAAAACGTAGACGTTTCTACTCTTCTTATTCCTAAAATGGCAAACCCCACGGCCTGTGCTCAGTTTTTTCAATGTCTTACGCCTTATGTTTTTTTTTAGCCACTTCCCCACCAGATTCACAACCCACTGTATTCTCACTGACTGACGTAAAACGACAGATGAGGCCAATCTTCTCTAGGTCAACTGCAAGAAATCCAGTAATGTTAATGATTGGACCAAAATATGTCACAGAGTCTTCATGCAACTTACAACTATTCATATTTAAATCATCTGTCAAAACAAACCTTTTTAAAAAGTGTTTTTAGGCCATCATTGACTTGTGTGTCATTTTATTGACTTCATCTTAGGATTTTATGTTACTCAATACTGTGTAAAGCCCACTATAAATATAAACATAAGATAATTACTACCATCACAGCCCAAAGAAACAATAAGGGTGTCAAAGTATAAACCTCAACTAATTTTCTTGACTGGTTGTGTTGTAAGGTTCTGCAGGTTGTAGCAGATTTCAGGCAAAGAAACAACTTCACCACTGAACTAAAAAGGATTATTTCCATCTTTCTTTGCATTGATTCCTTTGTGTATGAAGTCTGCCTGTGGCCTACATTTTGTACACATGCACCATCAATACATTTAGCCAGCACAACCTATTTTATAGTTCAGTTCCTGCTGTATTGTGTTGTTCCGAATAATGTAAGTTTCCGTTTTCCATCATTTCTTAGTTTATTTTCACCTCAGCATCTTTAAATCAACTCTTTTCTCCCCCTATTTTGGCTTCATTAAGAATCTTGTATCATCAGCGTTTCCATTTTTTCTTCTTTTTGATGACTGTACAAATCACACAGTCACATAAATAGGATGTACTGAGGGATAAAACATTTCATAATTATGAATTACTTATTTCAATGCAGGTGGTCAGACTCAAGTCGCTCCAATGAGAATCGGCTGAGTTCCAAACAACACAACAATAAAACTAGATTTAATTCATCCCATAAAGCTAATGACTGTGTTCATTACAGAACGGGATTATGTAGCGACAGTAAGTCCTTGCATATCTTCCTGCACTGCTTGGACTGTAACATTAAATTCATATGCATCCACATCATTTCCATCTCATTAATACACAGATGTACTCTGCAGCGAAGCATCTAGACATTGTGTTGTGTGAATGCAGCCGGTGGTGTCAGCCTGCTTTGTTCTTGCTGTTCGGCTGAATGTGCCTTCAGACAGTCGCTGCGCCTCATAGTTGCCATGGCGTCGGGGCACGAAACAAGATGCTGGAGTTAGCTGGCAGTAGGGGACGGAGCGACATACCTCTTGTCTGCTAAGTCTGTTTTATTGCCAACAAGCATGATGATGACATCACTTCCTCTTTCTGTTCTCACGTCGTCGATCCATTTCGATGTCTGCTGGAAGGAATTGACATCTGTGGGGATAAAGCAGAGTGAGATGACACCAAACAGCTGAGGTGATAAACGATGCAGCAGCACCAGTCCTCCCACTGCTGTAAACCAACATGGAAAGTAAAAAAAATGGTGGGGAAAAATGCTGCTGTTGAAACCTTGGCAGTGAAGTCATATATTCCCTCATCTTAGTGTATCGTTCCACAACATTCACAGCTCCGACAGTAAAGCTGCAGTATCTAACTTTTATAAAAAATGTGTTTTATTTTTTACATATTTGTTAAAATTGTCATTATGTCGTGACAGAGTAGTATGAGACAAATAATCTATGGAAAAAAAAAAAGAAATACAACCACCTCTGCTGTCTGCCTGTGGCCAACTGCGGAAATACACCGCTTCTGGTCAAAACCAACCAATCAGAGCCAGGAGGAGGGTCTTAATGCCGTCGATCATCCTCATGTGCTAGCTACTTATACCCTCCACTTGCTCTCTTGCTACAGCTGATTCACCACAACACAGCATCCGTAAATGCTAAGGCTAGTTAGCATGGCAATGACGGCAGATAAATAATTTTCCTGTTACTGTAAGTTGTTTCTCCAGCTTTAGCACACTGAGCAGTGCATACATGAGCATGATTGACCTTCTGGCTTTGAATGCACCATTCCCATTCTGACTGGAAATGGTGCATTTTTTTCTCACAGCAATAATAGAACTGTGAGGAGGTGGAGCAGCTCAACCTTTTTATAGATTATGTGTTTTATACATGGTGACGGTTTTAACAAATATGCAAAACACATGTTTACAAAAGTTGCATATTGCATTATTAAAGCTTTTATAATGCATTATCTTCTTTGTACTTCAAAGCTAAGAACTACTTCCTGTTTGCAAATCACTTAAAATCCCTATAAAATTATATTGAAGTACATTTGATATGTTTGGACCATTCACAGAAAATGTTAACTCAATTTTCCTATTGAACAAAAAGTCGAAGGGGTTTTAATAGTTTTGGAAGGCAGTAGTTGACATGGAATAATACAAACAGCAGTGAAGTCCCATGTTAAGTTATTGAACTAAAGATCCAGCTGAGCTGCATCTTTTTCAGAAATATGCCCACTTAACTGGCTGCTGCACAATGAGGGCTGTTTCATTTTCCTGGATATGAATTTTGATAAAAGATTTTATATCTTTTCCAAAGCAAACCTCAAACCTGGTAAATAATGCTTTTGATGTTTGTGTACATCATGAGACAAAAATTACATATCATAAAACCATCTGACATTATATATAGCCAGTGCTTCACTGTACAAAATAAGAACCCAGTCCAAACAAACAAAGAAAAAAAAAAACCTATACTGCAGCACAAACATATGTAGCAACACTGCTGATGGGCTAATAGTCACTAATCAAGCCTTTTAGACTCCAAATGCTGGAAATACTAGAACAAAAGATAGTCAAGTAACCCATAAGACAAACCACAGGGAACAGACAGCCTCAGTGAGAGTCAATACAACTAAATGTGCCTTATGCATTACAATAAGCAGCACATACTGTGTTAATTCAAAAGGTCTTACAGAAAGAAATTGACTCATCTTGGTGCATTTCATGAAAGTTTTACAAGCATTAGAAGCAATGGGAATCCTCTGTCGTATGGTCACACTGTTCGGCTCAAACCTGCAGATTTCAACAAGTCCTTACAAAACTACAGAAAACATTGGAGGTGTGTAACTTTACACATTTTTACACTAACTTTAGTTTTCATCCAATGGTGAGTACAGCTTACTAAAAAGTTTGACTGGCTATTGCTAAAGCACTAAACCAAGACAGTATTTAGTGGAAGCTAATAATAAAGATGCTAACTTTAACACTTTCAGAGGATGTAGTCTTCAAATTCTGTAACTCCTGTACTTGTCAAATGTAAGGATATGCTCTGCTTTATGCAGATTCTTTAAACCTACGTACCTTTATTTTATTTTATTTGTAGAAATTTAACAAACACCAGTTTTTAACGGTGAAGTTGTTTCTAAAAATGAAGTGAAATGGTGTGATAAAGCAAATCAAAGATAAAAGTCATTTACATTTAAACAAGCAGTATTATGCATTTTACAGCCACATAGAATAATTTTATAACAATTAACTATATTACCTTCAGTTGTTATAAAAATGCTGTATATATCAAATATGACTTAAAAGAAATTTTACATTCTAATTTAAATTGAGCCTCTGTCTCTTTAAAAACTCCTGCTCTTTCTGAAACTCCACCTTCAGGAATCACATCTCTTCTCCAGTAACCTTGTTTTTACCATTATAAGAGCTACTGACAAGTAGCTCCTATAATGAGCTCAGCTGATATGCAGTTCCACCAGATGTTGGTGAGGAGGAGCTTCCTCTTCGTAGGCGGAGCTAGGTCCAACCAGGTGTTTGTCACAGCTGAATGGTTACCATGAGATTCAAGGATTTCTCAAACATGCATGAAAGACTCAAAGCAACACTCCAGGCATGTTTTTGATGACATAACATGATGTAAAGCTTAAAAATGTTGATTTATCATAATACTGCCCCTTTAAATCAAAACTTAAATGAGTTATTTGTCTTTCAGAATATAAATCAAACTGTTCTCCATACACATTTTTCTTTTTCCGCCTCCATACTTACCCAAACCTCGGAAACACTTTTCATATGTTTCCTATGTAATAATCCTGTCATTCTGTCTGTAACAACAATCTACAGAGTCAATCCCCTTCAGTTTTAGTGAGCACAATGTGAGCCTTCTGTAAAACTCATCATGTGTGACAGAAACACACAGCCACAAAAAGACTCCACTAAGGAGCACAAGGTGAAATGGAAAAACTGTCATCTGGGACACTGACTTGTAATGTCGTAGACCACCACGGCCACAGTGGAGTCCCGTATATAACTGGGGATGAGGCTTCTGAAGCGCTCTTGTCCTGCTGTGTCCCAAAGCTGCAACCTCACCTGGGGTTCAGAGAGAGAACGCTGAGGAGGGGAAGATTATTGAGACAGTCAGAGAGCCTGGAATCAGCTGGCTCCCTCCGCACACACACACTCAATCACTGATAACACAACGAAAGCAAGATTCACAACGGCATTATTCAGACGAACAGATCCGTCATTTCCAAGGTTGTACTGCTGTTTTTTGTGCTTTTTTAAAGATAAGCAGACAGCAAAACAGCAGATTTCATTGTATCCACCTACGCAGCACAGAAAGATGACATGCTGTTCCCTCAGTGCTGCTCAACAGTCTGAATGCATATACATTATTGTTAACTAACGCCACAAAAACCATCGACGGAAACAGCCACTGCTACTTGGAAACACAATGTTTTCACATTTTTTTATGACATATGTCAGACGTAACGAAGGTCCTTACCGTTCGATCTTCCAAGTACATTGTTTTGGACAGGAAGTCGATTCCAATTGTGGCCTGGAAAGGAAACAAGATATCAACAAACCAACATTGCTAAACTCAACTGTAAAGATTACCATCATTATGATACGTGTATTAAATATGATCAAATCTGCAGTGGAATCCAAGCAGTTGTTGCACACATTAGCATTATGCTTAACTAAAATACATCAAGTAGTTTATTGATTTTAAATGCGTTTTACTCTTAGTAAGGCTGTTTACAATCATGACTCATCTTCCTCATCATCCACTTATGTACAGCAATCGCAGTCTAATCATTCCTTTTATTGTGTCATAATGCAGATGGCAGTGTTCTTCTTCAAGGCGTGTTTACTTTCCGCTTCCAAGCCCATGGCTTCTTTGCTTTGCTGCCTGTCATGATCTCATCAGCTGCTCTGGCTCTGATGAGCCCAAACTGAGAAATCAATGCTAAACTGCAGATCTGCATTTTGTTTCACCGCGCCGCTTGTCAGGGCTATTCATTTAGAAAGATGTGGAAATACTGCCCGCGTTCTTTTGTGACGCAGATCGCTTTTCTTTTTAAAGGGAGAACAAAAACCTGTTCTGCTTTCTGCATAGGCAGTATTCTTTGTCAAGACCTGAGCTAAGTGTAAATATTCTGTGAAGCAGCAAAGCTAAACGTAGGAAAATAGAGACAGCTGGCCACGGCAGATGTGATCAGTGTGTTTTTCATGTAGAACTCTGAGATGTACAGGTGTGGCGCCGAGGCTGACCCAGACCTGCGCGGCCGGCTCCAGCTGCTTCTGTAAAGTCTGTGTGACCTGGCAGACTGCAGCACAATCCAGCTGGAGTCTGAGTTATAGATGGTCAACAGGTCCAGTAACACTGCACATCTCTCAAGTAAAGATGGTTATTATTTTCGGTACTTCTCCTGAAATATTTTCCACAGTGTTCGTACACTTTATCCACGATAAAATTCAAAGCACCAGACTTTGGAGATAAGAACAATATAAATGAAAAAAGAAAAGAAAGAAAAGTTTAAATTCACTATTGCGTATCATTTCATACCACTTTTAATAGGGTGTGATGTTATTCCAGATTTAGAGTAAACTAAAATGTCTCTAACACACACACTCTATACAACTGACTGGTCCAAGAACAAGATACTAATTTAACTAAATTTCTCACAATTTTAATAAAGTTGTTTAACGTACAAGTCTTTGGGCCATTAGGAATAATAAATATTCATTACATTGAAACAACCCAAATAATTTGTGATTAGGTAAATGAGCTTCATGTTCAAATTAAATGCTAAAATACAACGTACAAAGAAAATTACAAAAAAATGTCTAAAAAATGTTCTTGCTAAGTTTTACAATCTACTATGTTAAGTTTTAACATAGTAGATTGTTGTTTTAGGATAATAATAGAGATTAAACTTGTACTTGTTGGTATTAGTTTAATACCAACAAGTACTTTAGGTTGCATAATGAACTGTTTTTTGATTGATTTTTGCATTTGTTGTGCTTTACAAAAAGAAAAGTCCTGAAATATTTTTCCACCTTTGTTGATATGTTCTTAGCCTCAGGCAGTCTGGTCTTATCCTTAGTCTTGGAAGAGCTGCTTTGGTGTTGACCTTGGAATGTCTGGTCTTGTCCTTTCTAGACCAAAACCAGACCAAGGTCTTTGACCTGGAGGGTCTGGTCTCTGGTCCATCCCTGGTTTTCTGGTTTTTAGCAAATAGAAACAATTTTGGTGATTCTCACTGACCTAAAACAGGAAAGGTTTAGTCTGACTTAACTTTAGACAGTGAGAAACAAATATAATGCATCTACATCTTTTAATTAGGTGTGTGAAAATATCTGATTAAAAGTCTAAATTTGAAAAACTATTTGCAGTTGAAACCAAACATTAGATTTTACTTTGCTACCTCGACAGTCGAGGACTTAACACAGAAATCAAGCACTTGAAAAACACCCAATTGAAATTCAAGCATGTTCAAAGATTTCTAGCGCCTACACAAACCCAGGTTCCTAAAAAGGGAGAAGTTCAGTGCTGCAATTTTGTGAACCAATGACTAGGCAGGTGAATAGATGTACATGCCATGTTCTTCTCTGTTGGGCAATTCAGCAGGGTGCCCACTGCCCACTTTGACAGAACTGAGCATCAGCAGCTCGATCACGCACTCGTTTCCTTGGCGATGCCAGCAGCCACACTGGACTGATTCAGAGTCTGGCAAAGAGACAGGATGTCATTTATACTCTTCCATTAGACTCAGCACTGCTTGGATCAAAATGCACTGACTTAAAACACAAGAACTGGGGACATTTTATAATAAAGGAGCAAATCTGGAAAAAAAAAAAAAAAGAACTGAAAAATTAAATCAGGATATTAAATACAAACTCTACATACCTACAAAATAGACTGCATTTTCACTATGCAAGCATAACAGACAATTAAGGAATAGTCTTCTTTCAACTACTCTTAAAAAAGAAAACGCAAAACAAATCTAGAATATATTCAATATTTAACATAGTAGATTGTTGTTTTAGGAGAATAATAGAGATCTTCTAGGTTCTGTACTGCTTCCACTTTGAATATAGAATCCCTCAGACAGCTATACATGCAGAAATAAGATCATGGGAAATTATTAATGCTCCTCCTGTTTAATTTTTAACAGGCACATAATGTCAGGAGACTGGTCATACATGCCCCACCCATTCTGCTGCCAACTAGGGATAAACCTGTCTTCAGTGGACAGGAGTGGTTCTAACAATTCACCCCCTTAAAATATTAAGTATAGACATTATTAGAAGCAACACAGATATTAACCATCATTAGTTACTTCTTGTACTCCATGATAACAGAGGTTTGGAACACAAACTACATTCAGAGGAATGTCATTAAAATTAGGGTTGCAAGATGTAAAAAAAAAAAAGTCTTGCTATGATAATGTTAAATATTGTGATATGATATTGTTTAAGTCTCTTAAACAATTAACTAAAAGAAATCATGACAAGAAAAAAGCGGGAAGAAGTAGAAACTTCTTCCTTCTACCAACTAAAACACATACTTCACATCAGCTGCCCTCAGCATTTTGAAGGTTTCCTGTATTTAAACCTTTAGCCATTTATTTTGGTAGGCTCCAGACTATTGAAAAAAGAATGAACATGTTTCATGTTTCAGACATTCACAAAGACGACTGAAGCCGCTTTTGAGTCTGGTACTAGTTTTAGAGAGACTTCAGAAGAATTTGAAATCAGTCAGTCCAGATGGAGGACATAGAAAACACCTGCCGACACGGGAGCTCTTGAAACCTGAGATACAAAGTGCGCGTTGGCACAGTCAGAAAGGGACTACACACAGACCAGAACTTCAATATCTAATACATTGCCCAAATTCCCTCTGCAGAAAGCCTTCTTCTAAATTCAGTGGGCTAAACAAATGCTGCTTTTAAGAGAGAAGAAAAAGAAAAATCTTCTGACAGCTCTGTTCCTACCAGGACTTTCAAGGTCCTCCGTCTAGCAGGAGCGCTGACAAACCGAGCAACCCTGAGTCACAGAGAGCCCAGAGGCATCTGCTCACAGCGCTGCCTTCAACAGCTTATTAAGAACACACAACGTGGTTCATCTGAGGTTTGCTGCCAGCACTGTTCAAGGCAGTAAATCTGTCCATGAACGAGTCTCCTTTCACAGACAGCGGGCTTAAACAAATCAAAGTCCCAGAGACCCTGAACAGCACCGAAGAAGGACAGAGCAGGTTTTTTAAAGACTACATTTCTCCAGCCAAGGAGAACATGGATGGTTCAACTCTGTGGTGTTGTGGTTTGAAGAAAAAAAAAAAAAGTCAGTTTATTATTATGACAATGGTCCATGCTTGATATGGCGGGTAACCCAAAGTCACTTGGCATGTTGATCTGGAGTCATTTGTTCTTTAAATCTGTCTGCTTGTTATTTTTTCTATATGTAGATTTTGGATTTCGAAAAAAGGAAAAAAACTATTCCTTGGAAATATTTCAAAAGCAGAACCATTTCTATCAAAATCACTCCTTCTGAGAGGAAATAATCATAAACAATCGCAAAATCCTGGAAAGACTCCTTAAACACACAGTGGAAGCCATCTTAGCACTACAGCAGAAGCTAACATCTCCAGACTTCTTTATCTCCTCTCTTGGGGGTACAGCCAATCAGCACCAAGGATAATGCATTGGTGCTCCAGGATTGGCTGCATTAATGCTTTGCAAAGTAGCATAGCACATAGATATTTCAGCTTCCTACGTTGCATTTTCTTCTGAGTATTTTAGACCTGCTCTATCTAATAGGCAGGGGTCCTTTTATAGATATTATTCAAAATTTTAAAAAGATCAAAATTTTATTAATTGCTATTTTTAAATTAAATTCAGTCATGTTCTACATTTTTGTTATTCTGTGTTAGCACTATAAAACTGTTGAAGTGTTACCACTCGGCCTGCGCCGGACTTATTCTTTATATCGGCTAAGATTCCAGCATTAAGAACATGTAAACACTTAAGATTTCATAGCTTCAATAAGTTTATTGAGTCAGTTAACCTGGAGCTCAAAGGTTAGGTTGACATAGAATAATTTTTACTCTAAACAAGTTGGAAAAAATGAGGAAGGCTTTTTTTTTTTTTTTTTTTTTAAAGACTGCGCTAAAATTTCCGCCTTTGATCCTGTGTATGAAAACGGGCAGAAAAGAGCAGCTGATTCTGATTATTTGGGGAGAACAGACAGATGAAATCACAGCCTGGTGGCCAGGCTTGACTGACAGCTCTGACGCAACTGACAAAAGCGTGGAGCCTCTAGGGACCCCGGAGCCCTTTAACATGTGCTGCCAGGCAGCAAGGACGCCTGTCTCCGTCTCTCTCGGCTGAATGGCTGCTTGATAGGAGACTGCCGCTTTGAAAAAGGAGCAAATGCGGCTCGCCTCACTGACATCCCTCCCGCTGCCTGGTGCTGCTGCAACGCTCAGTTTCATCTTCCTGACGGCTGTCGGTCACTAAACACACCACCGCTCCTCTTTCAAATGACTCGGCCGCATCTGCCGAGTCTGCTCCACTGTCCGAAACTTGATGAACGATGAATCAGAAACGCCAGCCGACCATCCTGGACGTAGAAGCTGGAAACCATGACGGCATAAATCTGCACATCAGGACAGGTGTCTCCTGTGGGCTCTATTCAAATCAATTTTCAACCCTCATTGGGCTAATATATCCTCCCCCCTCTGTGCAGCAGCACAAACACTCTCACTGATCTGATCCCTGCTGCATTTTAATTAAAACGTAAAGGTCTCTGGAGTTGAGCCAGAAAAAACCCCAGCAAAAATCACTCTCAGCTCTACTTGCTGCTGAGAAATAGGATTATTGTGCATATATAACTAAGAATTAGGGAAAACTGAATTAGGGAAAAGTTATAGTTTTGATCCATGTCAATTAAACTACGACTAGCATTCACTGTAGATAGAAAAAAAAAAGCAGCAGCAAATGTTTTCCAAAAGATTTGGGGTTTTTTTCTAGAAAACTTTGGAAATTTCTGAGTTCCAAAAGTCAAAAGTATTCTTGAAATATGAGATTAATCACAGAAATTTTCTTGGGAAAAAAAAACATTTTTGAGTTTGAAAAGCCCCAAAATTGCTAGAAAAACCTCAGAATTTTTCAGGTTAATTTAGAAATGTTCTAGAAAAAAAACTTCAGAGATTAAAAAGTCAAAGATATCCAGAAAAAGATATGTAAAAAAATTAAAAAAATTTTTTCTCCATCTACAGTAGATGGAGAAAACAATACCGTCGTAATTAAATACAGGTTATGAAGCATTTTCTTTAAAACATACCTTTCCTTAAAACAAGCAAACAGAAAACCAACCCGCTTGCCGCATTCCTCCCAGCTGTTGCAGCCACAGCTGTGTCAGTGAAAAGACTGACAATAAACACAACATGAGTGCTTCATTCAATAAGCAGATGCTTTCTATTCTGTGCCAGCCTGCTGCCTGTCCCTTTAGGTCTCATTACTTCCAGACTTCTGCAGAACACCATTTATGTGTGAAACCAAGTCCCCACATACTTCTTATGATGATTACATTAAATGTTGGCGTGGATGGCTAATAGATATCCAGACTGGAGTTTATCCAGCACCACTTAGCCTGGGAATTACAGCAGCAGCCTTGGGGTACGATCGACTGCAGACAAGCCACACTGGCCCAGATGTATTGATAGAGAGTCTGCCACCTCTGAAAATGGTGCAGACATAGTCATTCATAAATGAACATCATAAATTCTACATTATATGAAATAAATGAACAAACGAGTACCAACATATTAATTGGTGCACATGCAGATCAGCAACAAACATGACCCACTTCTATAGCAGAAAGGCAAAAGTGGCAGCAGCTGCGAGGAGCGATGCTGCTCCACTCGTGTTGCCAAGTGTCCAACAGCTGGACACTTGGCAACACGCCGCTGGACAGTGCAGCGGCGAAAGTCACCAGACAGGGAAAATGACCCCTGAAGGCATTAAATATCTTCATGTGCACTTGATAGGGTTTAAAGTTACAGGAGTGACAGAGTTTTAGTTGATTATCTGGAAGGAAAAGTAGCTGTTCTGCATCAGATAGTTAGCATCAGGAGCAAGAATCCTCCCTCTCACTTTCAGCGTTATTATGAATATAGTACAGATTCTCTGTGCAAATCAAGGATCTCTCTCTCTCTCAAAAAAAAAAAAAAAAAAATTAATTACTACAATAGCTTTGCAGCTGGGCACAATGAAAAGTTGAAAATGATGATTAGAGTAAGCTACAATATACTCAATAGCATGTGGAGAACCACAAGCATGTTGAGTAACATGGACTTACTCCATTCAGTATGTTAAAATTAGAGTATAAGCTAAAATTAGCCTAAATGCTGCCAGTGGCATGTGGGGTATAACTAGCATGTTGTCCTACATTGACTTCCTCAATTTGGTGTGTGAAATATGGCTAATAAAAAAAAAAATAAAAAAAAAAAACAGCTAAAAAGCTAATGTGGGCAGTGCACTGCCCCTCACTAGGGTGGGGAGCAGTGTGCTGCTAATGTTTGTATTAATGTCAATGACTAGCATTCGCTGTAGATAGAATATCAGCCAATTTTACTCTTACTTTTGCAAGAGTAAAATTCAGATGTTTACTTCGTGGCACTTGGTTACCAGAAAACACGCTCATCTCTTAGCAACATAATAAATATTATTGTTCAAACATTAGATTTCTTCTGCCCTTTTGAAATGCTACTTAACTTACACCAAAGAATTGTGCAGATGGTGAATTTTTCAGAAAAAGTTTTTTTTTTTTTTTTGGGGGGGGGGGGGGTCATTGGTGGTGAATATATTATGGAACAGACATTCAAAACAAAAGGAAAAAGTCCTTATACTTCGTGGCAGTTTGTTTTTGGAAAACACACTCATCTCTTAGCAACAGACTATAAACAAATATTGTTATTGTTACAAAAACATAAGATTTCCTCTGCTCTTTTGAAATATTACTCTCAAACGTCAGTTTAGAAATGTTAATTGTAAACTGGCTGTGCATCGGTGGAAGGATAATTCATAGTTGGAATATGTACATACTACAGAATATGTAGTATGTACTACATTGATTTTATCCAAACATCCATCAGAGTGTTATTTTAAAGTTCAATGTGCTGCTGGGCCCACCACTTTGACTCTCCTCACTTTTTAGGTCAAAATAGGTAATGCAAATCTACACTATATAATATTAATGTGTTATACTTTTGAGATTAATCGCATGAGTGAACTTTGTAAAAATGTAAAGTTAATTTTATTTCCTACTATTCATCAGATCAAGGTACAAGCCATTTGAGGTCAACTTCCTTTAACAGACGGTGCATGCCTCCTCTTTTTATTCAACAAAACTAAACACCCTTATGTTTTATAGAGGAACCTCTGATCCTAAAGACCCCCAAACAGGAGTTTTCTTCTAGATACACATATGTAGGATGTATTTGGAAGGCTAACGATGTAGCAGGAGGCCCCCCGCTGCTACCACCATGCTACCACTCTGCTGCTGCTACATGCACACTGTTTTCTCCTGGGCCTGCCACAACGACAAGCAGATGGCAGAACAGCTCACTTCCAGAGCCATCAAGAGGTGTGTGCAACGTTGGCAAAAGTGCGATGCGTCTGGGAGAGAGCGTCACTCTGACAAAGCTGTTGTCTGGAGTATCATAACTCTCTACAGTAACAATGTTATGACACCAACATTTTTGAAGTGCGAGTGGAAGAAAGTGCCTATGAACTGGTTGCTTTTTAACTGCGAACTAACAGAGATGTGAATGCAGCAGGAGCTTCTGGGTAGTGAAATATGAAATACTGAAATTTACATGGGTGGGTTGATTCCAGTGCAAAGGATGAGTAAGTCATAAAGCAGGTTGTTCCTGATTCCTGAATAAAATGATGTGATTCATAAAAAAAAACAAAAAAAACACTGGGTGCACAAAAAAAAAAAATTGTGTTCCTCTTTTTATTCAATAAATACTAATAGTCATTAGTATTTGACTATAAGAGATACTCTGCATTCTGATGCACCTTAAGATTCACACATTAAACTTTCTCTTAGCGCTAAAACAATAAGCACAATATTTCTCTTTTTTAGAATTGAACACTTTCATTCATTATCACAATACAGTTTGAGAATAAAAGTCTAGTTTGTAGAATTGAATCTGTTTCAATATGTAAAAACAATCAAATTTATCGCGACAACAATAAATCAAAACTCATAAGAAATGCATCATAATAAATAAGTTCATAAATTATGAACGATATGCCCAGCCCTAAACAAAACACTGAAAGATTTCTGAAAGTGGCCAATTTTGAGACGGTGGCTCAGTAAGTTAAGAAAACATCTTGAAATCCAACAGCTGTGGGTTCGATTTCATCCTCCTCCTGCCACATGCTAATATGCCTCAGTCTATGGAAAAGTGTGTAGTTTGTGAGCACAAATCACTATGTCTACCAAATCGCTCTACAAATTCAGTCCATTTACCTTTCACTAGATTCTCTTCAGAACTGCAGGATGCTATGGATTAACAATGGCACTTTCTCAACTCAGCTGATCCCATTTGCAAAATATGTAAATATGTTTGCGTACAACCAGGAAAATAATGTAAATGAAGTTCAAAGTAGTATTTGTAGTCTCTTCTCTATTTTGAAAGAACCTCCTCTGTATTGCCTTTTAGGTCTGTTGTACTGCATTTGAAAGTATACAGTTATCATTATTGACATTTCCTCTGCCCTTTTTTATTGTTCACTGTTTCAGTTCTTACTATATAGCATGCTGTTTTTACAGCCATTAACCACAAAAACCACGACTGGTGTCCATAATTTATCCACCAGCTGTTCTGGTTTAGTGTAGTTTGTGGTTAAACCGTCCTCATCTTCATGCGGCTCACACTCTGACATCTTGGGACCAAGATGACACCAAACAGTCGATCAGTACTGCCCAGCTTGTGAAGCTATAAACAGGATGTTCTCAGAGGGAAGCTTCATAGAGTGTGATCTGCAGGTTGCAACAGCAACATAGACTCAGAGTCTATCATAGGAAGATCTAGTTGGTTTTTGTATCACACATTGGTGTGTTGCTACCCGTCCACGCCCGCCGCCTCCCACTGATCTGGTTACCGATGTTGAAATGCCATAATTTGGAGTACTGCATATACAAAAAAAAAAGACAAATCAATTTCAAGTTCAGCTCAAACTTATTCGTTTTCCTCGCTTTGCCTGCTCTAATGACCACAATGCGACGCTGCAGTTCTTAACGTAACCTCTTTACATATATTAGATTGTGAACTAAATCAGCTAAAAGACACGGAAATTCTCATTCTCCACTATCCATAAGGGCGAAAGATTTATGTGTAATTCCAGTTTTATGACTGTGAAAGTAGATCCTTTTTTTTTTTTTTTTTTTTTGCTTTTAAAGCAATAAACCCGCAGGCGTTATTAAAGCGTCTGCAGGCCTGCGGATGCTCACGAAGATCTCCAGAAGTGCTGGAGCTGCAGAAGCAATATTCTGTTTTCGGGATTGCGAGTGAGGTTCAGCTGCTCTGCAAAACAGACTTAAAAAAAAAAACAACACAAAAAAACCCCACCAATCATCACGGGAAAATGGGTACTATTGAAGCTTTTTGACTCAAACGCGGCTGTTTTAACATGTTCTGTCATTTTACACGTGGTGGTTATTTCTAGTAAAGCTGGTTTTCCTGGAGTACATGTGTTTGATTTATGAAGAATATCAAGAGAAAGGCTTACAACCCTTGTGACTGATCGAAACACATAAGTTGTAACACTACAAACTAAATAACCAGCTACATAAACAACCACTTACCTGATATGTGTTGTCAAAGCTGTCATACATGAACCGTGTGATCAGAGATGTCTTTCCAACTGCAAGACAAGAAAATAAAGCGATAGTTTCCATTAGAGGGTGAACAAGACATTCAGGAAGTAGACTTTCTGTAATGGTTGTCAGGGAGCTCATTAGAGCAAAGAGGTGACTGAGGGGGGTCAGGTGTGGCATCTGGTCCACATGTAATTGGAGTCAATCTGTTGCTGCAAATCATTTGGATTTCCTGAAAGCTGAGAACTTCTAATAGCTTTTAATATTTAAAAAAAATCATGGAGGTGAAATCCAAGAAAGCAGAGTTGGCCTACTTTAAAGTAAATGGTAAATAAAGTAAACATTTCCAATGTTGGATGATCTATAAACAGTTGGAAGGATGGGCAGATTGATTGGATGGATCGGTAAAGAGGTGGAAGAACAGACAGACAGATGGATGGATAAATAATGAAGGGATGGATGGACAGAGAAAGAATGGATGGCTATATAAAGTGTACAATGCCTGTAAAAAAATATTTTCTCCTTTGGATGTTTTACCCTTTTTATTGATTTTACAAATCAATCATGATCAACAAAATCTAGCTTTACTGACATAATTACAAAAAACTGTTTGATGTCAAAGTGAAAACTAATGTCTACCATATAATGGCATTTAAATTTAAAAAAATAAAACCAAGCCAAAATAAGTGACTGTATAAATATTCGCCTCATTTAAAGAGACTGACCTACTTCAACAGAGGTCCAGCTATGTGGTGCTAGTAGACGAAAGGTTACTGAAAGGTATAAGTCATACAAGTATATATCTAAGATCTGAATATCCCCTGGAGTTTAGTTGAATCCATTATCGAGAAATGGGAAGAATATGGCACATGTGTGAATCTGCAGACCTGAAATATACTTAAAAATTAAACCTTAGACTTTTCCAAACTGAATAACACTTTTGCATAAAAACACCATCAGATAAGGATGCTTTCTTACATACTTTTCTCACTACATTCATGTATTCCTGTTCACAAACAGAGCAGACATATGAAGCCTGACAGCGAGCCACTGAACGCTTTGATTAAAATATACAATGATTGCTGTGATGATTGTGTTTCCAAGTAGGCCTGCAACGTGTCAAGGAGGCAAAACATTGCTGAATGTCGCAATTATAAGACTTGCGTTAAATAAATAAACAAACAAACGCTGTAGTGTTATTGTCTTTGTGCTTTGGCTCACTAACCCATGGAGCACTTAAATATTCTGGACTAGAAAACAAACAGCAGCATGATCACAATTAAAAACATCCAGAACGTGTTGTAACATGAAACAACAAACGGTTTAAGGTGCGACAGTGGACAAAGTGACAGTCAGATAAATATGCAACAAAATGCACAGCCTTTCAAAACATGTGCTCAGAATATGATATGAATTCACAATGCAAACAGTAAATGAGAATAATCTTAAACTACATGGCTTTTCTCTGCTTAGGTCCGATGGTCATGACTCAAACAATCATCTAGGAGATAGAAAGCTTTTTATTTATTTTAGAGACACTAATAGCATTCTACATCATCAATCATTTACAGAAAGCGGCTGAGTTTAAGTGTCCAAGTGATAGATAGTTCTTAATTATGTTTATCTCACAAATTTTATTAATGAAACGTACTGAAGCAGGAAACATACAGAAGCCAACAGGATTCGACTCAAAACTCTGCTTGTGTCTTTTCTGCAGATGGGAAGATAATTGGTGATAAAATAGTTGTATCTGTGACTTCTGTGTCTTTCGCTCCAGAGCAATAATTTCTCAGGGCAACAGTATAATCCGCCTCCCCGCCCAAAACTTCAACATGTAGAGAGCCTGGGGACTAGTCATCCAGGGTTTTTATTGCTCTTAAAAGTCTGTGAAACTGAACTCATTATTTATGCAACAGAAACCGACCACAAGCGAACACTTCAAATACACAGCAACAGCCTCCCTCGGTAAACATAATCTCTGCTATATTCACAGTTCATCAAATGGGCGGCCCAGTTGCAATTGTTTACAGGAAGATTTTATCAGCCAGACTAATTTCACGCGGCTGTGCCTTCACATGGTTTCCATAGCTGCGAGGCACAGACTGATGTGCAGCCACTGATTATTTACACTGACTTATTAATACATCGTCTGAGTAACGTAGCTCCAAAGCTGTCTTATTTTGGGCACAAGCCATCTGACTTAAAGGTAACTTAGTAGCTCATCATTCTAGTAACTAAAAAGTGAATAAATTATATATATAATATTAGATCCAAACTGCCTTGACCAGCAGGTGGGAGTAAACCCCATAAAGTTAGCTTGATAGCAAACAAAGTAGATGCATGGGACTCATTGGCACATGTTCAGAGCCACATAAATAAGTCCTAAATAACTATATCAATCCACAGCTTTGTCAGAAACAACCAATCAGAACCAGGAGGAGGGGCTTAGCGCTGTCAGTCATGCTCACACCTTCCCGCTTGCTCTCATCTATGCTACAGCTACAAAACCTGCAACAAAACAAACAAAACCTGCCATGAATGCTAAGGCTAGTTAGCATGACGTCCGATGATGGTGGATAAACAGTTCCACCCTACCAGCGCATACATGAGGATGATTGTCAGCCCTAAGACCCTCCTCCTGGTTTTGATTAGCTGTTTTTGACAGAGAGCAGCGCATTTTTGCAGACGGTAATAGTAGTGGGAGAAGTTGATATTTTTTAGATTATCTGCCTCATATTATACTGTTATGACATTTTTTTTTTCTTTCAAAAAAAGTTGCATACTGGAGCTTTAATGTTGGAGCTGTGAACATAGTTCAAAATTTTGAACACTTATTTTTTCACTTTTAAGTTACATTTTGAACCAGGAGCTTTCAAACACCAATCAACAGGTTCTGTTTCTTCACAATCTGACACAATCACATTAGCCAACCATAACAGCTGATGAGTCCAAATAAAAGATGCAAAACTTTCCTCGTTTAAGTGTCTTTGAAATGCAAACCGAACATCTGCTTGAATGTTTAAATATTTGAGGTTTTGCTGCTTGATGAACAAAAATAGTTTAAGGGCTTCAGTAACACCATGAGCTTCAATAAACCAACACAAAAGAAAATTGATTCTTTTGGGAGCAACACGTTCATCCCTTAGAGGAATTTAAATATCACTTCATTATGGACAGAGAGTTTTATCCAATGTTACACTGTTGCTGCTGAGTCATCCTCCTCCAGCTCAGAGAACATGAGACAATCCTCCATGCACCACTCAGTCACAGCTGAAAGCTTCAGAAAGTCAGGGATGGGCACAACGACCCTTTTCCTTCCTCTAACAGAGCATCGCACACGAAATCTGAAAAGACTAATTTCCTCCACCGCAGGGAGGACCAGTTAACCTCGGCACACCTTCAATTATTACCGGAAAACCATATCAATGTATTGCAGATGAATTCTGCTTTTGTAGATTTCTTTTTACCAAATAAAGAAATCTTGGATGCGTTCAGATTTTTGCAGTAATTAAAAACCTGGACCAGCTCAAAATATTATGGGAGGAATCAAAACACTGAGTAGGTTAGGTGGAAACAGAAGTACAGTCTAAAGCATCAATATTCATTTCATGGGACTGCAGAACTGAATCACAATCATCTTATTACATTTCAAAAGAAAAGAATGAAACAGGAAAACTATGAAGTTCAACTATAATCTGGATGGGTTCAATAAATTAAGAATATAGTAGACCAAATAGTTTGGGTTCAGTGAAGTCTGAGATTCTAGAGTGGGTTGAGTGCCGTAGAATATTTTATATTTTAATATTCAGGCCTTCAGGGCCTTTAAATTTAAATTCCCTTCAAACCTGAACTCTGGCTCACAGGAGTTCTGGGCACTTTTCAATGAGTTCGTTTGAATTTGCATCACAGGCCAGATATTTGTTTATTTCATTTTAAAAACATGCCAGCAAGGCGGGTTAATTGCATGTCGTGATTTGAGTCCGTTTTTCTAAAGAATACGTACAAACTCCAGTCCAGCAGCACAGCTGGAATAAACCACTTTAATTCACGTTTATTTTTTGGAATGGAAATTAAGTCCGTGGAAAATTGAACATAATTTTAAGTTTGTAAAATTTTTGTTTTCAGAGTTGTTATACATCTAAACATATTTAAGATGTTCGGCTTGTGTTTAATGTTTTTTTTTTTTAAACAACTCTCGTCATTTTTTGTTGTACTTCCCCCCCAATAAAAACACCAGTGATCACTACTTGGACACCTCATCTTTTGTCTTTCAATGGTCGACTTCACAAACTTTTTTTCTCTTCCATTCAAGGCCCAAAACAAACTTCTCCCTATATGAATCTCACACTTGTTGACTACTGATGTCATAAATATTGTTCCTCTACCATTTATTGATATTATTCTACTTAGCACCACCAGGTCAAACTCTGAGTCTTTCCCATCAGATCCACTATTTAAGTGATGCCCTGCCCAGAGTTCAGCCACAATAAGAATACCATGAGACCTTTACAAATAACAGGAAATGAAAAACTATATTTTACTTACTTAGTAACGTAGTAAGTATTTCTAATAAATTAAATTTTATAATGCAACTCTAACATAAGCTGTACATTTTTTTAAAATGGGGAAAAAAACAAAAGAAATCTTGGAAGAATAGATATTGTGAGGATAAAATATGAGTTTTACTTGAATAAATGTAGGAGGAAATTGTCAAATTAAGTCTACATGTCATCTTACTCCTTCACATATTGTCACGCTGACCCTCGATTCAGTTTGAGCTGCGAACACAACTGACTTTCTGTGCGAATGACAAATACAGAGGAAGTTTTCCTTCAGCTGTAGAGCTTCAGCAGGGTTAGAGAGGACAAATCATCGGTTTACATAAGGCATCTAAATGTTTAATGCTGTTGTGCAGCTCTGAGTGAGAACCTGATGACATCGTCTTCTATTCAAGCCTGGCTGCAGATGATGTTGTCATGCAAGATCATTGTGCAAGTTAAGTTGCTGGAATCTCCTCCGATGAGAGGCTTATAGTGCGTTTTCTTTATTTCTGCCAAAGGATATAAAAAGTAGCATAGTGGTTATGCAGAATCTTGTAGAAGGTCAAATGAACATAAAAACATTGGTGACAGTTACTGAAAAATGTTTCCCTTTTCAGTCAGCATATTTATCATTTCTTACAATGCCCCATGTTTGTAAAAGGTGCTAAAATGACATCAGGTGACTGAAGAATTATTAGGGAAGAATCGAGATCATCGATCTCGAAAGTCATCCAATGTTCAGACGATTAATGACACTGAATTTTTTTTTTCTCCTGATAAATGAAAGTTTTACTAAGTCACGACAACAACATTTATTAGCGTGGATGGTGCAAATCAAAAACTAGGACTCAAATTTATGCTGTTTTAGTGTTTTTGCTTTGAGCTACAACCTCTGTTGTGGGTGGGGTTCTTAAATGTTTGCAAGCTTTTGGAAATGTCAGAGTTAAAGTAAAGGTCAACTAGACTGGACAGATATTTACAATCATTAACGCTGCCCATGTTAACTGCTTATACATTTTACTTCGTAATTACCTTGTTTTAGTATAAAAGTAAAATCTTGTAAATGCTCTGGACACAGGGCACGACGTCAACTTCACTGCTAATAGAAATGTTTTGTCTCTTAAGATTATAGTTTTCATTTTTTTAAAGAGACAAGGGTGTAAGACAATGGATGGATTTATGTATATGGATGAATATATTATATTATGTATTTTGCAGGCACATAGTGGCATTTTACTTCCTAATTTAAACACCTTGAAACTGGGCCTCTGTCTCTTTAAAATCTCCTGCTTTTTCTGAAACTCCACCTTCAGGAAGTCATTACAACATGGCTCCTCTATTAACCCTTTAACAACATTTTTTTCATCGTTTCACTGAGAAATAGCTCCTATAATGAGCTCAGTAAATGCACAGTCCCACTAGATGTTTGCTAATTGCTACTGACTAGTCTGGAGGAGCAGAGTGGGGGAGTTGCAAGGGAGAACTGCTCTGTGAGGCAGAAGCTCAGAAGCTTGAAAACTGCAACTCAGAGGAGGAGTTTCGTCCTCAAAGGCGGGGCCAAGTCCTCCCAGGCATTTTGCACAGCTGAATGGTTGCCATGGGGATTAAAGAATTTCTCAAACATGCAAGACAGAAACAAAACGACACTCCAGGTTTGTTTTTTTATGAGGGGAAAACCATTATAACACGATGTACATCAAAAAATAAATAAATAAATAGATTATACTTCCCCTGTAAGAGAAATGAGATAAAATCAGTATTGGCAGGTCAAAATTTTGCAAACAAAAAAATGAATAAAAAAAAAAAAAGAAATCAGTCACAAAACTTATCTACTCACTTGATGTACATGTCCCTTAACAGCACAGAAAAACATAAGGACCACATCTGCTCACACTGCTCATTTACAACAAAAACACAGTAAAACAGATAACGATGCAGACATCCTAATATTGGCAAACCAGATACAGCAGATTCTTGAGCAGAGCGTTTCCAGTTACATCTTTAGTTCTAATAAAGTCTCGTCTTGGTGCGATTCTTCAAAGACTTTTCAGATCGAGTTGGCAACAAGAGGGCCAATTACCAGAGAAAACTGGGGCCCCGCTGTGGGACAACCTGCTTTTTTTAAACCAGGAGTCCGCCAAGCACAGTCAGCAGGCACCTCATCAAGACATCTTCTAACAGCTCAAAATGCAATTTTACGGCACATTACAGTCCCTGCACAGTTCAGCTTGCTTTAGGTTATTGCACTTACTGCTATTTGTGAACAATGAAAGCACAAAATGAGATAGTTTAGGGCTCTTATCTCTACAGCTAGAGTACAAGGAAGAAAAAAAAAAAAGTTTTTTCCAAATATGCGGCTGAGAAAAAAAGAAATCCCTTTTAGATATTATCAGAGGGGATAATAGGTGTGTTTAATGGAGGTCACTGTAATTATTCCACACTTTGTGAAATATTAAGTCAATACTACAAATGACGTATTTAGACTGCAGCACTGCTAAACCTTTCTTTTTGGTATTGAGAAGATAAAGAAATGATAAGTGACAAAAAACGTGCTTGAAGTTAAAGCTGACTAGAGCTTCAATAAACAACAGCAAATGAATTCCACTATCGAAGCAGGACTTTGGCTTCCTTTCATTACGAAAATAATTTAGGAATAATGCAATTAAGGAGGAATAAACAGGGATTGTGCTGCACAGCGTGTTGACTCCATTTAATTATGCGCAGAGGTGCACAGTGTGACTCATCGGTTCAGTAGATGGAGGACCAGTCTGCTCTGCGGGGGTTGGCTGCATTCAATTTGGTTTCATTTTAGACACTTTGGGAGACCAAACAGCAAATTTCAACTTTAACAATGTTGCAGCCGGACGAATCTTGTCAGTGAGACTGCAGACATGATCAGAGTCTTTTATATTTGAAGATGAGGGATATTCAATCAACTGCAGCGCTGTGAAAAACCTATTGCACCTCAATGATTTCTTCTGCTTTTGATTCTTTTTTTGTTACATTTAAAGCAGCAGTATGTAACTATTATAAAAATTTAAAAAAAATTGGTTTTTATATATTTGTTAGAAATGTTACAGTGAAATGTAACAGTTAATCTGGGGGGGAAAAAAAGTCAAGCTCCTCTGCTTTCTCCCTACGGTGCTGCTGTCATCTGAACAAACACCACTCAGTCAGAAACAACCAATCAGGTCCAGGAAGAGGGTCTTAGCGCTGTCAATCACATTGTACACACTCTCCTCACAAAATCCCTTTTTCTCTCCGCTACAGCTAGTTCACCTGTCATGAATGCTAAGGCTAACTACTGCAGATGAACGTTATTCCTGGAACGGTAAGTTGTTTCTCCATTACCACATTTAGCAGCACATACACAAAGTTGATTGATAGTGCCAAGACCCTCCTCCTGGCTCTGATTTGTTGAGTGTGTTTCTTCACAGATTAAGTGTCTCATATGGTGACAGTTTTACCAAAATATAAAAAAAACAACATACTTTTGCAAAAGTTACATACTGTACCTTTAAATGCGTCAGTTAAAACTGAAAGTTAACCAGAGAAAATATTCTGGCTAACACGTGTCTATTCTTTTTAAACAAATGATGTTTTCATTTATGAGGTGAATAGGGCTCCCTAAACTCAGTTGGTCGAGTTCAATTTGACTAGTTACACCTGATCCTTGTTAGGCTCAGACCTGTGGTAAACTTACTCCAAGAGAACACCATGACTCATCTAGGAGGCCAAAGAAATACCACAGACCATCTCTCAGCTAAGGTCAGAGAAAACATCTAGAAAATCCCTTAACATTTTAGGAAAATATGTGACCTAATAAGGCAAAAGTAAACAGTTACACATGGTGGTGGCAGTGTGATGGTTTGGGGCAGCTTCACTTCTTCAGGTCCCGGATCATTTACAGTAATCTAGAACCGTGAATCCTGTTCTTCGCCAGAAGAATTTCTGGCAAGCAGTGCTAATCAAAGGTGAGTCCACCCTTACATGAGTTCCAAAGATGAAACCATGATGAAGGTTTTGGAGTGAAGTCCAGACAAAGGCCTAAAATCCGCTGATTGGTCTCGCTCAAACACCCTCCCCTATGGTTGAACAGCGGGCTAAAATTCCTCCATAGTAGCCTGGTGAAAACCAGCTCCTTGTTCTACGCTTTGCTTTGTTCAGAGGATCTGAGCTTTCGGCTATTGAGATACAATTACTTCCTGAAGAAATCTGATGAAGTTTAATTTTACTCAGATCAATATTATGAAGCTTACAATAAATTACCTGAGCTACCTGAACTATAAACAACTATCCTCAACTGCGAAGAGAGAAGTGCAGATCCAAACGCTGTTAGTGTTAATTCAATATTTGAAAGTGCGGCCATCATGGACCGAATGGCTTTGCTCACTTCCTCTGCTGCTATTGCTAAAACTACAGGCAGATTAATATTTTAAAACAGCGAAGAAAAACATCATTCACAAGTTCTCCTTCTGTTCGCTGATCGGCTCAGATTCTCTCCCTGACAATCCGATCCAGGGGAAGACGATGTCAGGTTACCTCCAAAGCAATGTGAAAGACTTGTTGCCAGTTATGCTCGACAGCATTCTCGCCAAGGGTGATACAACCTGTTATTAGGTTTAGGGAGCACATAATTTTCTTTTCTTTTTTAAACATAGGACCAGGTTGTTGGGGTAGCTTTCTGTGTTGTAAAAAAACATATTTGATGATTTGAACTATTTAAGAGCAACAAACTTCTGCAAAACGCAAAACTGCTGAAACACTGAGTTCCACTAAGCCAAAGCTTAAAACCCAGCTGTTCAGAGCCGTCTTTGATCAGCAGTAACTGGAATATTAATCAATATGTCATGTAAATCTGCTTGACGATGGAATCTGGCAAAATGTGAAGTTTATTGCTTGTTTCATAACTGATGACTGTGTGATGTTTTTATGATGTGAACTGTCTCACCACTGAAATGTGCAACACAAATAAGTTTGATTAAAAAAAATTTAAAAAAAAAAGCAGTAAAACATTAAGGATTGTAATCTTTTCTCTGTTTTTAACATGAGCAGTGGGCTCAATTAAACTTTCCCCATCTAAGGAAATACTAGAACATAGCAGCTTACAAATTGTTGTGAGGATGACATCCTTCATACTCACCATATTTGCTGAATAATACATGGAATTATCCATTCAGCCCTCAAGCTGTGTTCCCAAAAGCCAGGTAAATCCACTGCTGGTCATTTGGCAGGTGAAAACCTGGAATCCCCTTGAGTGCCTGGCAGCCAATCAGAGCATGGGAGGGCTTTTTGCCTGGGCTTAGCTCCCACTCACAAGGAGATGGATAAAAATACCGGAGCATGGCATTCTTGGCATGACAACAGGATGAGAGCTAGCACAGCACAGGCGGGCAGGTATCTAATATTTATCAATGAAGGAGAGGACAGAGAAAACCAAGTGGTTTCAGCAGTTATTCACAGTGACAGGAGAGCGCAAAAACCAGTGAACGATGAGGGTTTATTAAATCTCACATCTCTGGACTTGTTTATGCCCACTAGCAGCTGCTGGCACACGGTAACCTAACAGAAGGGTGCCAAGAGCAGATGGCATCCAAGTAAGTTTAATTCCATCTCAACAAATTATACACACATTTAAAAAAGTAGAATGAAATGCGTCTGTGCTTGAAAGCACATTTACTGGCTATGCTCTCTGAGTTTTAAGATCTCTCACTCGGTGATCCAATCAGACAGGAGGAGGATAAAAACAAACTGTAAATATAAACTGTATTTTTCTCATATCTGCAGTGCCTTCAATGGAAGTCTCCATCCAATTTAGGATTTAAAATCCTCTCATTTAGTTTGAGAGGATAAAAAGAGAAATGTCCAGAATAACAGGACAAATATTTATTCTGCTATATAACTTCAACACGTTTTTGTTTTTTTTAAAATACGGATGTAATTTTGAGGCCATGATACTTGCCCGCCCCTGTTGCCTGGAGATGACACTAACTAAAAACCAGCAGTAAGACTTCTCAAACACCAAAATGCAAACAGAAAGATTCCTTTTCTTTTACATTCAATCAGGTATTTCCACACTGACCAATCAGGACAGTGACTCTTAAAACTCCACCAATAGAAAAGATGCGACGTGAAACCTTAACAGGATGCATCCATTTACCAATACCTCTGAATTATGGATGAGTGTGCTTTCATACTCAACACAGGCTGGGTTCCCTGGGCACACACACACACACACACACACAAGGAAGTCAGAAAGCTAATTCAGCTCTTACGCAGCCTAACAAGCAAAGTGACTTCACTAAAATTAGCAGCAGAAAGACACACCTGGAGAAGAGCAACATACCAGCAGCCCCGGTGACAAAAAGGTGATACATGGCGTTTGTGCCTGCCTTTGGAGGAGAGATGGAAGTCATAAGTCTGCAGTGTCACCGTGGAGACACCAACATGCCTTTTAATGTTTGGATTAATTTCATTCTGACGAGGCAGCGGCCAGCTGGACGGATGCAGAAATGAAAACGGCATCTTCTCAAGAGAACAGCCCGCTTATTCCATTTCTACTCTTGAGGGGTTCCTGTTCTATTACTTCCACTGACTGACTGGTCTCACGTGCACTTATGTCCTCAGTTAAAAATAAAGTGGATATAAAAATATAATTGCTTTGTACAATGTGTTTAAACTGGCAATTATGGGATGAAGAAAGAAGATTACAGATATTGTTTTGCCCCATTAGTAGGGCAAAGCAATGTAATTAATACTTCAAATTATCTCTCATTTTAAATATAATCTATGTGCTTCAAATAGATTAAGAATTGCATTTAGCAATATATATATATATATATATATATATATATATATATATATATATATATAAATATTCAGTTTAGTAATGACCTTGGAAACATCAGCACAGCACATATATTTAGCAATATATATTTAGCAATATATATATATATATATATATATATATATATATAAATATTCAGTTTAGTAATGACCTTGGAAACATCAGCACAGGGATTAGCACTGTACCTTC
Organism: Poeciliopsis retropinna; assembly: GCA_010277075.1. NCBI lineage: Eukaryota > Metazoa > Chordata > Actinopteri > Cyprinodontiformes > Poeciliidae > Poeciliopsis > Poeciliopsis retropinna. The sequence goes on from VMRM01000003.1 coordinate 25,020,761, forward strand.
ATTTTAGCTAAAGTTAATCCATCTTAAAAGGTAGAGTGGCAAGTAGCGGTCAGATACAGCCAGTTAAATGGATCAATTCATAAATCATCATCTGCTGTATTATTTTTATTGTTTACACCTATATATTTATCTCTAACTAGAGATATTTTACATGTTCTGATCTCAAGATGTGTTTCACATAGGAAGACTATTGATGGTGCGCCGCCTTTATTTAACCTTTTCTTAAACAAGTAAGTTGTAAGAGTTATATGTACCATCATGGGTACATATAAATACTCCTTCTGTATCGTTTTCTCTTTTTGAGATGCGTCAGCCTCATTTTTTTAAGAGAGAAACGTCTTGGCTAAATGGAAATAGTAGCAACTGCAAGTCTGCCTGGAGATGAATCATTTTGGGCTCGACTGTAATAGTTTAGGTAACAGGAAGTGGAGGAGTGGTATCGATGCAAGATTCAGCAGAAATGCGCCGATTTCATTTGTTTTTGTGGCTGGTTTCTGGGTTTTAAACAGCTTTGACCTGTTCCAACAGGTTTAAGCCAATTAAGAACCATAGTATAAAATGATATAAGATCAGCGCTGAAAGTATTTCTGTGAATCCTGCCATGAGCGGTCGTTTACTATCCATGTTTGGACAAGAGGTGCCATCGCAGCGGGCGCTCACTGTAAAACATTTTAACATTTTCAGAACAAAATTCATTTGTAAGTCAGCATTGTTTGGTTTGTTTTAGTGGATCTCCTAGTTCAGGTCAGAAAGAGTCAAAGTGCAAATAAATAATGTGCCATTTACAATAAATGACACATTGGTTAAGATTTTCACACTTACATTCAACTCCGTGCTTTTCTCATACTGGGGCAGCGACAAAACCAGCAGCAGCCTCAATGTCATTCAAACCTAGTGGTTACTGGAATCACTAGTCAGGTGTCCCAACAGAGGCTTCCAGGTCCTTTCACTTGACCCGACTACAGAGCCAGACTCAATATATAGAGCCTATGAGTGTTTGGGTCAGAATGGCCAGACCTTCCCTTTTTTTTTTTCCTTTTGCATTGACAACACAACTTATAACAACAATTTCTATTTCAAAAATCATCTTACTAAAGAAATTCTTGTTTAAACTCGTTTGTGATTTCAATTAGCAAAGATGATGAGTTGCTACCGTCTTTCTCTGTCAAACAGGGACCAGAAAACAAACAAACAAACAAAAGAAAACACAGGAAGTAAATGGCGTCAGGCTGACAGATCCGTGTGTCATACAACAGGATCAACAGACACACAGTGATGCAGAACAAAGTGGATAATCTAAACTTTCAAATAAAAACATTCAAAATGCTGACTCAAGGCAGACTGCACCCAGTGAACCTCAGCTTTCCTTCTGCAGATCTGCAAGAACACAAAAGGCAGCGCTGTAGCCGCTGCGTTTGAAATGACAAATTGCTATGAGGTTCAACTCCCAGAGCAGAAGGAACGTCCAGGACAGGAACGTCCAGGACAGGAACTGTACGGGATTATGGATGATTCTAAAACACAGCCGATGTAAACACAGCCGATGTAAAGACACATTTAAAAACATCTGACGTTACAAAGGACTTCCTGTTTGTTGGGGATGGGAGCGGGACAAAAAACACACACAAAAAAACAAAAAAAACACGATGAGCTTTTAACAGGGGTGGGGGTGCAAAGGCAGAAATACTTCTAAAAATATCCATCTCTGATCAACTTGGACATCACTTTTGAGCAAAACGCAGCATCAGACCGCTCCCACAGCATCTCCACCACCTGTTTCTCTGCAAGTCATCAGCTGGTGATTCATTTCTTTGCCCACAGAGTGTGATAAAACACTCCCCTCTATGCAAAGCTGAAAAGATGAATGTTCAGCCCAATCACTCCTCATTTCAGAGAGACAAATGTATTTTTCAGTCATCTGTTTTAGCAAACACTCAAAAAGAGTTCTAATTTAAACACAAAAGAAGGAGAGCAATGCGAATGTTGCAAAGGTTGGGCTGAGGCTGGAGGGCTCATCTTGGGAAAAGGTAAACACTGACGGAGACCTGCTGAACTCAGTGAAGTGTCAGCTCTCATGCTGGGTAAATGACAGCCGTCTTCCACAGTGGGGATTTTATTCACTGAGCTGTTCTGTTTGAGCAACTGCCATTGTGTTTAAATAGGATTTAGCGTCTCTACTTTTGAAACGTGTCGTGTTATGCAAGAACCGCATCCTCTTCTGCGGCTCGTAGTTTAGACAGCTGAACACCAGCACCAGCGATTCAAGAATTATTGATAGTACAAAGCATTATGATGTACAGAATATATAGTTTCATGAGTTAATACGAATGTATTGTTTTGTTTAAATTATTTTCCTTCAGAAAAACAACATATGTGAAGGCATGCATTTTCAAAAGCCAGAAATTAACTTTTGTTTGTTTTTTGGTAGAAATTTATAAAATTTTAATGTATGAAATCTGAAAATGTTCCTGACCTGAATAAAATAATGTCCATAAAACTGTTTTTTATTTTGACAAAATGAAGAAAATGAACATTACAAAGTTGACTTAACTTAGAAATGAGTCAAGTTATAAAAAATGATGTCAAGTCAACATGATGTAGTAATGTAAAGACTTAAATAAGTTGGGGCAATTTATTAATTTTTTTTTCAAATTTCTCTTAACTGATCATTCTTAGTTTCATACACTTGCTAGTCACTGTCAACGTAATTGAAGTTGTAGCAATAGTTTTTACTATGTGTTTTGAACTTGACAAATTTGATACAACTTAGAGTCAGGAAGAGTGAGCAACCGTTTTTTGTTTTGGTTTTTTTTTACAGTGTGTTTGTTACAAACCTGTGTCGTCATTTCCTGCCTATAAAATATTTTCTGATTGGATAACAGGGAGGCTTCTGCCTGAATCAGACGTTTCTACACATCAAGTGCTTGGGCAGCAGCCACATTGCCTTAATAATGGGCGGAGCTCAACAGTGAAGACAGTCACTCTGATTGTACCACATAAATATAAAACAACCATTGCTCGGTTGAAATATGGTTTTAAATGTGTTGTAGGTTAGCATTCAAACCTTACTAAAAATGAAGTGAGACCACTAGTACTTCATAGTGATTTGAGTTACATAGTTTGTAAAACAGCTGGGGAATGTGCAGCATGTCTTCAAATATTCAGACAATGTAAAATACTAATTTCAATTGTTTATGTAATTACTTGTAGATAAAGGTTGCAAACACTACCTGAATTTGTTTCTTGGTCAGCACAGTTCAAACAGTGGTTCAAACCACTTGTATTTTTTTAGCTTTGTGTATTTTCTCCCGTGAGGATTTTCAAGCCAAATGTAACTTTTAAAGGGGCAGTATTATGTATTATCCAGGAGTACAGTGGCATTTTACAGCACAATCAATAGCTATATAACCTATTACTATTGTTATAAAAATGCGGCATATGACTTAGAAGAAAACTGACTCGATAATTTAACACCTTGAAATTGGGCCTGCCTGTCTCTTTAAAACTCCTGCTCTTTCTGAAATGTCACCTTCAGGAAGTCGTCACAACATCACTCCTCTATTAACCCTTTAACAACATTTTTACCAGAGTTGCTCTGAGAAGAAGCTCCTATAATGAGCTGATCCAATGTGCAGTTCCACCAGGTGTTTGCTAATTGCTACTGGCTAGTCTGAAGGAGTCGAGTGGGGGAGATGTTGGGGAGGGTTGCTCTGAGAGGAGGAGCTTTGTCCTCATAGGCGGTGGCGTTTTGCACAGCTGAATGGTTGCCATGGGAGATTAAAGGATTTCTCAGACATGCATGTGTGTTTTTGATAAGGGAACAACAATATATAACACCATGTAAAGCTAAAGAAAATGTTAATTTTATTTAATACTGCACATTTAAAATTAAGAAAAAATTAGTACACCTGTACACATTGTTTATCTGGTGGTGTATGTTAACAAATCTTATAAATCAGTTTAAAACAGGTCTTCACAACGTGAACCATTCATGAAGCATATCCGTTTTATTTTTAGAGCTTGTATGTTAGGATGAAGTATGTATGTTTGTGTGAATTCACAGAAATCTACTGTATTACAACAGGATGGGATATGTTACTCCGATTTTGCTGTTATTTCCTGCTGTAGTAAGCGTCGTGTGCCATGTTGTGTACAATTATAGCTCTTTAAGGGGCAAGTTAAGTCTGTTGTTCCAAGCCTATTCTTAAATATCAAATGACATTTGAAACAATAAAATAATCATTTTCTCAACAAATGTATGCAGTACAGTCTGCTTATGAAACTGCATGGCAGGTTTAGGAATTCATTTTGTACAGTTTGTCCTTTAACACATTAATTATTAAATCCTTTTATATGCATCAACGACAAACATTTGTGTAGTATTTAATTCAGCAAGAAAAGATACTGTTCTAGGCTGCTTTATATTGCTTTGAAAATTGAAAGTGCCATATTTATCCCATTATGTGATGCCTTTGCGATATATTGTGCAGCTCTAGTTATAATGTCACTTGCAGATCTTGGTTCTAACTTTTGGGGGAAATGAAATGCGTCATTGTGTGCACCGATCCTCAAAGGTGATTTAAAAAAATGACATATAGCCTCCTCTGCCTGGCACATAGTAAACAGAGCAGATTAAAGTGATAACTTGATAAATCTGACAGAGCTGGCAGAAGATCAACAACTGCATTTAATCGGGATTTGAAAGTTTATGCTGAGGCATTTCTTTTCAGACGTGCATCCTTAACAATACTCTCAAAGTAGTGAGGCAAACATTCAATCAGCGGGGTAGCTCTGCCTGTCAGCTATAAAACAAGATATCTCTAGCTGCTCGGTGTGAAAACATGTTCCATTTGCCAGGTTACTGGAAACTGGATATCCATACTAAAAAAACACACACACACAGACACAAGATGGGAAGTTGCTTTTAGGCATAAAGTGAAAGTTTCCCAGTTATCTTTCGACAACTAAATGATGGTTGAGGAAAGTTACTAAGAGATAAAGGCTGGACTGTCAACGTAAGGTTCACAAATAATTTTAAACAGAATGCATGCAAGAGTTGGCTTTAGCAATAGCTTTCAGTCTTCAAATAAATGAAACACCAACATTTTAATCTTTCAGGAGTAGCTAACAAGACAAGTTTCCAATGCAAATGTGCGCAAAGATTTGTGCACATTTGCACAAATTTTCCACTAATGTTGAAAGACACAATTTTGCAGTTGCAGTGTTTCTATTAAATAAAACACAATTAAAATTACATGAATAAGTTTGTTCGGGGATAAATCATTAAAAAACATGCTGCGCCGTTATCCTCCTACTACGTCCTGTTGTCTTCTTCGCGTTTTGCTCCAGTGACAACATCCAGATGTTGATCAAGTGACTCATCTGATGCGTAAAAAGTATTTCCATTGCAGTTTTGACAAAAAATAATTTAAATGTGGCCAAATAAATAAAATAAAAAAAACAAAAAAACAACCTCAGTCTAGTGCCAAAACATTTTATCAAAAAAATGAGTTTTTTCAGAATTGGCACATTTCCATTTAGCAAATTTATATTCGAAAGGTCAAACTGCGCAATTACACGTCAATGGAAACGCAGCTACTGTTGTGATCGTGAGCCATGTCTGCTCAGAGCCTCTGCAGAGAGGAGAGGCAGGATGTCTCTGTTTCTACAGTGCCGATTATAAAACTGTAACAACTTGAGGAAATAAAAATCAGTCCATTCGTATTGATTCTGACCCTAATAAAATTCTTTTTGTTAAAACAGATTATATTGATTATTTTAACAATTGTACTAAACCAAGTCCCAGAAGCACTTTTCAGAAATGTTTTGTGTTATACAAGTCGTTGCCTACAACGAGCTGACATTACAGCTAGCCTCCGTTTTAGTATATTTAGATACACAAGTACTTGATTTCTTTGCATTTTCTGTGCATGTAGATGACTGCTGCTGATACGCACTGATTGTATTTGCAATTGTGGTTTTTAGAGCCTTTGTAAGGGAAATGGGTTTGCAGCTCCCTGGCCAGGAAAACCAAAACTCAGTTTCATTTTGCTCAGAAATGTCGCTTCCTGCAGACAAAGTGATTGATGCGTTAGCAGCAAGCAGCTAAAGCCTGCTATGAAGCTTACAGATCTGGTGAGTCAGCACTATTTTGAAACCAGCACTTTGCGTTTGTGCGATGGCAATCTTTGTGCAGTCAAAGATGGAAGATGGCATTTTGATTCAGGCGGCAGAAGCTCACGACAGCAATATATCCACCGCACCGCCCATTTATTTTCCATCTGTTTATCTAAAGGGAGATGAATCTTGAAGGCAGGGAGATTACATCCAAACAACCGGCCGGTGTTTCTGTTGGAAAAAAAACAAACAAAAGAAAAATAAAATGACCAATATCAGCTACCCAGAAAGCTCTGAGAAGTAATCGGAGGTGTGCTAACAATAACTTAGTTGCTTGCATTCTGCATTCAGAAACAGCCGATAAGCTTGTTTAAAGCCTCTTCAGCCGTGTTGAGGAAAATCTTTAGCCCAAAGTCTTTGTAGACGGAGAGTAGGAAACAGCCAGAGAAGTAGGCAGGAGTTAGGACTTCCTGACAGCTCATTTAACACCCTGCCTGCTTCCACCTACTTACTCCAGAGCACCTCTCTTTCTGACGTTAGCTCATTCTTCTATGGAGGGAGAAAAAAAAAAAAAAAAAGCAGGACATCGTGCTTGCTTTCCCTTTATAGATGCTCCGTTCAGAGACTTCAGTATCGCTGAACCAGAACCCTTCACAGGAGGCCTTTTCTTCAGTCCGCTCTCACACATCCATTCCTAACACACGCTCCAGTCCAGACTTGTGTGTGTGTGTGTTAATAAATGACACGAGCAGAGCTGACTGGATTCACGCCCGCCCGCCGACATGTCGGAGACACACATAGACGTGGCGCTGTCTGGACGGTTGACAAACAGAGTCTCCTCACGCCGATAACAGATTTCAGTGCACACACTGGATGAGCCTCTGGAGTTCAACAGCTCAAACCATTTTTAGACCATATAGAATGAGGCCAACCTTATGAAGCCAAGCAAACCTCCAAAGGTTCAACTAGCTAAAAATAAATAAATAAAAATACCATCTTCTCAGTACATTTTCTTAACTACCTGGCAATGGAGTAAGTAGTTTAAAAGATAAGTTTAAAATACTCTTCCTTATGGATGCAAAATTACAATACTGAAAAAATTAAAATTAAAATGAAATTATGAGAAGTCATAATATTATGAGAATAAACTTGTACAAGGTTTCCCCCAGAAAACTTGCTAAGCCCGGTGGTTGGGTGTTAGCAGCCATTCATCCAGCGACCCATCGTGTTTTTGAGTTAAAAAATGTTTATAGTTGACAGGAAATTTAAAAATATCACTTGATAATTATGTGTTGTTGAAAGATTGGAAGATTAATACCTGCACACCAACTGTAAAGTCTTAAAAAATGGAAACATTTTAAAGACTTAAATAAATAAGTAATGTTTAGCCTGGTGGCCCGCCAGGCTTATAATACACGAGGGGAAAAGTTGTCGTATGAGAAGAAAGTCATAGTATTATGAGAATAAAGTCATAATATTACAGGAATAAAGTCAAAATAATACAAGAACAAAGTTTGTATTACAAGCATAAAGTCATATTATGAGTATGAAGTTGAAATAATCCAAGAAGTCATAATAATACAAGAATAAAGTCATAATACTTTGGGAACAAAGTCAGTACTACGAGAATAAAAATAATTTATGAGAATAAAGTCATAGTAGGATGACTTTATTGTTATAATAGTAAGTTATTTTATTTATTTATATTTATTTTATTTGTATTTATAATTTCTGCCTGTTGCCATCAGGCTTTACAACGCCCAAGTCTGTGCTAATTCAAATAAAATATTCTGTGCTCATTTATAGCTTATTTATTTATTAATATATTGCATGTGATTGCTTGTAATTTTTTTATTTACTGACATCTAGTCATTTTGAACTTATCACTTTTAAGTGATAAGTTCACTTAAGTACTATGTGTCTATGTATATATATATATATATATATTTACAAACTTTGTATTTATTATCTAAGCTGGAGTAGCTTTCATCAAATAAGCAATTTCCCTGGGGATCAATAAAGTATATTCTATTCTATTTTCTTAGTACACAGAGGGTGTGAGCTAGAACACACTTTATTGCACATTTTCAGAGGCTAACACTGATTTATGTCATCCTTTCATAATAAATGTAATGGTGAGGAAACAGCGCCTTGCGGCCGTATCTTCTGCAGCCAGTTGCTTAAGTGAGTTGAGTTCAAGTTGAAAGACAAAAAAAACAAACAAAAAAAAAACAACACGCACACACACACACATTTACTTCTGTGTTCCTTTAGCCAGGAAGCGTTTGTGTAGAACTTCCTGATAGAAACACTTCTCATGACAGCACCTTTCACATCATTACAGCATCGTCTGTGCAAAGTTAATTTAACACGATTACTTAAATTATTAGGGTCAAGAGGATAGCAGATGTGTGTGGTGGACGTCCAAACAGTTTACAACAAATGGAGCCCAGTTATTTTATTATTTCACACACATACAATTATATAATTCCAGTCATCCTAAAAGCTTTCCAAGTTGGCAATGAGCTGGAAGTAAACATTCGTTAACAATTGGGATGCACAATACATCACCATCAAAATCGATATCAGAAGATGTTAGTCTTTTTTTTTGACCATATCAGTATCAGTCCGATAAGTATGGATTATAAAATTCCTTTCACTACTTTGTGTTGGTAGTAGTGATAACCACCTCCAATATTTGGAGAAATAAAATGTAGTAGAATTATTGATTCCAATGAAAGTTGGTCTTTATCCATCAAAAGAAAACTCTTTAAACTGATAAACCCTGGGAACGTTTTACTTGTACTTGTGCTTTTCTTCTACGGATTCCAAATTCAAAAATTGTTTTGTGGCATTTTGATTTAACTTACTAAATGGGAGAAAAGTGTTGCAGATAAATAACCATCTATGCGAAACTGACCGACATCCAGTCTCTCATGTAACTAATTTGCAACAGGAAAACCATAAATTGTATCTCTATAAATATTGACACTCCACTGTACTGGTGTCCAACTTCAGTTCTCAAGAGCCAGGGTCCTGAAAATGTCAGATCCCCCTAATTCAACCCACCTGAAAAACAAATAATTGCTTCATTACTCAGCCTCTGCAGAACTTTATCACATACTGAGGAGGTAGTTCAGTCAATAATTCAGCTCTGGTGGAGAAGGAACAAATCTAAGACGTCTCTGGAGGACCGGGGTTGGACAGTCCTGGTCCAGATTAGAACTAATTTAGCCAGCCTTGCATTAATTAAACAAATAATTACCTAATCCTCTCTGGCACCAACAGCCTGTCTATTCCACGCGGAGAGGTCAAGAAATGTTCACTGTTCTGTAATAATTAATCTGCCTGATAAATTTACCACTCTTCAGATAATATACAATCCACAGATTGAACAATTATTTAATAAAAATGCATGAGCCCGCTGTAATGTACAATCAATAGAAAAGACTTGAGCACTGAGCCATGACTAATGGGGATCATTTAGCTGCTCAAGACCTCAGAAATAGAGCATATTAGAAGAAAAAAAACAAAAAAACAGACATGCCCTGCTGAAAAAAAAAAAAAAGGCTGAATTAAAACCTGGAGATTTAGATTTTGGCGTTCCCGCCCAGCTCAAGTGTAATCTTGTGGAAAACAATTTAGTTGTTAGAAAATGAGACGCTGTTGGTTGTCTGAGGGTGTGGGCATGTAGAGCTGAGGATGGAGAGCAGAGCTCAGAAAAACACACGGATGAATCAGGAGAGAGAGAGGCAGAGAGAGAGAGAGAGGGAGAGAGAGAGTGAGAGAGAGAGACAGAGAGAGAGAGAGAGGAGAGACAGAGAGAAGAGAGAGAGAGAGAGAGAGAGAGAGAGACGAGAGAGAGAGAGAGAGCAGAGAGAGAGAGAGAGCAGAGAGAGAGAGAGAGCAAGAGAGAGAGAGAGAGAGAGAGAGAGAGAGAGAGAGAGAGAGAGAGAGAGAGACGAGAGAGAGAGAGAGGAGAGAGAGAGAGAGAGAGAGAGAGAGAGAGAGAGAGAGAGAGAGAGAGAGAGAGAGAGAGAGAGCAGAGAGAGAGAGGAGAGAGAGAGAGAGAGAGAGCAGAGAGAGAGAGAGAGAGAGAGAAGAGAGAGAGAGAGAGAGAGAGAGATGAGAGAGAGAGACAGAGAGAGAGAGAGAGAGAGAGAGAGAGAGAGAGAGAGGGAGAGGAGAGAGAGAGAGAGAGAGAGAGAGAGAGAGACAGAGAGTTGCAGAAGGTGTGACGCTGCTCATCATTCAGTGCTATGCGCCTCATCCACTAACATGTACATCAGAAAGCGGGTCAGCGTTCAAAAACATAGTTAGTCTGGAGCGACACCAAGGACAAAGGTTGCAGCCATACAAGTTATCTCAACGCCGCTGACAACCTGGGTGTGTCTCCACACAGGAATATCTGAATCAGTAAAAAGAAAAAAAAAGAAAAAAGAGAAACAAACAACTTGTGTCATCCACAGCAGCGTCACACCCCACGCTGCTTTCTGCCTCCCTTAACTCCACAAACCACGACTAGTGATGGTTATTGAACTGATCTATCCGAGGCGGACATCACCGCATCTCCAGTCCTTTATAAACTTCACCCAACGCTGCGTGTTTCCATGAAAGTGACGCCCTAATACCCACACACTCACTCTCTAACAAACTGGGAAGCACACATTTCCCCGCTGAAGTCCGTGTCCTGCTCTGGCTCCCTTCCCTTCACCCCCACAGAGCCGCCCCACGGCCACGGCTCAGCTAGCTAAATGTGAACTTGCCGTCTGACCAGCAGGTGCAGCGAGTTCACTTGACGAGCACGAACTTCTTCTGGCGTGAATAAAAGCATTTCTTACCGCTCTGCTCCCCGAGGAAAACGAGTTTGAATTTTCTTAGAGGGTTCCCAAAGTCATTACCAACGGACATCTTGATGGGAGGACGAGGGGGGCCGACCACGGACGCCGGAGGACAGAATGACGGGACTTCGGTGCTCGGTTGGTGAAGATGCTCGACGGGAATGAGGCGGCGATTTTACAGCTTCGAGTCTTCGTGATGGGCGCGAGCCGCTGATGCTGCACCGCCTGCTCCGTGACGCTAGGAGGGAGTGTTTAGGCGGGCCCCCGCGCATGCGCATTTTCACACGACTGACAGCCATGGAAATAACATGACGTCATGTGTAAGAGAGAGTCGAGAGATGGCGATTTAATGTGGATAAAACGAACTTCTATGGATGTAAGAGGAGGGAAACGATCTAAATACTAGGAAACAAAAACAGAAACCATTTGAGAATCGGAAAGTTGTCACCCCAAGATACATTTCAAGAGCTGTCAAAGTTTACACAACCGTGTTAAAATCTAATTAAACTTAAATAGAGTTAAGTTGTTCAAGATTGACTCATTTTATTTGCTTGGTAAAAGCATAACCTCCAGGGATGTTTCCAACAATAATAGTATTTGACCTCTCACAAATGTATAATCTTTTAATCCGGTGATTCACAACATCAAATAAATATCCATACCAGACAAAGGCAACCTCACTAAATAAAGAAGCAGGTTTATATATGATTTTCATTCATTATAGGAAAGAAACTTTTGCTCCATCAGTTTGTTCTGATGTTTGCTTAGAGCCAGGGGGACTGAAGTGTCACATAAATGGCTATTAAATTGTTGTATTCACTGATCTTTGTATGAAAAGAAAAAAAAAAAAAAGAAGAAGAAAAATACATGACACAAACAATGTTTCACAAACAAGGTCTTCACTTCTACATTTCGCTGTTTGAATGGGTCTGATCGGAGGCTCCTTTATTAGATATTTTTGTCACAATGTAAGCTGGCTCTTTTTCTTAATCTGTAAAAAGAATGTCGGGGTAAATTTGTGTTTATTAAAAGCAGGTGATGACTGAAAAGAAAATTTGCATGGGATAAATATTTCTTTATTTGGAACAGTTATCTTTATGTCTCTGACCAGCTTCCCTGTTGACAAAACTCATTCCCACAGCATGATGCAGCCACCACCATGGTCCAGCAGCCTTCTGCTGACGAAGACAGATGCTGCTAGCTGATCTTAAAAGACGAACAGTTTCACAAAATCTCAAAGCAGCTTTTAAACGGAGAAACAGCAAAACGCAGAACACGTTCAATGATCAGATCTGTATACAGCATGATGGAGGTGCATAATTTATTTTATTTAAAAATATAAAAGGTAGGAGGAGTAAGTGCTTAATATCTGAAAATCCATCAAAAAGTTACATATGATGGTACATGAAACTATTCTTGGTGCTGTTACTGATGTCTCAGGGTATGAGACAAATATGTAGAAAATAACTTAAATATTAAGCTATACAGTTCATTAGTGATAGCGTATGTTCCCAATGCAAACAGAAACCCAAGTCCATTCCAACCTAACACGAACACGTAATGTTCAAAGATATTTAACAGTTTTTAATTGTGATTTCATCCTTTATTGTAGATGCAGCCTTCCAAGGAACATTCTTCGTCAAAATGTTCAAACTTCACAGCGACGCTATGAGACGGGTCACACTCAGATTGTGGACTTCTTGTCCAAATAGTACTCCTGGGTCCGTTTTGCCTTCCAGCCCAGGGCGATCAGCAGGATGATGCCCATGATCTTATAACCCACCTGTAAACCCAAGTATCTGTAGGAGTGAGGTAATTGATCATTAGTGAATACAATAAATACGTTCAAAGTGCTTCAGAGTCGTAAATGTTCCCACCGGTTCCTGAAGTGGACGGTGTCATAGTATTCGCAGCTGAACTTCCTTCCGCACATGTCTTTCCACCAGATGCAAGACATGTCGATGACCATCCCAAAGAGCGCTGGACCCGGAAGCCAGGCTAACAGAGACGGAGGCAACGTGAGTTTTGGAGGACACCCCTCAAACAAGTTTGTGTTCCTGTTGCCTAAGATCAGCTAACGCACTGATTTAATTTTCAGATTTAATCTGAACCCAACTCATCTGGCCTGCAAGAACTGATGCTGCAAAATCCAACACTGACAATCAAGAAAGGACTTAAATAATTATTTTTGGGTGAGCAGCTGTGCATGTCTTTCTTCAGTGTATGTAAATATCAAGTTTCACCTCTATACAGAACCTTTTCTAATTAGTTTGTTACTGATATTTTAAATCAGAGTCTCCTAATTTATTCAGCAGCAGAAACCTGTCCTCCTCTAGCCTACATAGTGACAAAATCTTACGTTGATATCAAGATGAACTAGAAGCAGACTCTTACTGGAGTTTGCTTCAACACTTAATGACTTAAAGATCATTTTAAATATAGAAAAACCCCTTTTCTATCTAGTATGTAATTAGAAAAAGTAAAACTTACCAAATATTCTCATAAGTAAGAACTGAATTCCTATAGCGAATGACTTTTCGTCAGAGGAAACACATCTGAAATAAAGAAAAAAACACAAGACTGAACTTTTAGTCCGTGTGATCCACTTAACTCAATATTTGTGCCTAAATTAAGGACAGGCTTTTTCAAGAATTTATCTATGCTACTGAAGATTTTAACTCATAGATACCAACAAATCTGTCTCTGTATGTGCCCACATCAACATATTTCTTTACCTGAGCACCATCATGTATAGTGGGTTGTGAGAGAGGCAGGCAATCAGCGAAGCTAGAGAGATGAGCAATATGACTGGGTAGAGATAATGAGAGCAGTTGTTTGGACAATGACCTGGTGTGGCTTGGCTCTCGGCCCCAGATACACACCTGCAGTTGGTAAATACCTGTATTCAAAGAGAAAGTAACATTATTGCCACACAGCTTTGGGTCCAAATCAATTTTATCATTAATCAAAGGCAATTTTAAATAGGTGGGTCTGTAGCCTTGATTTAAAGAAACTCAGTGTTTCAGCTGTTTTACAGCTTTGTGGAAGTTTGTTCCAGATTTGTGGTGCATAGAAGCTGCATGCTGCTTCTTCATGTTTGGAGAGGTCTGGAAGGTAGATACAGCAACAGCAGATCTTTATTGTATCTTAGTGCCAGATCATTTAGTGATTTATAAATGTATTTATGTATGTATAAATGTATTATAAATGTATGGTAGTATTTAAAATACTACCAGCAGTATTTTAAAGTCTGTTCTCTGAGCTACAGGTAGCCAGTGTAAAGACTTTAGAACTGGGGTCATAGGCTCTGTCCTCCTGGTTTTAGTCAGAACACCAGCAGCAGCGTTCTGGTTCAGCTACAACTGGAGGATGGATTTTTTTTTTTTTTAGGAAGACCTGTGAAGACAATGTTGCAGCAATTGATCCAACTAAAAACAAATGCATAAATTAGTTTCTGTAGATCTTTTTGGAACTTTAGTCCGTTGACCCTAAAAATATTCTTCAGCTGATAGAAGGCTAACTTTGTAATTGTCTTTATGTGTAGCTGAAGGTTCTGTGCCTGGAATTATGAGGATTTTTTTCCCCTGCGTATTTAATAAGACTATCAAGGGGCATCAGTAGCAGTTCATGTAAATTTAACACTGAAACCTATCTAGACATTTGTGTGTGTGTGACACGATGTCTGATTTCCATCTTCACAGAAAACAAAGATTAATTAACCTGACTTTTGTACATTAATCCTCTAAGCTAGTTGCGAGTCATAATGTCTGCCTTTGATCTTTAATATTGAGTACGGTAGTTGGATTGCAAGACGTCTGGTTCGAACTACCACATAAGCCATTCAATCCACCAGCTGGAAGTTTCTACACTTTGTCTGATACGCAAAGTCCTCTGCAAGCTGTGATTTAAAAGGCTTTTGATTAGCTATCAAAAGCAAGTTAAGTGTCAGCTGTGGTCAGTTTGTGATGGAAAGATACAAGCCGGCGTGGCAGCAAATGTCAGCCTTATCTGACATACAGAGACTGCCAAAAGTTTTCATATCCCTTAAAATTCTCCACATTTTGTCACGTTTCATCCACAAACATTAACTCATTGCAGAAGGATTTTATATGAGAAACAAATAAGCAAGTTTAATTATATAAAACCACTTCTTTATGCCGTTGGTAGCGTATTACAAATAGGAATATTTTTCAAGAGCAGTCTTTGTGTTTGTGGGACGAGAATTGCTGTGACACACAGTCGCAGCGATATGGTTGCCTAAAAAATAATAAATTTTTTGTATAAGTCAATATTGCCTGTCTCTATGGAAAAATACCTTCTCTCTATATTTTTTTAACAAATAAATAAAAGTCAATATGTTGCATGCATTTGTATCCTGATACCCCTAAATAAAATCAAATACAACCAATTAACTTGAGCTAATCAGTAAACTGAATTCATCTGTAATTTATTCTGAGTAATAATTTAAGGGGGACAGAAAGGTCTGAACTTCCTACAGAGCATGATGTGGTCTGAACCTGGAAAGAGTACGGAAAACCTACTTCAAATAAGTTGAAGTAGGTCATTGACTTTGAGCTATTTTGCAAGGAAAGAAAAATGGCAGAATTTTCAATTTCCACACTTCTTCAAAAGAAATTTGAGGTTGTTATTTTCTCTGCAAAGTATTGATTGAGGGAGGGGTGAATACAATGCATTCACTTTTTAGGGTTGTAGTTTGTTTATTTTAGTTTCTGGACTTATGTACTTCTATTTTTCTAAGCTGAAATTTTAAAAGTAATACATCTTACATCAAAGTGTTTTGTTATTTTTGTGGATTCTTAAATTTAGCGGCATGTAGCTTATGGAGCAACATTTAACCAGCTTATCTGCGAGCCCTTGGAGAGATTTAGAGATAAGCGTGTGTTACAAATATGCATGCACAAAGCTTTTCTGTTTGTGCAAAACCTGATCTGAAAACAAAGTTTTTCAAAACATGGCATCAAAGAGTCTGTTTGATGGAGGAGTTAAGTAACATCATTGCAGTGCAATGCATTGAATTGCGTCCTCGCCTGAAATTAACTCAAACCTTTGGAGGGGAAAAAAGTCTAGAGACTTATATTTTTTTCTCCCCTTCACTAATTCACAAATTCATTTTCTATGTTGTTCTCCTGTTCAGAATTGGAGAAGGAGCCTGGATAATTTAGAGCCACCAGTTCATCTTTTCCTTCTTTTTTAGGAGGATTCAAGCATCTAAAACCTGTATGATGATGCTTCAGCAAAAGATTTTCTTTTTTTTTGAGCAACTGATTTCTTAAAAACAAAGTGGGTTTTTCTTCCCATTAGAAGAGATGACAATTTAAATCTGTGTTTTCTCACCACGTGTTCAACACCAGCATATTTCTATGTATACAGATTCCCTGAGAAAGGGTGGTGACTAACCAAGATTCTGACGGTGCTGTTGGGGTTTATGGTGAAGTTAGTGCAGCCAGCATGGCAGGGTGAAAGGTACTCAATCCCATTGGAGTCACAGACAGGTAGGAAGGCGCTCTCAGGACAGGAGCAACTGGCAGAGCACCTGTAGAGGGCAGCAGAGTTCAACCAATGCACATTAAAGCAACCGAAGGAATCAGTCTTAGTAAAATGCAACACAAATATGCGTTATGGGAACAGAAATCTTGGGATTTCTTTGCCTTAATCTTATTTTCCAGTTGAAGGAAGTCTGAAAAATAGGATCACTCTGCTTTGTTCTTGTGGGACTTTTATTTCAAGTTAAAAGCCTAGACTGTTTCCTGCAGGATTGAATCGAGGGTCTCTGTATTTTTAGAATGGTTGTAAAATATGCTACTAAATTTTGTCATGCTTTTGAGATAAATGTATACATATGTATTATCAGCTGAAACCAGAAGTTTACATACACCAAATAACATGAGATGTTTTATTATTTATTCTAAAATTAAATCAGAGTAAATTATGATTTTATTGACAGTTAAAAACTGTCTTTGGTGACCAAATGGCAATAAATTTTTTAGATTTTCACAGTTTTAGTGGTGCTGCAGGCCTCCTATTTTAGATTAGTTAGAATTAGCCAAATAATTTCTATTTGCTAAATTTATCATCTCCATCAATGCCACAATAATGAGAGAGAGAATAAATAAGATATTTATTTATTAATGCCTTCAACATGAGAAGTTTACATGCAAAATGATTGCTGTCTCTTGAAACATTTATGACGATGTGATGGCAAGCGACATGATCCGCTGTTTCATAAAGATGCTCCACCCAAATATCATTGCAAACACAAATAATTTTATTAATTAATAACATATTATTGCTAAATAGAATCACATCTCAAAAATGATAATTATAAATGCAAAATGAGTTAATTATTCAATGACTATCTTAAGACTTGTTTGGTCTGATTCAACTTCAAGCAGTGAGGAAAAACAAGCATGTGTCTTTTTATTTGATGTATGTAAATTTCTGGTTTCGACTCTAAACCAGGTTGAAATGAGCTGTCATTAAAAAAAAACATCTTGTAAAACTTGAAAGAAATGCCATGTGAAGGATGTTCTGCATCTCTTAGATCTCCACAAACCAAAACACAATTAAGTTTTTAAATTAAGATAAAAAAGAGAGTTAAGAATTCAAGATAGGCCCACATGAAATTGCAAAAAACCTTGTAACAGTGTTAAAGATGTATAAAAAAAAACAAAAAAAACAGGGAGTGGGATGTTGGATTTTTTCCAGTTTGAGCTTTATATCCTTTGGTTGAGGATATTTTAAAATATCAATATCAAATAATTGTCTGAGCTCATAATATTTATCATAGACATTCTCCATCTTACATTTTGTAAAATCAAAAGTTTCCTAAATTTTTCAAGTGTTAACTGTACTGGCTTTGAGACATCAGAGAGCTGTGAGGCAACAGAGTACAGCAGCTCTCATGTGCCGGTCAGACATTGTGCACTCACCCGGGAGGTTCAACTGGGTAATTGACCGCTGAGATTTTCTGCGTGTTGCAGCCCATGAAGAAGAGAGGGACGCAGAGGATGGTGGAAATGATTAGCATAGTGATTGAGAAAGGAGGGATGCTCTTCAAGGTGAGTCCCACCCTCCTCATGATGAAGCCACCAATCAGCATCCCTATTGCTGCAGCTGGTAGATTCAAAGACCCTGGGAAACAAGAAACGCTGGGTTTTTACACACAGCATAACCTTAAAATAACAGCTTTCAGTGAAATTTTAGAATCTTTGATTTGCTATTTACTTGAATCTTATTAATTTGAAGTCTCTGGACATTTTCTGGATATTTCACCACTCTTTTTGGTAGAACTGACAGACCAAGAAAGCCGTATCTACTTCAAAATTTACATTTTCACTGAGCCATCTGGCTACAACGACAATATGTGTGGAGAGTCAAAGTGAGACGTTCAATCTATGAGAGCTGTTCCAACTGCAGAGAGCCTTCAGCACAACTTATTAAAAATATTTATCATCTTATGTGGTAAAAGAAAATCCACAATAAATCCAAAAATTCCACTTTAACATTCTTACACATCAATGTACAATTCTGACTGAAACTATAAATTCCTGCCATACTTACCGACTAGCAGAGTGCTGTAGGAAACTGAAACCCCATATTGTCTCTCCAGGAACTTGCTCAGGAAGCTCGCTAGGCCTGCTATGACTGAGGAAAAGCAGCACTGGGCCAGGACCAGCAAGAGGAAGAGAGGACTCGACAGCAGGCGGAAGAACATTCTAGGAAACACTGGGCAGAACACACACAGGACACAGGAACGCTGATTTGTAAAACGCAGCTTGGACAGTCAGGATATGTGCCTCGTATCTGGTTTATGATGCGCTCACGTTTAAGGAACTCAACCAAAGACCCATCCTTCTCCCGTAAGTTATTGTGTGCGTCACTCTCACTCTCTTCCATCTACAAAAGAGCAAACATAGAGGTTATGTCGGTTTTCTTTTGCCAAGGAAAGGTTACAATTATATGATCACGTTGTAAACAGTAGGTGCATCAGATGATCCCGTCTGAAACATCAGAAAATTTTAAAAAACCTGCTTTGTGTGGAGATATTGTCTTGCAATATGCTGACAACAGCTACAGGACAGGATCTCCAGCCCCAAACTTGCCTTACGTTTTCCTCAATAAGTTTTGGAAATTTTAACTTTAATTTTGGCCAGTGACAAGCACTCCATATAGCTTTGATGAAGGAAAAAATATGGAGCACTTCATACCCACTCATAAGTATAGTGGAGGATCAGTGATGCTGTGGGTCTGTTCCAGAAGGCCATTGGTACATAATTGGGTCAGTGATATCATAAAAGATTTTAGATAAAAATGTGTGGTAAAATGTAGTCAAGTGAAAATGGTTCATGAGCTTTCAGTAGAATAGTGAATCAACACATCATTTTTTCTTGTAGGTATGTATTTTTCTGTGTATGCCAGGTTTTCTTAATTTATTCTGTTCAATAATTGTAATAATAATATCGTTTTGGAGTAGAATCAACTTGTAATGTCAAGACATGTCCAGCAGAGGTCAGTAAGAGAACAGAGAAGTACTTTGACAATTTTCTAAAAAAAACTTTTTTTCCACAGCTACAAACTGTAAAATCATGATTTATATCCTTTGATTTTTAACAGAAAGATGCTTGTAAACTTCTGGCCAAATCTACATCCATCACAGCAAAGCTGTACGCACAACCTGTCTTGTCATAGTCACTTACTTACCTCTACTTCAAAGCTCATTTGACGGGGGAAGAAAAAGTAAGGAATGGAGGAGAAGGCCAGGAAGACGGTGATGACAAGCAGACCCATCCACCAAGCCCCCACCCAGCCGGGGTCGATGGGGCTTATCGACGGAATTTCACCTGAAACAAACAGAACAGAACCGACCTCTGAGTCGCTACAAAATGCAAAAAAGCCTTGATAAACACCCAGCCTGAGTCTCCATGAACCATAGGATGTGTTTAAAAGACTTTGTCCTTACTGAATTTACTTCTGTTCAAGTCCACGTAGAACCGAAGCATGAACGCGCCCAGCAGGTAGCCGATGGAAGGTCCAAACACAGACACGGCAAACAGGATGGCTGTGAACGAGAGGGCAGAGGTTAGAGAAAATACATTCCTCACAGGAAAGACCTTCATGCAACAAATCAGATTAAAGAAAAAACATATCCTCTACAGGGCGTCGTAAGGAAAATATGTGGAAAAAACAAAGCAGTGAGTTATTGTGAAGTGGAAGGTAAATTTGACGTGGTTTTCAAAATTGAACGTCTTCAGTCGATGTTGAATGGATGTAGGAGTGGGCAATATGGACTTAAAAACGAACCGATAACAATAAAGATGACGATACAAACCATTTATTACTTCTTTTCTAGAGAACAGTATGGCTGCAACTGTGTGTCACAGCAATTATAGCCCCACAAACACAAATACTGCTCTTGAAAAACATTCCTTCTTTAGGACACCTGTCACACGAAGACGTGCGATTTATTTAATTAAACTGCAACTTGTAACCCCATTTAATCAGATTTTCAAATTTAGTGATATCTATTGATGGTTTTGTTGAACAAATAATGGAGAAAAATATTAAAACAATTGGTCTCAACAATACTGATAGTTTTGGGGGAGTTGAATGTCGCTAACAGGAATTTATTATGACAACAACAAATCAAATTGATTATGGTTGGAAATTTTTCACAATAAATGTCATGTGATAAATGCCCGATACTAAATGGATACCTATAAGTAAAATATATCAACAAAAGAGACAAGATAAGAACAAGAATACTGAAAATACAGCCAGAGCTAGAATGACATTATCTAAATCAAAGCATAGTGAGTGTTAGAATGGCCCAGTTAAAGTTTAGACCTTTGAATGAAAAAGTGAAGAACCATTTCAGTCTCTAGACCTGCAAAGCTAGTAAAGACATACCCCAAAAAGACTTACAACTATAAATGCAGAGAAACATGGTTACATAAATTATTAGCTCCAATTATTTAGCTTATCATTTTTAAAATAAATGACAAATCAATTTTCTTCCACTTCACAATTGTGCACTAGTAAGTGTTGGCTTGTGTTTGTAACATCAGAAAATAGGGGAAAGTTGAAGGACAATACTTCTACAGAGTGGTGTATCAACAACATGACCCTTGAACTCATACATTTACACACTCAGGTGTCTTGTATCTCTGAATTGCAGGTTATTCACCTATGTAGACAGGGGAGTTTTTACGTTCTGCAAAATCGTCAATGTAGGAAATGCCGAAGGGCTGGATGGGGACCGAACCCACGCCGAACAGCAGCTGAGCGATGCCCATAAATATCCACACCTGGGTGGTCTCAGTCAGGCGCTTGGTAACTTCAGCATCACATGATGCCGGGCTGGTGACGTTGGCATGTGGGTTGCACAGGTCGTGGTCCTCTGAATTGCAGTAGGCAGACACACATGGTCAAATATTGGAAGAAAGATGTAAAAAAAAAATAAAATGTAAAAAAAATACAAGAAGTGATGTTTGATGACAGGAAACTGCACATTTTTAATTTCCTGGCCCTCTGCTGAATCCAACATAATTAGTCTGAGGTAAAATGAAAAGGCAGAAGGAGGCTTCTGTTACTGCTAATGAAATACCCTGAGGGTAACTCTAATCTTAACAGCTTTTAGGATAGAGACTGTGAAAGTTCCTTCAGTTCATGTTAAAGTTCAACTTTAACATGAACTTCTGTCTTTATAGTTCATGTTAAAGTTGAACTTTAACATGAACTATAAAGACTGAATCTTTATAGTTCTTTATGTTATCTTTAACATAAAGATTCATGTTAAAGTTGAACATAAACTTTTGTAGCTCACAAACACAATCAGGATGCAGTTGCTGACCTTTAACATGAACTATGAACTAGTTTATGTTAAAGAGTAACCTGGAGTTACAAGAGTGAACCTTGTAAACTCTTGGTGAGTCCACTTAAGCTGCTGGTGTTGTAGGCAAACCCAACGATGCTTTGACATGTTTGTACGCTTGCGAGCTCCCTGATCTGGACCCACTCGGCACCGACAGACGTCATGCGGCTTGTTCTTACTCTGCAAAGCCGAGTCGTGTGCGTAGGGCTGCGACAGAAAGTGAGGTAAGGTGAGGATCATGGCGCTGAAGGCCATCAGCAGTCCGCCGACGCCAATGATGCGAGGACGGTGAACCCGGCTGCCGAAGTAGCTCACAAACACAATCAGGATGCAGTTGCTGACCTTTGAACCACAACCAGAGAAACAAACCAGTCAGATCTACAACCCACACAACACAGAAAATGCAGACGTGACAAATGGAGTCTCTCTTCGAGTACGCATAATCATTTGATTCATTATCGCAATGAAAACATTATTAAGGTGGCTTTGCGTAACCAAAGCGTGAACTGATATGGAATGTTCCGGCCTTGTTTGGTCTGCTTTCGTAATACAATGCTGAAAGCAAACACTCAGACAACGTCAACATGGCAACGTGGTCTGTAACTCCTGACTGCAGGTCATTTATCGGAGACAAATTAAAAGCATATTTGAGGGATTTGTAGGGAAAACATTCAGACTCTCTCAGTACTCCTGACATGTGTGTCTCTCAAATACAATATTGCCACCTGAAATATCAGGGAATGTGACTTTATGTTGCTTGCTCACTCTTCAGTTCCTCTCCTGTCGTCAGTATCCATGAAAGATCACACTATCTCAGTCCTACAGCTCATGAGGAGATGCTGCTTTTGCCTCCTACCTCGTTGAGAGAGGAAATGGCTCCAGAGGAGAAGCTGTTGAGGCCGTAGCGCCTCTCGATAGTGGAGATGGTGCTCCTGAAGTAGGCGCTGTAGAGCAGCTGCGAGAGCTGCAGGAAGCAGTGGCACAGGACGAACAGCTAGGACAGAGAGAGAGACAGACAGGATGTTGCTAGAGTCTCTATATTGTGGTTAAAGAAAATAATAATGCTGTCATAGTCAGAGAGACAGGAAGAGAAAACCTCTGTCCGTCTGGAACCTGGAGCTATCAAAAATAGTTTAGTGCACAAAGAGGTTCAGTGACTATAAAGTGTTGAGGTTCTGCTGCTTCAAAGGAGGCTCAAATAATCAGCCTTCCTCCGTTCACAGTTTCCATTAAGTGTTTTTGCTGATGTAGGTAAATATAGGTGCGGATGTCATTCCTGGTCCAATTGTCCCTAAAGACTTTGCTCCTGAAATCATGCTTCATTTTCCTTTCATGTCAACATTTACAATTTCTCCCAACAGTGACCCATCCTTGTGGCAGGATGGAATGACATCTTGCTTCCTGCAAAGAAGAATGTTTTTGATAAACTCCCCCTCAGGAAAATATTGAGCCTACAGCTTATGTTGTTATTGGTAGGCAACCAGTTTCCAGTAACAAAGTATACCATAATAAAATGTAAGGTTTGAAAACATAAACCTAAAAACAACCCTAAATATGCTGCAATCTCTGCCCCTCACCAGTTGCAGAATCCTACTGGTTAGCTAGCTATTATTATGTTTTTTCATTTGTTGATCTAAAGCAAAAAATATATATAGCATACCCATAAAAAATATCCATTGGTTCTTTGAAGCTTATTGCATTAAATATTTCACTGTTTTATTGTTCTGCTTTTTGTACAATGAAACATTTAAACCAAGCTTATATTTGCTGCAAAGAGAGTAGCCTGCAGATTTCTGTACTAGCTTGCTAATTGTAGATTTTAATCAACGATGCTTTACTAACAGTGATGTGTAGACTTTATTTAAAGGGGAACATTTTTTCACAAAAAGCCAAATTTATCGTTCTTGTATCACTAAACTTTACCAAGCAAAGGAGGCTAAGCTACATACAGCTGCAGCATTAATATGTTCTATGAAGCTGCTGTAATGTAGGATATCTTGTTTTTTCAGACCCCCAAAGTTTATATTTTTTGCCCTGAAGAAGTTTCAAACCTATTCCAAGGAACAATGATGCATATACTCACCTACTTGAGGAACCTGTTTTCTTGGAAGTGGAAAATTTTGTAGCAAGTTGTTACACACGGGGCCTTCATGGCCTTTTACAGATTCATTTGACTTTTTCTGTTAATCCCACAGTTTTTATTGAAGCTAAGTCAGGAGAGTCTTATATGGGCCAGAGTCAGCTCAAGGCTGACATCCATTTATGCAAGTCTTAGCTCAACAGGTAGTTCTGCTGTGGGGATCTGAGGTTTAGTCAGCTACCTTCTCTCATTTCAGCAGATGAATTTGTAAAAAGCCTGGCAAAACAGTAAATAATCCAGGAGCCAGAAAAATAAAGAATCATGTTTTCCAAAACATCTAAACCGCACACCTCTTACAGAGCAATGATGTGACGACGTTTTGGACCCGCTGTCTGCCAAACCTCCAGCTTTTCGTTACTCTGCATAGTCCACGTCTCCATTTGTTTACACGACTTGTCTCTTGCACTTCTCTCTTCACATCAAGAGTTGTGTAAGGAGGCCAGTCGCCTGCTGGTTGGACTTCCAGGGATTTCGAAAAGGAGCCACGGCTTCACAGAACCTCTGCATGAACGTCCCAGTGACGCTCGAGATACGTGAGGAGGTTTAGAGGAGAATTTGCAATGAAAACAGGAATAAATCTCAGATTTCATCTTTGTTTAGCAAACTGCCAGGTGGGCAAGGGGAGAATAAACTACGCAGCTCCCTCAGTACAGTTAATTCCCCATTAAAACTCGTCTTTCTGGTTTGTGAGCACGCACAATACATGCTTGTACAGTGTTGCCAATATTTCATCCTCGTTTCCTATCAAGCGGCCTTCGCTTGTCTGAGTGTTTCAACAGGACCTAGTTCCTGATTGAGGCAAAGAATGTCTTTTGTTCAAGATTGAGATCATGACAAAAAGTCTAAATCCGACCTCAAACCCACTTCAGTCTTTGCTCTCTCACTTTCACACATATTCCATGAAAACATCTTTTTTTCTACTGAGAAATTACCTAGTGCATAATAAAGCAACAAACAAAAAGGTTATTATCCTTAATGTCACAATGTTAGATTGATATGAGATATTAATTACACTTCCCGACGAAGAAACTCAAAGCAACAACAAGTTGAGCAAACAGAGGAAATGATCAGCTTTCCACGTAATTTGGTACACACACACAGACTGGCACTGAACACACACAGGATGTGCTCCCTGTAGGAAGGATCCAAAAGAAGAAAACCAGAAGACATCTCAATAAATTAGGAATATTATCATTACAGGGTTTTTTTTCCTTCAGTAATTTAATCCAAAAAGGAAGCAAACCCTTCATATTTGAAGTGTTTGTTGTCTTATGGGTTGAAGTTTATCAGATTATACTGCTACATAAGACCAATAAAAATTGGCAGAACACTGCTATCAGATCCACAGGATGTTAGCCTCCATGCTATGCCGCATTTATGCAGTTTTTCATCCAAAAGCCAGCCTGACCAAGTGGAAACATTTCTCCACCATTTATTGTTCTAATCTAACATTTTGTCATCAAATCTAGCAGAAATAAATTCTTGAAATTGTTTCACTCTGTATGCGATTAATCTATTTAATAGGGCTGCAACAATTAACAATTATTTTAGTAATTGATTAGTCAATTATTCTGACGATTAATCAAATTAAAAAATGCCACAGATTTGCAGATTTTTTTTTAAACTGCTTGAGCCTTTTGGATATTAGAAACATATAAAAAATTGCAAATAAAGAATTCAATTCCTTTCATAAATAAGAAAATAAACATTCTATTGCCTGGAATAGCAATAACATCCCAGTAAATCTGAACCGGGTGGAGCTAAAACTACCACCTGAGGAGTTTGGTTCAAACATATTTATAGACAACGATAGTTTTATCTCAATTACAAAATGTATCTATTTTCTTCAGAGTTTTGGCTTAATTGCTGCTTTGAATGTGTTTGTTCTTGTTCACTAAATGACAATTAACTGATTACTAATCAAGTTGATAATTATATCAATAATCGAATAATCGCGATGAATCATTTCAGCCCAACTGAAACTTTCATGTAAAACTGAAAAACAGAAATAATTGAACTTTTTACTAAAGTTCTTATTTGTTGAGAAGTACTTGTATAAATACAGCGTACTCAATGCATTTTGTCAACATCAAGTTGTCCTTTTTGAACACACTGTCAGGATGACATTGTCCTTGACTTCAAACTGCTGAGAAGGGAAGAATCGCAGGAAGTTCACAGGACGTTTTCTATCACTTTGATTTAAGAGAGCGAGCTGATGTCATATTATATTTACTGTTGTTTTGTTCTTTTTTTTTTTTTTTTCGTAATGAAAAACCCTGAGCTACTTCTTTAAAAATTGCAACAAAGACAAAGCAGCATGGGAGGTGAGGATTGCCTCCCTTTTATTGTGAGCAAACGGGTTTGGCTGCACAAAGGCCTCCTGAACACAACAAAGCAGCAGTATCTCAGATTCAAAGGTAACAGTTATAAGCTAAGTTAGCAACATAGCTCAGCTTCGTATCGGAAGCTCCCGTTTTAAACTACGCATTGACTTTGTGATAGTTATCACACAATTTGAAACAGATAAAATCTCATCGGATGGCACAATGACGGTGCATCTGGGTGGAAACTGGTGTCTTTGATTCAACTATGTTAGCCCTCATTTCATCACACTGTTTCTGACTGAGCCGATAAGAAAGGAACCCAAACCCGTTGCTTTCTTCACCGTGAATCATCCTAAAGGATGTTCCCGAAAATTCTGCTGCATTTCTGCATCTTCTACATGTTTTAAGAAAAGTGTTTCTGTTGTTATGTGCAGCTGCCAATCTCTACACATGTAGAGACTGAAAGCTTGACATGTGCTTCTTTGATAATTAACTCAAGCTCATTCAGGTTTGTCGTATGAACTCTGAAGAAAACCACTCTGAGGCATGATACTGCCACCACCATGTTTCACAGCAGAGGGCTTTAACTTCTCCCAATGCTTAGTGTTTTGCAGGGGCACACCAGTAAATCTGCTGTCCCGGCACCAATTTATCGTCTCTGATTTTCTTAATTTTGAGAGGTTGGCGATCGGTCAATGGATACATGTGAAGCTGATCTTATCCACCGACCTTTGCTACCTCTACAAATCCCTGAAGATCTTTTATTCTTTTTGTTCTCACTTCCACATATGTGCAGTTAACAATGCTCACCCCACTGTTACCAACATGGCAACTTTGTCGGTACATTTAGCGACTTAGACAAAAAAGATCAACATCAACCAAAATTAGAATCAGCAGGTCAGACTTTTTAAAGAGCAGAGATTACCCAGTCAACATCCATTGGTGTTTTGCAAATAAATCGTGCAAAAAATTCAATTCTGATCTCAGACTTGTGTACTTGGTAATACACAAGTCTTGTTGTGTACTACCAACGAGATTTCTAACGCCGTTCTTTCAATTTCTCGTCACTCTTCCATTAACGATTTGTGGTTGGTTTTCCTGTCATCAAATTCTCCTACATGAGCCATGGAAATAGACTGAAGCCTGTACTTGCAGCTTGACAAAATGTAAACAAGGCATTGCAGTTGAGCGGGACAATAACACAAAACGTCTTGGTGAAATTGTTGCGTTTCCATGGTGCTAGAAGTTTGTACAATGAACCGCTGCGTTCTGCTTTTATTTACATTTACAGAAGAGCATCAATTTCTTTGGAAACACTTTTTAATGGTTGTCAAGTGTGAGATATGTGCTGATGAGGTCGCCAATAATGCTATGATTTACATGAACGCAAAAGTTGCGCAAAAGTCAGAACAATTGCGTCAAATCTGACTGAATTTTCCTCTCGGATGTCGAGTTAGCCAGAAGGGAAAAAAAAAACAAAAAACACGTAAGAGGGCTTACAAGCTGGCATATGTTGCTCAAGTGCAGGAGTGGAGTTGTCTAGGTGGAAATTTTTAAAGAATAGTTTCCAGCTTCAGGGGTTAAAGGGTCCAACTTGAGTGCGGACAAGGTGTAGCCAGCAGAAATAGTTCAAAGCAGACAAGAGTACATAAACAAACCGGGTGCTCTCACGAACCTGAGCAATGGAAAATAAATGCTTTAGCAGCTCTGCTTGGACATGCGCCAAGAGAAAGATGAATGGATATCAGTGGTTTGTGTCATTTTGTTGTCCGGTTGCACAGTATTTGCATTCAAGCAGGGGAAAACTACCAACGTCTTGTTTGCTGCAATAGGAGTTCTGTCTTTAATGATGCTAATGCCATCTCATCACTGAAATGAGAGCAGATTGACAAATCGCATGCTGTTTAGTCTGTTTGATCTGAACTATACCACCAAGGGGGCAAAAGTTCATAAGGAACACCCAACGTGACTGACAAGATCATGACCCTATGCTGACCCTCGCTGTTTCACTGACTTCCCATTCACCCACGTCAATACATCACTGCTTCAACAGAGGGTTCCTTCGAGCACAGAACCTGATACGGCAGGAGGGATAACCAAATATAAAAAACTGTCAGATGTAGTTAAATGGTCTCTTCTTCTTTTGGCGATAGAACTGTTTCTACTGTCTGAGAAAGCCTCAAGACAGAGGCGCTGCTCGGAGATGAGTCACTATCACGTTTTGAAAGTAACAAGCAGAGTGCAAAAAAAGCCTTTGCCTCATTACCCAGAGTCCTGGAACGCAGAGTTTCTCATCCATTGTTGCAATACAATGACTAAAAAAAAAAAAAAAAAATCTCCTTTTGGCACGTAGTGGATGTAGATACATGTCTCCCTCCGGTTAGTTCTCAAAGAAGGTAGTAATACAAACGGAGGCAAACAAAATTCCACAAAATGGATGTGGATGCTCCTGTTGAACACAGAAACATCTTTGTCTTGACTGAGGAGATTTGATTCTTACTGGAAGAAGATAAATTAAAGCTGTCAACACTTTCCTTTGGTTAAAGCTATTAGAAGACGACTGAAATTCCACAGACACCAAAACGACGTCTGGTTTTGTATAGCTGGATCTTATGGAGGCCCATTTCTGCCACTTTGACGGACATAAAGAAAAATCTTGTCTCGTGTTTATGCGATTTAATAGAACTTTTTTTTTCTTTCTTTTTTTTTTTTTTTTTACAACCAAGTCTCATAATTACTGGATATAAAAATCATAATAATGAGCTGTATCCACAATTATCAAGATCACTAATTTTTTAGTGACTTTGGGCTTTTTCTGGTCTGGAAAGAAGACTCTGCTCACTAACTGGTGGGCTTCAGGCCGGGGTCTTGTTGAAACGCCCATTTAAGGAAATTTCCTGACCCTGGAGCTGATCGTTGGCTGTATTTTTTGTTCCACTGCGGTGGTAGTTTTCCATTATATTTCATATTTTTGGTTTTGACTTTTTCTTAAAGATACGTTTACTTACGCAGCCAATCATTTACGGCACTTGTTTTTATGTTCCCCACTCTCCAATAAATTCTTTTGACAGCAGTTTTCTCACATCATGAACCTCACATATCAAACTCTGCACTGCTATTGCTTGAGCAAACCACTTTCAAATAATGACTCAGTAAATCACAAATTAGCAGCATAAACAGTATGGCTGCCAGTTTGTTTAGTTTTCTGCTACTCTGCTACACCTGCTGTTATCTTTTTTTTCTCTCTCTCTCTTGCTCTCGGTGAAGGCGGATGCTTTTTTCCTCTGTTCCCTCCCTGCCCATCCCTGCCCTGCTTGCTCTGTTTTTGTCCTGTCTTTTTCTATATTTTTGGAGCCTTTCTTTGCACATCCTCAAAATCTACAAATTGTGGATCTGGTCAACCGGTCTCTCAATGCAATTGGTCAAATTTTCTTGATGAGAAGACTGCAGGAGAGCCCTCTTGTCCTGCAGGGACACACCCGGCAGGATACATCCTGGATTTATAAATGATAACAGGATTTCTCCTGTTTGGAGCTTACGAATACCTGGCTTAACGACAAATCTGTGACGGATGTGGCCGAACTAGCGAACACTCAGACTGTTGGTGTGGACAGAGAAGCAGGTTGGATGTGAGTCTTGCTGAGACTCACAGCCCAGCTGAGGACTCAAAAACTCACTAATGGGATGGAATTAGTCTTGGAGAAGTTGTTAGTTTCGGTTCAGTGGAACAGCCAAACTAATTTGGATAATTGGGAACTGAGATGTATCAGAGAGACTTTAGGGAAGATTGAAATTTATAATCTACCCGACCTCAGACATTCTGTATCTGAATTGGTTTTCCCCGTGTTGCCTTGGAAGGGCTGTATATTTCCAATCTACTTGAAGATATGTAAACATAACGCTCCGTCCCACCTCAACCCCTCCTGTTATCCATGCAGCTGTGGAGTTGAGCGTTCCCAAGGCCAGGCCTTGATAACATCATCTTATCAGACTTCTGCCAGGAAGCTGAGCAACGTGGTTTCATGGCACTGTGATGTATCCGCCTTTGTTTTGCCCTTTGTTTTGTCTGAATTTTGTCATGTACCCTAATGTGTCCTTTCCTCTTTTTATTTTGTGTTTTTAGAAACTGTGGAGTTTTTAACCCAGAAAATAAATTAGAACAAACTTGGAATCCAGAGACTCTAGTTTACTAGTTTATAAATCACTCTTTAGCTTTTTTTTTTAGAACCTGTAGAGTACTCACTATTTAGATGCAGATAGACTCCTATTATTGCAACCACAAAAGGAATTAGAACGAACTTAAAATCCAGAAAAAAATTCTTCCAGAGCAGGAACATTTAGTTTTTATTATTACTTAGAAACTGTGGAGGACTCATTACTTTTGCAAATTTAGAGCACACTTAGAAAGTCCAGATAATACTTATACTTATTTAGCAACCTTGAATAAGAGTATCTAGTTTATCTACTTTGGATCAACATCATTATGTTTTTCTTCTTTTGCTCTTTCCTTTGGTTTGTATTTTCTTTTAATTCCTGTAGAGCACTTTGTATTGCCTTGTTGCTGAAAATGTGCTATATTAATAAAATTACTTTTCACGCCAAGTGAGCTGCACAGGTCACTGGGCGTGGTGGTTGCCAGGCCATCAGGGTAGAAATATTAACAATGGACCTTAATTATTTTGAGCACAAATGTAATTTACTAAGACAATATATCATAAATATGAGATAACATCATATTTTGGAGATATGGAAGTCAGAGTTATGGCCAATGCAACTTCTAATCAAGAGGTCAAAATTCTGATTTAGCTCTCTCATTATTACTTTTTTTTTTATCCCAGTGGAGTAAATGTAGTCTTTTTTTTTTTTTTTTAAAGTAACATTTATTTTATAACCCAGGTCTTTATGACAGATAAATTCAGAAGATAAACAGGATAAATGTTAAATAACTTTCTACCAGATCATTGAGGACAAAAACACAATATTACACTTGTTACCAGGTGTCAGAGAGACGCTCAGGTCTCTAAAGGTTTATGAAGGGAAATGTGAGCCGACATGCCGAGTTAGACTCTGTTGAGTTGTGCAATTCTCAAACGAAATAATAAAAAAAAAAAGTTAAAACTATATAAACAACGAGAGTGAGAGCGAAGCGGGTTAAAACGCGACTTCTTAACGGCAGCATCGACTCTTACCTTGATACTGCAGCATGGCGTCCTGTTGACTTTTCTGCTGTTTGTGGAGTAATTTATCTCCATTGTGTCGCCGTGCTGTCACAGTAGGAAGCAGAGGCGCGTGTCCCTCGCTGCTGGCTTTGACTTCTACCTCCACCGGTGAGCTGGGAGGCTTTTTAAAGGCTGCTGGTGATGTAACTGGGCGACCGCCGAAGCTCCGCGCCAGTTTTTTTTTTCTTTTCTCCCCCCCCCCAACAAAGTGATGATCAGGGAACAGACCGCCTCGCGCGCACCTCCCTTGTCTTTGTCACGCGCGCTCACCTGGGAAAACTTGGGGCGCCTGAAGGTGTTTCTGTCAGGCGACCACCGTTATTCACCCGGTCAATAACGGCTGGTGTTTGAACGAAAACAGAGAAAACGAGGAGCGCTTTTTAATTTAAAGCGAGGTCTGGTCCTCTGAGTGAACCCCCGCTTTGGTCCCCGGCTCCCTGGCTGCTGAAACGGGCTTAATGCGCCATTTATTGCGGTATGCGGCTCCCTCGGCTGTTTCGGTCTGGAGCTAATAAGAACAAACAATTCAAAGAGAAGCTCATAAACACTTAGGAACTGTCAGATTAGCTGGAAAACTCTTCATGTTTCCTCTAACGAATGCTTAAGTATGTGTTATCTCTAGTAAAACTATTTATCTAAAGTTCAAAGTCATTCTGGTTCCTGTTTATCCTCTCATGAAGAGATAATGGTTTACATTCAAGGAGCAGATTTTAGTAGTTGGGTTTTCCCATCAGAAGTCATAAGGAAAGAAAAGAAGTGATTTTGATTAAAATACAAAATATTAAATGAAAACTACAAGTTGCTTTTTTTTTTCTTTTCAGTGGTCATGAACAACTGAGGAAAAAAAATAGCAATGGGTTTAATTTTTTAGTAAAAACAAAAAAAAAAAGCAACAAAAAGTTTATTTATTTATTTTTACATACAATTTATCAGTGTTCACACACATAACTGTAGGTGGTTTAGATTTGTGTATGACTTAATGTATTTTGTGGTTAGATATGCCATAACGTACAACACGTAGATTAAACCTTTTGAAAACTGAAGTCGGTGTTAAAACATCACTTCTCATGAAGTGCATTTTTGAATGAAAAAGTCTTAAAATGTTTTTCTGTTGGTGTTTCTAATCGTAAACGTCAGATCTCCATTAGCTGAAAATCATTTTAACAGAAATGAAGACTTAAGAAAGTCAGCTTGTTTTTGATTCATAGGCTATGATGTATCTATACATTACAGCTGGATAATATATAAGTACATTATAGATGACCCAGTTACTGAAATAAATGAACTTTTCAATGATATTATAGAATATGATCAGGCCTTACAACAGCGCCTCCTGTAGTGCAATAGCTGCAAATTCATCTACCTGTGAAGTGACATTAAGACAAGCACTTTCCAAAAATAGAAAAAGGAGCATGAAAAAACATTTATATTTATTTGTAAAAAGGGTAAAACATCAACCAAACCCTCATAAATTACTAACCAGCTTATCGGATGTTTCCACGTGTTTTTTAATGGTTTTCTTTGATCCTGGTCTTTGAAGTTGGAAGCTCACAGATCCACAGAGTCGGGATTTAAGGCCGGACTCCAATTAGGAGAAAGAGCATGGCAAAATTAAAAGATAACTTTAAACAAATCTGTCAGGGGTACGAATGATGTAGGGCTTAACTGTATATGTGGGGGTACAAAAAAAGTCGAAACAGGCCATGCTGAATGTGCAAGCAAGGACATGAGGGCAATGTCACAATATGATTTTGAAGCTGTGGTGGTAAATGGATGCAACCTTTCCTCAAGGCTTCCTCTAACCAAGAGTTAAAACATTTTTACCTTGGGACAATGAAAATGCCTCTGTCTGTCAATCTGTCAGTCTGTCCCTTCCAGCAATAACATTCATCGTGTTTCAAAACACTTGAGATTTTCTGATTTCATCTGTCCAATCAACTGTTCCAAAACATGTTGCAGGAGTGCAGGTAACGAGTCCTGAACACAAAAGAAATCACAGAATCATGTTTGGTCTGGTTTCAAGTTTTCCTCTTAAAAAAAAAAAAAAAAAAAAAAAAAAAAAAAAAAACGTTCTTTGTGCGGTAAGTAAAAAGCACACATCTTAACGCCTGGCTTTGTAAAAGGTTACTAACATGGTAGTTGTGTTTTTAAGCCTCTCATTGCTCAACATCTTCGTTCCTCATTGTAATTTATGCTTTGTGCCCTACCTTCTGGAACCGTCAAATTATTATGCATAAAAATATATTCATCTATATGTCGATACCCAGTAATCGTTGCAGGGTTGCGGTGATTGGACGTCACTGGACGAGGTCCAACCAGGACAGGACTGCGGTTCATCATGGGACAACGCTGAGACACACACACACACACACACACATACAGAAACTGAAGGGGAATTTAGAGAGCAGGTAAACCAGCAGGCGTGTTTTTGGACAGACGAATCCCTGAAACATCTTAATAATAAAGATTTCAGATTTTAACACTTATTTACGTGAATCAAAACGATCACAGAATAAGGAATAAGAGGATTAACAAGAACTATTTTTCATCAAATACATCATCATCACCAACCAAATCCTTTTGATAGAATTTCGGTTTCTACTTATTGAAAGTAATGCAGCTGGAAAGCACTTTATATATTCACACTGACAGCTGATCTGAACAAATCCAGCTCTGACTTTCTAGCAGTCTGCAGTCTAATCTTGATGACGTCCATTCTGCAAAAAACAGATATTGAGCAGAAACACGTTTATGAAACAGCCAAATATTAATTCAGTGACTGACTCTCTGGAGTCTGTGATGAAAATGCTGACACTAGACCTGTCACGATAAATTCAGCTGGACGACAAATCGTTCTAAAAATTATCACGGTAAACGACAATATTGGTGTTTGGAGAACCTTTTTTTGGAGACAAATGAAGAATAAATTTGTACAGAACAATTAACTCTGGAAATGGACAATATTTTAAATATCCCAAAAGACAAACTAACAAAAACAAAAAGAAGGAAAATAAAAACCACACACAACCAAAACCATTAATAAAATGGATTATGTAAACAAATTTACCATTTAAATTTTGCCCATATATATACATAATCAAGAAAAAAAAGAAAACAGAAATTTCAAGCTGGTGAAATTTTGTGATCATAATTATTGACTGTATTCTTATTCGTTATTTAAGCAGTCACTTTCCATTATAAAGAAGATAGTTGTCTTGTAGGATTAAATTTGATGCGTTAGTGTGTGATTCATCAGCATCTGATACAATGAAGACGTTATATCCATGTTGGTGAATACAGTAAGGAAAGCTTAACATGGATTTAGACCCAGCAGCATTTACTGTTTTTCAAGGTGAATTGAGGAAATGCAGAATGTTCAGACATTTCTCCATCAATGAACATGAAGACATTCCTGGATGGACTTAGTCAGAAGAGAGATTTAGTGAGAAAAGAGAAACTTAGTTTGAAAAACCTCAAACCTTTAAGCATTTTTCGAAACCAAAGCTGTGCAAAGTCTCCAGCGGTGTGACGACAGCCGTCTGGTGCAGACGACTTCCAGTTACCCAACGCAGGTTTGTGGTTTTTTGTTTTTCTTGGCTTATCTTGACTGGTGCTGTTGGGGAAACTGTAAGAAAAAAAAAGAAAAAGAAAAAAAACAAAAAAAGGTAACCGAAGCCGACAAAACTGAAACTCGAATATGGCAACACCAACACTCAGCTGGAGGTCAGGGCTGCTTTTCAATTTGATGATCGCATTAGATTCTCTTCCACAAACTGAGCAGTTTTAAAGTTATTTTGCTGTAATTGGACACAAAACAGCCGAAAGGTTTATCCTTTAATGTGGAGATGAGTGCAGAGAAATAATCTTCTGTTAATAAACAGATGCTTCGTGCAAAACCTACTGATTCCCATAATTAATGGAAAAATATAATTTTATTAGTTTCTACTTTTCTTTTTCAAATAATTCAGAGACTCTAGCAAGTTTTATTTTAAATCAATGGTTTTCTGTTACCTAAATGATATGAAAATATGGCAACATTTTCTCTATTACTCTTCAAGACTGGAAAAACAAGAGATCATTTTAGTAAGGCAGATGTGCCAAAACAACAAACAGACTATCTGCCATTAAAACCAGATTAAATCAGACAATATCGTCCCTGGAATCAGTCTAAATGATTTCTATTAGATAAATGCCACAAAAATGAGAGATTACTTTCACCTTTTGTTTTTTTTTTTTACCTTCTTTATATTCAGAGGATTACTCTGCCTTTAGACAATTTGGGAAAGCCCATATGATGACGTCAAAACTTTGGAAGCTTCTGACAAAAAGACAAGTCTTTCCCCCCGGATAGATTAACACAAAATTTAAGTTTAAAGGAGGAACACCTTAGACACACACTGCTTCCTTTTGTGAAATCATGGGGAAATCTAAAGAAACACCAGCAAGAGAACTGCTGACCTCCACAAGTCAAGTCTCGTCCTTTTCTAGACTGGAGAATATACGATAAAAAGCCAGATTATAGTCTGAGCATACACATATGGATTAAGAGCTCAACTTTTGAAGACAAGTCCTTACTTACAGTATTTAGCTAACATGACCATGATTACATTTGGGGGAAAAAAATGAAGAAGCACGCAAGCTCAAAAACGCCATCCTGGCTGAAATACGGGGGTGGCAGGCAGCATCATGTTGCTGCAGGAGGAACTGTTGCACTTCATGAAACAGATGACATCACAAGGAAGGAACTTCATGTGGAAATATTGAGGCAGCATCTCAAGACATCAGACAGGAAGACAGTGACCCTGAGCATACAGTCGTTACTAAGCGGCTTAAGGTCTCACTCAGTGTTTTTGGTGTGACCATCGCAAACTCCTGATCTCAGCTGGAGAGATTTTGTGGGCAGATCTGAAGATTTGTGTGTGAGCGAGGCGGCCTACCAACCTGACCCAGTTCCACTGGTTCCATCAGGGAGAATGGACCAGAACTCCAGCCAGCTGTTGGCAGAAACTTGAGGAAAGAAATACAAAGCATTTGACCAAAGTCATAAAGTTTAAAAGTTCTGATTCTGAAGGCATTAAAAAATAAACCTGATACGTTCTTTCTCTTATTAGTTGTGATGTTTAGCAAATAGAAATTCTAACAACTAAAAGAAGAGAAGTTTGGTCCAACTTAACTTCAGAGAGAGAAGCTAGCTTTGACCGCCTCGTTTACTCTCAACCAAGTAACAGTAACCGAAACAGTACGGTTTCTAAATGGTAAGGAAATGAATAGAAACTTCTAATAAATCCCATTATTCTGCCATTTAGCAAATCAAAATAATGTCTGCAATGTTGATTTAGAACAGGAAAACTTCAGTGGCTTAATGCTAAACAGTGCGATTCTTCAGAGTGCGTATGAACATCTGGTTTCAGATTTAAATGCCAACTGGCAGAAAATTTATTTTTCTGTTTCTACATATTCATGTAAACGTGGCTAAACTCCATTAGCGACTTGATTTGGACCGTATGCTTGTGACCAGATGAGACCAAAATTAGGGACGCAGCAGTCCCTCATTTTGGGGTCAGAGATATCGGTATCAGAGATACCGATATCTGAGATGTAGTATCGGTACTGATACTGATCTGAAACAGAAAAACAACTGAATTTATTTAAAACTTTCTTCTTTAAACACAGACATAAATGCCCTGAATTATAAATTCAGTTGACTGAAGTACACAAACAGCTTCACAAGCTTGGTCAAACATGTAAAAACAACTTTAATTTGTTCAGTTGGTACAATTAGGAGTCGAGCAGTCAATGTAAGATAAATTAACCTTTTTGCAAAGGAGTATGAAGGTTGAAAAAAAATAAAATAAAAAGAGGAACAAACTAAACTGTTTTTAAAAGATCCCATTTTATTTGTGGATATGAATCTGGGAAGCAGTTTACAACCTTATCTCGACATGCAGTGACCATAAAAACACATCACGAAGATGTTAAACAGTGGAAGAATACAACGAGAGCACGCTGGTTGGCAGTTGTGTGTTTTTTCACAGTGATTGATAGCACAAACGTTTTGACAAATCGCTCAGAAAATTCTGTCTGGGGCTGGTTCTGACACAGAACAATCAAGCTTATACAAAAAAAAAAAAACAAAAACCATAAATCAAATGTACAAATAAAGGAAGAAGGGGGATCCAATGCAAGCCGAGTAGGATTCTGTGTGTAGCTTCGCTGCGGTTCCGTCCACAGAGCAGCCGTAAAAATCAGAGCGTTGGCACGGTTACGCGGCAGGAAGCTCATCCAGAGGAAGCACTGTACCATTTGAAGAGCTCTCACAAATATCACAACACACACAAGTAAGTGTGTGTGCCGTTTCCAGGTTGCCTCTCGTACCGAGCCAGAGCAAATCCAAACGTCTGGGTCGACACCAGCTGTACCGGCCGGGCGTTTAAAGTCTAACTATTCAGAACAAATTCACCATTTTCATCGTTTTGCTGCGTTACAGTTCATCACTGTCCAGTAAAAAGTTGCCCTGTCGCCAGTAAATGTTGATGAGTCACACAGGAGGAGGACATGCTTCCATTGTTCCAGTCCTCTGGGGGGGAAGAAGGAGATGCTTTGAAAGCAACCGCAACAGAAAACCAAGAATCTTTTTTAAATTTTTTTACTCCTCTATGTCGTAAAAAGGTTATTAAACAGATTAAAAAAAAAAAAAACTGTACAAAGTAAAAGAATCTCTGATAAGGCACATTTTTCACGAGTCCAAAAGCCTTTAGTTTTTTTTTGTTGTTGTTTTTGTTTTTCTCCTTCCAGCTTTCGTTTACACGAACATGCTCGTTTTTACACGTAGGCACCCAGCGCGGCGTGAAACTCTGTGAGGCACTGAACGAGCTGCTGAAACTTTGGCCGCTCCTCTGGATCCAGAGCCCAGCAACAAGCCATGACGGCAAACCTGCCAAACGAGAGAGAGGAGGAAAAAAAAAAAAAAAAAAAAAGCACACAGTTCAGGCAAACACATAGACACATTGCTAAGGACAACACTTCCTGTGAGTAGAGGTTGGTAGGAGACCAGCCATTGTTTTTGGAAGAAACGGCATCGAAGAAATGTTGGTTATGAGCGCTAATAATCTTGGAAATATAGTTACAAGTGGAAGTCGTGACACTGGACGGATTTCTGCTGAATCAAACCTAAGTGTGGAGTTATCCTACGACAAAAGCTGCATTTGCATTATGCGCAAAACTTTTTACAATTGCAGTGTTTCCATTAAATAAACACAATCAAAATCACAAATCGAGTTTATTCTGAACTGTCACTGTAACAATTAACACTAATATTTTTGCCAAAAAAAGCTGCAGGTCCAAGACTTTCGGGGTGTTTGTCTTTCTGCCAGGTGTATTTAGAGACTGACATTGTTGCCCATTTTTGCTTTGCAGATTTTCATTAGGATTTAAGTCTGGACCATTCTTTGACTGTATGTTTAAAATGAATCTGCTTTAAGATAAACCTCCGCCTTGGGTGAAAGTTTTTGCAGCTTATAGAAGTTTTTTCTTTTGTATTTAGCTCTATCCATCTTCCCTGTAACTTTCAGAAGGAAAAAAAAAAAAAAAAAAAAAAAAAAGAGAAGCACAAACTAAAACAAGTCGCCACATCGTGATGCTGACACCACCAAGTTTTGTTGCAGATTGAGGATAACTAAGTTTCTCTATTTTACATTTATGTCTTCATTGAAGACTGTGACATGAACATTATTGTCTGGTGGGGCCAAAGTGATGGCCAGCATATTTTGAAGAGGGGCCATAGCCCCTCCCTGTCCTCCTCTTGAGGACGCCACTGCTTGGACCCGCTTCCACATGTTTGCAGTTTGCCCTTGCGTTACCCTGTGCTTCTTAGCTGCTTTGCTAGATTAGCAGCAATTCATAAAAAAATAAAAATAAAAAAAACTTTAATCTTTAATATAATTTATTAAAAGTTTTTGAAATATTGTTGAACATTTTTGAAATGAAAGCTCTGCTCCTCCAGCATTTCACAATTGCTTCTGAGATTTTGTGCAGTCAAAATGACGGATTTTTGGCACTACTCAAGAAACATTTGCAATGAATTTTGCAATAATTTCAGAATCTACATATGGGGAAAAAAAAGCATAGATTTGACAAACACTTTTATTCTTTAAAAAACCTAAGTAACTTGTGTAGTGAACACGGACCATAACTTGACAAAGTAAATCTGAGGAAGGAAGAAGTGTAATAGAAGTAATGAATACTACAGGCTGGAGTTTGCATAACTTAAATCCAATGGTTTTCACCATTTTTGTGGAAAATTTCACACGAGTATGTGCACAAAAAAATCATGGAATCATGACATTTTTTTAAAGGGACAGACCAGCAGAATCTTAAGACACTTTGGTTTGAGTCTAAAAAAAAATTCTCCCGAAACATATATATGTTTTCTTTCCAGCTCACAATTGTACACAATTTTGTGTTTGTCTATCCAGTAAAATCCAAATCACATCCATTGAGACGTGCGATTGTGACGTGACAACTATGAAAAGGCTGCAGGAGTGTGAACGCTCAACTAGGCACTGCGTTTGAGCGCTTCCTTGTTCTAGCCAATCATCAAGCTTGTCTTTCCTGGTGGCCAGCGACGGGGCACCAGATTTTCAGCTGAGAAAAACTCTCGTTCTCATCCATCAGTGTGAAGCCGGTGACCTCACCACGATCTCAGTATTGAGGAAACGGCCCATAAATAATAACGCCGCGGTGGGCACCGGCTGCTCCCTGTGCTTGACAGTTGCAGGATGTTGATAAGGTTCACATCGCCCTGCGCTGGTAGCAACTGAGCGTCTCGGTTTAATTCGGCTGCGCTGTGACACAAAACACCGTTTGATCAGCAGCACGCTTCTTTTGTCAAAAGCTTGTAAGAACAAGCCCGGCTGTAGCTGAACACACACACGCTTTGCTGCAGGTGTCAGCTAACTGTTGGTTATGAGTTTATGGTGATTCCTCGTCCTGAAGGAACCCAACGGTAGCTTCATGTCGGTCTTGGACTGAAATTTGTTTTTGTGACTGGCTGGCATGTTTCACAAAGTATGGTACATTCGTGGAACTATTTATTGCCTAAGACATGTTTGGCGTATTGACGTTGCAGACGTGACAATAAGACAGGTCATCGCCAAGGAGCCGGTGTGTCATGACGACCTGCGTAATAAAGCGCCTGAGACGGCCCGGGCCTGTTGAGATACGGCGTGCAGCGGGCCTCTGAACGTTTCCTGGGGAATCTGGCACCATGCTGTCAATCCTCTGAGAATGAAACTGGAACCAGCATGAATCAGAGCCGTTTGTCCAGAGCATCACACATATGCTCAACTGGACCGAGACGGAGGGTTAAGAGGGGCAGGATTTATTTATAGTGCCATTTTGTAACACAATAAAATAACTATGTTAACTTCAGTTGTTAAAAAAATGCTATATATGTCAAATATGACTCAACAATGTTAAATAAAGGAAGAATACAAAGTGAAAAACTAAAAAGGTGTGTGTGGTTGGGGAGTTAATGGATTATTTTCATGATATCCATTCATTCAGATGGTCATTTTGAGCAAACAATATGACCAGTTAAAGTTTGAGTGAAAAACAAACAAACAGAGCAAAGTGAAATCAGATCCATTAAACAACTATATTTTTTGTTGAACTGAACATTTTAAATTCAACATTCAGTTCCATTAGCTTTCTAGAAATTGACTTGACAGCGTTGTTTGGAAAAGTTCTCCACACCAATCAGATTATCCACACACTTGAAAAATTTATCTACAGATTTAGTTCCGGACTGTCCCAAAGCCCTCATTCTCCTCCCATGAATTCATTATTTTGTTGATTTTCTAATAACACAGATGTAGTTTGAGGTGCAGAGTTCCCTATATCACAGCTAATTAATCGATCCATCGATCTATCAACTCACAGTTCGTCTGGACAGTTGATGGGCTGTGCTATTCTGTAGCCGTCCTTTAGGTAGGCCGACATCTCGAAAGGGTCGATGTCGACGTAGGGGGTCTGGCCCAACGTCATGAGCTCCCACAGCGTCACTCCGAAGGCCCACTGTGGACACACAGAACATGATTACACATTCGCTAAGCTCCAGTCAACACAAGCTGTCGGCCTCCATATGTTTTCACTTTACAGGATAAACATCATCGCTGTTTGTTTAACGGACGCGGAAAACCGGCAGTGCCTTCTTGTATTTTTAAATAAGAGGGCATGAACAATACGAGGAAATTATGTCAAATATGTCCTTGGAATATAAATTGCCACAGCCAGTTTTTGTTGAGGGATAGAAAGTTTAAACTGCAGGGCGGCTGTTGTGAGAAGCGACACGGAGTGATTGGACTACTGTTGCTTTTCGTGCTGAGCTTTTCAGAGACTAAAAGTAAAAAAAAAAAAAAAACCATCAAGACAAAACTAAACTCACTTCGCTAGTCATTGCTGGTTATTTTTTAAACATATTTAGTGATTCTTTTCAGGACCAGAAGCCCAGATCTAACTGGTTTGCTTTAATTAGGCTGATTCAGTTAACTCAATAAAACTAATCAGGTTGTAGCTCCTGGAACTGAGAAAATGCTGTCTTTTAGGCTGACGTTGTTTTTTTCTTTTTTTCATTAACATGGCTTTTATGGCACACACCCAGGGTGGTATGATCTACAGGGGCGGCACACAAACTGAATCATTTTCTTTTAATGTGCCGAAAAATATTGCTGTACACTTAATAATGAACACATCGTTTTCCTGAACTGGTTGTTGTTAACAATAAAACTTTGTTCTCAACCAACTTAAAACATTGCCTTTTTCATACTTTTGCAGTTTTTATTCTTTTTTTTTACCTGTTAGGAAAAGCAGCGGTCTGACTGGCAGATCGGCCCACCAGGTCATGTCTGCACTTTTACAGTTAAAAATCGTGACCCTACTGTTGCCAACTCGGCAACTTTCTTGCTATATTGAGCAAAAGTTCAGACAAAATAAATTGGCATTGGCAAAGTGGTAATCGGCAGGTTGGGCTTTTTAAAAGATTGGTAATCGGCCAGAAAACTGCAATCGATGCCCCCCTCCTTCATGACATATACTAGACCACAACTACTGCACTCTAAACAGTTCTTAGCGATATCAGGGTCTCTGTAGGCGTCACCAACTCAAATGTAAGACTTTTTAAGGCCATTATGGATGGAACTTAAATCCTGCAACTCCACAGAAAATGTACAACATAACATTGTCCGGTCAACCAGCAATAAAATTGCCCTAAACCATGATAAAAGCAAAAAAGCTAGCGAGCAGTGGCTCTGTGGATGAAGCAAATTGTAGAACCAGGACCTGTTTGTTCTTTAAGAAGAGTTGGAATTAGATAAAAAATTGTAACTAAAATATAAAATGTAAATATAAAATCAACACCAAAAAAAGTCAAGTTGTACAAGATGGTTTAGAATACTGAGCGCGGTGATGACGTACACCATAAAGCCTGCTCTTACATCACTGCTTACGGCCACTGCAAACATTTCCAGCAAGTTCTTAACACTATGGCAGTAACTCTCTCATCACATCCATCTTCCAATGTGGTGTGTGAAACCCACTCGTGTAAAGGTACAGAGAATATACTGGATGTGTGTAACGGTGATGCAGAGGGACTTGTAAGGACTTCCCCAGAAGCTCAGCTGCTTGGTAATGTTGGGCCTCTATAAACTGTAAGCGCCATGGAGCAGCATGACCATAAGAGGAATGTTGAAGGATGGAAGTGAGCATCTGGCTG
This sequence comes from Poeciliopsis retropinna, assembly GCA_010277075.1. NCBI lineage: Eukaryota > Metazoa > Chordata > Actinopteri > Cyprinodontiformes > Poeciliidae > Poeciliopsis > Poeciliopsis retropinna. The sequence goes on from VMRM01000003.1 coordinate 25,064,063, forward strand.
GAGTGAAAGTCTCTGTGGATCTGCTAAGTGTTGCTAGTTACCATTTTTAAACAGGAAGGAGGGGAGCACCAGAAACACATGGTGGACTCTTTCTGCGCCTTCCTTCCCTTTTTTAAAGCCATGAGCAACTATCAAAAGAATGCCCAGAACACAATTGATCCCGTTTCCTGGATGGGCCTTCTCAGCCTCACGCGTCTTGAAAATAAACTAAAACCCTCATGACAGGAAACGCCATACCTGCCGGTGGATTTCTTACCACGTCACTGGCACTGGAGAAGTCGTTGTTGAGCAGGCTTTCCAGAGCCATCCAGCGGACGGGACGGTTCTCGTTATCCCCCAGGCAGTGGTAATCCATCGGAAATAGATCCCGAGCGAGGGCGTTGTCCGTGATCTTCACCTGCATGTTGTCGTCAATCCTGTCAGGGGGCAGAAAGGGAGGGCTTAGGCATTCCCCAACCCAAAAAAAAAAAAAAAAAAAACCTGGAGCATAGTGGGAATCAGCGAGGACAATTGTTGCCACTTACACGCAGTTCCGTGCAGCAAGGTCTTTGTGGATGACCTCCCTGCGAGCAAGGTAGCTCATTCCGCACGTGATCTGGATGGCCATGTATACCAGGTCCTGCTGAGAGATGGCCTGACAGGAAATGGGAGAAGCGCAGAGTGAAAACGAGCAGTTGAGAGGGAGACGGGAGATGAAGGAACTCAAGAGGGAAAAGGGAGTACAGTTGATGGGACTTTAATGTGGTGGAACATATGACGTGTATTGAACTTCCTGCGTTTCCTTTGTAATGGGTCAAAGATGAGCGCCACATACATGATGACTGCTTCAGTGTATAGCTCAAAATGTTTCAAAAGCATGTCTCAGCACATAATTATTACAATTTTGTATGTGTTTTTGTATTCAGATTACCTTAAATAAGCATTACCCTTAATAATCTGCAACCTTAGTCCTTTTCTGTCTGCAACCCAGTCTCATGGACTGTAGCGGCCCAGTCTCACTTTCTGCAGACGGCTCTTTCAGAACTCATTTAGCTTCAGAAATGAACAAGTTCTTGCATATTCTGCTTTAAAATCTAACTTTGGGTCGCTGTAATATCTCAGACGAATGTCTCCCTGAAATGTAAATAATAGGGTTTGAAAAAAAAAAAAAAAGCACAATCTATCTTTCTTAACGGCTAACAAACGTGACATGGCACGCTGTCCTAAATTCCTACAGTCAGATTCAAAAAGACAGAGCGAGAAGAGACCCTGCATGGAATAAGAGTAAAAATAAAACATGTGATCCACTCATTATTCTGTTGCAAAGTTAATGGATCTTTTTTTGATACTTAAGACTTTTTACTTTTTTTGGTTTTATGAAATTGTAGAGCTACAAACCAGCAACTTTTTACTGAAAAACACACTTGTAACACACATTCATTAAGCTAAATAAAGTGTTTTCAAACATTTTATAAATGTACAAAGGAGGTTAGAAAATGGCACACCGTTCTTGAATTTAGACAAACACCGGACATCCTTTTACAGGCATGCAATAATGTTCTTTTCTACTTTGTTTCATTCTGATTGGGCATGTTTAATTTTTTTTTTGTTGAATAGATGAAAAGAAAAGAATTCACCACAATATTATCTAGCAATTTCCATCAGAAAAGAAAAATTTACTTGGTGATTTTGAGGAATATTGCAAAACATTTCAACACCACTAACTTCAGAACTCAATTGGATTGTCAAATCTTGCTGTTTTTACTTCTTCTGTTTCTGAGAAGTTGCAGAAATTTTTTTTTGTTCTGTTTTTTTTTTTTTTTTTTGCACTATGCTACTTGTGTAGTGCATGGGTGTGTTTGGTTGTGTGTTCCTTTAACATGGAAGACTGTCCACCACAACTGAGAAGATGACGACGCCTTCAAAGAAACTCAGTAATGACAACACTACATGTCCGAGTGTGCAGTTCTATTTTCATCTAGTACAATTAAATGAATCCTTGGCTCAGAAATACACACACGCACACACCCACGCACACACACGCACGCACGCACACACACACACCCACACACACACACAGTGCATTTTTCTTGATGTCCCATCAGAAGACACAAGGGAGTGTGAGATAAAACCGAAATACATCATACCTCACCAGAAAGAAAAAAGAAAAAGAAAAAAAAAAGAAAATTCAAACAGCGAACGAAGATGAGTGAAATATCAGCTATTAAGGGTGAAAAACAATCAAGCAACATTTTGTTTAAATAGCTGCTTTGGTTAAATAGTTTAAAAGTTACTAGATTGCTTTAAATTGTTTCTTAAAATGAAACAAGTTAAATTAGAAACTTCTTTGTTTAAGTCCTGGAATGCTAGAAAAGGCATTCCAGTTCTTGCTTCTTAAACAAGAAACCTTGTTTAAAAAACAGGGTTTCTTAAACTATTTAAAGGCACAGTAATCTTAATCGTCTGCGTTTAGTTGCAGTAAAAATCTCAACGAAATCATAATTCTGTCACTGAGCAAATATAAGTTAGTTTGGTTATTTAATTTGGTCTTTAACAGGAAGGTTTATTGTGATTTTATGTCTGATAGTGAGAATAAAAATGTTATATGTTACACATAACATTTAGTTTCAATGGCATATGGTGAAAACAGGGTCACCTGCCAAACTACTAAAAGTTTATAGTTTTATGTAGCAGAAAAAAAAAAAACTACAGAAAACTGTATTTGTCTCTTTTAGGTACCAAAAGCACACAGCGAAATGAGAGGTGGCTGATGTGTTGCTTGAACCTTCACAAAGGGCTTTTGATTCATGCAAACAGATGGCAAGCTTCATCTTGTGATTGCGAAATGTTTGCTAAAATTGTATTGTGGAGCTGATTGAGCGCTTGGATCTGAGCTGGACATTTGCCAACTGGATCAAAGAGTCGCAGGTTTGGCTACACAAAAGCCTGACTGTCTGTACGAACGCAGTGAAAATCTCTGCCCCCGAGGACTGGCTTTATGGCTATATAAACAGTGTTTGTGATAAAGGTGTGAACAGTAGTTCCTGTCGCTGCTACTTTTGTGGTGATCGCTGCTGAAAAACAAAAATGCTTTTCAGTCTTGACACTTGGATGGAAACGTCTAATTGAGGAGCTTTTATTATATCAGATGTGCCAGTTTGCTGTAGGGTTATTATAGTTCTGGATTTTTTATTATAATTTAGTTGTGACTCTTTTTTTTTTGACTAATGCAGTTGTTTTTTTAGTTTTTAGAGTTAGTTTGCTAGTTTTTATTGTTTAAATATTGTCAAGTTTCAGTTTAATTTCTATTACATCTACAGGAGCAGATTAAGATTTTTCATACTTTCAATGCAGTTCAATTCTATAAAAATGCTTAAATTACACGTTCGTATTCTTCAGAGTTATTGAAAAATTTCAATAACTCGGTTAATACAGACCTGTAGCAGTCTGTATTACAGCAAATTTGAAGAAGCCTCTGACTGAAGGCACATAGTTTTTACTTTTGCTTCAATTGTTTTGGTGGGGAATTCAAAAAAGTACAAGTATTGTACTGTGATTATGAATACAAAGATTGGTTAATGAGTACTCAACAGAGGGTATACATTTTAAGAAATGTATTCAACTATCGTTGAACAAACACTGACTGGCGTTTTAGCCTGACTTTTGCTGTTGCCATTTTATGGAGCAGTGCAAGTGCTGCCAGGAGCATGGAGTGCTGTAATTTACCAATAGCTGACGTCAAAATGTAGAGACAGATCAGAAGGCTGATAAATAGATGTTTTAGTATGTTTTAGTTTTAGAAATGCATGATATCGTTCCAGGCATAGTTTTTCTCCATTAATTGCCATTTTTATTCATTGCGGTTAGAAATGTTTCCTCAATTTCACTTTGTTATTTTTAGAGATGTTTCGGTCCGATACTGATATCAGAAATTGGCCCGATATCAACCAAAAAACGAGAATCTGTATATATCGGCTATTGTTGTTGTTGTTGACTATTGTTCTCTGTTAGCGTACTATCACTCGGTTACGCCTTTTCTAGCATTCTAGACAACAAAATAAGTGACAAAAGTATGGACAAATCATGCTGGCATCGTGTCGAGCCAATATCCGTATCGGCCATTAACCAAATCTGAGATTTCCGTATTGCACTGTGAGGTGAAAAAATTGTATTGCGACACCCCTACGTATTTTGTTCAGTTTGGTTAGGAATAATAACCTTGGTGTGGACATGACTTGTACTTACCTCAACATATCATCGTCATTATTTCGAGCTGCTTAAAGCTGCTGTGAACAAACGCCTCACCTGAGGGTTGTTGGCCTCGGCTAGCTTGCACTGGCGCAGGAAGAGCTTGAGGTTTCCCCAGGCCATGAAGGGCAGCAGCACCATGGGTTTCTCTCCCTCCTCTGTACACACGTGACATATTGGGAGCAAGTTTCTAAAGAAAGGCAGAACAATGGAGACAATGAATAACTCAGCAGATTTACTGCGAGTGTGGAGGAGCGATAGATAAGAAAACAACGCTGCCAACTGAGGTCATCCAGACCATTGAAGGGGGTGGACATGTTGGGGAACTTATGAATGTGCTGATCGCTAATGCAACAAAAAGGAAGCACAGAAGGAAAATAAAAGCACCTTAGTGAGAAACATGTAAGCTTGTAAAAGATTGACGAGTCAGTGGAGAAGAGGATGAGAAAATGACCAGCAGGAATAAAATGTCCAACTCCTCATTTTATGGGTTTTGTGTTATGCTTTTCTTGCAGTTAGGTTTTTTTAATTATTTATTCTCAAATGTTGTGGCAAAGTACGAGGAAAGGGTCAACACTCCGCGCCCTTCTGACACCATCAGAAGGGTGTGGAGTGTAAGAACAGCAGTGTTCCTCCACCAGCCTTAAAACAAACAGATGACCACAGGAAGTGAGCTGAAATCGTGTTGCTAGAAAATGTTTTACTGATAAGAATACATATGGCTTAACACTGGGTTTTCTGTAGGTTTCACCAAGTCAGATTTAAGACTTTTATAAGATTATTGTGAATGAAATTTAAGACCTGTGGAGGGAATGGTTGATTTCTGCAGAGCCAAAGAAAGAGCTCCAGGCTTTTTTTTTTTTTTACCATTTCTAAAAAACTTTGCAGTCATTATCTGATCTTTAGGGGAGGATTTACTGGGATGTCAACTCACTGGCAGAATAGCAGCTGTCTTCAATGTTTTCTCCTTTTAAATAATTGTTCTACTTATCTTATTGCTATTGCACAAAGACACGACGGTGAATTTGGCAATAAAATGTCATAGCTTGGCTACCGAAGTACACAGAAGAAAATACTGAGAACCTGTAACTGTGACTATAATACATATAGATGTGTAAATGATTTGTGGTGCAGGAAAGCAAAAAAAAAAAAGAATGCATATGCTCTAAAATACTGTGTTCTTGCCTTTTCCCCACAACTGTAAATAACGACAATAACAAAAGCATCGTTTTTTTTACAAGCACAAAGTGAAATTGGATTCACTTCATATTTTTACACATATATGGTGACCTTATGATTTTTAATTTTTTTTTTTTTACTTTAGCAAAAACATTAAAACTCCTCCTGGCTGCTCCTACTTACCTATGATGAAGTCCTCTAAGTTTACAACTTTCTGTGAGCATCATGGTCACCTGCACCTCTGAGGCATGATCTGAGAAAGAATCAGACAAAAAAAGGAGACATAAAGTCATCTGTAAAGAGAATTACAGCAGTGAAAAAAAAAAACCTTTATTTTAATAAATGTATCCTTTCTGTTGCAAAACTCCACTCTTGTAATGGGAAACTTCAGAGGGAAGCTGACCTGTGCCAGGTTTTAATCAGTGTCTGCAGCTTTGGCTTCGCCTGGTACTTATTGTTCCCTTCCTAAGGGGTACATGAGACGGAAGCAAGGATTTTTTAACAAAGTCATAACTGGTAGTGGGGATATTGTTCACAGAGTGGTATCCACCCCACTCTGAGTAAACACCAGAGAACAGAGAGGTCAAGAGGAAGCTGGCAGAGAAAGCTGACACATGCTGCTGACAAAGAAGCTGGCCGGAGCACCAGCCCTCTCTCAGTCATGCAAACCTGCAGCGTGGAAATGACTTCAGAGTCCTTTACTGTCCAGTTCATTTATTGGACTGGCTCCAGATCTGGTTTTCTGCTGAATCCGTTAGGTTAGCAGCGGCTAATTCTGTCAGACACTGCGTCGGGTATGCAGCGGATCCCCAGGATTCGCTCATAAAGAAAACAAGATGTTAACGCAGCATTTACTTATCAAGATTACGGCTGAAACTTATTTATTATATATATAAGGAATGCTCTTTTTGTATTTTAGGAAATAAAAGATTTGTTCTTTTTTTTTTTTTTTTTTAGAATAAACTGAATTATTTATGTGTGAATTATTATTGTATTTCTAACATTGTATAAAAGAAGTTCAGAGGTTAAATAAAAAATCTGCAAAATGTGAGATTTTGAATCAAACATTTAATCAACCGTGATCTGAGCTTTTGCTTTTGTCTCATCCAAACAAACGCATTTAATCAGCAATTTGTGTTTTATTCTGGTTATACTATGATTGCCAGGTTTACAACCTGGATGTAACTCCAGTGAAACCATCTTTACCCCACATCATGATGCTACCATTACTATGCTTTATAGTGAAGATGGTGTCTCTGGATGATGTTTGTATATTTAGAGATGCTCATACAGATGTTCTTGCTCTAAGTTTTCATGGCAGAAAATGTTATTCTCCTATCAGCATGTGTTTGACTCATTTCCTGCCCACTTTGTTTGTAGAAAATGACATTAGTCAGCACATACCTTTCACCGTCTTCACAAAGACCTGCTTCTCCTTGGTGGGGTCCTTTTCATCCAGCAGCACTCCGTGGAAGATACGGCCAAAAGTGCCTGACAGAGACAAACCACAGGGGTTTCAATGGGAGCGAGGAGGCCAGAGGCGTCGCATTCATCGACTGAAAGGTCCCACAGCTCACCGGCTGATCTGTGGACAGAGTGTGGACGCATCTCTGCCCAAGATGCTTTGTCTCTACGGAGGGATTACGGGGCTTTGGCTCAAGTTTAGCTGAAAATTGAAAAACTGGATCTTTCATCGCTTAGGACGGTGCAGAAATGCGCACGGCGTGGCGAGAAGAAACAACGGTGGGAAGAAAGGGGGATGTGGGTGTTAGCTTTCATTATCCTAATGTTACATCGCCGCCTGGGGACATTTCAGAGGCCATTTTAGAGCATAAAACATCTACATAAACTTAGAAAACAAATGGCAGCCTGGGGCAAACTGAGCCTTAGTCTCAACAGGAAAACGAGATGGAGCTGGAGAACAGGGTTAGAGTTTAAGTGTCTCCCTCCCCCTCTGTACCGTCTTCATCAAGCCTGTCTGGACCTGCAGGCTCCTTCACCTTTCAGCCCTGCATGTCACGTATTTGGAGTCTTGTGTTTTGACTGCCAGTAATTGATTTCTACGGTGCATTGTTAAATTATTCAAGACTTCTCAAACTTTTTTTTTTTTTTTTTTACCCCTCCAACATTTTGTCATGTGGCAGCTCAAATTTTTAGGAGTTTTATGTGGATTTAGAAAGGCATCTATGGTTGTTCTATTCCAAAATGTAATAGGAAGTTAAAGGAAAACAGATTACATGTATGTCAGAGCAAATTGGTGAGAAGCTTTATTTACTTGTGGAAATCTGTGAAGCCATTGATTGGCAAGTAACAGTTCTGGGACATAAGCATGTTGCTGCACGATGAGAAATCTGTGTTTACATGAAAATCATTGATTGAAGTATATTTATGAAGAAAAAAAATGAAAAGCCGTGTTAAACAATTATTTTTTTCTGTGAATGATGCTTCCCAGTATTGGAAAGTCTGTTTTTATTTGTAAAACGAAAGCAAAATGTAAATAAATAAATAATTCGCCATGTACAACATGCTTGTTAAATACAGAAGATAAGAATCCAGAGGTTGAAAAGAGGTAATGCCTCTGGCCAAAAATGCTGAGGAATTTAGAAATGTTTCACAATGTTAACGTAGCAGAAAAAAATGCTCGCTTTAGCTTTTTTTTTTTTTTTTAGGATTTTTTTCCCAGGTGTTTTCATGCAAAGAGCCACAAAAAATGACAGAAACAGTTTAATAAATATTCTCTTTTTCTAAAGTTGTCCCTTTTTGCTCTTCAGTTGCAAATTGAGTGCCTCTTTTGACAAAAATTGTTTAACTTGATGGAGGGCAAAATTTTTTTATTTATTTTTTAAAATTCAAAACCAAAATTATTAATGAGGGAAAATTTTAAATAAATAAATAAATGAAAAAATGTCTGCAAAATGTCACCCATGCCTACATTCCAGAGCATTTTAAGGTGTTCAAAATCAAAATGCAAAACTCAGATTTGAAACTGTCATTTCATTTTGTGAGCCTTTTAGCCTTGAATACAATATTCTTATTGCATAAAAGTACACACAGCCGCACGAGATTACATTAAAACACTGGGTGCCAATATTCTCTGTTTAGTGTCAATTTCAGAATTATAAAGCATGCATAAGATTTCTCATTTGGGGGCTGGGGGAAAAAAAATCTGTATATTTCAGAGTTAAGTCAAAGTTGTCACATTATTCCGCTGAAAAGAAAATGACTGGAAATGAATTTCATATTTAAAACTATTTTTTTTTTTTTGTTCTTGTTCATTTACAGGAAAGTCAAACGCTGATCTGAACACTGCCTACTTCCCAAATTACATTTAAAAACAGAAGTGATGAAAAAAAAAACACAACTCCCACAGACTTGTAATGGATTGAGTTGTGTACGTTCTTGGTGATTCATGCATGGTAACTGCGGCCCAGTGTAGGGCTGATGTCCAGAAAGGGAAGTTCACCATAATAACCATCCCATGAACACACTGTGAACAGAGTGATTGCAGCGACGTGATGAAACTGAAGCCAAAAGCAGCTGTGATTGCATTTCTGCTGAGCTGAAGAAAGACGTTTGGTAGCTTGAACGTCAATACCCCCCCTTCACTGTGTTACATACTGTTCCTGGCAAGTATTCACCAACACTGATCTGATGAGGCACGCTCATCCCCTGCAGAGAACGTCAACAACTTTCGTACTAATGTCAATTAAAATTGACATTCATTTCAACATTTTAACAGCTGAAAATGTGTTTATAGAGCAGGGCTGTGTTAGTTTAGTTTGTGTTAGAAAGCTCTCGTCTCCCTCACACCCATGTTAGTTTATGTGCTACGGATTTCTACTCCACCGCTTAAGAGTTTTGTTTTTGCTTTGTCTCACTTTTTGAAAACAATCTACCCAAACCAATCCAGCCCTATCTGCACAGAGGATGCTCCATCTACCTTGTTATAAACCTTTAGCTACATTTCACCATCTGATTTCTGCCTCTATAGCTAAAGTACAAGTCAGACTTGATTCAAATGTTTAAAATTGAGTGAATTGCAGGGTCTGTCATTAATTAATCACAATTAATTGCATTTTAATCTAACATTATAAACAAACTAAATATTTTCAGCTCAAAACCAACTTCTGCTGATAATTATTGAATAAATAGTCATATGAGCTCAACAACAGATAGATGTTTTCAAGCTGTTAGGTTATTCCTCAGATTGGTGCAGAGTGTTATTGTACTCATTCAGCTTCCCAGTCCTAACTTCTTGGGATTATGAGACGGATACCTTCCTGTAAGACGTCTCGCAGCGTGACTCTGTCCCTTGAGATGGCGATGTCCTTCACTTTCGCCTTGGCCTCCATTAACGTCACACTCCTCAGGTCATTCTTCTCTATTCGGAGCGAAGGGTAACCTGTGAAAAGAAAGAGAAATGTTCTTATTGCACAAACATTACAGCGTTCATAGAGCTTGGTGGACTTTTCTCTTGGATCGCTGAGGCAGTTGCTATAATTCAAATAAATTCCAGCGATTACAAGAAACAGACTCAGGAAGATGTGCTGTACCTGACATGCATATTGCATATAAGCCAGCTCATGCAAAGTCCTGTATTACAGCACAGTTGTTGCATAATCTTCCCCAATGTCTGCACTGTCATTCGCTGCAGGTCTATATAGTTCCCCACACCGTTTACATGTCAAGGAAAACGGCAAACGTTTCATCTTCAGGATGCCGATGACGAGTGACGGCTTACTTTCACGTCTTTGCATCTGCGGCCTGGAACTATTAAATCTGCTCCACCAGCCTGAACTGCAGAGATTTGAAAAACTGGACTTGAATTGTTACTGCTTTCTCAAGTGGTATGAAAACTGGATTTTATTTGAAGGGCGTTGAAAACACACGCCATAATATTCAAATCTTACATTAAAAACCTTTTTTATCCCTCGGCATTATTTTGTATAAATTTATCATAGTACATTGAGTTGGAGGGATTCACAAAAGACCGTATTTTAGATGAACTCTTACAGAAAACTGACCAGAACAAAAGTGGACTAAAACTAATTCAACAACAACAGATGATTTATGTAGACATATCATCTGAAAGCTGATATAAGAAAGTCTGACAGTAAGACTTTGCTTAATATTGAGAAGAATGTTTAACATTTTACTTTATAAGAACAGATTGATGCTGCCCCCTAAAGGCCACAACATCAACACTCATTTCAACCTTGTTGCATGGAGGAGTAAACAAATGTGGAGTCAAATCGAGGCAGAAGTCCGAAAACAAACAAACAAACACTGGACAGGAGGGTTAGAGTTGAGGCTGCTGTACAAACAATTGGAAGCGGACAATAAAGTACGTCAGAGATGGATTTCTGTTTTCTGTTTGCTCTGTCAACATTTTGAAGTTTTCCCCTGAAAAATGTATGATTTTTGCAGGGAAAAACAAGATAACAATGTTGGTTTCTCAGATAAAAAGGTTTTGAGGTCTGACAATAACTACAGTATGACAGAGAAACAGGGCTGCAACAGTAATACTGAATCTGTTCTTATACATGAACCCCTTACAGTGAGTGTGGGGCTGCAACTAAACATTATTTTAGTGATCAATTATTTTGATGAAGCCACATAACATATTGGAGATTTTTTATTTAACCTCAAGGTTTTGTTTTAAATACCAGTTTAGAAACACATTAAAGGATCCAAATAAATAATTCTGAGTAAAAGAATTTACAGAAAAATTTGAATTTATCTTAAATGAAATTTTTTTTTAAATAAATTTTGGCCAGTTTTGGCTTAATTACTGCTCATAATGTCTTTTCTCAGCAAATAATCTCTTTTTGAGTTTGTATTCTCCAATTATCGATTAATCGATTACTAAATTACTTGACGGTTATTTCAATAATTGATTAGTCATGATTAATCGCTTCAGACGTAACTAAGTGTGTTCTTTCCACATGTGTTAAATTACAAGCAGCAAATTAGAAGTAGCTAATTTTGGATTTTTTTTTAAAAGTTATTTTTCACAGGTGTTCAAATCTAATAATATCTGATTTACTTTAAAAATGAAAGTCAGAGGAAGGACAAATGGCATCAAAGCATATGAATTAGTCAGGAATGTCAGCTGCAACATGGTGTGACACTGCAGCAGGTAATAGGAAGGATGAAAAGGGTGCAGCGAAGGTGATCTGTTTTCTCCTTTTGAGCTTTAGATCTCAGTTCTCTGGAAAACGCAGGATTTAGAAATGGTGGCAGCATTTTGGAAATCTTAGAGTGAAGACAGAGTCTACTTGGTGTATAGGGGGGAAACGTCACTCAAACAGCACCTCTAAAATCATCTCGTCTTTGTTTAAAACTATTAGTAAACCCTGACTTAGTTTAGACACACACAGTGTGGCATCTCCTTTGCAGTTATAGATGATTTGTACAACTGAGAGTTCAGTACTAAAGGCTTGTTATGTGGTTATAACTATATGGTTGAACAAGCTAACACAAGAGTGCAGCTGTTTAAAAAAAAAATGGAATATTAAATCAGAAACAGTGATATTTTTAAAGGATTTTATGAAGATAAAACATGAATGTGTTGGTGTGGAACATTTATTTCAGTCACAGGTCTTACATTCAGGACGTTTTCATTGCGTTGGCATATTTTCAACAATGCAGCAGGAGACAACCCTGGTACCTGGGTCAGTTTTTAAGAAAACAAACATTTTGGCCTAAAAATCATTTGAATCTTGTTAATACTAAGCAGCAGCAGCAGGTCAGAGCTTTATGAAATTCAGACATTTGTTTCAGAAGTCTGATTGGTGAATCCTTAAATGAACGGGTCTTTATTCTTGGATGTCCATTGGTGCCCTTATGTCATCAGAATTTTCTCATGTTATTAAAAACTAAAACACACAAAAATAGTTAAGACTTAGAGTTTTTTTAATATATTTTTTCATCCAAGCCAAGTTGAGTACCTGAAGCCCTGAGGGAGCATTTGTTGGAGCTGGTAAAGTGTGGCAGTAGCGTCGCGTGTGCTGCAGCATTGTGTTTTTGATTCCTCTTCCTAATGAACTTACTTTTGGTTTCATGAGGGGGGGCACCTGGGTTTTGGAAGGAGGAGGCAGCAAGCTGGAGAATGGGTGCAGAGCCAGGGTGATTGTCTGATGACAGGAGGGGAAGGTAGGGAGTGGAAGGAGGGAGAAAGAAAGGGAGAAATAAGCAATTACAAGGATTGCTCACACAAATTACAACGGACAAATGGATGAAAATACATCTAATTTTCAGTTTCCTTACATATTCATTAAACTGTGCATGCTGGGGTGAATATCACTATAAAGCACTGGGTTAATGTATTGGTATAAGACAGAGAGAAAAGGCAAAAAGGTGAAATGCAGATTTAATCCACAAGAGGGCAGTGATGGATCAATGATTGACATTTTATCACTGGTTCTCAACATGACAAACTAAAACACTCCAGTTAATCTAACAGGTGATTTACCTCTGCAGAGCTGAATCAACTCATGTGTAACAAACAAGAAGAGGATAAAAGAGTCACTTTTCATCTTATTTAAGATTCACTAATGTTCTCTAACAAACCAAGGCCTTCACTGAACAGCTGCATTTACACAGAGAATAAATCCCAACATGCAATTGAATATTTTCTAGCTAAAGCTACAATCATGTAGCAGGCAAATGTGACCCAAATCTGTTTTCTTGACTTTTTCCTGCAGTCTGAACGGCCTAATTCCCAACTTTTCACTCCCCTCTTCGCCAAACAAATAAATCAGATCTGTGCCACTTTCACTAATTCGAATACGTATCCGATTGTTTTCAAAGCATCTGCAGTCTGAACAGACACATTGCATTTTATCCGATTTGTACGTCATTGAATTCTGCACCAGAAGAAGACAAACGCGGTAAAATTGGTGCGTAAACAACGGCTGAAAATTATATTTCCGAACTTATGAAAGACATCTGTGTCATTGAAGCGCTTCACATCACAACCCCACCACTCTTAGTTCTGACTACTCACTGAAACAGACTTTTCTACAGAAGCTGTAGTCAATACACCACAAAAGACCATTGATATTGGTTTTGTTCCCATTTCACTAACTTCCTTCGATACCTTCGGCTGCCATTGCTGAATAAACTTTAAAAACCAATCCATAAACATTACTACTTCTGTAAACACAATGCACTCTTGTGTGACGTCTGCACTGTTTTTCTGAGCATGCGGGTCATTATGTTGCAGCAAACTGTTCACACAGAAGTCACATTGTGGTCGGGTTTAGTTATTCAAATCAACGACAACACAAAAAAATAAATAAATAGATTAAGGCCTGCTGTTATCCTCTCTGACTTCTGAAGTCAGACTTTGTTACGGGGCATCAGAATAACTTCACAGTTACACCTTACTAAATTCCAGCAAAATACGTTGAAAAGTGTGGTTGCAAAATAAGAAAAAAGAAAGTTCAAAGAGAGTGGAAACTTTGGCAATGCACAGTATCTGGTGTGATCCACAATGGAAAATCAAATAATTCTGACCTTCAGAGCACTGAGGCACCTGCAGCAAATTACCCATCCGGAAAACATCCAAAACCAGAGAGAAAAAAAAAACGACTGCTGTCATGCATCTAGAGGCCAAAAGCACTGACTTGTTGTCTTCGGTGAATGCTAAAATCTCCTTATTCTAACAGTTTTATTACTACTGATGGTCAATAGATCAATAGATCAAAGGAAACATTAATGTGGCGATGGTCAATTCCTAAATCCAGTTAATGAGTGTGGAAAGAAAACAGATGAAAGAGACTAGAAGTTATGAAATGGAACAAAAAAACGCCCAGAGTTCACCAGTGTCTGAACTTTAACCTCATTAAACCCCGCCTAATGAATTAAAGGTGTCAAGAGGCAAGACTTTAGTTAATGGCATTCCCCCGGCACCCTTTAATACGATAAACTTCAGAGCGGTTTGTATTAGTGGAGGGACTGAACAGTTCCAGACATCCTCAGGCAGAACCAGCGAGAGCTCATCACATCTGTGCTCAAACGGCCCAAATCCAACGCTTCAGAAAGGTTCAGGGTTGTTTTGTCTATATGTAGCATTTAAGTTTGTTAACACAAGTCTACCTTTCCCAAATTGCATCAATTAGGGGTTTGATCACTTTCTGCCAGGTCCGGCATGAAAAGATTGCCTTCCCCCCCCGTCAACCGCTGCCTGAAGCACATGGTGCTGATATTTACACGCCGCGCAGAGAAGAGGAGGTCACAGGGCTGACAGCCACAAAAAGATAGACAAACACCTCGGCAGCGGCTGCGTTCGTCATCATATGATTCCGAGTGAGGCTAATTGCGTTATTCAGTCGACTATTAGATTTGGAAAAGCATCTGCTGTTTGCAGACGTCGGCAGGGCGACAGTATAAAAAATAAATAAATAGCACGCCGCACAGAGTTATGGATCTAATCTAATCTAATGTGGAGGATAACGGTGTGAACACCAAATGCATCTGGTCTCACACACACACACACACACACACACACAGTGCAGATGGAGCAAGAACACCTTACTGGTGACAGAGGCTGCGTTGTTTGGCGTGTCGGCCCTCAGGTACTGAGTGGTTTGGGTGGACGGCTGAGAGAGACCCTGTGAGCTTCCGCTGTCACTCACACTGACACAGAGGAAAGAAAACATGTTGCAGGTGATCAAACAGCAGAGAGCAGACAAAAAAAAAAAAAAGATTTGGTTTCTGTTATCTAGTTTCAATCCAATTCAGTTCAGTCTTATTTCTAGAGTGCCAATTTACAGCAAATGATGCCTCGAGGCACTTTACAAATTTTTTTTTTACAAAAAATAAATAAATATTTGAAACACGATAAAAACATGTATGGTTTTTCAAGCTTGAATACTTCAACTGCACATTAAAATAGGTGCTTCAAAGAGAAAAGTAATTTGCACCACAGCTTTAAATGAACAAACCTAACATATTTAAGCTAAATCTGAATGTTTTAGCTTTTTATTTGGGACCAAACTTAATTGTATTCAGCATGAAATGCATTTCAGGTGAGTGCCTATCAGAGCTCTAATTGCTATGATCAGGACATTCATGAGCACAACTGGATGAAAACTCCAACCTGTCCTCCATCTCCACCCTCTTGACGCTGTGCAGGTGGAGGATGGCCAGGATGATGGCCACCAGAAATATAACAATGCAGCATACGCTCACACTGATGTAGAACACCTGGGTGGAGGTGGTGGGCGTGGGCACACCGTCAACTGTTAAAACAAAACCCAAAAGGTTGACGGTAAATAAAAAAAACCTGGGTGAGGATTAAACACTGTTTACATTGCAAGACAGACAGTGATAAAAAAATAAAAAAAATTAAGCTTTTGTTAAAAAAAAAAATACAAACTTGAATAAGAAAGGAGAGCTTTCAGTGCCTCTCAAGTTTTACTTTCAGTCCAATGTCACTTTACTTTAAAAATGATCCGGTGGCCTTGTGTTTCTCCATTCAAAGCCATTCAAAGAGTTCGCTCTGATAGTTTGGAGATGACGGAGGTATGGTTACTTACAGCCCGCTGTGGTGGCACTGTTATTGTTGACAGTAACGGGAATGTTTGAGTTGGAGTCCATTTCTGTTCAGAGAAGAAGAAAGATTAGGAAAGATGATTAGATTAAACCTGAGCGACACATGAATGTGGTCAATTAAATGGGAGTCAGGCTGCAGAATGCTGACAAGAAACATAGCGAATGTATTTCATGGAACCAAGTTATTTAAAAGCAAAGACAAACAAAATCATCTGCTCCACATACGATGCCATGCTAAAGTATTTGTACCCCTTGAACATTTTCACTATGGATGCAGTGATATGACAATTTGGACCCAAACCACATCCATCAACAAGTCAGAAAAAACACTGATTAACATTATCCACCCAATTTTACATGCTTTTCATTATTTTGATTTTTATTGTACAAATAAAAATCTGAATTGTAGGACGCATTTGTACACTGACAATCTATATTCTGACATTCCAAAACAAAATCCAGGCAACCTTCATAAACGACCTAATTGTTGACTCTTTGTAATTAGAGCTTTGAAAGCAAAGAAAAACTGCAAAGGCATGGCTGTCATTCTGCTAATGTTCACTAGGGAGGAAGGAATCATGGTGGAGGCAGTCATGCTGTGGGGACAAAATGCAGAGGCGTTGGAAACCTTGTATCCTTCATTTGCTACCAAATGCTGTATATGTCAAATATGACTAAAAAGGAATTTGACTTTGTAATTTAAAACCTTTGAATTGGGCCTCTGTTTCTTTAAAAACTCCTGCTGTTTCTGAAACTCTGCCTTCAGGAAGTCATCACAACATGACTCCTCTATTAACCGTTTAACAACATTTTCACCAGGGTTTCACTGAGAAGCAGCTTCTGTAATCAGCTCAGCAGATATGCAGTTCCATCAGGTGTTTGCTAATTGTGACTGGCTAGTCTGAAGGAGCTGAGTGGGGGAGTTGCAGGGAAGAGCTGCTCTGAAGCTGCAACTTTAAGGAGGAGATTCGTCTTGAAGGTGGGGATAGCTCTAGCTATGTGTTTTGGACAGATTAAAGGATATTAAAGGATTTCTCAAAAATGCACTAAAGAATCAAAGCAACACTCCAGGTGTGTTTTTGATGAAGGAATAACATTAAAGTAACATGATGAAAAGCTCAAAATATTTTATTTTACGTAACACTGCTCCTTTAAAACCTTTGGTTTGACATGTAAAACCATAGGGAAATATCCCCAAATAATAAGCAGCTGAAATTGGAGTAAAAGGTGATTCCATTATTAAGTTTTAATACCATCAGGTATTAATCCTTAATAAACCACTTCAATGAGTATATTTTGAAAACCAAGTATGGTGTGGGATCATGTAAAATCCCTGTAAAACACATTAAAGTTTGTGTTTATTTTGTAAACAAATCATAAAGCGTTCAAGAGATGTGAGTACGTTAACAGGGCACCGTTCACACATGCACATTATGATCCGACATAATGACAGATCATAAGTGTTTGCAGTTCATTCATGCAACCACAGCTGTCCTGCCATACAATGGGAACAATATTCCTTGTTTGTTTGTTTGAAATGGGGGGGGGGAGTCATCCACACAACAGACTCAGCTCCACTGTCTCAATTTTGTTGCACTAAGCAACTTTAACCAGAACCAGAATTCGTACTTTTGAAGCACAATTTCCTCCTCTTGAAGTTGAGCACTGTGAAGTTGGCGTGGCTGGTCAGGTTGAGCTGCATGGTGACAAACGCCTCTTCATCCACGTCTTCTGAACAGACAATGTCCACGCTGAAGACTGTAGAGGAAGCACAGACATGACATACACAACGTCTGGGGATAAGAGAAATGAATACATATGAAGGAGCACTAGACTCTACAAAACTTTTCTTTCTTTTGTTTGAGTCAAAATCATTAGGAGCCATTGCGGAAAAACCTCTTGCGGTTCAGGAGCCTCATCCTGCAGATCCCTGATCTAGATTTTTTTTTTTATTGGTTTGAGCTCTAAATCGTTTGGAGAAAAACGGTTCACCAGTCAAAAATCAACCTTGCTCCACTGCTATCTCAGTCATGGAGCATTTCTACGCCGTGAGACCGGCGGGACAAATCTTGAGTGACGATGTCAACCTTCAGTTTCCTGAAGCTGCTTGGAGTTGATTACAGTTTTTCCACTGGCTTGTTGAAAACTGATTACAGGGTTTCAGCAGAGCTTCACGACTCCAAGTCAAACACCATAATGTTGTGATTCTGAACCAAATCCCACTCTTTAGTCATGGCAGTGCTTTTGGGCAAACCACTGAGGAAGCCAACTCCCCTACCCCACACAGGGACTGCATCAGGATGAAAGGCTGTAGCCACGGAGCTGGACTCACTGCAGAATTCAGCTTTTCTTCTTGCAACAAATGATTTCCCAGATGTCTCAAACGGAATTTGTGCTTCATCTTTGTCCTTCCTGTGGCATTTCAGTCTGTCATTCCTGAGATACGGTAACAAACCAATGACCTGTTTACAGAAAACCAGACGTCACCAAGCTCTGCACTGGTGGCAACAAGCGTTTGGTGGTTCAGTTTCCAGTTATCACCCCATCAAGAATTCTTCTTCACTGAACCTTCTTCTTCCTCACTTGGTAATCTGCTCTTATTCTTAGCAGCAGTTTCCTTTTTCACTAGACGTTTTCACCTTTGTCTTTAACCCGACTGAAATATTTTTCTTTGATCAACAGAAAAATGTTAAAAGCTCAGTATTTTTTCTCCTAAAAGTAATATTTATCAGCCCTCCAAGTTTTCACAATTCCACAATTGCAGAAATTTACCCAAAAATCAACAGATTCCCAAATTTCTTTTCTGCTAATGGTCAAAAGACATTGAGTTTAAGTAACTGCTGACTCCAACCTGCAGGTGGCAGTATTAGTTACTTCTGCTACACTCATCCTCACTTGATGTCAAGTTAAAGTGCACTGTGGCAGGTTACAAAGATCAAACTATTCAAGTTCTTTAAAGAATAAAAATGTTTTGTGTGTGTGTGGAACTTGTCGGGTTATTTTTTCCCCTCGTTTTATTTCTTTTTGAAAATATAGCTAAATTTCTTACAAGTATCTTTAAATGAACGCCACAAAGTGAGTGATTAAAAACAATAAAAAAAAAACAACAATCCAAATCCTTATTTTTATAAATTTCTATTAAATAAATCTGTATTCATATGATAAATCAGAACAATTCTACAAAGTGCAAATTCTCACGGTTAAAATTGGAGCTGCAAAGGTTTCAAAACAACAAGAAATTGATAAACTAAGTGAACAATGAGCATCCTGGTCATTCTTTTAAATTACGCAATTTCAACGTGTTTTAAATGTGACCAACGCGATGAGCGATACAACTAAAGATGGAACATTTTATAGACCTGAGGGAACGCGGGGAACCTCCCCCTGCCTGGAGACGTTGCTCCTTGGAGTCTTCAGGACAGAAGGGTTCTCCACGAAGAATCCAAGCTGGTAGTCGACCTTTAAATGACAACTTAACATCAACAAACATACAAATATTTAATGTGTAGAGAGGTAGTTAGGGACATAAAGATCTGAATCCTTACCTTTGACCTGGAATACCATGTGAAATGAAGGCTGTCGGTCTCAGTGGGCACAGGCATGTTGAAGGAGAGAGCGTAATGATTCACCATGTCATCTCGGACGTAATAGAGCTCTGCATCCAAACCTGTGGACCAAACAAGTTACAGATGATTTAAACAGAGTGAAAGATAATATAAAAGATAGCTAGCAATCAAATTTTATTATTCTACATCAGGAGAGAGCAACACCTCCAGCAGATAACAGGAAGGCTAAACAGATTCCAGTTTCACCCTTTTGCACTGTTAGCCTTATGATGCTGAATATGGAAATGTTTGCATCCTTTTCAAAATCTGCCTAAAATATCTGTAAGCTAATTTATTTGTTTTTGGTCAAATATTATGCATTTATTATATCATTAAACAGAACTAAAAATAAAGTAATTGTCCCATTTTTTCATGCACTAAAAGAATATGATGTCATTTTTGTGACCCACTTTGAACTTGACAGCTTCAACCCATTGTGACAAAAAGTTTGAACATGTCTGCTCTAGAAAATACACACACACACAGTAAACTTGTATTTAGAAATTCATGTACAACTTTGTTTCAAAGAATACTCTCTTCCTCACCTCTCCATTTGTCACACAAAAAAACAACAAAATGCTGAACATTTCTTATTTAGGATTTGCAACTACTTTTGAAAAGTACAGTACAAAAAAAAACAAAAAAACAACTTCAACATGTGAGAGAAAACAGTTTCTTTACTCATAAGAAGCAGGGCTAGTATAAAGCACAAGAGAGGAGACCATAGATTAGGAAGGCAAACAAATCGGTATGATGTTGCTTTGTAATCAACATGAAAAGAGCCTTAAAGTGATTCATCTGAGGGTTTTTTTCCCCCTCTGCATCAAAGTCTAATGCGTAGTGATGAAATCCCCGATTCTGACCCGAGGCGGCGGCAGCAGCAGCCGCAATAGCAGCCCTACGACTCTTTGATGGTGACTTTCAGAACACGGACTTAAAGAGAAGAATCAAAAACGGGCCCGGCCTCTCGCAGTCCCCTCCAGGCTTTCTCTGAGTGCCTGCTTCAAACCCGGGTCTTCTCCTGCTGCAGACAAAGACATTCCTACAAATTTACCGAACTAAAGAGGAGACACGTGTTACATTAACCAGCACCTGACAAGCCCACAGAGACACTTTGTTTCACTCAAATCATATTTTTTCCCCTCATTAACGTTTTTTTTTATTTTTTTTTACAAAAGTAGAAAGCTTATTTTAGTAAACAAGGACACATGTTTTGTAGAACTATTATTTAACGAGTTTTAAACCAATTTTTTCCTCCATCATCATTGATGAGGCCGTTTGTATACAAAGAAAACTTTTTTGCCATTGACAGGAATTTAAATATTGTCTATTTCTGTACTAGTTTTGTCATTTTTCCCCTTTTGCTTTTTCACATCCTTTTTTATCAGTATTATGTTTTTTCTTTTTTTTTCTGATGAGTATGAAAAGGTTAAAATTGATCAAAATAAACACATTGATAATATTTTAGGATGATGGGTCATCAAAGATTGACATGCTGGTTTTGTGTCCGTCTTGCTCAAAACGTTCCCAACCAGGAAGCTGGACAGCACAACTTCAAACAGAGAAGGATGTTTCCCCCCCCACAGAAAATACCGATTTACATCCAAGTTTATGTCTAAGCAGTTTTATCAATTAAGGCATGCTGACAAGAGTTTGAAAACAGGAATGAAAGGTGACGGACACAGCAGCAGGTCAGTGTGTACACAGGCTGAGAGGTGGGAATAAGAGGTTCCTGAGCTAAAGGAAGTGTAACCCCTGCAGTCTGATCCCTGACACACACACACACACTGCTTTCTGCAGTAATGAATGAATAAATAAAATGTGTCTGTAACAGAGCCGCTTACAAAGTTTGGTCAAAGCATCACAGTATTTATAAGACGGCTTCTGAAATGACCTGTGGGAAATGAGGTTTTGGATTCCAGGACAAGTCATGGTTTTAGTTTGTTTCAAGCCGGACATTTCCATTTGTCTCTGCAAGAGTCAAGTGATTTACAGTGGCAGCAAAGGAGGAGGTCAAAATAGAAGTGATGGGAAACTCCCCTCTCGACACACCTGGATACACTCAGGCTACCGAGGTGGAGGAATACAATCATTGTTTCAGCACCAGCAGTCCTTGAACCAGCAAAAAACCCCAGCTGTTGTTGAAATTAGCCAGTTCACAGCTAATTTAACACGTGAAACAAACACCGACCTGGAGACATCACATGATTTCTTTATACCATCATTTTTAGAGCTAACTTTTCAAATTACTCAAAATCTCGAGAAAGGTGCAGTTACATTTATGCAGCACAAAGACGGGCAAGCAAGCCGTCTGCTGTTTTATGGACATGTTGAAACGTGACGTCATGCATGCAAGAGCCCGCAGCCCGACTCCCTGCTGGAGGGGGAAAAAACAGCTGGACAACAATAACTACCATTGGTTTTAGCTGTCAAGTTAAAAGAAAAGAAAAAGGGATGTATCACTTTGCTACTAACTGTCAACACTAAGACAAAGAGATAACAAGGTCCAATGGCATCTCCTTTCACAGTTCAATAAAAATATTTTTTAAAAATGGCAAGGGAAGTAGGTCAGTAGTGCTAGCTTGACTTTGACAACCTTAACATGTACATGTGCTGTGGAATTCAGTGGTTTGGTTCAAATGAAAAAACAAAAGGCGACCCAAAATAGCTAAATCAACCACCGCTGTGTTCAAATGATTACTTATTAATCGCCTGATTACAGGAGATTTATAAATATCAAGCCTGAAAACCTAACGCTGTAATGGACTGACTGTTCTTTGTGTGGGAAATGTCTGCTTGTTTTTTGATGATGAATCCTGACAGATTTGTAATCTTTGCTCTGTCAGCTAATGGACCTGTTGTCAACAGCATAGAGAAAGGCAAACAAAAATGCATAATATAAAGTTTTGTTAATCTAATTATTACAAATAGAGGACTAGGCAGTTTACCCTGTTCAGGAAGGAAAAATAAGCAAGGTGCAGATGTTCACGAGACTGAAACAAGCGCATGTCCACCTGGCTCCGCCCTGCTCTGCTCCTATCAATCATATCCCAGACAATTTACACCTGTGGTTACAGTAAGTGCCAAAATGGAGCTTGAATACGTTAAACAAAAGCTAAGAACAGGAGAAGTCACACTGCGTACTCAAATTATGGCGGGTTTACTTTGAGCTTAGGCCTATAATTTATGTTAATTAGACAAGTTGGATCAGGCTTGGTTGGATTTTATAGCTCTCGGTTTTGAAGTGGGTAGCAGAGATCTTGTCACTCAGCACAGCGGGGAATTGTCATAGTTAGACTGGTCTACTCGTATCCTGATCAGCCTAACCATGCCATTAGATTTGAGTACAACTAGGTACTGTGTTTAACTTCAGACAATATATCTGAGAGCTGCCAAGTGTAATCAGTCTTCTGCCTTCAGCCACTATCCAGCTTCACAGCAGTTTGCTAAAGGGCACATCAACTTCTCTTTCAAGTGTTGGCAGGGAGAAACGATGACTCATTTCTCTTTCAGGTTCAGAAATTAAAAGCTGAACTTGATACCCTGGTGGCGAACCTCGTCATGAGTAAAAAATGGAGTGAAGCAAACGTGGATGCCTTATAAAGACCGCTTTAGACCCCAACAACAGACCAATCAGTGCTTGGAAAAGCCGCTTTCTGTGGCATTTCGGTCTGCATTTTCTGCTCTCTGATAGGCTGTGGATGATGCTGAAAGGGGAGAACAAAAGACGGCAGTGGTCAGGTGGTCCGGGACAGATACAACAAAGAGCTAGTTGTGCGCAGCGCCGACAAGCCACCTCTAAAAGCCTCCGTCGGCGAGTGTACGGGAGGTTTCCATCAGGCCAACCTTTCTCAAGAAAGCCATAATAACTGGGGAGGCAGAAAACGATCCGCCTGAGGCTCAAACAAACCGATCGCAGCAGGGGGCAGGAGGAAAGGAAGCCAAAGACACAAGTTTGAGAGAGTGAAGAGAGTGAATGCATGAAAACTATCCTGATATGACAATGGAACAAGACGGATGTCCTCATTGTTGCATTTGCAACAAATGGTTATATGAATACCAGATATTTGATGAGAACGTGGTGATCTTAGAAACTTTGACATGAACATCTCTGTGATTCAGTCAACATCACTAATGGTGCAACATCAGGCTGTAAATATCATGGACTACTTTTTTTGGTTCACATTTTACAATCTAATGAATCAGTTTTTTATTTTTGTAAACAATTCTAGTATTTTTCACATTACAATGATGTTCACAGCAGGGTTTGACGATATGTCTGCAAAACCTACCACAATATAAGCCTCTTATACTAGTCAATAGGTAATTATTGATTAATTGTTGTTTTTTTGTGTTGTTTCAACTATCTGAAATGCTGCTACACTGACGGCATGACCTTTCCTGTTTTATCCACAGTTTCACTTCACACTGTTGTTCATTTCTAAGCAGTTGTATGAAGCTCAATGAAGAAACCTGTGCAAATTACTCAACAAGATGTTGCTAGGTAACCAAATATTAAGTGAATTATGGTCGATATCAACAAATTCATCTTTCCTAAATTTGTCAGCATGTCCTGAGAGTATAAAATGAGCCAGATAGTCCCTGTGGTCTTACTGCCATCTGTGGAAATGCATTGTAATATTGATGGAACCACAAGGCCTTGTTTTACTGAATACAATGCATAGATTTTAACAAAGCATCATGCTGTTACTAGGTATCTACAAAGGCTTGCTCTTTAGAGCTGAAGCAATTCAAATGATTCAAATGATGTCACAAAACTGTAATTTGAGACCAAGTTTATTAACTTTTTCCCAGTGGTCATGTGTGTCACAATGAAACTTGTTCAATCCCACAATACGCTACGTTTTACATTAAGTGAGATGCAGGAAGACAGGAGATGGTGAGAAAAATCTGAGGGGAAAAATATCACATTTATTAAACAAAAGAGACGTGAATACGGACAGCGATTGAGTCTTGCAATGATTTTATGCAACCGCCTAAAATGCAATTAAGAAACCTTCAAGTTTTCAAGTCTTTGTTGCTCTGATGGTGCAACAAAGAATTTGGGTGTCTTTTTTTAATAAAGGAAACATTTTTTGCTTTCATTTTCATTTCATACGAAGCAAGACCATAAACACTCATTAGCTAAATGAGTGTTTAGCCAAAGAGTGTTTCATCAGAAATAAGAGTAATTGTATTCCTGAGAAGAAAGTAAAAATTTCTTGATCAGAGCAAACGATGAAAAAAAAAAGAAGTTTTTTCAATAACACACTGTCGAGTTACAGACCAAGTCTCTCTTTAATTGAAATACTGCATATGAAGTAAAAATCATTTTAAAAATTTCGCATTTTAATTAAGAAAAAAAATCCCACCCGTACTTTCAACTTGGCATCTCTTGCCTGTGTTGGAAAACGTCTGGACATCACCGCTTTGTGGCAAACCAGATGCAACCATCAAAATCAACATGCAGAACTGAGTCCAGTCCCCTCTGACCAAAGCCTAATGCTAAGTATTTACAGAAAACCATGCAACAGCATCACCAGATACTGCAAAAGGTTCCATTTAAAAGCATCGTACAGCCAGAGGAAATACACACATTCAGTCCCAATCTCTGTGGTTTCCTTTGAGTCACTTCAAAGAGGCTGTGCATCAATTTTCTTCTCTTCTTCGTCACGCGCCTCAAGGGAATAAAACAAGCGAGCCTGAGTGCCGCAGTTCGCCGATGTCAGTGGCCATATTCGTGTTCATACGTTTCTCGAGGGAGCTCCCCGGTTCATTACATAAATATGAACTGGTTTCCTAAAAATAAATGTAGAAAAAAAAAAAAACTCTGGTTGCCCGTTTATGTCAACACGAATGTATCTTTAGGCGAAGTCTCAAATACACCATCCCTACTCGGGTATTTTTGAACCCGAGCAGGGATAATGGAGGACAAACACACTGTTTGGTTTTTTTTATAGTTTAAAAGGAGATGCATTTCCTTATAAAATGTATCGTCTATTAAAGAAAAGCTATGAAAATAAGTTTCTTGTATCTTATGTAATTGTTTAGACAGTAGTTCCACAGCCTAGACTTGAACAGGAGAAACATTTCAAGATAATTTGACATGAAAAATGGAGAAAGAACAACGTGGTTGGGATACAGAATGCCAACAACACACACGCGCACACACACAAAAGGTTTCAGTTTTTCAGAACCTCATGTAAGTGGGAGCAGCTCAGACAAAAGATGTGAAAGCAGGAGCTCCTCTGTTCGGCCAGAGGATTCTTGAAGAGTGGCATGAAGGAAATGAATGCCGCTGCCAATCATGCCTCTTTTTCAAAGCCTGGGCTCTGCCTTTCAGCCTCTGGAGGAGGAGAGAGAGAGAGCGAGGACCCAACATGCCCTGAGCTGTTCAAAATGCACGGACAGTTTGATTCAGAGTATTTCTGGATCTGAAAGCTAAACCAAAAGGCTCGAGCATTAAGTACATGGTGCAGCACATGATGGTAAGACACAGTATTCCGACGATTAAACAAACTGTTTTGTCACCATTAGAGGGGCAGTATTATGTAAAATCAACATTTTGATTACATCATTTGTAATGTTATTCTTTCATCAAAAACATACATGGAGTGTTGCTTTGATTCTTCAATTCATGTTTGAGAAATTCTTTAATCTCCCATGGCAACCGTCCAGCTGAGCAAAACATCTGGTTGGACCGTCGAGGACAAAACTTCCCCTGCAGTTTCCAGTCTTCCGCCTCACAGAGCAGCCCTCCACTGCGACGCCAACTCTCAGCTCCTTCAGACTAGCCAGTTGCAATTAGCAAACACTCTGGTGGAACTGCTGAGTTCATTACAGCAGCTACTTCTCAGTGCAATCCTGATAAAAAACATTGTTAAAGGGTTAATAGAAGGACCATGTTATGATGACTTCCTCAAAGCTGAGTTTCAAAAACTGCAGAAGCTTATTAAAGAGAGAGAGGCCCAATTTCAAGGCATTAAACACAAAGTCATATGGATCAATGGATCACGATGTCTCTGTGAACAAAATTACCCTTAAAAAAAAAACATATTAATCATCAGCATGAAAATTATCGAGATCATTTTATCATGTGATTAGTTGATTCGTTACTTACTGAGACAGGCTGAGCTGCAGGCTTAACTTGGAAGGAACAGAGAACTTAAACCAAACCTGAGGGTGTGGGGGGAATTCCCAATCTTTGACTTTAACAATAAATTTGTACAAAATCCTGATAAACTATGTCAGTGCAATCTCAGAAACACCATTCAAATCCTAACAGTCTGTGTGAGTTAAGACAAGAACTAATGTGGGAGATGAAGAGTAGAAAAGAACGTGAATCCAACTTGAGCTTCAGGTTCATTAGTCACATGGAAAAGTAATTAAGGGATGCCGCCGGTCCATCAGCCCCGGACCAGAGCTCAGCTGAGGTAGGATGTTTTCCTTACTGAACCTTGGGGAGTCGGGCTGTTTGGGAAAGTTATCATCTGCTCCAAAAGCAGAAAATTTATGCATCAACCAGAGATGCTTAAAGAAGTGCCTCAGTGTTTCGGTCTCTGCACAGAGAGAATATGAACGAGCAGGAAGGGAGTAAATGTAAAACTGACTCAAAGTTTCACCAGTCAGTAAAACATAAAAAAATGTGAAAAAACATAAATGTTCTTCTGGACTGTAGCTGAAATCGTTAATCAGGAGTGAGATCCACCACTAATGATTCTGATTTAAGCAATAGAAAACTAATAAATTGTATACGCTGATCACCAACATACATTATAGACCTGTTGTTGTTGACTTTCCAGACCTCTCAGGTCTTCTGGTTCTGGTTCTGCTCTCCATCCCCAGAAGCAGAAACAAACATGGAGAAGCAGCATTTGTTTTTTTATGCACCACAAATCTTCAACAAACCTCCAGAAACTGCAAAGGAACTGCTGAAACACTAAGTTCCTTTAAATCAACACTAAAAACCCGATCAGCTTAGAGTTGATACTAGAACACTGATCAATATATTTGACATGTTTTCACTTGATGATGGCATTTGACAAAATGTAATGTTTATGGCTTGTTTGATAATTGTGTGATGTTTTTATGGTATAAAGCACTTTGAAGTGCCTTGTTTCTGAAATGTGCGACAGACAACCCAGAAAGCAGGTTTGAATTGATGTTTTGATGGTCGTTACCAATATAATCATGTTTAATTAGAATCTGCAGACTGTTCGATTCTAACCCTGAGTTTCAACCTCTCCATCACTGTCATGGTTCTGATCGCTACAGTGGAACCCCAACCTGCTTTGGACCGGGTCAGATTTCCATCTGTCACCATAGAAACAGATACATAATATCCTGAACTGAATCTGGAGTTCCTCAAATCACTGCGCTGTTTTCATATGACTGTCTGAAATATGTGAGGAAAACTCAACTCGTGGCTTCTTGTTTGCTTTCAAGTCTGACCTGCCAAATTCAATTTTGCATCATTTCAATGTTCTATCCTAGTTAAATAATGCATAGTATATTTTCTGTAACATTTAACTAAGAAAAGTAATAAAACAAGTTTCTGTCCAGACAGAATTCCATCTCCACACATTACATTTTAACAAAAAGGAATCAATTTGGACTTAGTTTGTTGAGGTTTTGAGCAGGGTTGAAATGATTAATCAAATTAATAGCGATTAATTGATTACAAAAACAGCCACCAACTAATTTAGTCGTCGATTAACCGTTATGTGGAGCATACAGACTCAAAAATAGACCTTTGCTAATACAACAACACACTCAGGGGAGTAATTAAGCCAAAACTGGACAAAAAAATATGTACACTTTAAATTAACAAAAAAACCTTTAATTAAGCACCTTTTGCTATCCATTTATTTATTAATCCAAAAAATAAACAGATTAGTAAACAGTATTTTTCTTTTAGCTGTAGATGAATCCTTTGCTACAAATGATCAAGCGTTCACTAAAGGAATGTTATGTAATTCCATTTTAGGAAAGAACATAAATTTTTGACTTCTTATTTATAAAAGTAATATTGTGCAAACAAAAAAGAAAAAAAAGAAAAAAGCAAAGGCTGAAGCATTTAAATGAAAAAGCTGCACAATGTGCCAATTTTTTAGCCGATCAATCGATAGAATGATGTTTGTGCTGATATTCTGTTCACTGGAGCCAAACTTTCTGCCTGTATTTTCAAATGACATAATTTTCACATGCAACTTTGCAAACCTGAACTGCGGTAGAATATCATTTTTAGAAGATTAATGCTCCTTGCATCTTATACCGGCCAAGTTTTGCTCAGTCTTTTCCTAGTTGGACTGTCAAAGTTTGACTTGAGTCACCAGATGTTCCTTTAATTACATCTTAAATATGTAAAGGATAAATACTGGATGATGGTGCATTTCCCTTTCACAATGGCTGTTCAGTCTGGTGTTGAATGAGTTGACGCATCAAAGCAAACTAAATATAGTCACAAGCAAACCAGTCCTTCTGTTTGATGCTCAGCAGCTCTGAATAAACTGCATTTTCACCGAATGAACTGGCCAACACAATAGTCTTGTGACACCATGTACTTCCACCTGCTGATAAATCCACTCAAAAGAAAAAGATATCACTGCTGACCCACGAACAAATGCTAACGCGATTATAGGTTGATGACAAACCCATTATTGACAGAACTTTGGCCAAGGTAGAAAGCCTTCTTCTGATTTCGCTGCTTCAGTTTCAGGAGCCACTCCCACACAGTTCAAACCCCATAACAAGAGCTAATGGGCAATGCATACACAAACTTAGACTTGGCATCCAAGAAGAGAAAAACCTCATGCTATTACATGCAAAGAAGATAAATAAATAATAATAATAAAAAAAAACAATCAAACATCCAGAGTAATTCACAGCGTTGTTACTTTTTGTCTTTTTGACACCATAGACGGCTGAAATCACTGATATGGCCGATTATTATACACACTGCACCAAAGACATGAATAACATCCACAGCTGCGCTAAAACAGACAACAACGTCATAAACTATTTTGTTGCTCAGGCTTCAAAATGTAGGATCTGGGGGTTGTATGTTGTTTGTGTTGTGTATGGGTTTTTTTTCTCCTATTTTTACGAAAACATCAGACAAGCCTCAAGGCCATTTTGTTCCTCCTCTTAATTAAGTGGAAATTGAATAAACTTTTTAATTAAGTGTGAATTACTCTGCTATATATAGTCATCTGGTAATCGGGGTTAGTTTATAGCCAGGGAAAATGTCTGAGGAGAAGAGCAGGAACCAATTTAAAAAAAAATAAAAAACTTGCACAAAGATGATTTCATTTCAGATTAAGACACTGAACTGACTATACTTACAGAGAAGGCTGAAAATGACCCTTATCTTTTTGTATTTTTATGCATTTCTACTGTTGTGTAAAATAAGCTCAAGTGGGTAAATAAAAAATTTGCATTGATTTTTTTCTATCCGATTATCGATTACTAAAATAATCCTTAGTTGCAGATGTTGATCAGAATTATCTTTTCGGAAACCACAATCTGTAGAATGTGATAATTATTCAATTAATCAACAGAATAATCAATTACTGAAATTATAGTTCCTTTCAGGCCTGTATTGATTTCTATGGGCAAAAGACTAAACCATAATTACATTACATTTCTTTCTAATGTTTATTATCAAGTGTGACTTCATAAGAAAATAAGACATTGTCATACAAGCTCAAATTCAACGGATTTTATTCCGATAATATGTCACACAAAGACAAGATAGCGCAATACTGAGAATAAGGAAGGACAATTACACAGTTTTAAAAAAAATAATCAGACAAGTGTAGCCCTGTACTTAGCCTGGCTGAGCCAATATTTTTGAATAAAACAATTACAGCCTGAAGTCTCTGGGCTTCTTTTTTCTACCAGCTGCCATAGAGTCTGAAGTTTTTGCTGATTCTTCAAGCTCAAGTGCCGTCGTTCTGGACGAAAGGGCTTGCCCAAGAGTCCCAACTGGATTTAGGTCAGGACTTCAAGAGGGTAATCGCCAACACGTGATTATGCTTTGACCTGAAGAAAAATTGGACCGTAGCTCCGGCTGTACGTCTACTGCTGGAAGGTGAACTTCTCCCACTTTCTCAGGTTCTGTGCTTCACTCTGTGTTTAGCTCTGTTAAGTCTTACTCAGCTGAAGAACAACAACCCCCACAGCATGACACAGCCATCACTATGCTTCACGTGTGGATGGTGTATGTCGTGCTATTCAGGCAACTTGCTCGCAATTTATTTTATTCATTGGTATCAAAATAAAATGGTATTTTTCTCGTTTTCCTCTCACCTCAGTTACCTGCTGTTTTTATGTTGTGTTTTATCTGATCACGTCCCAATAAGAGACGCCAACGTCCAAGTCTGAAAACCTTAAACGAAACTACAGGCAGACTGGGATACACTCACAGCTGACTTTAAAACAAGGCCTGCTTACCTAGAAACTTCTTCACCTCGTCCACGCTCATGTAAATGTTGACACGAGGGTTGTTGTTGATGTTGTTGTTGATGGTGTGGACGCCTGAGGGAATGCTGTGGCTGGCGAGGCAGCCGGCGCCTTCCAGCAGCAACAGGAAGAAGAAGCCCCCGAGCCTCCACGGCACCGAGTGAGGCCAGCCCCGGCTCTCAGACGGGCTGCCAGCGCTCACAGTCAACCCCAACATAGCAGTGGTCGTCTGGCTCGCTGTCGTGTTCCCTCCTCAACAGTCGATAGTTTCTTTCTCATCCGTCCGTGAGGTTAATCCGTGGAGGAAACATTACGAGTTAAATTACGCCGCAGCGCCACTAAGTACTGTAACTATTTCAGCCACAAATCTGCTCGGTGTTGTTTTTAAAGTCTTTTCTTTCGTGCTGAAACAGGCTAAGTTAGCCAGAGGAGGCTAACTTGAGTTTAGTTGTGCTAACCTTCGGCGGTCAGGCTGTCGTTCACCGAGCTCGCGCTCGGATTTACGACGTTTTCCAGCCGAATAAGAGACGAACTGGATATCGCCACATTGATGCACATTGATTTGTGCAGTTCAAAACGAAACGAGGATGAAAAAAAGTACCCGAAAGCAGTGGAGCGCTAATACATGAAGCCTTCTCCTTCCTTGCTATGTCCTCCCGTTGCTTTTTCTTCACTATCTCAGTTTTCACTCGGAGCAGGGAGGAGGGGGGCCGCGGAGCGCTCGCTGCTCCCACCGCAGGAGTTGGGTGCTGCCTTCAGGGCCTGTGGGAAATATTTCTGAAGCGCGTCCGATTCGGGTACGCTTCGAGATAAAACGAAGCTCCATAAATGCTCTGACTATTCTGTAAATGTTGGAATATGCGTTCCAATGAGGCTCAGATTAAAAGTATCGATTTAGACAACTTTTAAGTAGTTACTGTAGATACTTTTTAAGTAAATCACGTTATTATATATACTTTACACTAAACAGACGTACAAACATATATGCATTAACTGAATTATGAATTCAGTGCGAACGCAGGACCTGACCTTGACTTGTGCTTTAGAAAAATAGGATCCTTTAAAGCCACATAAGCGAGAACTCAACTTTCCTATAATGATGACAGCAATTCTGAAATTGGAAGTGGGCTCTGCAGACTGCTACATATAAAAAGGAAAACAAATGCAATATTTACATTTTATCCCAAAATGACAACCCTTTACATGTTTCGTTTATTGAGGTACCGTGTGAAACGACTGCCGAGTGTGCAGGGGCAAAAAAAAATGTCTAAAAAAATTATTTTTTTAATTAAAAAAAAAATTCTATAACATCGTCTCACACAATGTTTTTTTTTTTTTTTTTTTTTAAATAAATCTAACTTTGAATTTAACAAATGAACATTTATATACAGATTAAGAAACATTCAATGCCCAACAATGTCTTTGAAATGAATCTAAAACTTTTTTTTATTATTGTTCTTATTTACTTTGCTATTATACATTGACAAAGGTTTCTGGCGGATTTCCAATAGTAACTCCTGAGTTTTTGTTGCCCTACAGTATAACTATAACATGACATAGACACTCAATTATTTCTGCCACTGGCCAAAGTCTGGATGAGGAGAAGTATTTATACAGTCACCACCCATAGAAGGATGATAAAAAATTAGACTTATCGTAAACTCACTGTTAGAGGACTGCAGAAAAGAGTAGGATCCTTCCTGGGGTCACCAAGTTTTTACAAAAGTCAGATGCTATCAGTATGTTAACTACTAGACAATTCAGATAAAAACCTACTTGCCCCTGCTAAAAAAAAAAAAAACTGAAAATGGGTCACGATTGCATGTTTTTATTGGAATAATGAACCACAGCATATTGCCAAATAAACACATAAATGGTTCACCAGAATTAAAATGAACCATCTTCAGTGGCTCGACTTAAAAATATAGAACTTTATTCAAAGATATAATAAAAAAAACAGCCACTTATTTTCTAACATTCAGAAAGGACAAAGAAATCTCAAACCATTTTTGTCATTTTTATTAATAAAATATCCACCTACAAAATGATCTATAAACACTATTTACAGGATAGCAAGCAGTGATGCCCGCCAAGACAGAGTAAGATATTTTACATAGAAAACACTTGGCAGAGGAGATAAATTCATGGGCTGTGGTGAGAATGTATTGTACATTTTCTATTATTTCATCAGGGCACATGAGGAAAATGTTGGGACTCTGAGCAATTCTGTGATTATTTCCCTGAGGGACAAACCTGCAGCTGGAGCACAAATAAAACCCTCTCCTTGTGTCTCTGCATGGAAATGAGGTATATAAGGTCTCTTATCCAAATTTGCTTCAAAAGTGTGAAGATAGTATCTGCCAGCAAACGTCATAAATAACGTGGGGGTCAGTCGCCCGTCAATCCCTTCCTTTTCCTGCAAACGGAACTTCGAGGATGGAAGATCTGTATCCGGATGAGCGAACGGTTGTGAAATGGTTACAGTGGGTCTTGACAGGGGTTCTCAGCACACAAAAAAAAAAAAAATCACCATAATCAGATACTTCAAGTAGATTATATACACCAAAAATGTAGCTAGGAGGTTCTCCACATGACAGTGATGACTTTCATCAGCATCCAGCTTGCTCTAGAGGAAAGAAGGACAGAAACTTTAGTTTGTTTTGTCGAAAATAATGTGCCATTCTGGTGAAGCATGCAGAAAAGATGTTAAAACCTACTTTGATTTTCTTGTGAAAAAAAACCCAAACAAAAACACTATTACTGGTGTCTGCTTGCTCTTCTGGCTGTTAGGAAAGAAAATACAAGTGTTTCCATTTAGTTAGATGACTATAAAGTTACTTGTGAGCAGACAGCTTGTTATGCTTACTTTGACTTTTCACTGGCTCACAAATCTCCCGATAGCACACGTCCTGCTGTACCTTATATGTCCTTTTGTACCTGTGAGGAAGAAAAGCTCATATTCACTGGATCTGCTGGGAAATGAAACCCCCCCAGGCCCCTCACAATCCTGAATCTGCATAAGTAGACGAAGTAGCAGGACTCACTGATAGTGGCACACTCCGCCCTCCCAGACAGGTATGCTTTTAGTCTCAGAGAAGAGCCGGGTGCATGGGTGGGGCACTCGCTGGCACACTGAAACACAGCGGACACACGGATGCCGTTAGAGCTGCCAGGAAAGGGATAAAGCCTTCTAGATGGCTTAGGGGTCTTGCGGGATGGAACCAGGCCCTTCTCACTGGCTGACTGATGGGTTTTAGGACAGGAATGTTTAAACAACTCTGACACTGGATATTTGGATGTAGAGCAAGATTTAAGGGGAGCAAGGGGTACGTCCAGTGTCTCCTTCATCAACGTGTTCTTCAAACTCGTAAATCCTCCTCTGTTTTGGCAGAGCTGGGTTTTTAGTAAAGGGCTAAGAAAGTGTGTTCCCCTCACTCGAGCGTTTTCTGGTCAGCAGCTGCTTTTTAACACTTTTCGGCACTTTTCATTTGTGTCCTTTTGGCTCCAGGAAGTTGTAAAGAACGCATATGTTCTATGTTCCCTTAACAACAAACAGTTGTAAAAGGAGATCAATAGAGATCATTTTCACAAGAAAATGGAGATATAAAAGGCTTTTTGCCCAACAGCAATGAAATCTTTTGTCCTAAAGTATGTTTTGGAACATTTTTCTTCAGCGGGTTTATTAATAAATTGTCTCATTAATTAGAGGAAGCAGTTTATAATCTTTAGGAACTATTTTTTTATAGTAGTTGGCTGATATAAGAGGTCATTGCTGATTGTTTTTTCAATCTTTCATTGCCTCAACATTCTTAGGGCAAAATAGAACTGAAAGGTATAACAACTTGGCTGCAAAAGTCAGATTTACTTCTGAGGCCTGTGTTGGCTGTTCCAAAACTTTAACTTTCCTGTCATTAAGCCATTCTTACATGGATTTGGACTCACTGTGATGCTGACTTTTAAAAATTTCTCTTTGACTCCTGAAGGTTTCGGGATGAAAACTGAAATTCAAAAAATGTGATTTAATCACAAAAACGTCTTTTCTGTCATAAGAAAAGTTACCACACACCATGATGCTGCCACCGCCATTGTTTTCAGAGTGTCACACATTCTCCCAAATTGTTCTGGGAGATTTTGGCCTGACCTGGATTGTTTTCTTTCAGAGAAAATGTTTCTTTCTCAACCAGAAGGCCAACTAGAGCAGATAAACTCTATTTCAGGTTCATAAGACTCACTACGACCGGTGGTTGGTGAGAAATTAAACCTGCTCCTTGATTTAAGCTTCTGCTTAAATCAAGTACTAGTTTCACGGGGTACATGACTAAAGACTGAGAATAAACACAAGACTTAAAAACCAATGCCGATTGGGATCAGAGTCTGAATTACACGGTTTGTATGTGGAGTATAAGAAGACAAACACACACTTACACAGTTCACACTGTCTGCCCTTGAAACCCGTTGCACAGGTGCACACGACGGAGCCCCTTTCGTTCACACACGTCCCTCCGTTCTGGCAGGGCAGACTGCGGCAGTCCTGGGGCGACTCTAAAGACAGCAGCTGCCATTAAAACCCTCAGAGCAGAATGAGTTTCAGTCTCATGTTTCAGGCCCACAAGTTCACATCATCCACAGATGATACCGTCTGCTGACAGATTCCAGCCCTACTCCAGTGCACCAGAACACGAATCTTTGCTTTATTTTTTTTGCTAAAGTATTTAAATGAATAAAAAGAGAGATAGAGAGAGTGTCCAATGAAATACTTACCAGGCTGTGTTCTCAAAGCTTTTTCTTCAATCTCTAGTGCAAGGCTAATTTTGTTTGTTGTTTCTTCCATCTTTTCTAATCTGATAGGTGGAGGTCCTGCAAGGCAAAAAGAAAAAAGAAAAAAAGAAAAAGGAGAGAAACATTTCCTGTCATGTGTCTTTGCGAAACGAGGAAATGAACGAATTACTCCATGATGAGTCAGACAGAGTTTAAATGTGGCACCGGCAGGGACTGTATACATTCCTCATCCTGAAACGATGTTTTGTCGAAATGCCATAAAAGGTGGAGGGAAATCTTAAAGAGGAAATGTATTCTCGAGAGCAAACGATAACATCTGGAAAAAGGTTTCACTGTTTAGCCTATATGCTATAGCAAGTGAAATTTTTTTTTCTTCCAAAATCCTCAATAGAAAGTTAACTAATGGAAGCATGGTTTTCAAACATTTTTACAGATAAAAACCTAAAACGTGTGGCATTCATTTGTCATCTGTCACATCTATGATCTGACACTCCTGAATAAATTTATGTGCAACCAATTGTCTTTAAAAGCATTGAAAACTATTTTTCTCCTTCCACTTTACAATTGTGCAACACCCTGTGTTGGTGTGTCACATAAAACCCCACCAGTTTGAGGTTTTAACATTAAATTACAAATTTTATAATGTTAAAAATAATAAACTTTCCAGTTGTTCTAGGTTAGAGTTACTCTAAGTCAAGGCTAAATCCCCACCTTGCTTTGAGCCTTGATTCATAACAACTGGAATGTTGATCAACATATTTGATTTATATTTGCTTGACTTGTTTGATGGCCTCTGACAAAATGGAAAGTTTATTGCTTGTTTCATAAATGGTTACTGATTTATGTTTTTAAGGTGTGAAGCACTTTGAACTGCCTTGCTGCTGAAATGCAAATAAAGTTGACCGACTAACATAATAAATTGTACAAAGCATACAGAGGAGACTGGACCTATTGTCTTAAAGTAAAGCTTCTTCACTCTCTTTTAAATATTCACACGACTGTTTAAACTTACTGGTACGATGTCGGATCACTTTCGGCGTTAAGTGGGAAAACCGAGCCGTTATCTTCCCCCTCCGGTCAACCAGCTCAGTGTATCTGCAGCACAGGAACAAACACTGCTTAGCTTTTACAGTGGACCTGCTGCTGATGTTTGTGTTTTAGGGTAGAGTGGACTGCAATTAGACGCCCACTAATACCTGAACAGCTCTTCGGAGTTCTTTATTTCAGTGCTGCTGCCCAGGTCTTGAGGGTGAGATGTGGGAAATACGCGCATGGTTTGGATCCCGAGTCCCGTTACCGTGGGCCGCTCCCTCCTCCCAGGTCTGACCTGCGTTGGCACTAGGTTAGCGGAAGGAAACAATAGCAGAGTAATTCAAATGTAACATATTAACACTTGTGGAGAGACAGAGCAGTAGGCACAGTAACTCACAGGTGGTAAAAGATAAGTGCTGCGGTATGCTGTGGATCTGTTCCTGTCCTGTGTTTTTGACAGACATGAGAGCGACGTAGTAGTGATGTCCTGGTGTCAGCTCACGGAGTGTGTACGACCCTAGCTTCCCATTAGGCAGGAAGCGACTCCTGGTGTTCAGACCACGGGTTACGTTGATCACAAAGCCGTCTGGGACGTGTCGCGGATGGCGGCTCCATGTGATCAGTGCTGAATTGGGTGTCACATGTGACAGGGAAAGATTCTGTGGGGGATAAGGCCCTGGGGGTAAAACATTTAAATGGTCAGATGGTGATTTTTTTTGGACTTGTGTTTTTTGCCTCAATAATTCATACAAATCTCTCATAGCACAAAAGAAAGGACCTCCACAGACATCTTCACCAAAAAAATCAGAATTAGGGTGCAAACAATTAATTGACTTAAGATTAATTGTTGATTAATGGTTGATTAGATTAAATTAGTTCCAGTCAATTAACTAGTAACGCCCACTTAGACATTCTTTTGGTGTTGTAGTTCGACTGCTATCCAGCAGAGGGCGCCATTGGTCATCCCTAAGCGGAGCCAGTTGATACAGAAACAAAGATGGCGGAGATATCACAAAATGGGAAAGAGAAACGGTTCCAAACAGTCCAGTATGGTATGCAAATTGCACTTTATATAGTTTTGTTTTGAAATATAAACACTCAACAAGCTGCTTACGTCTCACCATAATAGCGCTGATGAGCTTCAAAAGTGAGGATGTGATGATGCCATTAACGTGATGGATGCCAATAAGCAATGCTGATTTTTAGAGCTGTAATGACTTAATGTGTTTCATGAAACAAAGTTTTAACTTTCCTTCAAGAGCAACCATCTGTGAGCATCTCTCTGTTCATGGGGAATCAAGTGTTTTGTGTATTTTATTCTTTTCATTTCTTAATTTTCTACTTAGCAACCTGAGAGGTTCCTGTTTTGTTATATTTATAAATATGAATAAGAGTTTTAATGTGAGAAAAGTGCAATTTTCTATTTATTCAGTCAGTATTTAACCTAGCGGATACAAAATGCTGAAACCTTTTTTTAAATTCAGCATATTCTGAAAAATGTAGCAGAGGTTATGAGAAGACGGTCAGCCCTCTTTATGCAAGAGAACACTCAGGTTTTTGAGAAAATGGCTGCTTATTAATTAATCATTAGTCGACTGATAAAATCAATCATCTCAATGGATAACTTGCATCCCTATGAAGAATACACATTTTATCTCTGGTCAGATCCTGGGTAGCACAATGTTTAGGATAAGCATTCAAAGTGCTGACATAATTTGTTTTCCGTACAATAACTCTGAGTTGGTAATCTTTGTGAATGGAAAGCTTGTTGAAACAATGTTGACACATAGTAGTTTGAGAAACTGTCTACTTACTTGTCCAGAATTGCAGAGGTCCTGCTGAGTGACTGGTGGAAGGAAATTCATCTGGCCTGACCCCACTTTGAGTCAAAACATCCACTGTATACATGTGACCAGCCTGTAATGAACTGTGAAACACAAGGAGGGACACAGGTTGCGTTTACTCATCCTTAGTTTTGTCCAGAGCTGTATGAAAATGTCCATTTGTGGAAAATGTACTGGACTCTGCCTCCTAAAAGGGACTCTGTCTTATACAATACATCAACACCTCCATCTAGTGGAGAAAAATGGAGCTGCGGCGGTGCCGCTGGAATATTTAGTACAAAGTCTTACCTGAAAGTGTGCTCAGTGACGCTTGAGTTGAGTGCAGCAGTGAGAGGCTCGGTCCCATCTGAAGGCATTAAAGAGACATGCACCCTGCTGACGGCTGCATGATGAGCAGCCTGGACCAGCCAGCTCAGCCAGACCTGGGAGGACGACACATTGAGCAGCTGCAGCTTTTCCACCCGCTGGGGTCCTGGCACAGAAAGTTTGATTGTTAAAACTCAAACTATTACATTTAAAAAACACAAAACACAAAAGGAGATGCTCACTTGTGCGAATTAGTGCAGTGGCAGGCTGGCTTGTGTCGTTGCCGTAGGCTTTGAGTTTGATGGAGACGGTGGAAATGTTGTAGAGCATGCCAGGAATCAGGTCCCGCAGAACGTGAGCGGAGCGCTGCTTGTCCAGGTAGTCCGTTTTGGGGGTGCTGTTGCCCAGGGGGGCATAGGTCACAGCGAACATGCTGAGCACGCGGTGGGAGTGGTCTGGCTGATCCCAGCGCAGTTCCACCTCGTTCTCCTCCACGCGCAGTACATGGAGACCAGACGGGGGTAGCAGGTCTGGGAACAGCAGCAACCTTGGATTTTTATTCTACACAATGCGATGCTTTGAATTATTAATTATTAATAATTCAAAGCATTTAAATTATTATTCTCGCATTTTGTGATATAAAAACCCCAAATTGTCAGTGTGTTTTGTTGGGCTCGAATATGTGACAGAGCAATACAAAGTAGCCTGTAATTGTGAAGTGGAAGAAATATTATCTGTGGTTTGTAAAATATTTTACAATAAACAACGTGAGAAGTATGGGTATGCATATGTATTCGGCCCCCCCTAATGGAATTAAAGGTGCAGCTGTGTTTGAGTTTTGCTCATTGAGAGAATCAAACACAGTTGGTATGAATTTGAAGATTGACTTTCACGTCTTGCCACAGATTCTCAATTGGATTTAGGTCTACAATTTGGAGATGGAAAAACTTTTTGCATGTGGGGCTAAAAGTAAAATTTTACCTGATCATCTTGTTGACCTTGATTATTTACTAATATTCTCTGAATCCTTCACAGAATAGCTGGATTTATGCTGAAATTCAATGAAACAACAGATGAACTGTGTTCACCAACTCGGCCACCTCTGAAGATAACTGGTTGCACTCGGGGTATCAGATTACGTAAGTCCAATAATTCAGATTTTTTGTCCTAGAATCCATATTTCATATTGGTTCATCACACAAAATCTAAATAAAATACATCTCAAAGTTTGTGGTTTTTAGGTGACAAAATGTGAAGAAGTTCAAAGGGTTACAAATCCGTTATGAAGCTCCGTAACCACATTGTTATCTGCATAAATTTGTGAGTGCAATCAGATTGTTGACCTTACTGACCTTTCTCACAGTCTTTGCCTGTGAGGCCCACTTTGCAGACACAGTTGTAGTTTCCTCTCCTGTCACTCCAGCAGCTGCCTCGAGTTCCACAAGGTTTCAGCACACATGGGTCCTCCACTTAGTGGGGACAAAGACAAAGAGTGGCAATAAGATACTGTAGTTCATGTGTCAACAGCCTAAGAGTCATAAAGGTTATGTTAATCCCATTTAATGCTAAACAGAAATGGAAGTCAGATATGTGTCGTGTGCATAACCACAAAAAAACATAAGATGAGGAAAGTATGGAAATGCAAGAAACCAAAAAGAACAGGCTTTTGCTTTTACAATTATTTGACTTTATGGAATTAAAGACCACACGGACTTAAAATATTCCGTTTTTCTTTGTCACGATTACTCCATTTCAAAAACCTTTTCTTGTAGAGTATTTTTACACCTGATAGTCCGGTAGACTCTGTTTGAATGTGACCAAAATTGCAAAATTTGTTACATCTTCGGCTCGTGAGGTTTGCTTTCACGCTGCACAATGTCAAAAGATCCAAACCAATTGAAAAACTGCAGTTCACACCCTCACCAGGGTGGCGCTGCACCAAGAACCACGGAAGGAAGGGACACAGAAACCTCCAAAGAAGACACGAGTGCAAATTCCTTCTTCACAAAATGTAAACAAAAATGGAGTAGCTTCAAACTGTAGCAGTTGTAGGATTTGTTTTTGACTTTGGTAAACTACTATGAGCCTTTTGTCTAACATTAGTTAGTAGCGTTTGTGTTGGTTGTATTAACCCAGAATGCCCTGCGATATAGTCCTCTCCCTTTTTTTGGAGCGGTCTCTGGTCCGCTTGCAGACCAGATACAGCTTATGCATTGGAAACGCGCCAGAGTTCACTTTTCAGCTGAACTGAAACGTAGGCTTTTAGGTGGATCAGATTTTGCCATTTTGGTCCCTATCAGAATTCGATTACGCATTCACACCTCCCCAAATGAACTAAACTTTCTAGGCAAATAGACTAGAGTTTGATTAAAGCGGACTAAAAAGGGCTGGTCTGAATACACTCTTCATGTACCTCACTTACCGATAAAGATACTATCACTATATCCAACTCTAACAATTGAGAAGATAAGCTGGCATGCACAACAGTTGAAGGAGTTTTTTTTCTGTCCTTAGCCGCTTTTGGATTTTCAGTGTGAACTTTATTTGCACATTGCACTTAAAAACAACAGTGACCTTGGTGGGTGTTCTGTTCATCATCATCTTGATTGTTTTATTGACAGTAGGATTTGGTTGGCACTGAAATTTTTAAATTTTAATGAGAAAAACTCTGAAGTCATGTTGTCCCGACCTAACAGGAGTCCTTGGACTAAGCTGTCTTACTCGGCGTCCAATTAGAAATGCCTTATAATAAATATGGGGATGAAAATGGATCCTTGCATTAAACTTGATTGTCAAGTCAACTTTGTTAAATAATCCTTTTTCCAGTTAAGGCATCTGACAAGAGTTAAGCCTAATACTGCCTCCAACAGCCATACAGAGACAGTCAGATGCTTTTATTACCCATCGCCTTGATTATTGCAGTCCTCACACTTTGCCATCAGCCAAGCTTATATTGCTCACCCACAACTCAAAATGTAACCACTTGATTTATAACTAGGTCTTGCAAACATGGCTACATTCCACACACTTTGGCCTGAGCAGTGTGGATACATAGAGGTAAGCTATTCCACAATTTCAGAGCAGTTGCAGCGAAAAGCTTGATCTGCTCTGCATTCTAGTTGGGGTTGAGAAACTAAAATGCAGGAGAAACTTTGACCAGAATGCTTCTTAGGGGGAGTGGATGGTTGAGAAGAGGATGTTAAATACAATCCGAAAGGTTCTTTAAATTTGAACACAATAAAAACTCAAAGACGTTCAAATCACATGAGGCAATATGTTATTCACAACAGAACATAATGTAACAAATGTTTAAAATGAGAAACTGTACATCTTTATTCACTAAATGCTGCAGGCACCAAAAACGTTGGGATAGCAACCACATTTACCACGGTGCAACATCTCTTTTACAAACAGAAAAAAAAAACAGTTTGAAGATGTCTGGGGATCAATATCTTGATTGATAAATGGCAGTTCTTGATGCAGTGAAATCTGGACATTTTGTTTTTACTTATTACATACCCCAAATTACCCTTGCAATCTAATTTTAACAAGACTTAAATTTCAGAAGTAGATATCGGATACAGGACTAAAAAAAAAGGGAAGAACTCCTATGCAATTTTAACACTGTTTCTAACAGAGTTAAGAGATAAACGTGAGAATCTCAAGGTAAATATCAGAAACTCTTCAAAGTTTACTTACGCATCTGGCATCGTTCCCCGAAGAAACCATCTTTACACGTACACGCGTAGTACTGTCTGTAGCCCCGGCACACGCCTCCGTTCAGACAGGGGCTGGACTCACAACCATCTTGCTCTGCACACAGATATTTGCACGTCAGTAGAATTTGCCCTTTTATGTTGCTGGCTAAATGTACAATATTTGTGGTGGAAAAGCCACTGCACCTATTTCACAGTTCTGGCCCTTGAAGCCTTGTGGACAGTGACACAAGTAGGAACCAGGCTGATCCTCACATGTCCCCTTGTTCATGCAGGGCTCAGACAGGCATTCATTTGTGTCTTAGAGGAAATGACAAATTCACATGTAGGAGCCATATACGTGTGAATATTCTTTTGTGTTTCTGAGAATGTCACGGATCTACGGAAAGCCTTACCAATCTGACAGCGTTTTCCACTAAAGCCGTCCTTGCAGACACACTTATAGGACCCAATTTTGTTCTGGCAAGAACCGCCGTTGAGACAAGGCTGTGATAAGCACTCGTTAATCTCTGTCAAAAAAAGAAACAATTAAGTTAAGGTACGTGTAAAGTGAAGCATAACTCCGAACCACTGAAGGATGTTTAACTTTATTTAGCAACGTTTCCAGTGACCGTAAAATTGCACAAATTGGAATTGTGCAAAATATGTTTGTGTAATGGAAACACGGCAATTTTGAAAAAACTCACATTTTTGCATAAAACGTTTTCTTGCCAGGATAAGGTTGTTTTTCAGCCATATCAAATTTTGTGAATTTCATAAAAATGCAATGGAAACACTCCTCCCCCCCCTCCCCCCCCGCATCAGGCCAGTTTGTATACCCCAGTGTGCGCTTATTTGTAGATCTAGCCCTTCTTTGACAATGCGCAGCTGGCTCCACAAGAGCTCTCACAGCATCTCAAAGTTCATCAAATGTTGAGTTTGTTACTCAAAAGTGCTAGCTTTTTTTGCCGACTACAATTCCCCTAAAACACATAGCTGCTCCCCAGCATAGGTTTGTCTCCCCAATAGCTGAATATCATCTCCTCTCCTGGCTGTTGATGAACGCTAGCATTGTGGCTGAAATATGGATATATCTCCTGTAACTGTTTAAATCAATCGCCCACATGACTTTTAAATGACTTATCGCAAACACAGACTTACTCACATGTGATTTTAATTCTGTTTCTTATTCAGAATTAAAATCACTCTTCTTCTTAATAGAAACATTGCAATTGCTGTTCTTTGATATTAGCA
Source organism: Poeciliopsis retropinna (assembly GCA_010277075.1). Taxonomy (NCBI): domain Eukaryota; kingdom Metazoa; phylum Chordata; class Actinopteri; order Cyprinodontiformes; family Poeciliidae; genus Poeciliopsis; species Poeciliopsis retropinna. Next base: position 25,108,007 of record VMRM01000003.1, read on the forward strand.
GAATATTGAGAAAGTTTTGCACACATTTGGAAATGCAGCTGTTGTAAGAACAAAACCTTTTTTTCACTTGGATTTGTTTTGGGGGTTGGAGAGGGTGCATGTGTTGTTGTGTTCTACAGACCCTTACAAACGGGCGGCTGGGTCCATTCTCCCTGAGTGCTGCAGGTGCTCTGCGTGGCTCTGGGCACAGATGTGAACCCTGAATGGCAAACATACGCAGCGACGGAGCCTGGTGTTGTCGAGGAGAACTGGACCTCAGCATGTTTGACATGGGGGGGCGGCCCGCAGCCCAGCTCTAAAACGAATGCAAACACACCGATAAATACAAGCATGGCTGCATAGTAACAAGATGTTCACAATGGTCCCCCACCAAAGCACACCAAAGGTTATGGAGGTGCTTTCCATCAAGAACCGTCTGTATTTGTCCTGCTAAAATTACCTCCAGCGTGTTGTTAAGAGTGTATAGACATGAATCACCGTGTCTAATCACGTCTTACTTTATATAGCCTACACAGCCATCTATATTTGTAAATGTGGGGCCTCTAGTGCAGCAACACCGCTAAGATTATCTTTAGATGGAAAGCTAATATCTACGCACTTTAACAACTCAGGATATCCTCCGGCCTCGTCTAATCTGTCCAGGGCAACATCTTGTAAATGTCAACATCAGAGGGAGATTAAGACATTGTTGCCCGGTGACACAAAGTCTGCTTACCTGCAGAGGGATGTAGTGAGCTCCGGCTTATTTGACAGTCTTTTCCGCTGTATTCGTCAGTGCATTCACATTTATACTTTCCTAGGTAGTGAAAACACGTTCCACCGTTTTGGCAGGGAGTGGAGGAACAGGGATCTGGCTTTCCTGAAAACCAAAGAAGGGACTAGAATGAAATTATTTCTTTTAATCATTGAGGTAGTTTACTCTTCTGGCATTTAGGACAAGACTAGCATACATTTGAATATCAAAAAAACAACAACTAGGAAGTGTACAAGAAAGGAACATTACACGAATAACACACTCACGCTCCGCTTTATTAGGTACACCTACTAGTGTAACTAATAAGCTTTCACTAGCAAGGGGTGGAGTGCCATTTTGCCTACAAACTGCCTTAATTCTACATGGCAAAGACTCAAAAAGGTACTATTAACATTCCCTGAAGATTTTGGTCCATATGAACATGACAACATCACTGAGTTTCTGCAGTATTGGTGCTTTACTGATAGAGATCAGCTGATGGAAAGGCCATTAGAGTACAGCATTGCCATCATGTTCTAGAAACCAGTTTGAGGCAATGTATTATCTTGCTAAAATCAGCCAGCAGAAATCAGAAATTAGTGACAGAAATTCTGATCCTTCCATCTGAATATTGCAGGTGAAATTAAGATATGCCCAGGCAATTTATTTCAGGCCCGTTATTGTACATATTTGGCGACTATGAGTAAATTGTGGGACTGGGCGATATGGCTTTGAAATAAAATCTCTGATTGTTTTTCATACCATATCTGATTTTAATTAAAAACGTTTTTAGAAAAAGAAATTACAAATGACTTATAAAAGTTAATTTTATTTCAAACATCCTCTTCTATGTGTTGTACTATGGTAGTATCGGAGCCAGGCGATGAGAATATTTTTAATTAAAATAAAATAATCATATTAGAAGCTCAAACAAGACATTTTACTGGGAAAACAATCTTACAGTTACAAGAAAACAGTATTTTTATTGAGAAAAAAGCTTGGATAAAATTACCAAAATATGATGTGTCTACCTCAGTCTATGTCGTTCTATTTTTGAAATAGATGCAGTTGTTTGCGTTTCAAAGTCCTGCTACTGATAACTATTTGATGCATATGTATTAAAAGGCACTTCTATTGAGTGTTATCTGTAAAACCTATAACAAAAAACTTAAAATGAGGAATGTTGAGCATTTTGTGATCTTAGGCCTTGGTATTTATGGTGTCTTTATTCTCCTAATATTACAAATATCTTATTGGAATATTATTGTCGTATTACAAAAAAAAAAATCTTAGTTTGGTCCTAATATTGCATCGTAGAGTTGTCCTGAATTTAAAGTCCAAATGAATAGAAGCTGTAAAACACGCTTCTGCTGATATCACCCCCAAAATAAGGAAATCCAAGGAATGAAACAAAACAACAAAACCCACATTTTCCAAAAATGAACCCAAAAATTCAATTCAAGTAAATTGTGACATAAGCTTCCTGTTAACTGACAGGAGTGGCATATCGTGTGGTCTGGTGCTGCTTCAGGGTTCAAGGGTCGTGTGTTATAGATGGTATTCTGCATGTTGGCTGTAATGAGAGGTTCTATGGTCTATTGTTGGTTCGCTGTCATCTTGAACCACGCTGCCCATTCTCCACACATCAGACACGTAGTGGATAGTTTCCTTTTTTCTGAAAACTATCCACTATGAAAACTTCCATTCTCTGCAAACCTGAAAAATTGCTGTGTGTGAAAACTTCCACAGATCAGCAGGTTTCTGAAATATCTTACAGTTATGAGAAAACAGTCTTTTTATTGAGAAAAAACAAAAATAAAGAGAGGCTTCTTGTTGGAGCCAGCCTCTCTGGCACCAACTACCATACAACAATCAAAATATGTCAAATCCTCGTTTTAACATTCTTGGTTTGAACTTTAGCAAGTCATCTTCACCACATCTAGATGCCTGAATGGACTGAGCTGCTGCCCTGTAATTGGTTGGTTTACTGTTTGAGCAGACATCAAAAAGAACAGTACATTATGAAGTAGATGGTGTTTGCTTTTAATTTCTGGTGTACGTAAACTACTGGTTTACGTACACCAAATAAAAACTCATACATGTTTTTTTTCTTTTCTCAATGTCTGAGAAAAGAGAAAAGAACAACTTCTCTTATTTTAGTTGAGCTAGAGTTACCAAAATAAGATGTCTACATCATTCTGAATGTACATCTTTGATTCTGACAACATTAATAAATAAATATATTGACATATTATTTCTCTAAATATCATTGCATTCAGCAAATAGAAATAATTTTGTTGACTAACTGACTTCTGCATAATTAGCTTAAACACACTGAAAGCGCTGGAGTTGTCTGAGTAGTTATTGACTTATTTCCACACATTTACTTTAATACTTTCACACAAACCTGCAACCAAATATTAGACATAATAACAGTTGAGTGGTACTCACCCACTTCGCAGTGTTTCCCAGTAAATCTGTAGGGACACACACATCTGTAGCTCCCTCCCTCTTCCTTACAGGAGCCTCCATTGCGACAGGGGCTCGACGCACATGTATTGAGTCTAACTGGAAAGAGACAGTCAAAAAGAGGAATCATTGAAGAAGAGAGCACTCTAGCTTTTAATCACACAAAATACATCTCTTCCACTCCGTTGAGATTCGAGTCATAATTTGGGGAAATAGCCCATAACTCCGTCATACATACAAATTATCATAAGCCTCTCAGCATTGCAATTTTTCAAGGAGCATTACGAGTGATGGCATGTTTCCTAGGGCATGAAAAGCTGCTGTTGGACTTGAGCCCGGGTAATAACGCACAACGCAGAGGGATATTTTATGAATGCTGCTTACAGCCGATTCATATGCAGGCACTGCTGAATGTTTTAATCAATTATTCTACCTTTTTCACAATGTTTGCCAGAGTATCCATATCTGCACTCGCAGGTGTAACCTCCATCTCGTTCGTAGCAGTACCCGCCGTTCAGACAAGGCGAGGAGTCGCAGACCGACTGGGGCTGTACTGAAAAACACACAACAAGACTTGATTGTGTTCCACACACAAAAAAACCAAGGTTTGTTTTTTTTATTCAGTTGATTACAGAACAATCAACAATATCAAACATGTCAATTTCGCCCAGTATTCACGATTTGAACTGCAAATGTTAGAAGTTCAGTTATGAAGCTCAAGTGTTTGTGACTACAGGAGACAAATATACATGCAGTAATAAATACAGTTTAGCCAGAAGTTTACATACACTGATTATGGGCATGACTGTCACATTAATTTGGGGTTTTTAAGGGTTCTTCAAAGCTGTTCTTTTTCCAAATGTGGTAATAGAGACTGAAAGATATGCCCAGATTCAACTAAGTCTTTTAATTAGAAGATCAGAAGTTTCAAGAAAACCTTTATCTTGCCACCAGTGATTATGTTTGACTGCAGCAGGAAGTTTCTCTGCATAAACAAGGACTTGCTTGACAGCACTCGTTGGACTGACCAATACTCAGAACAATGGAAATGTCCAAGGAACTCGGTCAAAATTGAATGGGAACTATACAATTTACAGCCTTAAAAAGAACCTTTACCCACTTCTGAACAACTGCAGTTTCCACATAGCCAGTTCAAACAATTTTTGCACATATAAGTTTGTTAGGATTTCAACATTTTGCCAAGGTCTGGAATAAGGCCCAAACTGTCATCCTTAGATACAAGGAACGAACCAGAAGCAGCAAGCGGAGGCTTCAATCTCCCATAAAGTGAAGCAAGTGTTACATCGCCATGGACTGGGAACCCATGGACAAACAAAAAGCCTAAGCTCCAAAATTGACACCAATGAAATCTACCAAAATCTGGAAATACTCACATGGATGAGCCAATTGCGAAAGTTTGTTATGTTTAGATAGCTCAACTATTGAGATGTTTGGTGACACTAAATGGAGGAAAGGGCGAGGGAATCAAGGTGAGGCTTTCAAACTTAATGCCACTGTAACTATCAAGCATGGTGGTGGTTGCACAATGCTAAGAGTCTGTTTACTGTCGGCTTAAAGGGTATAACAGCACAAACATCAAACATCTAACATCAACTTCACATAAAATCAACAGCTTAACCAATGCAATTTGAAGACAGTGGCGTGTTTCAACAAACCAAAGATACGCTGGTTTTAAATTATGTCAAAACAGGGAAAGCTTTCGGAGTGGCTGTGACCTGAAGCCCAGAGAAAAATTGTGGACCACAGACAAGAAGCAAAGTCCATGTCAGAAAGCCAACCCACTAAACGTTTTGAACCAAATATTAGTAGGAGTAAATGTGCAACATTGACTTTTTCGATAATTGGAGAAAATCAACAACTCCAACACACCCAGGACAAGGGTATGAAAACTTCTGACTGAAACTTCAGCTGCCAAAGAGTTTGTTCACCATGCTGGTGCCTCAGGGTCTTACCAGGGTAAAAGTCCATATGATCAGGCTCTACTCCAGTGTGACATGTACAAAGATAAGCTCCTCCATACTCCAAACAGGGACTTCCATCAGGACATGTTCTGCTGTTACTGCACAGGGTCTGAGTTATTCCTGAGTTAGGGGAATTGAGAAAAGCAGGTACATCAATTTTGGAGGAAAATGTCTCCGTCACAGAGTGACCCATTCATCAAGGGATTATTCAGCTCATACCCACCCAGCTGACAGTAGGCTCCGGTGTAGCCAGGAGGGCATTCACAGGTTCCATTGATGCCCACGCAGACGCCCCCGTTCTGGCAAAGGCATTCTACTGCAGACACACACACACATGCAGAATGAGATCGGCTGTGTGAAAGATCCAGCAATAATAACCATCATCAATGCCACATGTTGAGTGTCTTTCATCTGATATATTGCAAACCCAAGGTTCTCAAACTAGCACCGCTTGAATTTCTAAAGGGAAAACAAGCGAGAAATACAGATTTCTGTGCTGAGTGTCCATCTAATGAAAGTTAGCAATGTGAGCTTATAATGGTGTACTTCTTTACAGTTTGTGTACCCTACAAAATGGACAAGGAGTACTTCCTTGTTGGGTATTTAGCAAGAAGTACAAAAAAACCCCCAAAACATTACTATTTGCAAATGTTGACTCCTGAAACAAAATGGAAAGCAAAATTACACCACATATTTTAATGAAACATGCATTGCTGATATAGAGAAACTCTTCCATGTGTTTATGATTGGTCGCATTGATTACTACAACAGTATTTTCACAGGTCAGCTGATCCAGAACGCTGCTGCTGGTGTTCTGACTAAAACCAGGAAGATAGAGCACATTATCTCGTTCTAAAGTCCTTCCACTGGATCCCTGTAGTTCAGAGAATACGCTTTAAAATACTGTTGTTGGTTGATAAATCACTGAACAGCTTAGCACCACAATACATTAAAGATATGCTGTTGTCATAGCAACCTTCCAGACCTCTCAGGTCTTCTGGTTCTGGTTCTGCTCTGCATCCCCAGAACCAGAACCAAACATGGAGATACAGCATTCAGCTTTCCATCTGAACTGCAAAACTGCAATTTTAGTTCCTTTAAATCAAGGCTATATACCCACCTGTTTAGAGTTACCTTTGAACCATAATATGTCTAACATTGACCAAAATATTTGATGTGTATGATGATTTTAATGATGGCATTCGTCACAATGTAGTGTTTGTTACTGGTTCCTCAGTTGTTGACTCTATAGCGTTTTTATGATGCCTCGTTGCTGTAATTGATTGACTGAACATCTTTCTCCGTTTTATTTGCCGTTGATTATGGCGGTACTGGAAAACCATAGCCCTCGCTAACGTGGCTATTTGTTATAAGAAAACCACTGCTGCAAACGATCAATTTGCTGCCATTTTTCTTTTCTAACAACTTCAGAGGATAAAAAAAAAAAAAAAGAAAGAAGAAAAAATTACCCTTCTGCACAATGCACATCCGCTCCTCACGAACCGTACGAATGTTTTTGTTTTCCTCTCCCTGCTTAATTGCAGCAGCGGATCAAAGGACTCGGCTGTGTCGTGGCTTAATGGCTCCACCTTTGAAGTCACCGGGAGCTCTGGTGGAGGGCATTCATTTTCTGGTGATATGGAGCATATTTTGTGACCAAAAAATGCAATGCCCCGGGGGCAATTAATGGACTGTTAATTCGAGAGAGCCACTTTGACTGGCCACCTGTGCCGCCCGGGCCCTTTGATCTGAGAGCCTGATTAGGCATGCCTGAGTCTGGCTACTTTCTCTTCCTTGGAGAATCCTGCTCTTTTTTTCCCCTGCTGTGCCTTCCAAGTGAGCCAGGCAGGAAAGTATTTGGGAGATTTAAGAGAGCCTATATAAGCACTGATAGTTATTTCAGCTCAGGGGTGAAAAGCAACATGCATTTGTAGGAGCTCAAACCTTATTAAGGGGCACTTTTAGCAGAGGGAACAAACACTTGCAGCAACTGCACTCAGCACCAGTTGCTGCAACTGGTGCTGAGTGCAGCACCAGTTGCACTCAGCACCAGTTGAGTTAACATTGGTTAAGATGATCTTAACCAATCATCTTTCAAAAGAGATTGGTTAAGAGCAATCTCTTTTGAAAGATGAAAGTTAATCTCTGGACCAGGAATAGCATGACACAAACTCAACATGCTGTGTGACTGGGAATGAAGTTTTTGAGTGTAAATGGCTACAAACGATAAATCACAGCGCGACGCTATGGCTACGTTCCAAAGAGCAGCAGTTTTGAAAGCATGCATACTTTCAGCAGCACGGGCTGAAGAAATGACTCGAATACCACCGCACGGCTTCAACTCATAAACTGGCACTGTTTAGGTCTAGACGAAACGCTTCCTCTTGTTTGTCAACTAATAAAAAGGCACAACAAAGCAATTATTCGCAGGATCAAGCAACCGGTTCCTGTAGTAAACTGGGCGAGGCCGTGTCAGTTTTGATAATTACGATAATCCATCACTACAGCCGAGTCTTCCAGGGCAGACTTCCACATTCCTGTGGGATAGCACAGCTCTTCTTCAAAAATATCCCAGTCTGCCTCTCTACCTGCCCAGCTGCCTGCAGTTAGCAGCAGAGAACAAAACCTGCACACTTTGACAGCAATCAGAGCAGAGCACAGGAACAGATCCAAAAGTCCAGTTGCAAAAGTATTTTCAAACCAGTGCATTCTCAACCTCCCCAAAATGCAGATGTAAAACAGCACTATTGACTGAACTATTTTCGACAAAGCTTCTTGGTTACCTGTTTGGTTGTGAGGATCAGTGGAATTCGTCACCTCTGAGGAAAGAAAACAACAATAGAGGGTCATTTTATTTCATTCAAATAATACAATATAGAAGATGAAACCTCTTTCATGTTGAGAAATGTACTGGTTTCCAAAAAACTATGGAAATAAAGGGTTTCAGAAATGAAGAATGAGAATGAAAACAGTCTTAGAGAAAAGTACATCTTCTTCCATAAATATGAAACAATCATCACAAACTGTGGTGTCCAATTTTCTTTCCCCACACAGGCCAAAATTGTCAAAGCACGCAAAAGATTATTTTGTTTTTCAGTTAAAAACACACAAATGATAATTATTTTTACGATGTAGACAGTAATTGAAGCGTACAATATTTTAAGAAAAAGAACAAAGTATTCTGACAGTAGTAGAAAAATCTTAGTTTTACATCACAGAGATAAAAAATAAGGCCAATAAATACAGTAAGTCAGACAACATAAATCTAAGCCTATTACATAATTCTGTATTTGCAGAAACCATATCAGAAAATATGGGAAAAAATTCAGACACTTAACTATTTTGAACTAAAAAGTATCTACAATATTCATTAATAAAATTTCACTCGCTTATTTTGGTCCTAAAAGAACTTTCAAAAAGTTTGGATGTTGGCAAGTTAGATCTAAAAATAATGAGAAGCATTAATGATGACTCTTGAATTTCATAGAGAAAAAATTGAAAAAGCTCCAGGTTTTCAGCAAACGGTGGAGAAAATGATTGTGTAATAACAATGTGAACTCTGCAAATTAGAAGTAATTTTCATATTTTTCCCACCAAAGTGTCTGACAATATTAAATTCATAAAAACATTGGTTTGGAAATGACTTAAAATGAGGAATGTTTTTGAATAAAAAGTAAAAAAAAGAAGCTAATTTTAGCAAGTTTCCCATGTATTTTTATGTAAAGTTACAGATAAATTCCACAATAGAATGATAATAGAAGAAGGCATCATTTTCTTCAGTCGTGTCTTTGTTTCATTCAATCAAATAAATTTCTCTCTTTGTAAATAACTTTCTTTTTCTTAAAACCTAAACACAGAGGTAAAAATTGTATTCCTCTAGCCATAAAACAAGCAAATGTTCGAATTCAGGAAAAAAACATGATAAGCTACATTTAATCAAAGGACCAAGAATATTTTTGCAGCTCTAGACAAAATTGATTTCCTGGATAAAAATGAGTTCTTGTATTGTAAAAGTGTTGAATTCGTATTTACTGACCGACTCTGATCTAGTGCTTTTTTTTTTTTGTTGCTTTTTTTGATATTACAACACCTTGAAAAGTAATGACATTTTATATATTGTCACATTCTGTCCAAAGTCTACAAAAGAATATCTTGCTTTTAATAAGTAAAAGTGTTCTGTGCATTTGTATTCTGCCACACTGAGTCAATATTTCTGCTACGATCACAGCTGAAAGCCTATTGTTGCATTTCTCTACCAGCTTTAAACATAGAGACAAGATTTTTTCTTGTTCTTCTCAGCAAAATAGCTTATGCTCAGTCAGAAATGAAGAGGATAATCTGTAAACGTCAGCCTTCAGTCCTTATGAAATGCTTAAGGATTTAAGTTTGGAGTTCTACTGAACCGTTGTAACAAAGGAATATTAATTTATTAGTATCAGAATAAATCCAGAATCCTTTTCTCAACCCTTCACAGCTATGCACGACTTCATGTCGATCTGTCAGATAAAATCCTGCAGAAATTCATTGAAGGCTTTTCTGTACACATAGTTTCTGTCCACACAGCTGCAGAAATCCTCTCTGAATTCATAATTCTTTCCACTCTTCAAAGTTGATTATTTTAAAGGCACATTAATTTGGCTAAGAGCGTGCCGAAGTATGCTAAAAATGTTTTCAGTGGCAGTACATCCACAAATCCCTGCAACTGAACAGGATCAAGAAGCAGAAAAGCCCTCTTCCCACCAACAGGCCTGAGAAGAGAATGCTGCAATTAGTCAGATATTATAAACTGTCTGCAGAGGGGCTTGTGTTACTCTGCAAAGGTAACCAGGATGCAACTGATGAAGGTAACCCTCTTTACCCCCCCAAAAAACAAATGTTTTCTTCAGGTTTCTCTTGGTGAATCCCACCTGTTTCGCAGAACGTCCCAGTGAATGCAACGGGACACGTGCAGGTGAAGCCGGTCACCCGATCCACACATTCTCCTCCATTCAGACACGGCTGGGATTCGCATTCGTTGATGTCTGAGGAACACACCGATATCGAACAATCAAAGGTGAGTCGAGAGGCGGATGTGTTTAACGGTAAGCTGGATTAGCGGGATTGGCCTCGCCTGGTGCAGGCATAAAGTTTCATTGACCAGGTGTCTGGCATTAGGATTAATCTGGTTTTATGTAGAAACAGGGAATTGTGAACTCTGGAGGGCCTGATCATTTAATTTCCTCCCGGATTTAAGTTACAAAACTAAACATCATCACAGTACTTAGATGAGAAAATGACTTTTTGCAGACTGACTTCACCGAAGGAAGCTGTTTGAATATTTTTAAAGGAAGCGGTGCTTTGAAATCACTTCACCAATTTGTCCAGACTGATAAAGTTTTTGACATAAACATCAGATAAAAGACTGTAATGTAGAATGAAGTGAAAATGAATCGACCGAGACAAACTCCACTCACCTGTCTCACAACGCACCCCGGTGAAACCCGGCTCACACACACAGGTGAAATAGCCATCGCCTTGTACGCACGATGCGTTGTTAAGGCATGGTCTGTCTTCGCATTCGTCAATGTCTGCAACACACACACAAGCACACAGAAAGAAACACTCAGGGAATATTTACTCAGCTGATTGATATACCTGCCATGCGGCTCCCCTCATTCTGCAAATATGTGCTGCTGGCTGCGAAGGTATTAGAAGAGTATTTGATAATTCTTTGCAGGCTGAATGTCTTTGTGTTTGTGTGGTAAGGTGCTTAATGAGCGCTTAGGTTCCAGGTAGGAAGGAAATTTATTCAGCACGGTCGGGAACTATATCTCCATTTTAAGTAAACATAGCTTTTTCTCATATCATATTGTCACCTTCTTTTTTTTTTTTTTTTGCCTAAATTGTTTTTGTAAAAAAAGAAAAAAGAAAAAAAAGACCACCTTTTTTTAAGGTGGTCTTTATTTTTTTTAAAAAAATTTTAAATTAAAAAAAAAATATTTACATTTTTTTTTTTAATATTTAAAATATATATATATATATTTAAATTTTTTTTAAATTTTTTTAAAAAAATTGATGTTTCAGGTATGAGATTACAGAACTACAGGACAAGCGCATCTTAAGCTTTATTGATTTTTATTTCCAGAAACATGTATTCTTTTGTTACCACATTACAATTATTTTCTACGTTGTGTTGCTCTAATACATAAAATCGGTTCAGATCTTGCCGACTCCCGTTAATAAGGTTCTACAAAATGACTTGAAGTCATTGGTTGTCAAAGAGGAGAAAAATTCCTTCAAGAGTATAAAAATATAGAAATGATGGGCGAAGATGCAAAATGACCGGCGCTTATGGTAACAAAACGTTAACTGGTTGCGTTTGTCAAAAAATAGTCAGTCGCGTGACTCTCTTCCAAATTGGCAGGCATGATGTTTTACAGATTGGTGATTGACCAGAAAAGTCCCGTTCTCGCCTTCATAAAAATTGCACAAAAATTTATGAAAAGTAAATGCAAAATAAAAGGCTTATATAAAATATCACTCACTGCTTGAAGTTAACATCTTGTTGCATCAGGATTGAAAGGGGAAAACATGCAGATATCACACCCAATCCCAACAGAATGGAAACACAAATGCTGCCTAAATGGAGGATTATAAATGGGAAAGTGACTTCGAGTCATGACAGCCTGAGGAAATGGGTGGAATGTACCTGTTTGACAGTGAACCCCCATGTATCCGGGAGGACACACGCAGATGAAACCATTAATCCGATCTTTACAACTCCCACCATTCTGGCACGGATTGGAAGCACACTCGTTGACATCTGCAAAAACAGGAGGAAACACAAGGGAGGCACTATGATGTTTTTAATTAAAAGGAAACATCTGGTAAACGATTGAGACGACTTCCAAGGATAACACATCTGATTGGCGCAGAGCTGATACAGGTATTAAGGAAATACTCAGGTGTCCCTCTGGAAAGTCTGCTGAAATCTAGCTATTTTCTTTACAAGCCGACATTATTTTTCCTGGCTGTTCTCGAGTAGACAAGTAGTCACTCGCAGCATGCACCGTGTGTCAAGCTAAACACAGCAGGAAGCGGTGTCAACCATAACTCACTGATTTGGCACCGCCGGCCGGTGAAGCCAGCCAAGCAGGAGCAAGTGAAGGAGGGGTTGCCTGTAATACAGTCGTCGATGCACTGGCCTCCGTTCAGGCACGGACGCAGGTGCGGACACACCGAGGCTGGAACAGAACGGGAACAGGAAGCGGCGTAAAGTCAAAACGTCAAAGGTGCGATTTTAACAGAATTGTTCTTCTTTTACAGAGCGCGGCTCTCACCAGAGTTGCAGCCTCCCACTTCCACGTTTGCGTCGTCTATTCTGAAGACCCATCTGCCCGGGTAGCCGACGTTGGTCGTTTCCTCTAAGCCGACCACATCAGCGGTGCGAGAGCCCGGGATGTTGAAGTAGCGCCTGCCGTCGCCAGCGTTAAAGCCTGCCTAGGAAGACAGTAACAAACAGGATGGACATGTCAAAGGACTGATAATAGAGAGACACTGAACCACTCTCGACAAATGGGCACTTTGTATCCACAAGCAAGATAAGAAAGTGATCTTACCTGTGCCGCAATCCCTCCCAACCCCACAAGGTTTCCTCCACTGCTGGCATGTCTCCCTGTTGTCCAGGTGATGTTATTGTACTGGAATATGGTAAAGGAAAGCTCTCCATCTGTAATCAGCACCACCTGGAAAGTATTAACCTGCACAGAAGGAAAAAAACAGCTTTGGGTAAAATAATGACTTCATTAGTTGTTGATGCAAGAAAAAACCTTGAATACCAAAGAAAAATCTCTACTTAGATAACAAAAGGGGAGTAAAATGTCAAGAACTTATCAAAGATAACAAATACAAGACCTTGAATATACTTGGCTAATGGTTTACCATCATTTTGTCTGATACTATTCTTTAGGAAAGCATTAATACCCATTAGAGAGACTGATTAGGAAGGTCAGACCTGCAGGCAGGCCGGTAAAAGAGATTTGCAGTAATTTAATTGAGTAGTTAAAGGGTTGTAAGTTATGCGGGATGATGATTTGCATCATAATATAGAGGTGACAGACCTCCAGGGACAATACCTGACAACGATGGGAGCACACATCTGTCCGAAAGGTCCCTAAACTATGTGCATCTGCACATAGGATGTCTTTACATGTATACAACTCTAACAGATCACATAAAATCTCAATAACATACATGAAAACTTGTGGTTTAACATGAGAAAACAGAGTCAAGATGTATAAATACTTTTCCAAGGCGGTGTAAGTTGCATGATTTTGACCATGTTTTTGCGGTCATTATTTTCCACCAAGGTTCTGCTTCCTTAAAACTCACTGAAGTAGGTAACTCTTATTTAAAACAAAACAAAAAAAAAGGTTTTTGCATACTTGTTAAAGATGTCACTATGTCCTGATATCATGGACACAGATAATATGTGAAAAAAAAAAACAACAACTTCTCTGTCTCCTTCCAGTGATCCTACTGCCATCTGCAGAAATTCACAGCTCCCAGGTCAGAAACAGCCAATCAGAGCCAGGAGGAGGGTCTTAGCGCTGTTAATCAAGCTCATGTTTGCTCTGCTCCTGCCCTGTCCTTTGCTTTGTACTGCCTTGAATGCACAGGTTAGTGAACATGGCCACCAGTGACAATGGATAACCAGTTTTCCAGTAATGTTACATATATGATTGTGACTGACAGCGCTAACCCCCTCCTGGCTCTGATTGGTTGTCTCTACTCAAGACCAGTGCATTTCTACTGTATTGTATGTTGAGATCAGATTTTGAAAACACCCAAAGTTACGCTACTACTTAACTTGATGTTGACAGAACAGATTTGGGTAAATTTGTACCGGCGTTTGGGAGTTTCCTCCAAAGAAAGTGACTTGGTGCCAAGTAGAAATGAGCACCCATGTTGCGTTGAAGTCGGGGAAGTCTGCGAAGTACGTCCTGACGTCACCTGAAGCCCTCCTCAAGACGGAAGCGTCCTGGCTCTGCCTGTAGAAGACGCTCCCTGCCAGACGGTTGTCCACATCGGCCCAGAATGGCGCCACCACCCTTCTGTCGCCAGCAATTGGAAAGGCCACCGGTGTAAACTGAGAGACCTCCCTCAGGAAAGACACAAGACCGTTGTTGTTAACCTGAGGAGAGAAACCAACAAAGCCACATGAATAAAACACCCCACATGTCAGCCTGAAGTTGCCGTGACTTGTTTATAGAATTAGGTGGAGTTAGGCGAAAAGTGCTGAATGGGGAAACATAAACTTGGCCGAACTGCGCCGACGTCACTGGGTAAACTCTGGAAATAAGCAGTGAAAGCTGCTTTCGTGGAAGTTGGCACTTCTTACTTCGCAAACAGACGCTTCCTTTAATTCAAATGATGACAGCAATTGAGAGAACCTGCTTTCTGCTGCTCACACCTCCAAAGTCAGCACACCTGGAAGAGCATTTGTGGTCTTTAAATCTGCAGACTTCCACCAGCAATAAAGTATCCAAAAACCTTCAGACAAGCAAAAGGTAATGCAGCGACGCAAGTCCAGGAAAATGGTGTTTCCACATGCTGTATGTGAAGTTTTGCTGCTTGATTTGCTCATAACTGGTATGACTGGTATAACTGGGAAGTTATTTTAAAGACATAAACGTGGACTTTAAAATAGCAGCTAAAACATCCATATATATATATATATATGGATACAACTGGTAGATTTCGATGTCAAATAATTTACTTTCAACATGTTTTTTTCTGATTAGAAAGGAAAGAGGCATTTCTGAAAAGAGTATAAATCAACATAAAATGAGTATAAATAAGAAAGTTTTTTTTTTAAATTAAAATTCGCAAATGATTTATACTTATCTCAATAATCAAAGGAAGAATCTTTACTGGCGATACAGCAGAGCCTGAGCAGTATTCTGCATGGTTCAGTCTTAAATTTATCTTTAAGACTCACTGGCCTCCTTTCCATCACCCTCATCCTTAGCTCCCTTCACTGATCCTCTGTCAGATTCAAATCAGGAGTTTAGACTGGGCCATTCCAAAAACTTGTAAAAAAGAAAAAAAATAAATAAACAATGAGAAGAAACATGTTGGTAAACCCGCTCCCAAAAGATTACCTTAAGACTTAATCTGGCAGTGGTGCGAATAATTTTGTGCTTATCTGTATTAGCACCTTAACTACTAGAGTAAGCATTTATGTCGTGCTTATGACTAAATGTTATCTTTTTAGCATTTAGTCATCCTACAGAAAGTAAAAGGTTCACATGACATTCATTTACTCTCTTAATTCTCTTTATCTGGCTAAATTCCACAATACACATTTAGTCCCCACTGAGTCTCCAATAAAAGCAGACAAATCTGAGCGTTTCTGACTCGTTGTGATTAATACTGTTTTAACATGCAATTAGGGAAAAATATCTAAAATTGCGCCGAGCGTCATTAGGAATTGTAAAAGCAAGTTAAGACGAAACAAAATCTGCAAAAGGAAGTCTGAGAAACATATAAGGAGCGAGTTGTTTACATAGCTCTGTAGAAGGCATGGGCCAGTCACCAGCTAGACCAGAGGTGGGCAGAGAACGCAAAAATTGTACTCAAGCAAGAGTAGCACTAGTTCAACATATTTTCACACATGGAGAAAGTAGTATTTCAAGAAATTTTTCAAGAGTGAAAAAGTGTTTGGTGAAATGGTTCCTCTGGTATGGAGTAACTGATCAAAACTTCTGAATATTTAAAAATGATGTCATCAGACAGACAAAATTATAGTCGCACAAATTCTAGGACCTTAAAGATTAAAATAAAAAGACTTGTTTACAGAGCTCGCGTAGAAGCAAGAAGTGTCACTACAACATCAGCATTAAGTCAGTTTGTGTCTGGTGCATTTTGGGTAAATCTTTATGATTCTGTGAAGTGATAGTAATGATACTTCATAATAATATTACTCAAATAAAAGGTGCAGTGAAGTGAAATGAGTGAAATGACTCCTAAAAGTTTTTTTGTTTTTTGTTTATTCAAAAAGTTTCTCAAGTAAATGCAACTCGTTACAACTAGCAGCTAGTTTCAAGATATGTCAAGATTTCAAAAAGCTACGCTTGAAAACTGATTACATTTTTTTGCATTCTTATCACAGCATGAGAATCTAGTTTGCAAACGCCCAGTTAGGGAACTTCCCTGATGCAACGTGATATAAGAAGTGATTTAAGTTATAGCACATGAATGAACATAGTGATTCTTCATTTTCAACATGGTGACAGATTCTGAATCATTGCTCTAATAAAGTTAGAACCAGATACAGCATGACAGTCCTATCAAACCACCAGTGTGGAAAGGTTCATCCTGCAGACAGAGGGGATGAATCCCAATGAAAGGCTTTCATTCATGCATTGTGCTGGAGTATTATTAGCATGGGAAGAGTCTGTCCACCCTGGCTGGCACCTTTCCTCCCTGTCCTAAAACCCCAGTGTGAACTCTCTTCGCTTTCACGCTGAGTGGCATGTGACAGTGACAAAGCAACGTCAGATGGCTGAACTCGGCTCTGCGGATGCATGAAAACCATAATTTGAAGAACTTTGCTGTAAAAACAGCAGAGGAAGTTTTGTTTGGCACAGTGCAGCAGTTCAGTTAATTGCCCAACCACAGTCTTCCCCTCTGAATCAGCGTGATGTGGTGAGAATGTGGCCGGTGCAGAGAGAAAGAAAGATACAGAGAGAAGGAGAGAGAGAGAGAAAGAGAGAGAGGATGGACTCCTGAGGCACAGTTCAGGGGTCAGCCGGAGCGCCATCTGATACCAGGAAAAAAATAAAATAAAATAAAATAAATAATAATAATACAAGAGTGAGGGCATAGCGAAGGATCGGCAGAATTCCCACTAATGAGAGACCTGTGCTGACAGCAGCCTGAAAGTGAATTAGTGTAGGAAATCCCAAAAAATAAATAACATTTTATATTGTAACATTAGAATATATATATTATTTTTACATCTAATCCAGTGTAGTAGCATCTGGAACTGCTTAGACAAGTGCATTTCCACCTTGTAGAGAGCCTCTAAAGGTGGCTTTCACATGGAAATAACATTTGAGGAAAAAAACATATTTTTCTCTTATTCTAACTGATCTGTGACATTCAGGGAGGGAAGATTCTGTATCGCACTGATGTGAGAAAGTAAGTGGGTTCAGAGCTACCTTGAGTTGTGCTGTAGCATGACATAGGTTGGAAACACCGGTAGGAGAGAGGTGCAACGAGTAGGAGCTGGGCGATATGGACTTAAAGGGAAGGTATTATGTATTTTCCAGTCACATAGTACCACTTATTAGCACTATCAAGTCACTATGTTAACTTCAGTTGTTTCAAAAATGATTGACATATTGAATACGACTCAAAAGAACTTTGCCTTTGTAATCTAGTGGCTTAAAATTTGGCTTCTGTCTCTTTAAGAAACTCCTGTTCTTCCTAAAACTCTGGAAGTCATCACAACTTGATGATTCCTTGAAGAATCTGAATTATTGAGTACAACAACATTTAATTTACCTTTGGGATCAGCAAAGTACGGTATTTTTGAATTGGAATTTGAACATTCATTCTCTATTAGCCCTTTATTACCAGCATCGCACTGAGAAGTAGCTTCTATAATGAGTTCAGCAGATGTGCAGGTCCACCAGGTCTTTGCTAATTGTCGCTGGCTAGTCTGAAGGAGCTGAGTGAGGTAGTTGTGGAGGAGAACTGCTCTGCGAGGCCGGGAGCTCAGAGGAGGAGCTTTTTCCTCAAAGGTCCACCCAGGCGTTTTGCACAGCTGGATGGTTGCCATGGAGATTAAAGGATTTCTCAAACATGCATGGAAGGTATGTTTTTGATGAGGGGATAATGTTACAAGTGTTATTTTACATAACACTGCCCCTTTAAAGTTTTATTACGATATTTTGTAGAACTGTTGTGATACCAAAAAACGTGACAATGAGAACTTTCATGACTTCTTTTTTTTATGTGACTATGTCTGACTGCATGCCAAAGCAGTCAGAGCTCCACAAACACAAATGCTACCCTAGAAAAACATAGCCATTTGTAATACACTTCTTTAAGACAACAGCCACATAAAGAAATGTGATTTGTGACACTGAGCTGCTCACAGTAGCTGCATTTTATCATATTTTCACATTTATTGACATTCTCATTGAACAAAGAGCGGAGAAAATAGTAAAAATAACAATCCCGACAATACGGACAACATTATTTGATTATTTTTAATCTATCGTGAGAACGATAAATAAAAATTCACATCATGGCAAGAAATTTATCACGATAAACCATTACCAATACGATAAATACCCATTCGTAGCAATGAGTCAATCATAGAAGATGTATCCCTCAATTTAAGTGGTACCACTTCATACTGCAACAAACTTTTTCTTTATATTTTTTTGGGGGGGAGGGGGATTTCTTCGCCAGATATATTCAGGATTTTGCTTGGGTGGTTTTCTTTAGAGCCAAGCAGTTTTATAGGCTAAAATAAACTTTCTTCTGGCTTAAGCCTAGCCAAAGTAAAGCTCTAAATGAAAAAGAGGGCCATAGATCAGCTTGGGAAAACATTAGTTTTTCTTGTCAAAAAGTGAAGTTCCACAGCTACAACCTTGTCCAGGTAACTGACAGGACCAGAGAAGGTGAATCCACTTGTACCTTCTTGGCTCTAGCTCAGAGAGAGTTGTTGACTTACAACAGAAAACACATTTCTTTAATATATATCCAGCATATAGGTAATTAGATAATTAGATAGCATGTTTCATTCAACTGTGTTGTATTTTAAATGATGAAAAACTGTTGGAGTCACTTACATTTTCCTTCTGTCTTTGTGATTGGTCTGCTCTTATAAAATTCAGTCTTTCAAAATAAAAAGACAAGAGGAACTGCAATTTAAAACGACTTGTGTGCCAAGCAATTGAGTTCTAATAAATTCTAAAAAAGTATATTTTTATATGACTTCATTCAATCATTTTAATACTTCCCAAAAATAGTCAATTTCAGCTTATCGTTAAAAAGTTTTCTGTCTACAGAGACTCTGAAACTTTTGTCGAATCACAGAGTTGCAACATTCACTCAAGGAACAAGGAAGTTTCATTTTGTTTGCTTATCAGCAATCCCTCATGCTGAGCATTCATTTATAAAGAAATTCAACCCTGTCGACATTCCTCTGTTACACCTTAAATCTTACACATACCTAAATAAAAACGTCTAGCTTCTCTTAACTGGCTCTTTTTTCTGTCAACTAGTTGCATCAACACTAAAACATCTCACCATTTTCAGTCCATAAACACATCATCAACCATGATGTGATGCATTTTTTCAAGTTGAATGTATAACAAGGCAGAGGTAAATGCTGAATGTCTATGCATGAATTTAGGAAATCTTGTTATTCCTATATTTTGTGTTGGGTTTTACAACTTCTGCCTCAAAAGAAAAAAAGAAAAAAAACAGCATGAAATTTTTGTTGTTTAGTCCTAAATTTAAACTACTGGGCTCAGGAGCCTGAGTTGTGCATGTCTATGAAAAAGTATCCCTGACAGGATAAAGACTTGACACATGGAGCAGCAAATAAAACAGCAGAGCGTCTTGTTGCTCTGCAGGCTCCTTATAGTCAGGCAGAAAGAGAAAACAATTGCAGTACTGCATGCTTTAACAACCTTCACCTGCTGCTTTATATTATTTGGAACTACTAATTTACAATAGCCCACTGCTACAACCTGTGTTTTCCATTTGGGATAAGCTTCAGAAAGTTATATGATTGAGAGCTGCTGTTCAGATGCCTGAAACGTCATCCCTTGTTTTTCATTGCAGCTGTTGTCCATTAAGAGCACATTGCTCTTTATAGGCCACAATCACTAATTCTTACATTTGTAGTTGCGCTGTAGATCATGGGATAGTTAACCTTTTTTTGGTGTTTTTTGTTTTGTGTTGGTCCCATTAAATAAGGAATAATGGCATTTTTTTTGCTGATCATGTTGGATGAAGTTAGGTTTAGCACTTTGAACACTCCGCCACTCCCACCTGTCAGCTGTTATTTTCAAACTTCAAGGTTCCACTTGCTTTTGTAATTGCGCTTGAGTTAAATGGCGAAAAATGTTTTTCTTTTTTTTTTCTTCTTAAACGTCTATGTTAAAGTGTCTTTTTTTTGGTTGGGTTTGAGTAGATCTGCAACAATTTCTGGAATTATTTGATTTAAAAAAAAATGTCTTGCCTAAATTCCTATTGTATTTCATGTAGCTTCATACTGTTCAACCGCTTAATGTTTTTCTCAGCAGAGTAACATGTTTCGTGTTTCACAAGGTACAGTTATTGTGGTTGCGCAACATTCTTCTGTTTACATTAGCTGTGATGGCGTAAGATAGGAGAAAAAGACCCCAAACATTACACATTTAGGTTTGTATTAAAAAAAGATAGAAGCAAGCATCTTCTACAGTAAATCAAGTTAGCTTAGCGTAACAGTGAAACGTCAACAACACCTTCACTGATAAATCTATTTCTGAATAATGAAACAGCAGACCCCTGCAGACATAATCAAACTATTATTGGAATCACAACTTCGACCAAATATAAGTAAACAGAGCCCAAAATGATGAGATGCAATGATCCACTGCACAGATCAGCTCTCAGTGAGGAAAATAATTTTGATTTCAACAATAGCTATTTCAAAGAGCCATCTGCTTAAAGAGGCAGTATTATGTATTTTCCAGGCATATAATGCCATTTTATAACATTATCAAGAAACTTGCTACTTGAAGTTAACTTCAGTTGTTATAAAAATCCTGCATATATCAAATATGACTTTAAAAAAAATCTAACTTAGAGATATACTGCCTTGAAATTGGGCCTCCGTCTCTTTAAGAAACTCTGGCTCTTTCTGAAAATCTGCTTTCAGGAAGTCGTCAGAACATGACTCCTCTATTAACCCTTTATCAACATTTTTACCAGCTGAGAAATAGCTACTATAATGAGCTCAGCAGATGCACAGTTCCACCAGGTGTTTGCTAATTGCTGCTAGCTAGTCTGAAGGAGCTGAGTGGGGCTGAGTGGGGCAGGCACAGGACACTTGAGGACTGGAGTTTGACACCTGCGCATTATGAGGTCCACCCAGATGTTTGGCACAGCTGAACGGTTGCCATGGGACACCAGGTTGGTCATGTGACACCAGTGCATTGGGCTGGGCAAGAGGTGCATCACTTAATGGTAATCTGGTTAGCGTGGCTTTAGACCCTCCCGCGGTCTTTAGAAACGGGGTCCATTGGACCCTCAGGCTCTGTACGCAGTCCGACGGGCTCACATTGACACCATGTGCGCTTTTGCAAGGTTGTGAGAATATGTGAGAATATATATAATATATATATATGTTACTGAACACTGACTATTGAACTGTTAAGACATTCAGTAAATATATTGCATTCAGTGTTTTCAGACAAAGTGTGTGAATATTTATATGTATGTACGCATATACAATAAATCCAAAATCTAATGAACCAGACTTTAATTAGATATTAAAATCTTTGACGAAAAGCAAAGATTATATTTCTGCCATCATTTCCAGTCTCTACTAGAGGACTCATGTGAAAACTGCAATTTTTAATCATGCTAGTAATGCTGCACACACTAATTTTTCCTGTAAGATTCTGAAGAGTTCAATATGTCAACTCTGTAATGATTTGCATTCAAATTTTATTAAAAACTTTGCTCTCCCAAACATGTGCCAACTCATTGCTTCTGCTCCAAAAATCAATAATTAATGAGCAGCTGAAAGCTTGATGAAAACTGAGTCAGCTGAAAAGAAACTGAATAGGTTATGTATATTTATACTTTCCAAACAAGAAGTAGATTTGATCAGACAGGAATATCCTCACATCTGCTCATAAACTTGTGTCGTTTCTCTGGTTCTGGATGTCCTCCTTCGTGTTCCTTGCGCTCAAATTCAAAGGGAATGGTTAATCTGAGCACGATAATCGTTCAGAACCTCCTAATGGGGTTACGCACACACATCTGTGCTCTGTTAAAGTGATCGGTCGTTTCTCAGATACAAGCAGCCGGACAGTTCCAGAGGGGGAAGACCCCTGCCATGTTATCTGAGGTGTGGGAGGAGAGGGAGAGGAGGATGTGGAGGAGTAGTAGAAGAAGAGATCCCAGCAACACAAGAAAACTCCCAGATACAAAACCATAACAGTGGGACAAGCCTGGTTACTATGTGGCATAAATAGGAGTGGAAGTTGGGAAAGACCCTGGGTTCAATAAAAGAAGTTTAAAGTGACATTTAGAGATCGCTGTAACTAAAGGTTGAATTCCTTCTGTGTCTGGAAATAGCACATATTAGGGATCATACAGTTCTAAAAAGGATCAGCTGCAAAAGGTTTCAAGGGCTCAAAAGCTTCAGTAATGCTAATGAAGTAAGACAGCACCCACACAGCGTCTAAAATCGGTCTGCTTCCACGGCTTCTTTGTGGCAGCGGCCCAGAGGCTTGGAGCAAGCTCCTGGGAGAAATTTACAAATTTATCCCTGAGAGCTGAGTGAAATACTATCTGCTTCCCGACGGCAGATATCGCCCCGTGGCCTGCACGCCTCACAGCAGATGTTTAATGGATTCAGGTGAGCCGCTGAAAAGAGCGAGCGTCATTTTAGGATGATTCATTCATTCATGCCGTTTTCAGCGACTTCAGACTTACAAACGGCTGAAAATGCTGAGCAATATAACATCATACGCAACAGGGCACGTTTGCTCTGGTTTTCACGACCGTCGTGATGTTAATTTGATCTGAGATCAACAAGTCAAGCAGCCTGCAGCTTGTCTTATCTTGTCTAATTTGACAGGTGGAGATTAGTGTTATTGCAGAAGGCTGCGAGAGAAATGGTGTTTTGGAAGACGACCTTTTGACCTTGCTAATTGTCGTCATAGTTCCTCAGTCTTTTTAATGCCAGAGTTCGCAACGGGAGGGGCGCTAAACGGGGGGGACAGGCACGGCTCCAGGCGAGGAGGGGCAGATTTGGAGAGAAAGTGTGGATGCATAACCACAACAGGTGGTGTTGATTTAAGAGAGTTCTGCCTTTTCCTTTTCCATTTGCTGGAGCCGAACCCAATATATGACAAAGGCAGATCAAAGGATGCTTCGCTTGCGCTGCGCGAAAAGCCTTGTCAAACCTTTCAGCTTCCTCCCAAGAGCACTGTTTTTGCTCTTTCTGGCGCGCGCATTTCCTCCCCTTCTTCCCAGCTTCTTGTGTAGAAGAATTACTCACAGATGCTGAACACAAACTGTCATTTCCCTCAGAAGGCTCTTTCGCAGATTTACTTTTAGCGGCGGGTTACCACTGTTCTGCTAATAGTTTGGTCTCCCACGTGTGCTCGGGAGCAAGCAGAGTGCAGGAATGGAGCAGATGCAAGGAGAAAGGGAGAGCCCGGCATTTTTATTTTCATTTTTTAACAAATGAGATTATTACACAGAGGACTCAGCGAAAACTCTGAACGGACTTTGCAGTGTAGGATCACCAGACCTCCACCCTGCACAAATCACACCTTGTCAGCTTCAACTGCTACCTGCGCTTTCACACACACACACACGTGATGACATACCAAAACACATCCAACTCAGACAGAAAACACACAGTTCTTTTCATCTACTCACGTAAAGTCCCGAGTGTCTGTCACCAAAGAACGGGAAGGCGACAGAGATTTCCCGGAGCCCAGAGCCTCCGTCGTCCTGGGCGGTGGTCTGGGCGTCCCCCTGGTCAGGACCGAAGGGGTAGAAGTCCTCCAGGGACACGGCGGGTTCCACCCCGGGCAGCAGGGTGCAGAAGCAGGGCAGGAGGGCTTGCAGCACCAGCAGCAGCATGGCCTTGGCCGCCCAGGGATGGAGCTGACAGCAGGCACCGTGGAAGGGAGGGAGGAGCTCACGCACCTCAGGCAACAAGTGCAAAGTGGAGCAGAACAGGACAAAACCGGACGCTTTTTCCTCCTCTGAGCCGCAGCAAAGCCGGAGTCCTCCTCGACCGCTGCCCCCTCCTCGGATCTTCCTCTGCCTCCCCTCTCACTCGTCCTTTCAGCAGCAAGCTGGGCTTCTTGTGTGAGACGGGGGAATACAGCAGATTCCTTGCATTCTGCTTGCTGCCGGCCGCAGTGTGAGTTTACAGTCCGTCTCACTGAAATGAAACAGGGAAAGAAATGAAAGAAGAAGAGTGTGGGGGGGGGGAGCAGCGTGATTCAGCTGAGATGTTTTTCTTTTTTTTTTATTTTCTCCTTTTTTAAAAACAATCCAGTGATTTGATCCCTGATGGTCAGCTTAGAAATATCCTCAATAAAAGCTCTATTCTGCTTGCCAAAAGAGTTCTTTCAGCTTTTGGCCCCACCTCCCCCACAGGGGATTCACTACCTTGCATAATTAACTCTGCCTGGCCAATCGTAAGAGAGAGGTCGGTAACTGGATAACCACTGGGTGGATCTATGTTAATCAAAGGGCTGCTTTAAAGAAACTCTTGACAGATTTTTCCCCCCGCACAGTTAACCTCTCTCTGTGTGCAGTTACAAACATGTTGGCTCCGAGATGAAAAAAACAAAAAACAAAACAGAAAAAAAACTCAACACAGTTTACAAAAAAGAAATCAAGAGAATATTAAGCTTGATTTAAAGTATGAATATTTGGAAAAACAGAATCTTTAAGTCTTAATAAACACTTTCTCATGCATATTTGTAAATGTATGGATGTTTTTATTTGAAATAAATGAGCAGAGATGCTCGATGTGGCTGTGAAAGTTTACAATCTTCTTTGACTGAAAATGATGGTAACTTTTTAACAGTGCAGCACATTTCGTAATATGACATGATGCAAAACTTTCAGACAATTCCACTTCTTATTTGCATTCACTGATAATTAAACGTAGTTATTCTCATTTAGATCATTTAAACAATTAATTTGATCAGGAAATGGCCACACGACCATGATAACGAATGAGTATGCAGATCGATCAAAACCCAAATTAATGAAAGGTTTTCATCACGGGATAATTGGACAGATAAAGTTCTCCGAGCCACAAAGCAATCCCACAAAACAATGTGGCACATCCAGTTCACTTCAGAACAATACGCTTATTGTTTTTTGTTGTTGAGCTTTCTCGCAGATTAGCGTAATCCTGCGCGCATGTCTGTCTGCGGGGTGGCTGCGAACGCCTCGGCAACGCGTTCTCTGCGCTTCCAAGTATGGCTGTGGCTTGACACATGCAGATGTTGGAAAGCTTCCAGGAGGACAGCGGAGGAAGAACACAGAGGCGCCACATACTTCACTGCCTACACACCGGGCTGTAGCATCTGAATGAAATATTCCTGACACCTTCTCATCTCTCGATCGAGCTGCTCTTTGAGAGCCAGCACCTGGGGGGACCAGGAAGGAGGAAGAATGTAGATTATAATAAGATAAAAGGAGGTGAATATTTTTGCAGCTGCAGGTATTAATACCTGCTCCTCGAGGTGTCTGACCCTCTGGCAGTGAGCCATCTCTCTGGTCTCCAAGGACAGCTCCGCCAGGAGCCGACTGTCCCTCAGGCGCTCCGTCTCTAAATCCAGTTCCCTGTGATGATGGGCTGTCACCTCCAGGAGGTGCTGTTCATGAGCGCGCTCCATCTCTGGGATTTGGATCTATCAGCAGTTTGTTCAGTTTTGAAGGATTGAAAACAGAGAGTAGAAAGAAAAAGATCAATCAGGGAAGGGGTGAAAGTTGTTCACTTTTTCTTTTGTAATCAGGAAACTGAAGGGACTTTTAAACAGATAGTTATAAAATATCATCAGTCTTTATGAACTCCTTCATGTTCATGACAGTACCATGTCAGTCTTATGTCACACATCCTTCAAATAAAGTGTTACCAAAAAATCTAAAGAATTATATTTTTATTCATCGCTCATTTATTTAGGAAATCAAAAACAATTAGGTTTTTGCAAAAGTATTTATATTACTTGAATCTTTTTACATTTTGTTACAGTCCTGCCACTGATTTTTTTAGTGTTTTATTATATATGTTTATATGTTGCATACCAAGGGAAGATACAGAAGAAGAAAAAACATATTTTAATATATATTTTTTTACAAATCTAATTCAGATAAGCAAACACATCGGGAGTAGGTCGAACATTGATCAACATATCTCATGTGTATTTGCTTGATGATTTTGATGGCGGCATTTGACAAAATGTAATGTTTATTGCATGTTTCATAAATGGTCTCATGATGTTTTTATGATGTAAAGCACCTTGAACTGCCTTGTTGCTGAAAATGTGTTACACAAATAAACTTTACTTGACTTAAACTTGACCTTTACTTTGGACGTGCACTCCACAGAAATGACCCACATGAAACAAAAGATCCTGATACAGCATCGGGAAGTTCTTTTTAAAGTCTGCTGTTAACCATGTAAGGGACACAGCAAACATGTGGCAATGCTCTGGTCAGATGAGACCACAATAAAGCCTTTTCAGCAACCTTAAATTTTTATGTGTAGTGAAAAAATAACACCTGGTATTGACTAAATAGACCATCATTAGGTGAAACATGCTGGTGACAACATCATGCACAGAGGATGGAGCTTTTTTTCCATCAAGAATGCTGGTCAACAGTTATGGAGGATGACTAAGTAAATACACGGCAATCTTGAAAGAAAGGCTGTTATATGCTGGCAAAGTCCTAACTGGGACAGAGCTTCAATCTTCACCTGACCCTGATGTTTAATGTTTCAATTGCTGACATTTGTGTTTTTATCATGTAAAACACTTTGAACTGCATTGTTGCTGAAATGTGCTTTACAAGTAAACTTGATTTGGTGACTGATTGATTAAACATACATCCAGAAATGAAAAACGAAAGGTTTAGATCAAACCATATGTTAGAATTAAAGATGCACTGATCCGATACCAATACCTCTATTGGTTCTGATCCAGGTATTGGTATCGTGACAAGGTGCTCAATACCTAAGGGTAGATCTATTCAGTCTAATTCCATGCTTTGTGCTCTTAAAGACGTCATGTTTTATTATTTATTTTACATTATATTTAGAAATCCTAATTGCATTTCTGAACCATTTGAAAGAAGGTTTGTTGCAGTTTTTTTTTTTTCTTACATTTGACCAAACTAGTCAACCTACTGTTTTCAGTTTCTTTATTTTTTTTATTTTCCATTGGGCATTATAATCCTAATTGCACTGACTGAACAAATCAAAGTTTGACTAAACTTGTGTAGCTATTGGTGTATTTAAGTGTGCTGCACTGGAGCAAAATTATAAAATAAATGCAGAATTCAGTACATTTGTGTCTGTGTTTTTTTTTTTATTTTTTAAAGAAACATTTTAAGTTAATTCAGCACTGTTTTTCTGCATTGGATTGGCTGATGTTAACCTCAGATATCGGGATTGATATCGGGAGGGAAAAAAGTGGATCGGTAGTTAAAATGGCCAAAAATCCCAATGAAATACGTGTAAGTCACTACAACACATGTGAGCTAGAATTGATTGAAATTTCCCATTGTATTTTCTTCACCTCATTCAGAACACGTCTTCCCTCATGGCCTGTGTCGCAAGGATCTTCTTACCTTGAGAGTCTGAACTACTCTCTGCTCTTCAGTCAGTTCTTTCTCCAGGCGTTGCAGTGTCTGCTCCAGCTGGGCTTTCTCCCTGGCAACAGATACTACCTCCTCTTCTTTTCTGAGTCGCTCCATGTCCACCTGACAACAGAGAAAAGGTAACAAATTCACCACAACTATTCCGACACTCAAGTTCTAGCATTTTTGTAGAACGAATCAGCAAAATTGATTTTGTTTTGTGGATTTCTTTATACCAAAAAACATAGCTAATATGTAGCAAAAATGATTAAAATACAAAAATAATTTGTTCCTGAAAGACTCAGTGTACCTGCTCATTTATGTGTCTTATGGCCTCAGCATCTGCATGTATTCATTAGGTCCAGAGTGTGGCAGCAAGGTCTCTGAGCAACACTAAACACATACTACTTCAGCTTTGGCTTCTTTTGTATGAAGGCTTCCAGCAGTTGCAGAATTGAATTTAAAATACTTTAATTACACTTAAAGCCAATTGTGGCTTGGCTTGTTCATATAATTTAGATGTTTCAGTTTTTTTTTTCTTTTGACCAAAAAAATCCTTCGAACGCTTTATGGTGGAACGTGTATTTTTTTATATATAAATATAGCGTTGTTTAAAAAGTACTTTCAAAATGAGGCCTTTAAAAATGAACAGACTCACTTTTTCTAATGTCTTTCTCAGTGCAGACTTGTCTTTACTGAGGTGTGTCAACGCCTTCTCCATCTTTGCTTTCTCATTTTGAAGCTTTTGCAAAAAGCTCTGCATGTCGGCGAGCTTTTCCTGCAGTTCCTTCTTCTCTCTGTTGATGTGCATGGACCTTTGGAGTTGAGCCTCCTCCTGTTGCTTCTGACTCTGTGAGGGAGTTTATCAATTCGTACATCAGAAGAGAGCCTCGACCTTTGCAGCACCACTCACAGGAGTACAGTGTGGCTCACCTCCTTCAGCGTCCGGTTACTTTTCTCCAGCTCAGATATTCTAACATATAAATCCTGTTGTGCTGAGTTAAGGCTCTGGGTTTTCTCAGTGAGTGAGTAGTTCAGCCTCTTACTCTCTGAAAGTGAGTCCCGGGTTTTATCCAAAGATTCCTACAGATATACAGATGTTAAAATATACTTCTAAGAATCACACAGTTTCATGAAAACATTGCGAGTTTGTACAATAGCCATATGTTTTATTAGTTCTTTATGTAATAATGAGATTTCTCTTAAGCCAATCAAGAGATTTATCAGCTTCCTAATGTTTTTTTATTTTATTTCATTGTCTTGATATTTTAGAACGGGCTGCACAGTGGCACAGTTGGTAGCACTGTTTTCTTACAGAAAGAAGGTCCTGGGTTCGATTCCCGGCCCAGGGTCTTTCTGCACGGAGTTTGCATGTTCTCCCTGTGCATGCATGGGTTCTCTCTGGGTACTCTGGCTTCCTCCCACAGTCCAAAAACATGACTGTCAGGTCAATTGGTCTTTCCAAATTCTCCCTATGTGAGTGTGTGTGTTTGCATGATTGTTTGTCCTTTTTGTTTCTGTGTTGCCCTGCGACAGAATGGCAACCTGTCCAGGGTGACCCTGCCTCTCGCCCGGAACGCAACTGGAGATAGACACCAGCAACTCCCGACCCCATTAGGGACAATGGGTGGATGGATGGATATTTCAGAACTATATGCAGGGTTCCCTCAACTTTACCTTCTGAAAAATCTACACTTGTCCAGACAATCAGACTATGAACTCCGATTGATCCTCAACTTCTGCAGTAACCAATAGCTACAACAACAAGGTACTGTGTCACATATTAATAGATATAATGCAACAGTGGTGAGGGTAGTCATCGCTCACGGGTGCCACCGTATATGTACTGTATTTATACCTCATGTTCTTATGTTCTGTAACATGTTTATGCTCATTCTTGTAGATTTTTACAATAATGAACATAAAAAATATCCACAAATATCATTTGCTTATTCTGCTTATTCTGTAACTTCATTTTCAAGTAGCCTCAAATGTAATTCCTAATGACTACTCATTGAGTCAAACAAAATGTAATTTTGTTCCGTGTTCACTGGAAAGTGGACTGTCTGACAAATAAAAGTTTAAGTCAAAGACTGAAACTTTTGGATTTTTCCTTTCGTTTGAGTTAAAATGATCTTATATTGATACTTTCGGCAAATATTATATTTCCCTAACAGGATTTTATTCTCTGTTTATGCCACAAATCATGAAGCAGCAAATTGCTGAATTTGCCTTCTGATTTGATAGATGTGGTAAAGAGATATTTCACAGCTTTTTCGGGCTCTGTACCAACATAGATCAATTCTGATTCACCATGTGAAATACCAAGCATTTGTCAAATGCAGCTAGCCCAGTTTGTAAACTGTGATACTTTTATTTTTTACGTAAAAAAACCACCACAAACACAGTTTTTCTCTCTAAACCAGACCCGGTTTATTTAAGTCTGGAGGTTGAACAATTGTGAAAATGGCTCCTTTTTCTTTTTATGAATGGTCATTTATGTGTTTTGTTGTTGCTGCTTACTTATGTTGTTTTGAATCAACTCAACTAAAAAGATCAAAAAGTTGGACAAAAGTCAAATTTTGACGGGAAAAGGCAAAAGATGTGACTTAAATATTAATTCAAGTAATTCTCCATGAATTTTTTCATACTCAGGTTTTCTTTTCCAAACTTATCTAAACATGGAAAATTTCTAAATCAAACTTTATATATTTCCAATTCCAGAGAGTCAAATAAAAAAAGTATAGTGATTGTGACCTTAAACAGTGTGTCAGGTTGTTGCCGTCGATGAGGTCTTTTAAACTTGATACTACTTTTAGCAAAAACTGTCTCTTTCAAAAACTCTTGCTACCTGAATCAGGTAGTCATCACAACGTGGCTCTTCTATTAGCCCCTTTATAATGTTTTAACTAGTGTTAATGAGAAGCAGCTCGTACAATGAGCTACTTCTCATTATAAGTAGCTCCTGTAGCCAGACTCTGCATGTCTGGCTGAAATGGAGACAGCGACATGCACAGTTCCACTAGGTGTTTGCTAATTGATACTGGCTAGTCTGAAGGAGCTGAGTGGTGGAGGGAAGGGCTGCTCTGTATGGCAGAAGCTCGGCGGTTTGGAAACTGCAGCTCTGAGGAGGAGGCGGAGCTGGGACCCAGTCATTTTGCACAGCTGAACTGTTGCCATGGGAGATTAAAGGATTTCTCAAAAATACATGGAAGAATCACGGCAACATTCCAGATATGTTTAAGGTGATGGAATAACATTATAACATGACGTAGAACTCAAAAAAGTTAATTTTACATAATACTGCTCCTTTAATTCATATCATGAGAAACTGTTCCACACACTGTACCTGCAGCAGTTTTCGGTCCTCCTCACTAGCAGTCAGAGCCCTTTGCAGCTCGGTTACTTGCTCCTGCAAAGCTTCGGTGTTCTTCTCAGTCCAACTTATGGTATTTGAAAGCGTACGAACCTGCTCCCTCAGCCCGTTCTCATGCTGCTCAGCTCGAGTCAGCGTCACCGCCAACCTCTCCTCACTGATCCTGAGAGCTGCGCATTGATCGTCACTCTCACACAGTTTTCGTCTTGTTTCTGTAAGTCTTTCCCGAAGGGCCGCAGCTTCTGCATCCAGCTCTGCTGTTCTGAGGTGGGCCCTCTGTAGCTCACCTTGAAGAGTGCACTGAGAAAGCTCCAGGTGGTTCGCTCTGCTTTGCACTGCTTCCAGAGACTTTTTCAGTTTCTGGTTTTCAGCATTTGCACCCGTTTCTAACTCCTGCAAGATCTCCAACTTGTCCTAAAGGAGATATTTCACATGCACTTTTAGCAGACCTTCACATAGGCAGCACAGTGTGTGTGTGCTGCACATCGTCGCATTCCTATAAAAATGTCCTAAGTCATTTTTTGCCAAAAGATGTTTTACGCCAAATGAATAAATAAATGACTTTTGGCAAAAAATGACTAAGGCCATTATTTTAGGATGATATGCAGAACATGATGATTTGGCTTCCATGGCAACAGTTTTGGTGGTAACATCAGCTACTGTTTTTTAAAAGTCAGAGTATGTGAAGAACTTTGTGTTGATATTTTATTCTCTGTATAATTTGAATGACACATTAGATAGCAGCATGTCATACACATTCAGTGAATGTCTGTGGGTTGCAATGGCTGTTAAAAAAACATCACCAGATAGTTAAACAGAAAGAATGGAGATGTGAATAAACACATGCAGACAGGAATAAAGGAGGTCCACAATGACGGTAAAACTTTTAGGAAGGTACGGCTATGAAAAAAAAAAGTGTAATTTATTTATTATTTTGTATTAATTTGCTTATTGGGTTTTACATTTATGCCTTCTCATTGCAGAAAATGGCTCTGTTTGCCTTTCTATGACATGAAAATGACTTTCAGGTTTTTTTTAAGGGGCAATGGCCCCCCTACTCCCTTATTGGAGATGCCACTGAACAATGCAACATAAACATTAATGTGCATGTTTGAAGTCAACCTTAGTCTCTTGGAAAATCACTATCCACATGTCTTTAACATACCTGCAATGACCTGCATTTAGTCTGAGAGGCTTGAAGAGAAGTCTTGAGTTGAGCCAACTGACCCTCGAGGTTTCTGCTTTCCTTCTCTTTACAATGTGCAACATCCTTCTGCAGGGTGACGGACACTTGCACCTTATGCAACTGTCGTGCCATTTCTTGTTTTCCTGTAGCAGTAAGCACAATGCATATGTCTGTCAATAAGCAACTGATGTTTTCTGATTGTTGGTGGGAATCCTTACCCTCCTCTGACAGCCTGAGGGAGCGCTGTACCTCCAGCAGCTGGTTGAGCAACTTCTCCTGAGAGACTTTCAACTCAGTCACATGTTGACTCAGACCGACCGTCTGGGCCTGAGCTTCATCCTAAATCAAAAAGATGATTCACAGTTAAGATTTTGTTAAAAATGTTAAGAATAGGATTACAATATGTTAGGAAGACTTTGATTTATAAGACCTTTTCTCTTCGGGCGTCCTTGAGTTCCTTCATGAACTCCTGCAGAGTTCCTTGCACAGGTTTCACATTTAATTCTTCATCTTCAGAATTAAGCAAGGGCAGTCCAGATTCCTCTGGTCCATACTCTCCCTCTGATAAGAGAAAGCATTTCTTAGTTTCCATACTTTCAAAAGACACAAAGGCAACTGCAGAGTATCTTCACTCGAAAAACACAAAATCTTACCAAGTATTTTTCTTGCGCAAATATCTTACTACACTTGAAATAAGACAAAACTAACTCACAATTAACTTTTCAGCAAGATATAAGAGCTTGTTTTTTCCTTAATATTGATAACAAAGTACTAGTTTCACTGGCAGATTATTTCACTTATATACGGTGGCCCTGATCTAACAATAGAACCAGTACTTTTTCATCAATCTTAAGGTCTACTGACTTAAAACAGGCTCCTACATCTTGCCCAAAAGTTACTTGCAAGTTAGTTTAGCCTTAACTGTACTAACATATATGCACTAGGTGAATGTTTTGAAAGATTTTGTGTTTTTTGTAGTGTTGCAGCATGATTCAATGTCATCTTTACCTGTCACATGGAAGTGTCTCCTTGAGGGAGAGGAGGATCTTGTTTGTGATCCATATTTGTGCCACAGCCTCACATGGTTGGCACCAACAGTGCAGTGCAGAGCCGCATTCAACCCTCCCAGCTGGTGCTCCAAGTCCCGGCATATGGCTTTGCTCAGAGTTAGCTGCTCCTCCAGGCTTTGGGCCCTGTTTTCAGCCAGACTGAGTTTGACAGAAAGTTCGTTGATCTGCGTCTTGGAGTCCTCCAGCACTTCTTCCAGCTGAGCTGTGGTTTCTCTGTGCCTCTGGTCCCTCTGCTGCTGATTGGCTTCTCTTTCATGCAGCAGCTCTCGGCTTTGCTGCTGAGCTGCTTCCTGTTCCATCACACGACACTGCAGACCTGCAACCTGTGAACAAAGCCACAGTCCTGTCTGTGTGCACTGTGCAGGTGATGTGTTGTGTGGTGACTTAAATGTCTTAATGTCCCTTATAATATTTTACTTTTAAAGACAGGACAATGTTTTCAAACACATTTGTTGAGTCCTGTAAACTAGCTGGACTTTATTGCTCACATCTTTAAGTAAAAAAAAAGAAAAAGCTGATTTAGCAAAACTATGAAAGCATAATATGGAAACTTTTGTGTACAAAGTCATTTGACCGTTGCTATGTCTATTGGAATTAGATAAATTAAAAGATTTGCTGAAGTGAAAACCTTTTAGTTTATCAACATACAGTAGTAAATAGCATTAAAATAATGACTTAGCTCATTAGATCTGGTGTGATTCTCAAACGTCTTTGGGTTTTGTTGAAAGACGTTGTGATTGAGAAGATGGTCATGTTAACATAGTTTCAGGAAATGATTTTTAATCAGTATATGATACTACAGAAAAAACTGAACTTTTTAAAATGTCTTCATTATACAACCACAACGGGCCGCACAGTGGTTAGTAGTAGGGGTGAGCATGTATTGTGTTGTTTATAATTTATCGTGAAACATTTCTTATCATGGTAGGAATTTACATTTATTGTTGTCAGAATAATAAATGTCAGTAATTGACAGTAAATAAAAAAAACTAAATTGACAGTCTATTGGAAATGTTATTTTAGCTGTTTTCTCTGCTTTTTGAGAAAATGTAAAAAAATATATGTGTAAATTCAAAATTAAGGTTTGAATGAAGTTACTGTGTTCTGCTTAATGATATAAATCACACTTTTTAAAGTAGCTGACCTCTTGAAGAAGCCTATTTCAAACTGGAAAGTGTTTCAAGAACAATATTTGTGCTTGCGGCTCTATGAATGCTGTGCCATGCACTCACAGCCATAGAGTTACTTAAGATGTAAGCAAAAAGTTGTTTTTCAGTCATAATGTTTGTTGTTTCCACAAGACTACCAGAAAATATCACAATAAAATTCTCCATAATTAGCGTGTTTCCATTAAGCAAATTTATTTTTGTTATTCCAATTTGCGCAGTTATATAGCCAAAGGAAACACAGCTACAGAAAACATAGAGGGAGCTGAACTAAAGAAGAACAAGAATAACAGAATTAACTAAAATGCAAAATGAGAATACAACAATAAGTAAGAAGCTAAACACAAGGAATGAATTAATAAAACATCTGTGTTCCTGTAAGGAACACAGATGACTCAATTCAAAAATACTTTATTAAGCCCAAAAGGAAATTAAATGTTGTAGCTGATATTAATTCAATATGAGAAAGGGGGGAAAAAATCCAAAAGTCATTAATGAAGAACAACCAGAAAAGAAAACACAAATGAAAAGCAAAACACCAACACCAGTAGATCATTTACCACTTGCCTCACTGAGCGCTGCTTCCTTGGCAGCCTCGCTCTCCAGCACTCTCTGACTGAGAACAAAAGCCTCCCGCTGTGCTTCCTCTGCCCTCTGTTCCTCCTGACATACTTGGCTCTGCAGCTCCACCAGTTCCTGCTTCTGCCGTCTGTTCTTGCTTTCAAGGACCTTTATCTGATAGCATAAAGATTCCACAAACTGATTCAAGCAAAACATGTGAGACAGATATTATAAGTTGAAGTAATCCTACCACCTGTCGGCGTAGTTCTTGCAGCTCTCTGCGGGCCTCCAGATGAGACTTCTCCAGCTCCCTCATAGAGCTCCTCAGAGTGGTTGCCTCTTTCTGTGTTGAGCTGCTACTTTCTTCCAAGATGGACTCGTTATGTTGCTTCTCCTCCAAAGCTCGTCTGAGGCTGGTCAACATGAGATTAAAAGGGGTGTATCATTGAAATTGAGCATTTTCTTGCCACAAAAATAGACTTCGAGGAACATATCCAAACTTGTGGGATGGCTGCACCTGTTATTTTCACTCTCCGCTCTTCTGATGAAAGCTCTGAGCTCCTGATTAGAAACCTGGATGGCTTCTCTCTCTCTGGTCTCATCAGCCAGTTCTCGCCTCAGCTCTAGTGCTTCTTTTCGTAACTTGTCTCGCTCCTGCACACATTCTTGAAGCTCTCTGTGAGCCTCAGTCAGATCTTTTTTCCCCTCAAGAAGACTGTCTTCTGCTTCTTGCAGCCGACAGCGAAGATCCTCTAACTTGATGACCAAATAAATAAAAAAAACACGGAGTGCAATGTAATTGAGGATTGATCTGATGATTACTTATGAAAGCAGTACATTTTGATACAATAGTACACTGCAAAAACTAAATTTTACCAAGTATTTTTGGTCTAGTTTCTACTAGAAATATCTCAGTAGACTTGAAATATGACAAAACTAACTTTTCAGCAAAATATTGGAGCTTCTTTAGAGTTAATAATTCCTAAATACTGGTGAAAAGGTTCTAGTTCTGTTGGGAGATAATTTCACTTAAATTGAGAAAATTGTCTTATCTGTATGGAATTCTTTTTGACACTTTCAAATTTATTAGATCAAACAAATTTCAGAAGCAAATAATCCCAGCAAATACAAAACACATTTTTTTAAACTAGAAGAAAGCCTGCGACTTCACTGTGGACTAATTTGTGCAAACTCTTCGTTGCATATTTGTTTTAAATCTGTCGTAATGGAGGATTTTCGACCACGGTCATTTTAAGCTCATACTGACAGAATTCATCATCTAATCAGTTACGGCTCGTCTGCTAGCAGCAGTTCCATCCCATCCCACCACCGAGCTTGAATTTCTTTTGTCTGAAATACCTCGTTAGCCTTAAAAGTGGTGCATCAGGAAGCACACCTTCTAAAACGTAATTGTTCTGCCTCATTAGTCCACAAAATTTTTTCCAGAAAGTCTCACTTCTGGAACATGTGAAATGTGCCTTAGTGGGATTTGTCTTGGCCAACAGTGGTTTTGGACTTTCTCATGAAGTAAATGCCACTGTTTCCCAGTTCCTCTTCTTATTGTTAAATCATAAACACTGAGCCAAGCCAGGATTGTGGCACTTTAGATGTTCTGGATTTTTTAAAATTTGCTGGATGAATTATAGATGCGCTCTTGTAATAATTTTGGTAGGCCTACTGGGAAGGTTGTGAATGATGGCTCTCACTTAGATTTGCTGGAGTCCCACAGTCTTGGAAATGGCTTTGTACACTTTCGCCGTTGGACAGACAAAAATGACTTTGCTTCGGATCTGTTCTTGAATTTATTTAGATCCATGCATGATGTGATGCTTGTTGAAATCTTTTAGCTTGCTTTCTGTTGTCCGATAGGTCCTACAAATCACCTGGCTAATCACTGAATTCATTGGTTACCAAAGAGGGCCAATATTTTTTCATGTATGGCCAGGCTGAGTTGAGTACTTCTTTCCTTTTTGAATCTCCGCCTACAGAAAGACATCACATCACTCTTATAATATTTTTATCAGCGTTTCACTGAGTAGTAGTTTGTATAATGAGCTCAGCAGTTCCACCAGGGGTTTGCTAATTGCTGCTGGATAGTCTGAAGGAGCTGGGCGGCGAGTCACAAGCGAGGGCTGCTCTGTGAGGCAGAAGCTCAACCGGGAGACTGCAACTCAGAGGAGGAGCTGCGTCTCAAAGGTGTTGCTTGGTCCCACCAGAAGTTTTGCACAGCTGAATGGGAGTTTAAAAGATTTCTCAAATATGCGTGAAAGAAAAGAGGCAACGCACCAGGTACGTTTTTGATAAAAGGAATAACATTATAACATGATGTAAAGCTCAAAAAAGTTAGTTTAAAAATAGCATTTTGTATTCAGTCAGGTGAGCTTTGCTTTTAAAATCAGTTTGATGATCTTAGACATTCATGGGTAAGAAATATATCCTTTATAAGATTTAAAATATGCTATTTTAAAAGGATGTGTTCAGAATTGTTAGAAACTCTGTGACCTGTATTTTGTTTTATAGCAATGTGTTGTCGTTGGTAGTCGGAGAGGCAGAGGCCCAAACTTATCCAAGCCCAGATAAGAGGCTGTTGGGCCTGAAGCCAAGTTCTGTCTCTCCTTATCTTCTCTTTGCAGCTCAGAGTGTAAAAAATCCACACAGAACAGCATGATAAATTGCAGCCTACCAAGAACTGGTGGAGGGAAAGGAGTGAAAGGAGGGGGAAAGGGAGGAAAAGTGTTATGTTTAGAGCCCACACAAGATGGTTCTTTCTCATAAACGCTAATGTGAGAAGAAACAAACTAGGACCGATCAGGCCAATTATCCTTTATTTTATCTGATTTTGGGGGAGAGCAGGGGATGGGAGGAGTGGAGAATACGAGACACCAGTATGTGGTTGGGAAAGGGGGACTCGGAGTCCCAGTGGAGCCGGCCTCCTGGTGTTGCGAGGGAGAAAATAAACACTCCCCCACTGGCTTATTTACACAAGGGGTTAAGTCAAACTTTTATTTCATATCATGGTACCAGGGACTGTGTCCTCCCCTTGTTTTTCCTCTCTCTGCAGTCCGTCTTTGTTGCTCATGCCCTACCTGTCCGAGTGAGCCAAATTACGGTCTCTAATTGCATTTTTATGTTAATATTAGAGTCAACATGGCAGCAGTTCCCTCTTGTGGATTTGACAAAGTCAATTAAAACTGAGTAGGAGCCTCAGGGGAGGGAACCATAACACTTCTCTTTGTACAGCTCAATTCTGTACCTGATAGTACCTCTCTGTTAGTAGGTTTGTGTAACAGGTAAAGTCAACATCTTCGTATATTAAACGCCTCTTCCTACACCAGCTCTAATTAATGCAAACTCTTGGAGATGATAGAGGAGGATCAGAGTGTTTCAATGCCAGCCAAGCCAAACAAGTTTCTTCTTTACCTCGCTCTATATAGTTCCTAATTTGTCCGGGGGGTTTGACTGGGATAGCATTGTTTTTTTATATGAGGGGTGTTCACACTTTTTCAGCATGCAAGCTACTTATAAAATGACCAAGTAAAAATCATCTACTTACTACAAAATACAAAACATATATTTATTTATAAATATATTGAAAGTTCTTTATTGGTTGTACCAAATGAAGGTGATACGTTTTTATCTTCTTACTTGGTCCACCTTCCTCACTTATTTTTATACTGTTTCTTAAGAGGTAACTCGCTATCTAGCTAGTTTAGCTGCACTTAGCGCTGTTGTTTGTGCATGCGCAGTGACCGTTCTTGTTATTCTTTGTTATAATAGTGGTTAGCAAACAGGTAAAAGAAGCATTACCGCCATTCCGGACGAGATGAATGATAGGCTGACATCTTCTTTTTTTAATGTCATGCAATCTACCCACACTAGATTTGCGATTGCCATAATGAGCACCGCTGTTTTACATACAAGCCTTTCCACAGGAAAATGCCAAATCTTGATACTTCAAATGATAAAATAAATATTTAAATGACTTCAACAATCTACCTCGCGTTTTGCTTGTTCTTTGTGTTGGTTGAGTTCTCTGATGTTCTCCATGAGACTTTTCCTAGTACTCTGATGAGAGGCCAGGGATTCTTCAAACTTATGTTGTAAGTCCTTCAGCTCATACCTAACAACTACTGCATTCTACAACATAAAAAGACACAAATTAATGAAGCTACATTCACCTCACAACAGAACTAAATTGGGAGCATGTAGCCCTGACATACTTTTACCTTGTCCAGCTCTTGCCTGCTAAGCGCTTCCCTCTGCATACGCTCCGTCTCCATGCTGGCTGTAGCCAGATCCTGTTGGAGGGATGCTATTTTTTCTGTAAGGGCAGCTTTCTCAGATTCCTGCTGCAACAAAGCCTGGACACAACACAGTATGAGGTCAGATTAATATATAGTCAGTGGCAAACAATGCTGGATGTTCTTAGGCCGATAGTGACTTGCCAAAGTTTTCTGATCCTTCACCTTTTCTCTAATGCGTAGTTGTGAAGTGGAAGAAAAGGTCACTTTTACCACAAATAATAGGCGATCAAAGATAACATTAAAGTTGCAGCCTGTAACTTTTGTATAAATTTTTTTTTTTTACATATTTGCTGAAACATACTGTCACTATGTTGTGATAGTATGTTATAAGATAGACAATATATGAAAAATAAATCAAGCTCCTCTGCCTTCTCCCAGTGGATTCCAGAGGATCTTAGAGCTGTCAGTCACCTTGCAGCGCAGACCTTATGCTTTCTCATACAGATTTCTCCTGGTAGCAGATCCTGTTGTGAATGCTAAGGCTTAGCATAGTCACAGAGGACGGCAGATAAACATATTTTCTGAAACTGTAAGTTGTTTCTCCGCTTTTAGCACATTTAGCAGCATGTACACAAGGTTGACTGACAGTGCGAAAGACATCCTCCTGGCTCTGATTGGTTATTTTTGGTAAGAAGCGCTGCATTTCTTCAGACAATAATAGTTCAGTTTAACCCTGACTGGTAACAGTTTTAACACACATGTAAATATTATTTTATGAAAGTTGCATACTGCAGTCATAAGTGTGACATGCATTAGTATACAAACCTTCACCGTCAGAGGTTTGCTTGTGAGAATAAGTGACAAAACATATTGTCATAACAAGAAATATTGCAAACACTTTCAGGAGTAACGCTATGGAGATGTTTATAGCAGGTCTAGTGCCGTGATTTATACATGATTCTATTCCTGTTTTTATTTATGTTTGTATTCTCAGAATTTTTGGTTTCTTCTGTTCTTCTCTGTTGTATTTATGAGATACCTTATTATTATTATTATTATTATTAAATCCATTGTTAACATGTTCCTGCTTCCTATGCTTGGTTCCATCTACAAACACCATAGGGTCATGCAGTGAAGCATGAATCAAGAGGTTAATGGTGACACTGGTGCCATTAACTCTGCTGTGTGCAGAGATCCACAGCTCAGCTCTGAGAATCTGTCTACAGTGTGACTATTGGTCGTGGATTCTCTCAAGCTATCCTTTATGGAAATGTGAAAAGCATGTGACATAACAAGGCTTAGTCAGAAAAGGCTTCAAAATTCATGTTCATTGATGCTCTCCATCCTATCTGATTGAACTTGGATAAAGGCAAACCCAAAACAAAAGCTTGGTCTTTAAGATGATTATGAATAGACATAACACTTAAAATTCATATTTCCACTTCACAAATGCACATCTGTTGGTTGAGGTCTCCAACATCTCAATAAAATACTTTGCACATGGGGAATTGGCAAGTTTAGATAAACCTTCCTTGAGATTTGATACAGTAAGTGTTTTACGAGAGAATACCAATAAAATGCTGACCTGTAGATCATGGAAGTATTCCACTGACTGTTAGTTTTAAAATACAACTATATGTTATATAGGATAATTCTTTAACATATCCAAAAATACTTGAACAAAGACAAATGTATTTTTAAATAGGAACCACCTGTTGCTTTTTGCTTTCAGCCTGCAGGAGCCTTTGGCTGAACTCCTTCTGCAGCTTTGCCAGCTCATCCTGCACCTGCTGCAGCACCCTCTGGTTCTGCGCACGCAGCTCCTCACACTGCACGCGTAGCTGCTCTTCAGTCTGCTGCTGTTGGACAGCGAGCTCTGCAAACTGCTGCTCCTGTTAAAACGTCAAACATCAGCACGCACTTCAGTCCTAATCTGGAAACAATATCTTCAATCTGCGAATGCCCACGACAACAAAGTCGCTGGTGTTATTTTTAAAGCCGTTGTGAGTTTATGTGGGAACACATGCCAACAAATGGAGAGGAGTAAACACAAACTGAAGGCAGGTTAGATCTTTTAATGTTTTATGTCCGACTGTCATCATAATGACATAAATGCAGGCTGCTGTAACCAATGCTGATTATGTGTGCACATAAATTAAAACTGTTTACTAGCCAGGTGCTGCACCAGGTGCCGCAATATGGTCCTCAGGCTGATGATTTACCGTTTGCTTATGTTCGGCTTCCAGCTGCTCTCTGTGAATTTGCTCTGTATTGTTCCGCACCAAAAGGGCATTTCTTTCCACTTCAGTCAGCTTTTCCTCCAACAGTCTTTGTTGTTTTGTAGCTTGTTGTAGCTGTTGTTCGGCATCCGCACGCATCTGAGCAGCGTCACCTGCACAAAGAAATAAATGCGTGAACCCCAGGCTAGTAATGAAAGACTGAGTTGTACATCATGAGGAGATGTTAAAGTGTTATTATTAACATGTTTTTGAGCAGTTGCATATGCAGCCCATGTTCAGCCATGGGCTTACTCGGAACATTGGAGCTTAGCACTATTTATCTGATCCATGTGTGTTTGCATGTAGCAGAGAGACCAGGGTCAGCTGAGAAAGCAGCTTCAGTGATGCTGCAGCCCAGCTGTTACAGATCTCAGGGCTGAAATATGGATCTCTGGTGGATGGCTGGAAAAGCTTCATGGCCGAGGGGCTTGGCATTGAAAAGAGTGAGACCTCTGAGGGAAAAGCCACTCACGTGTCAAGGCCTCGTTAGCCAGACTCAAGCTGGATCTCTCGCCCTCCAGCCTGGTGAGCTTGGCCTCCAGGGACGTAGAGAGCTCCTGGCTCTCGAATATAGTTGCCTCCAGGGATTTCTTCTCTGCTCTGGAACAAAGCAATAAAAAGGCAGTGAGCTCTGGAAAAAAAACAGGACCTTTGAAACTCAAGGTGGAGAAGATCATAAAATCCAATAATCCACCTCAAACACAGCTTCCAATAAAACTAGTTTACTTGTAGACTCTTGTTACATGAGACTCTGCTTTAGAAAGCCACATTCACTTCAGGTCAGATTGCCTTAAAATATACAATGCCATTTGGTTTTACTTAACCCAATACACACACACACACACACACACACACACACACTTGGGGACTGAGAAGTCAAGGTATGTACCTACACATTGATTCATGGCAATGTATGCCTGCCTGACTTTATATATATATATATATATATTATATATATATATATATATATATATATATATATATATATATACATATATATGTATATGTAATGTATATGTATATACATATACATATACATATATATATATATATATATATATATATATATATATATATATATACATACATATACATATACATATATATGTATATGTATATGTATATATATATATATATATGTATATGGCCAGTCGCCTAAAGAGATACACAAGGGAGAATGAAGCCAGAAGGATAAACCGGCTCTTCTTCACCCAACCAGCTAGTGTACTCTCAATGGCAGGGTAATAAACAATACTGAAAAGGCATATGGGAAAGAGTCTCAGGTATGAAAAACTGGACAGCACCAGGGCCTGACATGATCCATGCCTACTGGCTAAAGAAGCTCACTGTCCTCCATGAGCGACTAGCAGCCCAAATGAACCAGCTGCTACAAAATGGGACTCACCCTGAATGGTTAACTGAAGGGCGCACAATCCTGATCCAGAAGGACCCATCAAAGGGCTCAGTCCCACCCAACTACCGACCAATAACCTGTCTCTCCACAACCTGGAAGCTCATGTCAGGCATCATAGCGGCTAAGACAAGCAGACACATGGATAAATACATGAGCACGGCACAGAAGGGCATTGGCGTAAATAGCAGAGGAGCCAAACACCATCTCCTTGTAGACCACACAGTTGCCCGAGACTGCAAAACCCGACACACCAACTTGTGCACGGCTTGGATAGATTACAAGAAAGCCTATGACTCAATGCCACACACTTGGATCATTGAATGCTTAGAGATGTACATCAACATCAACTTCATTGCAAACTCGATGGGGCTGTGGAAAACCACCCTTGAAGCCAACTGCAAACCACTTGCACAAGTGTCCATCAAATGTAGCATATCCCAAGGAGATGCTCTGTCCCCGCTGCTGTTCTGCATAGGCCTGAACCCCCTCAGCCAAATCATCAACAAGACTGGCTACGGATACCGACTAAAGAATGGAGCCAACATCAGTCACCTCCTCTACATGGATGACATCAAGCTGTACGCCAAGAGTGAGCGAGACATCGACTCACTGATCCACACCACCAGGATCTACAGTACAGACATTGGGATGTCATTCGGACTAGAGAAGTGTGGTCGGATGGTCACAAAGAGAGGGAAGGTCATTCGCACGGAAGGGGTCTCACTCCCAGAAGGAACAATAGCAGACATAGAGGACAGTTACAAGTACCTCGGAATACCACAAGCAAATGGCAACCTCGATGAGGTCACAAGGAAAACAGCCACAACCAAATACCTCCAACGAATAAGGCAAGTCCTGAGAAGCCAGTTCAATGGCAAGAACAAGATCCAGGCAATAAACAGCTATGCCTTGCCAGTAATCAGATACCCTGCAGGAACCCTGCTGGCCAAAGGAAGAGATACAGGCCACAGATGTTAAGACACAAAAATTACTAACAATGCATGGAGGGTTCCACCCCAAATCCAGCACCCTGAGACTGTACACGAGCCGCAAGGAAGGAGGCAGAGGACTAGTGAGTGTGAGAACCACTGTCCAGGATGAAACATCCAAGATCCATAGATACATCAGGGACAAAGCCTCAACAGACAATGTGCTCAGTGAATGTCTCAGACAATGGGGAATAGAAGTTGAGGTGCTGGAGGTACCATCATGGGAGGACAAACCCCTACATGGGATGTACCACTGGCAAATAACTGAAGTGGCTGATATCAGAAAGTCCTACCAATGGCTGGAAAAAGCTGGACTCAAGGACAGCACAGAGGCCCTCATC
This sequence comes from Poeciliopsis retropinna, assembly GCA_010277075.1. Lineage (NCBI taxonomy): Eukaryota > Metazoa > Chordata > Actinopteri > Cyprinodontiformes > Poeciliidae > Poeciliopsis > Poeciliopsis retropinna. The sequence continues at coordinate 25,152,437 of VMRM01000003.1, forward strand.
CTGGCCGCCCAGGAACAGGCCATAAACACCAGAGCAATAGAGGCCCAGATCTACCACACCAGACAAGACCCAAGGTGTAGGTTGTGCAAGGAGGCCCCTGAGACAGTCCAGCACATAACAACAGGGTGCAAGATACTGGCAGGGAAAGAGTACATGGAACGACATAACCAAGTGGCAGGCATAGTGTACAGAAACATCTGTACAGAATATGGACTGGAAGCCCTGAGATCAAAGTGGGGAACACCCCCAAAGGCGGTGGAGAATGGCCGAGCTAAGATCCTTTGGGACTTCCAGATCCAGATAGACAAAATGGTAAGGTCGAACCAACCGGACATTGTCATAGTGGATAAACAACAGAGGAAAGCCGTTGTGGTGGATGTAGCAATACCGAGTGACTGCAACATCAGGAAAAAGGAGCATGAGAAACTGGAGAAATACCAGGGCCTCAGGGAGGAACTGGAGAGGGCCTGGAAGGTGAAGACCACAGTGGTGCCTGTGGTCATCGGGGCCCTCGGGGCAGTCACCCCCAAACTGGAGCAGTGGCTACAACAGATCCCAGGAACAACATCAGACATCTCAGTCCAGAAATGTGCAGTTCTAGGCACAGCAAAGATACTGCGCAGGACCCTCAAGCTCCCAGGCATCTGGTAGAGGACCCGAGCTCAGAGGATAAGAACCACCCGCGGTGGGTGAGAAGGGAATTTTTTTTATATATACGGAACGATCTGAATGCCATTTGTCATTTTGACAAATTACAATTCACACCCCTGACCATTTGGTGCAGATGCATGGGATTTCCTCCCACTGAAGTGAGTGCTTGAGGAAACGGAAAACCCCAGTTTTAGTCTTGTCAACTTCTGATCATTTCAGAAGTGATTCTTCAATTGGAGAAATGTAACACCAGTGTCTGTCACCAGAGCGCAGATTCAACCTCCAGATCAACATCAAAATCTGGAGACTTTTGATTACGTGCAAGTGGTTGCACAATTCAGATCCTGCAGTGTTATAACTATAGCAGGTGTTTATATGTACAAGCATTCATCTGCTTGGTGTGTGATGGCACGATGTGGCTCCTCCGCTTGTTGAATAATAATTCAACCAAATGAAAAGTAGATGCAGCTGAAGAAGTCCTAATTAAAAATAGGTAAAAATGACGGAATTCTTTACCCTGGCAGTCAAAATGACAGACAATGAAAAAGTATATGAACACACAGACATACACAGACCTCAGTGCAACAAGCTCCTGTGAGAGAGTACAGGCTTTTCGGTCGGCAGAGTTTAGTTTGACTTCCAGAGCAGCCTTGTCCTTGGCAAGCGCTGCCCTATGTTGGGCAGCTGTCTTTACAGCGGTGGTCTTTTCTGCTAGCTCCTTCCTGCATGCACACAGTTCCTCTTGTAAAGTCTGCATCTGCCTGTTGACCTGAACATGGACATTCACAAATAGAAACCAAATCAAACAAACTTTTTTCACACGCAACAGTACACAGTTCCATGCATTGCTACACGGCAGACTCAAGGTTTATAAATTGATGCTCAAATCTCAAGACATTTTAAGGCCAATTTCCAAAAACTGATACCAAGCTTGGCATTTCGCTAAAGGGAGCCAAAAGTGAGAAGTATGGGTGAAGTATGTTTTTTTTTCACATATTTGTTAAAACTGACCCTATATTGTGACAATATCTTTATGAGACAGATCATTTGTGAGAAGACTTCCTCCCTGACATATTATTGTCGCCTGTCGAAATGCACCGCTCCCGAGTCATCTTGAGCAAAAACAGCCAATCAAAGTCAAGCGGAAGGTTGTAGTGTTGTCAGTCAACCTCATGTACCACATTTAGCTGCTAAATGTGGTAATGGAGAAGAAACAATTTACCATTGCAGGAAAGCCATTTATCTGCAGTCATCAGTGGCTATGCTAACTAGCCTGAGCACAGTGATGGCATAGTTACTTTAAAAAAGTAACTTTAAACGGATTACTGATTACTCCTTGAAAAAGTAACTTAGATTACTGACTACTTGATTTGGAAAGTAACTAAGTTACATTAAAAGTAAATATGTATGTGCCGGACATTTTGCCCATACATTTGTTTACTGTCTTATCTGTTGTTAACATGCGGTAACTAGTTAAGAATACTGATGTTGCCACCAATGTTACATCTCTTGCTAGGCTAAACCCACCTTCTATAATCACTGTAAATTAGTCATGCTCACTGTTGCTTTCCTATACTTACAAGAAATCTTTCTCATCACAAGAAAAAGACCAAAATGAATGAGCCGATGTTAGCAGCAGCAGGGACCAAGATCCAGGAGAGAGTCTAACTTGGTGACAAAAAGATATCTATTGCAGGGAGAAACTAGGCAGGTATTTCAGAATTACTCTCATTCACATTCCAAAACATTTTAGCTTAAGCTGTAGGTAGAATATGGGAGAAGGCCATGAGTGGTTTATACTTAATTATTTCATTTTTGTTGTGACTTAACATCCTGCTACCTTGTCATTTCCATGTTGTGTAATAATTTGATTACAGGAATGCCGTTTTACTGAACATTCATGTTCAGTGTTACCATTTAACACTTAATGATCTAGTTACTTGCCCAAAAGGTTTAGCCTTTGTTAGTATTTAATTTAAAGAACTAAAGTCGGTTCGCTGGTGCTAGACCGTGGCTATTAGTGATTATGTGTGTTTTTAGCCCCTAAAGAGTGGTGCGACTGAACGTGAGAGGATGATAAATCACTCAATAGTGAAAAAAAATTCTAAAAAAATCTAAAAAATTCTAAAAAATTCTTCTGAGATGATGGTTACACCCCTGTTGGGTACAACAGAGGCACAACCCTGTGTTCAAACACAAGGTTCAGTACGATTTCAGTATGTTTCAACCAAGAGATGTAAATATCTATCCATTCATCCATTGTCTGTGCCTGCTTGTCCTTAAAGAAGTAAACAAAATATCTGAAAAATGTTGGGTTTTTATAGATATTTTTTACTTCTTTGTCCCCTGGCCCCTCTACTGTTAAATAATTAAACAATATGTTCTAGTATTTCAATGGCCACTTTAGAACTGTCCAGAGATTTAATTTGATTTTGTAAAACCACGAGAGTCGTACAACCACTTCTCGTTTGGCAATTGATAATAAAAACATGTTCAGGTGTGGAAACATCTCTCATTGGGGAAACCTCTCCCAACGGTGGACAGTGCCAGTGTATTGTTTTCTGCTTTAAAGTCTCCCACGGCATTTGGAGCTGGGCGAATGCTACAATCCTGCTTTATTGTGTTTCATGTCAGTAATTAGAAAACTGTGGAGAGAACTAAATTCCCTATTGCTGCTGAAAAATAGTTCCCATATTGCTTTAGTTTGGTTTACCCATCTCTCTTCATCGTTTCTGTAGGTGAAGGATAAACCGAAATGTTTCCAAATAGCAGATTTTATTGATCATGGGGAGTCCTCATAAAGTTGTGTGGTAGAATGCAGAGTTCTGAACATTAATGCTCTGCATGTGTACAGGCTTCAAATGATGATGTATCCCTTCGCTATATATGCAAACCAAAAGATTTGTCATAAGCCTTTGTTGTTTGTTTTTCTTTCTTCCTTATTTACGTTTGAAAGATTTCACCATATTAAGTTAATTTCCCTGTGTTCTTTATTGTTGGAAAGTTGTTGCCATTGTGTTTATTTCTTGTATTGTATTGTGTTCCCTGTGTCGTAGTTTATTCTCTTAGATCTGTACTAGACTTTTATTGTGAGATTATGTCACTGCAGTGAAATCTGAATTTATTGGAAGCCTTTTGGTCTGCCAACAAATTTGTCCACATCTGTAAATGTGTTTTTATATATATATATATATATATATATATATATATATATATATATATATATATACTAGGAAACTCGTATTTATTGTGGAAAAATAAAAATGTTGTACATCTTCTGCTATTTTCTCGGACAATATTCACAGACTCGAGAACAATGGCTTTGTTCATTATGTGAACAAAAGCACAAAAACTTTTCTAAGTTGAATTTATTTTTTTTCCAAGTGGCCTATAATTATTTCAGTTATGTTTAGGCAGATATTATTATTATAATTTGACATTATGTAACAGTAACTACTCTAAAGCAGTACTGAAGCAGAATGTTTACAAAAGCAAGAATCGATATAATCTGGTTTTTAACTAAAATGAGCTCACATTAACCAAATATTATCGCTGCATTCCTCTTAGCGTCTCCTTAGGTAAATATGAAAAAGGATGAATTACATGTTATGGATGAGAGTAGCAGCCAGTGAGGAGATGAAGCAAAAGCACAGTACTCTAGAGGCCACACAGGGCTTGTTTTATTTAAGGTTGATTTATTTTTTGCAGATAGGTTTCCTAAAAATGTTTGGATGGAATTTGTCAAATTGTTTAGGTTTGTTAAACTCTGACTGGGGATCAACAGCTCCAGGTATTACACTTAGAACAGATAATAAATCAGGAAGGCATTCTTTTCATTCTTTGCAGGACAAAACGGCGATATGTTATTTAGGAAGAATGGGAATACTTAAGGTGTTAATTTATCGGTGCTTTTGGAAAACCTCTGCTGGGTATTAAATGTCTATCTATTTATCTTTTCCAGTTCACATTTGTTCCTGAGTATCCTGTGGCTGTAATCTCCCAAGTCACTCATAAAACACAGCAGACGAGCTCCAAAGAAAACTCTACAAAATTAGAAAATAATAATAATAATAAGAAGAAAAAAAAACGCTGTATGAGCTCCTATACAGTTTTGTGTAACAAAAACAAGCTGCGTGAATGTGATGAAAGCTATTAATAACGTAAGCACAGCTCTCCCAGGTAGTGGGAGCAAGGAGGGGTGTGAATGACCAACAAGCCCTGACCTCCGATTGCTTCTTCAGGGCCTCGGCTCTCTCCCTGTGCAGGAGGCTCAGTTCCGCTTCCAGCTTCTGGCAGAGCTCTCGCAGTAGAATGTGGGAGCTTTCAAAGGCTTGCTTTTCAGCAAGCAAGTTCATCATCTCCTTCTGCGCTCGCGCCGCGTCCTCTCTGGCTGCCGCTTGCTTCCCTTCAGCTTCACATCTGCGTTCGCTGAGCTCCGTTTTCTCACCTTCCGTCTGAAGGAGATGGAAATTTTGCTTCGTTCGCTCTGCCACTCATCGATATATTTGCGAAAATCCGCAGAGACTGACCTGAAGAACAATGCGACTAAGCTCCACCTTGTCTTTGGCGAGACCTTCGCTAAGAGCAGCCAGCTTAATGAGAGAATCTTTAAGGGTAGAATGCTGACTCTGCAGTTTGATCAGAAGGCTCTCCTGTGCAGCACTGTGACACTCCATCTGTGGAGTCAATCATTGTTACAACAGTCACGCAAACTTCCAAGAGCCACAAAAATATCGACGGTAAACATTGTGCTCTCACTGGCAGAACAGTTTACCTTGCTTAGAGCAAAAGAAAGGCTGGCTTTGTCATCCTCCAGCATCTCCTTCTGCAGAGTAATTTGATCCAGAGATTCCTTCACTGTAATCAGTTCCCTCCGCAGATCAGAGTATTTGCTCTTAAGATCCTCCAAAGCTCGTTCCCTGAAATATAAAATATATCAAAATGTAATTCTCACACTTTTTTTTCGTCAGACTCCTGATCATGTAAACTTTTCTGTGGTCTTCCATTTTTCCTCCTTTCAGCTCCACACTCTGATATACCAGCGGTCCAGACGTGGGTGGTAACTAGTTCTATGTACTCCGATACAGTTACTTGAGTAATTTTTGGAGGGAAAATCTACTTTTGTGAGTACTTTTTTAACTCTGTACTTTATACTTTTACTTGAGTAATTTTATTGTGAGTAAAATTTCTGGAAAAAAATACTTTTTTTATTCTTGAGTAATTTCTAGGACAACTGCGTCTTACTTATACCTGAGTAAAAAACATGTTGAAGTAGTCATACTAAGTTTTTGGTTATTCTACTTAATCTATGCTGCTATCCATCCTCTAAACTCAAACATTTGAAGTTTACTGACAATGAATGTCATGAGACTGCAGTCGAGAATAACTGAGAAGATTTTCTGCTATAGTGGAAAGATCACAGATCATCAAGAACAATGCACCAGACTTATATTTTTCTAGCTTTTCTAGACACTCAGACACTTTGAGCATCTAGAACACTACCAATAAGGCAACACCAGTGGGACACAAAGGATTCTTGTTCTTCTCGAAACCGTTTTCAAGCTGCGTATCACCACCAACCACAGAAGGGTACAGTGTCATTTTACATTGTGTCGATGGAACAAAATAGACACAAACTACACAAAAACACCGTCAACGAAGCAATGAAAGCCTCTTGAGCATTGAGGTGAAGTTTGATTGTAATTTAAAAATGTAATGAACTTCATAAGTTTTCCAAAAACAAATTCTACTCAAGTAAAGTACAAATTCTCACAAACAGTACATAAGTACTAAATTCACTTCATTACTGCCCACCTCTGATCACATCTGTTTTAAACCCATCTTCAATAACTAGTTTCCATTTCCATCTCTCCAATTTTCATCCTGTCCTCATGTGCCTTTTGTTTCACTCCATTTCCTCAACCTGTCCTCTTTTCTTTCTCACTTTCCGTCATTCATCAGCTTCTGAACGTACTCCTCCCATCTTCTCAACACTGTCCTCGCCTCTGACTGCACTTTCATCACCATCCTTAATCACTAACTTGCAGCATGTCCTTTTCAACTCAATCTCTCTCGCCTTGCTAATTGACACAAGTCTTTTCCAGCTTGCTTTGTTTCCAGCAACTCCCAAAATCCCAAAACCTTGAAATATCTCCACATAAGAAAATTGAGAAATCGTGTTGCCTTATGCCAAACTCTTGCATTTATTTCATTACAAAACTTCGAAGAGCCGAACATTTTTTAAACTATATCATGAAAATACTGTAGGAGAAAGGCTACCTGTTAGGAGAAGCGTTTCTATAAAAATCATTTAGAATTTCAACTTTCTGACATGTGCTAGCGATCTGAGTTTTAACAACATGACGTGTGAAATCAATTGGGCTTGACAGGATGTTTGTTACGCAAAGGTCATTGTTTGAACTCGAATGTACCCTCTGCAGGCTTCTGAGTGCTGGCGTGACAGCTGCGTTTCCAGGTCCTCCCTCTGCTGCCTCAGGAGGTCTCGTTGTCTCTGGAGGTCCAGTGACGAACTCCTCAGTACATCCAGCTCTGCTCGCTGGGAGTCCACCTCCTGCTGCAGCCCGGAACGCAGCTTCTCCAGCCTCCCTCTCTCACTGTGGGACACGCAGAACAAGGGCGGCAGAGGAAAACAAAAGAATGAAGTAATCCGGGGTCACAGAGGACAAGATTAAGATATATGCCTTTTTGCAAAGCTGTACAATATGTGCAACATTAGTTTGGTCCTTTTTTTTTTCTTGCAAATACTCATGGAATCCTCTGGGTGGTAAAAAATAAAAGGAAAAGCTGCTTTATAAAAGTTTACCTGGAGAGGAACTCCAATGTGCAGAGACTTTGGTTACTTTCTTTGAGGCTTTCCTCTAGAGCTTTTTCAGTCTCCTGATGCTTTTCTTGCATTTCCTGGATCTTCTGCTCCAACTTGGCCCTCTCATCATTCTTCTCCTGAAGTTGCTCTTTAAATATATCCACCTGCTCCAGAGCTTTTGTCAAACGGGCACGCACCTCCTGTGTTTGTATGCGAATGAATCATCATTAGTAAGAAGGACTTGACACAACATTTTTATAGAGCATGAATTTGTGATACCTGAGATTCTTTCAGATGCTTAGAAAGTACATTCTGTACAGCCATGAGGGTGCTGTTTCCTGACGGAAACTTGCCATGGGGTAGTGAGGCGGACATACTTTCAGAGTCAGAGTTCTCACCCTGAACCAACTGGAAATTTAGAAGAATAAAAAAAAGATGTTACAAAAAAACAATCTTCTTTAAAAAAAAAAAAAAAAAAAAAAAGGTTGAATCAATGTGAATGTCTGCGTTCACACAGCAGGTAAATGAACTTTTCTTTCCCTTATGCCACCTATGGGAGGCCGTAAAAGGGAAGGATCGGCCCAATTCCAATCTCCAATCTGTCTCGGTACTAATTTGTATACATGACTGATTGTTTTCAAAGTGTCTGCAGTCTGAAGAGGCATTTTCGACTTTTACATCATTGTTGTGAGACAATGAGAAAATTATGATGATGAAAGTAAAAAAGAAGTCTGTGTTACTTCCCTGCACCATCTTGATAGGTAAATGAAGTTCAAGGCATATATGAACCATGGCTGCGAGACCAACAAAAAGAAAGTATATCCAACATTCTTGACCGATGTGCAAGAGAAATGTATACCAACAAAATCGCTGCTGTCAGGATCAATCCGTATGAGCTAGATAATGGAGATTTGTCCGACGACATGGACAAGCTGCCTCCGATTGCCAACTCTGACATAATTCAACACTAAGTGAACACAAAAGAGTGCATATACCTTGGAGGAGCTTCCTTTGTTTTGTTATTAACTCGTGACAGTATTGTCAGCTCCCACTGCTGAATAAACTTGAAAATTAATCCATAAACAGCTCTGTCTACTAGTACGTCCATAAAAAATGTACTGATGTACGATGTATGTATGTTTTGTATGAACATAAACTGTTCATACAAAAGTCTTGTTGCGTTCATTGTATGTATGAACAAGGAAAAAAAGAAATCAGTAAAAAATAAATAAAAAATTGGAACTGAGAGTCCAGAACTGCTGTGTAAACATAACCAATGTCATTCTCTACTGACCTGATGTATTTGGTATAAAATGTGTTGCAGGCCTTGAACCTCAGTGTGAACTACTGCCATCTCTGCGCTATCTTCTGCTCTCATCATCTCCTAAGCAGGAAAGCATTTAGGTTAGATAAGTAACATGCATGGGGCAAGTCTGACATTCCCCAGATTGCAGCCCTCTAGACTAGGAAGTTGTGGAGTTTATCAAGCCTGCAGTACAGACTCAAGCCAATTTTAGCCCTTATTACTGCCCGTGTATTTGCCTCCTCCGGAGTCCTACCATCTTCTCCAGACTCACACGCATGGTGTGAAAGCTCGCATTCTTCTCAATGTTCTGATTCTGGAAGTGGTTCAAGGTATCCGTCAGCTCCAAGAGTCTACTTGATCATTATACAAACGAGAGACATACAAATAAATATAAAACACACACACAGGTACACGCCCACACACACACGCACACACACGCACACACATCTCCTTAAACACTGTACAAATTCAAAGATTGGCATGTTGTCCTCCTTTAATACCATCAACACTATCAAATTCTGCACCTGAAATTGTAGAATTCACAAAGACCTTTGATGATCATATCAAAAGCAGCTTAGATCAGAGATGTAAAGACACCAACATTCTTGGTTGTCTCCTATTTGAAGTGTTCAGGAGAGAAAAAAACGACTGAAACAACACAAGCTAGAAGGAAAAAGTCTGCAGATGACTGTTACTTTTTTCGGAATAGATTCAATGTGAGACCTTCATGTTCTACAAACTCTATTTCTAACACAGTTATTTGATAAGAACCTTAAACTGATACAAAATGCAGTTTCGATGAAGAAAATGATCTCCGATGATCCTCTTTAAGCAATTAAAAAAAATCTACAAATTGAGGCGGCTGGTGACACATTCAAGCTGGGATAGAGGCGCATCTACCCTTTTTTTAGTTTACAGATACATATATTTGCAAACTAAAGCAAGCAACATAATCAATTATATATATATATGTATATATATATATATATATATATATATATATATATATATATATATATATATATATATATATATATATATATATAATTGATTATATATATCAATTATATATATATATATATATATATATATATATATATAAACCTTGAGGAGTTTTCAACCAAACTCCTCAAGGATTGTCATGCATTTATCTCCATCAACTCTGGCCAGCGTACCTAACCATGCTAAGGAAAATGATTCCCACAGCATGCTGCTTCCACCACCATGCTTCACTGTGGGGATGGAGGGTTCGGAATGATGAACCCTCCAGGGATAAGATCTAGACATACTTATCTATGTCCTTGAGCTGCTTGGAACTTGCAGAGATCTTGACCATAAAAAGTTTGGGCTTGTAACCTGATAAAGTGAAAATGATCAACTGAAAATAAAAACACAAGGCTAAAAAAGAATCTGTATCTTTTTACTCGCTCCTGTCTCTTTGAAATTCCACAGACATGCACGTCACAAATCCCATGAAAACCATCACACATGCTCTACTTAGTGCCTGATTACAGCAGAGGATGTTTCCTCTCTCCGCTGAACAAAGCACAACTCAAAGAACAATGCATGTATCTGACAAAAGCAGATGGGATCCTGCGACCACAAACTTTACGTAAGATGTCTTCATTCATCTGAAACCAGTTTGTGCACAAACAGCTTTAATTTCTAGGCTACCTTCTTGAGCAGTTTCAGGTCACATTTCTGGATGTGGTGGGTAACTGTAACGTGGCTACATGCATCCCTGTGGAATGACAGATTCTCCTACGTTCTCACACTGCACTGCCTGAAACTTGAAGGTCACACACATTCAACAACGGTTTCCAGCTACGGCCTTGTGGCGCTCAGTTTTTCCCTCATACTCCCTAAATTTTTCTCCGACATTACATCAAAGCTTTTAATAAACCTTGGATGAGCTGTGACTCATCTTTCCTTGGAAAAACTGAGTTTGTAGACTAAGCAGGATTGGTAAATAACGATACTGAAAAAGATTAGATTTGTGTTTGTGTCTGTTAGAGACTCAAACAGATGAGCAAATTACAGATTCCTGTTTCTGCATTTTCAAGAATATTCTAGCATTTCTGGGCTTTCGAAAGTTATTAAGTGTAATGTAACTGCTTTGAAGAAATACGGCTATGTAGAAAGACTGCTATAGCTTTACCTTGAGTTCAGTTCAACTTTCTCTGCATCCCAGGAAACCTGAAGCTGCATGGTCTCCTTCAGCTTGTCCTTCAGCTGCATCTCCAGTGCTGACATCTCCGACCCATTCTTTTCTGGTATTCTGGTCTCCAAGTTCTGGCACGTAGCATGCAGCAATTGACTAACAGCAGCACACTCACCTCGCATGTCAGACAGAGTCCTATTCAGAAGAGTCATACGATTATGAACATATAAAAACTGTTGAACTGATATATGGCAAAAACAAATTCTAACCAGGTATTTTTAGTCTAGTTTTCAGAGCAAATGTTTTGGTACACTTGAAATAAGACAAAAGTAAATTACAAGTAACCTTGCTGCAAAACATAGGAGCAATTTTGTATTTGCAACAGAAATTAGACATAAACACCTAAAATGTAGTGCTTTTGCAGTGCAAGGACAAATGAGCTAAACATTTCTGAGCCAGAAAGTTAATTTAATTAATTTCTTTATCAGAGTAATTTTAAACTGTTGCAAATCATCTGATGAGAAACAGCGACTATAATGAGCAACTATTATTAAAGCTAAACACTGTCCTGAACACTTATTATGGTAGTTAAATGCTAAAGGGCTTTCCAGGGTTTCAGAGTTCAAATTCTCTTCTGATAGATGATTTTTACAGTGAATAACGACACTGAGCCACCTGTCCCAGTTGAGGAAAGAATAAGCGGCGGGGGTGGGGTGAACGCTCACCCTGATGACCTGCCCCGCTTTGATCCTTTGATCAGAGATGCTGTTGCAGTCGTGAGAGTGAAACACAGACGGGGCTCTTCGCATGCCCAAAAATTGCTGGAGAATTTCTGGCTCTGCGCCCCACTCACCTGTCAGTGAAAGTCTTTAGCTGGGTGAAAGTGCTCCGCAGGGAGGCGGCCTGGCGCCACAGCGCCCTGACGCGAGCCTGCTCACGACTCGACCGGGAGGCGCACGTCTGCAGACACAACGCCGGGGTCTCATGAAGAAAAAAACCTGCAGTAGGCTTGTGGCTTGCTTACTGCAACGTTTCCATTTTATTGTCATCCCTAAACACATGCAAACGCTGGAACTCCTAGACTCGCCCTGGCACGTTTACAACTAATTGGATTTCCCTCAGTCCACAGATGTAGGACATTTTACAGCAAGGAAAGCTGGATTGTTTGCACAATTTTTTTTCCCTCCCTCTAAGCAGCTGGAATGTTTTCACAGGAAACAACAACTAAAAAAAAAATAGAAAAAAAAAATGAACAGGGAATGAGAGTAAATTCAAGAAACTGCCGATGAATGGAATTCCAACCCCATGTGAACTCGGCAGGAGTTTAATTGTGCAATTTTTCAGCACTAAGGGGTGAACTTGAACTTTCCCTTTGCCTTTTAAGTTCAAGCCCTTCATTTAAGTGCTCCCTCCCCCCACCTCTTTCTCTCTGCGCAGGCGAGTATGAAACCACTGAGCATCTTCGCGGGCCTTCCTTAAGCTCTCCATTAGGCCCTTGTTGACAATGTCTACCTGGTCCAGTTGTTCCCGTAGCAGAGAGTTGACTTGGCTTAAGCTGGCACTCCTGCAAACAACATGTCATATCAAATCACAATAATAATAAAAAAACACTCTCTTGAAGCTTCTCTAAGTAGAATAAACTTCAATCCACTAGGATGTCACTCAAAAATTTGCCATTCTGGCTGACAATGCATCTAGACAACAAACATATGTGGCACTGTGTCAAGTTACATTCAATATCAACCAGGTCTGACAGATTCCAAAATCTTCACACAGTTCTCCCCCACTCTGCCCACGCTGAAATAATGAAGCCTGCCACATGGTTACTCCTATATTTAACAGTGTGAGAGGCGGCCAAGTACACATTTGGCTTTATGGGATGATGCAATGTTTACATGGATGTGAAATGTGGGGATGGGATTACGTTTCAACGTTGTGTGTGAAAGCTTCGGAATTACATTTAGACTTAACGTGCACAATGCTTTGCAAAACTATTCATAGCCTTTGAAGTTTTTCCGCTTTTGTGTTACAAATGGAAACTAGTCTGCGTTTTATTTGAATTTAATGGGATGAAGCAACATAAAGCAATACATAATTGTGAATTTGAAAGAAAAGCAATGTTAGTTTTCAATATTTTTTTTACAAACACATAGATGTCCATGTCAAGGTCCATTGCCTCTCGGCGGAACACCAATATTGTATGTAGTATTTTGTCGTATACAATATTTGTATACAAACAATATTTGTATGCAAACAATATTTGGATGCAATACAACATTGCATCCAAATATTGTATGCAATATTCTTATCGCATACAATAAAAATAAGACTTTTTTTTTATGCAACCAAATGTAAGAAGGAGTAATATTTTTAGGCAATTTAGATAAGGAAAAACCAGTTTATGTGAGGTTTATTTAATATCAGGCATCGTAGTTGCTTAAGAAATAGAGATGTAACTATGTTACAACTACTGCTGATGTGAAGCATTTGAGCATGTTTTAAATAACTGAATGCATGTTACTTTTGAACACAAAAGCATGAGGAGTTTCTTTATTAGGTAAAGCAGAAAGTGTCTGTCACTCACCGGCTTCGCTCCTCCTGTAGCAGAGCGGTCTGTTTCTGGATAACAATGTTAAGATCTTGCTCAACATGCTTCTGAAGCTCAGCTGAGTCCAGGTGGGCCTGCAGAGGAATATAAAAACAAACTAACCTTTACCACTGGCAAACTGGTAACATTTAGCTATTTGGCAGCAGCTAAAGGTCTGCTTTTAACTGACATTTATGGAGAAACCTTAATACCGTACTGGTCAGATTACTTATCTACATTCACTTTGGTAGATAGACTGCTGGGACTGACTAAACTAAGTAAATGTGCAAACCACTTTTTAAATCGTCATCATTTATTGTCCTAAGTGGAAAATTAAGTTTGCAACAGGTTCTCCATAAATTACAGAATAATAATTAAGGACTCAACTAATACTAGTACTCATAACGGTTTGCCTGAGAACAAAAACAACTGGAACATACAAAATATATTTGATAATGATTATTCTTGATTTTGATGATGGCATTTTACAAATGCAATGTTTATTGTTTTCATAAGTGGTTATTGTGTCATGTTTGTTCATGTAAAGCAATTTGAACTGCCTTGTTAATGAAATATGGTATACAAATAAACTTGACTCACCAAAAGAAGGGACATGTGTTTCAAATGACTATCTAATCATAGGATTTTTTTTTTTTTTTTTTTTTTTTTTACTCTTTGTTTATAAACATCTGCTTTTGGGATCTGAGATAAGGCAACATTGATTTTGATAAAAATTGTTTTTTTATACCAACGTCCCAAAAGTGAAGAAGTAACAATAAATGGACGCATACTTTTTGTCTTACCCTGAAGCCTAATCATAGTCATGGTTATTTTAAGACAATGCAGCTGTAATGATATCAAGCAAGGCATTTCGTATCGTTTCGCTATCTGCTTACTGTCAAACAATTTAATATGCCACATGATCATTTGAAAAACACTCAGACCATGTTAAAATAATCAAAGTATTTTGCAAATTAAGTTTCCATGGTTATCCCGCTTCTAAATAACCCCAAATGGCATCTAGGATGTATTTCTACTTAAAAGCGATTCATGGGTGAATTAGACAGTTTCATCTTTTCAGACTCCAGGAGTTCTCCGATGCAGTGTCTTTGTTATGGTGTTGTGGTGGAGTAGGACCTAAATGCAAAAGAGGCAGAGGCGGAGAGTTGTTTGTGAGTAGTTAATAAAATAATTAAGAACAAAAAATTAGAGGAACACAGGGAGCCAGAGCACAACAGAAAAATAATAGGAGGAACCAGCAAGGACTGACTGAGAATGAGTTACTATACTGGGAGCTTGATTACTGAGTAAGGAACAAGATGGCTGATAGAAACTGGTTCCAGGTGTGAAGGGAGAGAGTAGAAGGCAGGCTGAGGAGTGAGAGAGAAAAAATATGGGAACTTGGAAAATGTAGACATTAAGAATAAACAATTAAACTAGAATCACTACGAAGTGAACCACAGTAAAGTAGAATAAATTTTTGCGAAATGTGAGACATAACTTTATGTTCTTCTTTTTCTTTACTTTTTCTGAGGTCAGAAAAAGTAAAGAAAAAGCAATCATGTCATTAGATATTGGTTTTTCTGCGTCCTCCTGGTTCAGTTGTCAGTGCTTTCAAAGGGATTTTGTTAGGTTGACCATTCCTGGGAAAGTTCATCCACTCTTCCGTGTTTTCTTTATTTGTAGATAATGGCTCTCACTTGGATCAATTGAGTCCAAAAGAAAAGTTCAAGACTTCTCACTTGTTGTTAAATGTATTAGATCAGGGCATGTTTTTTGAGTTCTCTTGGCTAACTTCATGTCAGACATGCTGTTTTTAAATGATTTCTTGTTTCTATTGCTGTGTTCAAGTTATTTCGGAAGTCTGAGCTCGCAGGTGGGAATGATGTAACGTGTGTTGAGAATGTTCTGGTTGCAAATAGGAAAATAGCGATACTACAATAATAAAAAATAATAACCAATAGCAAGCCTGTGGTGCAGCCAGTGAAATGGAAGTAAGAAAAAGTGTGACTTATGTGACACTTAATTAATGACTTAAGAAGTGTGCAGATAGGATTCAAACAGCATTACAGTAAAACATAAATTATTCATGTGCCTGGAAAGTCTAAGTTTAAATGATTTTTAACATTTTTAACCAACATGTTTCTTCTGAATCAAACATTTTGAAGTGGCACAGTCATCATCAGTCTTGAATACTTGAAGCTTATCCCCCAAAAGAAAATACAACTGAAAACATGTCAAAAGTTGGCCAGTAAATGCAAGGAGGGTTTGACTGCTACATTTTTACTGAATAATTTGGGAAGTTTTTGACACCACATGTTATTTAAAAAATGATTGATTGATGCCTCTTTCTCCTAATAAACATTTGAAAACATTTTTTTTTCTTTTGGAGTTAAAATTGTCTGATAATTTCTTTCGAAGCACTAAAATATCACTGCACTTTTTTATTAGGACAGTAGATGACAGTGTCATGAAGATGCAACAGAAAAAAGCACAAATTTTTAAAAGAGCAAACACTTGTACTCAGCACTCTCTTCCTTATCTTTATTACTAAACCTTCATTTACCAAGAAATTTAAAAATCTGATTTTTTATTTAAAACAGGCTGCAGTTAGAAACAGAAACAGTTAAACTGCTTAATCAAACTAAAATGTTTACCTCACAGATGAAAGCAACAACAAAGCTAACTTTAGGCAAACGCAAAGCACACCAAACCATTGTATTTATCAAGGAATTTCAGTCAGTGAACACAGACACATAGACGATTGTATGTTGGTGTCAATATGTGATATATATTTTTTCATTCAATGCATTTAAAATTATTGAAATATCCTTCTACATCTCACAGTAGTATCTCAGAATCTCTTATGTATCTTAAAATCCCGATGTCTTGTAACCCCTCAACCTAATACGCCTCAGCTCCCTCTGCACCACCCACTCTCTGTGTTGGTGCCAGACACCCTGTCCTCACTAATAGAAACCACATGGCCCCAGAGCACTACAACAAGCTGTGTGCCTCCAACTGCCCTTGCTGACTCCTCATGTACAAAGAGAGGAAGAGATTGAACAAGAGGGAGACCCCTCCCCTTCAAAACACCCCAAACTACCATCTAAACCTTTCAAATCAGCCCCGAGACCCCTTCACCCCTTTCTCTACTGTCTTCTGTACCTTGTCTCTTCTCGGGATGCTTAATCTCTCCAGCAGGCTCCAAGAGAGCCAAGACAATGGTTTCACTGTTCGACACTGGACTCAATAACGTTGCCAGCATTATTCGCACATTTTCATATGCCCTTTTTAAGACATTTACGCTACAAATTACATTAGGTGCTATCACGCACTTGGCCCGAGGCTGAGCTGTTTCTCTATGAGGACCCAGAGAGCAAAAGAGCAGTGTTTACTGCCCGTTGTTGAGGTGACAGCCACGGGGAACGGGTAGGGAGGAATAACATGGGCGGTGTTTGAAATACACAGAAGTTCGGCAGCTGCGGTTGAAAAAGGGACTCCTGGAAACAACAGTTGTGTAAAGAGTCACTGATTGTGCGTGTTTTGGAAAAGCTGTAGCAATAACATTGACTTGCTGACAAGCCCACACTTTATATATGTACCTTGAATAGTTAGGATATTTAATTCAAGAATTACCTTCTGACTTTATGTATTTGAGGTGTTGGAACAACATCAAAAAGAAGATTGCCCAATACAAAAGAGAATAAAAACATCGGGAAAGCAATCAGTTAGTTCCAACAAGACTCAAAAACAATCTTAAAATAATCCAGCAATGTAGTACCCTATTAACTAAAGTACAATAAATATATAAAATTAGGCTTTGCTTGTTACCACCATGAAGGGATATAAAAGCTTTAAAAACTTATGGCACACCAGTTCTGCAGTTTAAAGTCATTTTTAACGAGACGGGTTGTTTTCTTGTTGCTTATGACTCAAGCAGGCAGGGAGAAATGGTGTTGAGATGACTTAATAAAAAAAATAAAATAATCAAATGAGAACTTACAACAGACACACAGAGGGTGGGAGGGGCATGGCAAGATAACCACAGAACATCAATAAGGACTGACTGAAGATCTAGGATTACAAAGCAATGGTTACTGGGTCAAGAAACAGGAGAGGCTCAATTATCAGAATGAGTCATTTTTGATTGAGAAAAACCATGAAAGGTCATGGTCTGGAAACTAAAAACGTTACAAAGGTAAAAAAAAAAAAAAAAAAAAAAAATTATTTTACTAATCAATAAAAGGCTAAAAAAAACATTTACATGTTTCTCTCAGCGCAGGAAGCAATCCTAACAAATATGAAGAGAGGGAAGTATATATTTATAACGACATGAAAGGCAGTTTTACCATATCCTGTTTTCATACTGGAAACATTTAAAGGTGAAGTATGTAATTTTTATTTAATATTATGTGTTTAAAGAAATGCGACAGACTGGCGACCTGTCCAGGGTGTACCCCGCCTCTCGCCCGGAACATAGCTGGAGATCGGCACCAGCAACTCCCGACCCCATTAGGGACAAGGGTGAAAGAAAATGGATGGATGGATGTTTAAAGAAAAAAACTAAAAAAAAAAAAACATTTGTTAAAAAAAATTTTTTTTCCCCTCCAGGGGCCTTTTAAGACTGTAGGCTGACACAAAGAGGGTAAGGAGAGGGGTCTGGGAGTCGAACCCGTGACAGCCGCATCGAGGACTCAAGGCCTCCAAATGTGGGTCGCGCTATTCCCGATGTCACCACAGCACACCCTATAAATCTCAAAAATGAGATTTTTTTTATCTCATTCATCTTAGCTCTCTGAGAATAATTTCTATCAAATATCACACTGGCAACATGCAGAAGTATAGATGATTCTTCTTATGGCTGTATTCTATGCTGTTGCATTGCTGTACTCTGTAAATCTCACATTACTAATTCAGCCGACTGTTCCAAGTGTTGCACAAGGTGCCCGTTTTTTCCATTTGAGCACCTGCCCCCCCAAAATGTCTGTGCGTGCCTCTGGTTACAAGGATTAAACTGGAACAGTAACTTCCAGCTTAATACAGGTTTAAGTATTCTTTGTATTTTGCACACCTCCAGAAATTTAAGTAGTGAAAACAGAATGTCTGGATGCATCACTCAGTTCCACACCGGGTGGGTCATGGAGTGCAAATTGTCAGGAGAATTTCTCAAATCAATAGCATAAAGAACGTTTTGTGCACTCGGTGACCAGGTATCCTCAGCAACTCATAAAGGTCTCCGCCCTAACTCGGTGTGGAGGGTTGTTTGTCCTTTTTCATGCACGGCAGCACCAGCGTGTGAGCGTCTTGCCAGAGCCTCGCCCCAATTCCACACACCACAGAGATGACGCTTTTTTATGGTTTCTTTCCCCCTTCGGCAGTAAAGCATGAGGCCGGGGCTGCTGCAGATTAGCCATGCTCTGTGCAGGAAGCTCCCAAGGGAGGGCGCACTAACGGTCCTCCGTGGACACCATCGTTTCACTTGGTTGTCTTGCATCACTATACCAAATCCCCCCACATCACTCGATGAGCGTGACCTCACTGTTTCTCACAACACACCCGTCAAGTGACGACTGTAAAGGCAAAAGAGAGAAACCAATAATCTCAGCATTCCATCTGCCGCGATGCAGGGGGGCTTACAGGACTTAGCGGGGGCCCAGAAGTGTGCTTGCCGAGCCCTAAGCTATTTATGATCCGCTTCAGAGTACAATTAGTTTTGAACAGCCTCGACGGCTCCCTTAAGTGAGCTGAGCCCAATCCCATGAGGTCACCAAGTGCCATTCTGTAATAATGTTCAAAACACAATTCATACAAAAACAGCCCCTTAAGTCATGGTGTGTTTTATGCTGCCATATGTTAGCTAGGGTTCCTTTTACTTTTTTCATTCTCATGCGTCCTTTTCTTGAGCGCAGGACTCTTAAGGTCATTAAAATGTGGTTTGTGTTAGGTTTTTATATTTCTTGATATTTATGATTTGTGCCACTCCTTGTATTGTCTCTTTTGATAAATATTTCAAACAACATCAAGGGCTAATCCTGCTTTGATTCAACTGCCAACAAGCAACAAGAGAATCATTTTAAAGGCCCTTGTGAAAGCTTTGGTGTTTCAGCCAAAATGTTCTGCCTTGCCCATGTGGAAGATCAAAAAAAAATAAAAAATCCAATCCATCGAGTTAACAAGTCGTGATTACAATATTCTCTTAAAGATCTGATAACGGTCCAGTTTATCTAAACACTGAGCTGGGTTTTATGAAAAGAGCAGATCTGTGAAGCTTTTCTAATTTCCCCCCCTGTCCTCTCCAAAAAAACAAATCCATGGTTTTTTTTGTTGTACTGCTGTTTCCAGGGACACTCAGAAAGCCATCAACAACATCGGTTCCCTTTCTTTCTGTGAGACTCTCTAAGGGTGACATCTGGCCGAGGCTCGCAGTCGGCATGCGAAGGGTTACAGCTGCAATCGTTTTCTCTGGCTTGGCTTGAGCCCAGAGGCTTAATAAAGGGAATTAATGGAGTGCACTATCTGTCAGATTCCTAAACACAGCTGGAGCGGATGTTCATCGCCCCCAAGCACCCCGAAGAACTTACTATCCTACTTGAACAACATAAGCCCCTTATTTCTTCCCCCATATTGTCCCCTGGGTGCTGACTCCGCAAAGGAACCCCAGCTGATTGTGAAAGCTGTTTATGTATCATCACTGACTATAATTACACAATGTGGGATAACAAACAGAGAGAGTGGAAGGGGAAAGGGGCGGGAGGGGGCCACTGTTATGAGCATATCAAAATACAGTGAACTTTTTGGTCATGCATGGTAACAGCTGCGGTAATGATGTGCAAGCGGTACAAATAATCAATGTAAATGTGGTGAACTAATAATACGTGACGCAGACTCATGAGCACGTGGCCAGTGAGCCCTGTGGCATTTAACACGAATGGCCTCAAGCTGAGACAATGCGATGGAGAACCCACACGGCCAGGCCATCCACTCAAGGTTTCATATGTTTTAGACATGTTTAAATAACTAGAAAGTATGCTAAATGCTTGACTTTAAAGTCGGGTAAGTTGAGAAGCCTAATGTAAAAGGCTATATGTTCCACCGAACAGCTTTTCATAACAAAGTAAAGCTTTTAAGCCTACTCTCAGAGAAGAAGGTAACTTATTTTTACAATTCACATCGACAGATGTTTTGGACCTGTTCCAGTCGAACTGCAGCCCAAATTAACTGGATTGATAAGAAAAACAGGCTGGAAACATACGGGGGTGGCAAGATGAAAGAAGACAGAGAACATTTCTAAAACTCGACTTTATCTACTCCTGTTTGGCAGGATTCTTCTGAAGAAAGAATTGGGTAAAAAGATTCTTGAGAGCCCTGGGCAAGTGGCAGTTGGTGTCAGAGACAATTAATTTAGAATCATCTTTATCCACCTGACTGTAATGTTGCAGTGTTTTGCAGGTAGTAGGCTGCTTCGTATGAGAAAACGCACACTGGCATATCTGCAAAAGAAACACACAGGATACAGAAAAATCAGGCTATGCAATAAACAAACTGGGTCAAGGTTTATCCTGGCTCAGCAGCAATTTTCTGGGGTCACCAGAGATCAGGAAGAGTGACTTACTAGGCACATAGGAATGCTTTCAGAGTTCAGGTTTGAGCTTAGCGGTATTGATGTAATAGTTCTCTGACAGCTCAAAGACCGGGGGAAAGCTAGTGGATTTGTTGTGATGTATGTTTCCAAATGGTCACAATTTTTACAGCAGATAATTGTCAACTGGCAAATACCAAACCTCAATACTGTCTAGGTTCTAGAAAGCCATGTTTCTAACAAAGACATGGCATTTAAACATTTTGTGAAAATTCTGTATCCTTTAGCTTTTTGGGGATAAGCTAAATGTGGAACTCTATACCACGTTTACAGTTCCTCGCTAACATTGTCATAAACGTTTCCTAAAATCTGAATTTTATGTGACTTCACAGGGTGGCAAAAGTAAAGCAAAATAAATGTCATTAAATAACCTGTTTCTAGGGTTTTGATGGGAAACAACCAACATGTAGCAAACCTTGCTCTGGTGAGATGACCTAAAATGCGATATATAGAGAGAAACTAATACTGCGCATCACTCTGAACACACCGTTCACACGGTGAAACATGGAAGTGACTTCATCTTGAAATAGGGAAAATCCAATGACGAATCTGTCGCAAGACTTGAAAATGAATGTTTGCAGATGCTCTCCATCCGGTCTGACTGAACTCGAACTATTTTGTGGACAAGTCAGTACATGGATGTACAAAGCTGTTAAGAGGCAAACCCAAAAACTCCTACATCTGTGATAGCAGCAAAAGGTGATTATACACAAGGTGACTCTGAGACTTCATACAGCCCATTTTCAGAAAATGTGAAAACCATATACCATTTGAAGTTATGACCCATGTAGTTTGGCCTGTCACATAAAACTATTAAAATACATTCAAGATTGCAGGCGCAACATTACCAAGTGTGAAACAAATTAGGAGTATACATACTTTACAATACACTGTATAAGATTATGCTGATCTAACTAAGATCAGATAAAAGACTGGCAAGAACTAACCTGGACTTTTTCAGAGTTAAAAATAAAAATCAACCTTAAGTTTTCTAAGACTCAGCAATTTTTATGTTATTTGTTTGGCTCTATTTATTAGAAATTCCTACCAGCATAGAAGCACATCTGGAAACCAGCCAGAAACACAGTGGGCAGACATTACTGCACATCTCTGGGCTTTTTAAAAACTACTAAATCAGATTCAAGGTTTAGCGTCATCGACAAACATATGAAACACTCGGGTGTTTTATTTATATGTAGCATTGTTAAAAGCCTTCTAAAAATACCAACAATATAGATGAATGCATTTAGATCTGCTAACTGCAATAGCAGAATGAGGGTAGTGTTGTCACAAAATAGGTGCTTTATACCCAGTGAAAAACGATCTTTTTCTTCAATGGTCTCAGGGGAGAAGGCCAGTGACCTTCATAATTTTCTTCCTAAACAGCTGCCGCTACATGGAGCAGCAGCCA
The DNA here is from genome assembly GCA_010277075.1 of Poeciliopsis retropinna. Lineage (NCBI taxonomy): Eukaryota > Metazoa > Chordata > Actinopteri > Cyprinodontiformes > Poeciliidae > Poeciliopsis > Poeciliopsis retropinna. Next base: position 25,175,018 of record VMRM01000003.1, read on the forward strand.
TGGGAGGCAGTGAAGGGAGACGCTAAATATCAGGAGCAAAGGGGGGTCGGAGTCTACCTGAGCAGACCACAAGGAGACCCTTCATAACCCGTTTGTTTCTCTTACTTGAACTTATAAACACATGTATCCTGACATATTCTCAACATAGATGCGCAGATTGTACCTTTACCACATTCAATCACTCGCATAAACATTTAAAATATGTTAATTTGCATAAGTGCATTAATTAGAACATGAGTTTGTTCTGAATTAATCCCTTCTTTGATTTCCCACAGGTACAAACAAGCTTTAATCTTCTATTTGCTTGTTCATGCCTAAAAGGCTTTCCCTGTTAGAGGGAGATGTGCTGCAGTGATGTTTACTGTGATCATATTTCCAAATGCATTCATTTGCGACGAGAGTGGAGGAAGAACTTCTAATTTCAAATGAGAAATGTGTAAATGTGTAATATGTTTTAAAACAGCTCTTAGCATTTATCTACATAGGGAGAAACACTAAGCCAAAACAGCATGGGTACACTGAACACTAAAAATGCAAATAACATTCCACAATTTAACCTTGGCCTAAAAAAATCCTTGCTCTCTTATGTTGCTCCTACCCTCTCTGTGAGACTGGTTTGTTTGACTAGTTTCTGGTCGTCGTCCATCTGGCCGGCAGAAGAATGCTCCTTCAGGGCACCGCTCTCCTGAAGCTTGCCAACCTCGACGCTCTCACCTGGGTTGGAGAAACAGATCCAAGCGTATAGAGGTGTCAGGCTTTGCATGTGACGGTACCTGACACAGCAGCGTGAGAGGCAGAACTAATGCAACACATAATCAGTGCTTTTGTCTGGGAATGACAAGTGAAGCTTGCTTTCCTACCAGCAGGCTGTTCAGCAAGGTTGCGGGCGATGATCTGACAAATGCGAGAGGAGATAGGGATAGGAGTGGCTGAAGATTCTTCTACATTCCCTTGAAGTGTCAGACTTCTGTCTCCTGAGCTGCTGTCTGACTGAAGCAGAGTCTTCTCCAATTTCTACAATGACAACATTATGCCCAACATATCACTTAAAGGGAAGTATTATGTGTTTTCCAGGAACATATTTCCATTTTGTGGTACAATCAGGTAACTGTTAACTTCAGTTATTAAAATGCTGTATACTTTAAACATAACTTTAAAAACAATTTACTTCGCAATTTAATGCCTTGAAATTGGGCCTCTGTCTCTTTCTGAAACTCCGCCTTCAGGAAGTCATCACTGCATGGCTCCTCTATTAACCCTCCAGCAACGTTTTTCCTGGCCTTTCACTGAGAAGTAGACTGTATAATGAGCTGAGCAGATGCAAGTTCCACCAGATTGTTTGCTCATTGCTGCTGGCTAGTCTGAAGGGGCTGAGTGGGGGAGGATGAAGGGAGGCTTGCTCTGTGAAGTGGAAGCTTGGAAACTGGAGCTCTGAGGAAGATTTACATCTTCTAAGGCAATGCTAGGATCACCCAGGCCTTTTGCACAGCTGAACGGTTGCCCCGGTGATTAAAGGATTTCTCAGACATGCAGGAAATAATCAAATCAACACTCCAGGTATGTTTCTGATGAGGGAATAACATAACATGATGTATAACGTTTGTTAACATGATGTAAGCTGAAAAAAGGACTGTGGAAAAACCAACTCATTAGTATTATTAAATTTTTCTTGTTAAATGACTTTCTAGAACTTTATTTGTATCACTGTTTGTTGCTCAAGACAAGTTGACAAAAGCATTTTTAATAGAAGTGATGCATATTAAAATCTACAGTGTCAAATTTGTTTATGGAGTCCAGAGGTAATATTACACTCCTAAATACTTCTCCTTATGCTGTCTGAACTGGAGCACCTCAGTGTGTTTGCTTTACAACACATTAATCATTCCAAATGATGCTCTTTCAACAAAAGATAAACCTAGTAAATGTTCCTATAATTCCTATATTTATAGGTATAAATTACATTTATAAGGGTGCCACAGTGGTTAGAGCAGGCGCCCCATATACAGAGGCTATGGACCTTGACGCTTCAATGCCCCTCCTGGGTTCCTATGCCGAAAGTCTTTCCCTCCTTTTTAAGGGAAAGAAAAAACAATATCAGGTACTATCCAAAATTATTATAGACAGATTTACGGCTAAAATGATTTTCTTTCAACTAAGGAGTTAATTTCTGCCAAGAAATTAGATGGTTATGCAAAAGGATTATACATTTTTTTAAAAATACATAGATTTGTTTTTTTGGAAAGAGGCATGTTAAAATTGATTTATATTCTTCTCTATAATCAGTGTAAAAATATTTATTGGCCTGACATCGATCAAACATTTTTTTCTGATTGCTTCTCAGGTTTTTACATGTTTCCACTGATTTTTTTTGACAATTTTTCTTTGGTGATGAGCTCAAAGTCTTTGAGGTTGGAATGTCACCTTGCAATCTTAAACTCCCTCCACCGATTCTCTTCCAGATTCAACTCTGGCTCAGGCTCTCCACAACATAGATTTTATTTCTATATTTAAGTCTAAAGAAACATGCCAATAACATCTAAAGATTGTTTAAACTCAGCTTTCTTAGGAGAGTTGCTAGGCAGGTTTCTGTAGGCCCAAAGCTGACGTGCCAAGCTCTTCTGTGAATTCAGGTCAAACTCCTGCAGGCTCTATTGACCTCCCACTGACCTTCACAGCCTCTCCATAGATCCCTTGCATCTAGGCTCCCAAACTCCTATGATAGACTACACTTCTTTAAAACATTACTTTAGTTCATTGTTGTTCAAAGACTCATGTTTCTGCACAGCTCTTTTAAGGTTCTATCACAGCATTTAAGTCAGGAAGGTGTCTGGACTTTGACTGGCCCATTGCAGTAGTTTGCTGCACTCCCAAAATGCCAGTATCTGTAAAGATGGTCACACTTGCTAAAATTCAATTCCATAAAATAAATAAGTTGCTTCCCAATTCCTATGTAAGCAGTTAGGGTGTTTTACACACACATCTTTTTCATTTTAGGTTCACATTTTGTTAAAAACAATAAATAAATAGTGAGACCATGGAATATTTTTTGGTACAATTATCATTAAATTATATTGTTTTAATTATATATGCTTATAAGAGAGGATCTACTTTTTATTTCCCATGATAGAGGCAGTACTCTTGTACCTTTCTGTCCTATAAATTATACTGCTTTTTCACCCTAACAGTATTATTACCAAGTTTTTTTAAAAAAGCATTACCCCGGCATGTATATTTTATTATTTAATTTCCCTTTGGGATTAGTAAAGTACTTTTGAATTTGAATACAGTTAAGTCGTTTAAATTATACCAGGTTATGAACTCAATTAAAGTGTTCACATTTAGAAATTTAGGAGAGAAAAGGCTGGAGTAAATCCAAAGAAAGGAGGAAAAGAAAAATTAATCAGATAAAAGATTGCTATCATAAATAATCTACAACTAATGATAAATTAGTGAAGCAAGTTCATACTGGATTCACACTAATGCACACTGCATTGGATTCATATAGCCAGGGCTAATATCTTTCACCCCTAGTGATATCCTCGGTAACACTGAAAACTATTTTACAATACGTACAGTTGTGTTTAAAATAATAGCAGTACCACATCACTAACCAGGTTAAGTGCTGGATATTTCTGGTAGAAACAAGCAGAGGCTGTAGTTGAATAATAGAAAACCAACAGACTCTACGGTCATGACATGCCTGCTGCTGATTCTAAGTAACTGAATCATCAAGTTGCAAGGGACGTGTTCAGAAATATTAGTAATGTGCAGATTAATCAATTAGATCATTCATTCCATGAAAAAACAGGCTCCAAACAGGCAGCCCTTATTTTAGGACAAAGTGGAACATGCTGGTTATGGTGCATTCCTCTGGGGTTGTTCCACACATTGTTCATAGGAACAGTGTGCTACGATTAAAAAGTTGATTGGCGAAGGTAAAACATAAAAATGTGCAGAAAATAATAGGCTGCTCTGCAATTTTCTCAAATGCTTTAAAACAGAAACTAAAACTGAAAAGACACGAAAGAAAATGGAAAACTGCCATTCGAATGGATCAATTATCCAAAATGGAAAAGGGATCATGTTGATTTTTGCCAAAGAGGAGAAGTTCTAAGAGTGGGGGAAAACTATCAATAAACATACCAGCGAGAAAACAACATCCAGAAAAACAAGACTGATGTTTCAGCCCAATCATCAGACCCCGGTCCAATAATTAAAAAAAATACTCCAGGGGTGACATCAAACCTGCTGTTTCAGAGGCAAAATAAGAAATTGCAGAGGAATGTTGGAATGTAGTCAATTTGTCCTGAGCTGGAATACCTGTTAGCAGTTGGTCGACTACCGATGTGAAACAGAAACAGCTGCTGAACTCAATTCTTCAGTGATTTAGAGGAGACCTGAATTTTCAAGTGTGTTTTCCCAGGTTTATACACAGTAAATGTCTGACTTCTTTAAGAGAAAAGCAGACACCGTCACATTTTCGAACAACTGAATATTTCTTTCTTTTCCAGGAATGATAAATTAGACACAGATTTCCTCAGACTTTGTTTTGGAACTGAACATGCAGTGTTCCCAACACACTTGCGCTTTAGAAATCAAAGATTTAGAGTTTATACTTTTGAAGAAACATATCAATGATTGTGAATATAACTGCAGACGTTTCATAATGGTTATGCCAATACAGGCAAACGAACAGTCATTAAACTATCTAATCATTTTGGAACCGAATACAGAAACTAACAAATAATTGCCTAAAACTATGATTGACCAAATAAACTCGCCATTAAAATGTAACTATTTTTTGTTTGTTTCTACATTATCGGGCATTTTAAAGATGGAATGTTTAATTATTGATTAATAACTGTTTATTTTTTAAATTTCATATGAAACAGCTCTCACATATTATCATAAACAAGCTTCAAGCTAAAATACCAGACATGCTATTCCCTTCGAGAACGTTAGAGTTCTTTAATTAGCCTAATTCTCCTCACCTGCGCCTCTTCAACTCGACAGACCTCTGCTAACAAAACATGACGCAGTTTAAAACGGTGAAGAAGTGTCACGTTACCGACCTGAATCACAGCCTCCAGTCTTGGTGAGTGTCCATCTTGCTCCCGTCGAGAACTCATTATAAAACGGTTTCCAACTTCAGCCATTAAAAGTTTTATATCTTTAAGCGTTCAGTAATTTGTTTGCTTTAAAGTTAGCTAGCGTTCTGCTACAAAACCCTGGAAACCTTTTGAGAATTCATGGCTTATTACAACAACAACAACTTATTATGCCATTCACATGGAAATAAGTAGGCTCCTTCTTGAAAAAAAGCAAACAAACAAACCCCCTCATCCCCGTGAAAATAAAAATGAAAATAGTTGTAGGTGTTAAGGTTAAGAAACTTTAGAATCAACTGAAGCCACGGCAAAGCTTCCTAATGCCAAACAGTTCACCATGGTAACCGCGTACAAGCAGAGTTGTCAAGGTAACAGAATCTAAGCTTTGTTGATTCCACTGGAGGACTGCACCCGCTAGCCAAACCACTGCATACCAATGGGTTAATAATTAAACGAGACAATTACAGCAACGTGTTTTGTACTTTTACTAACGGAAAACATTTTTTATTAATCCCTTTTAATTTATAATAGTTCATTTGTAGCAACAAATATGAGTAATGACACTTCATAATAATGCTCAAAGCAGACGCTTTGAAACAATTTCTGCAAAACAACAAAACATAACATAAAAATATTCACTAGTACCATAAAACAAAAGAGGTCAGCAGTCAAATACATGAAGCAGAGGCTAAACACCTGTTCAGCACTAAAGCATGCATTAATGCATTGAGATTTCCAGAGGATTATGTGGTACACTATTCTTGGCACAAAGGACATCCTCTGACTGACTTGATACTTGCACTCCACCAATAGACATATGCCGGGCATGTCTCTCTGAACTCACTCACAAAACTGAAACAGTTAAAGCCGTAATGATATCTATGTCAAATCTATGGGTGGAAGTTCAGGCCACTGGGATGGGTCTAGGAATATAGTGGATACTCCACTGTAGAACCAAAGTCTTGGGAGGAAACATTCCACATCCCAGGTGTTGGATGCTCGGTTGTAAACCTCCACTTCCACCCCATAGTCGCCCTCCATTCCTTTCCAGTGGCCGCCCGTGACATACAGCTTTCCATCCAGGGATACGAGGCCACCATTCTCATGGAGCATGTGAAGAAGCTGGACCTGGAGACAATAAAAAGTCAGAGCTTTGACTGACACTAAAGGACTTCAAAAGGGGTTCTGCTTTGAATGTTGTTTTTATATTTCCATTGCCATGATAGCATCTAGTTTGATTTCAATAGCCCACCTTTTGCCACATGTTTGCCTCTGGGTCATATGAGTAAACTTTCTTTGTATTATCAGCCAACAGGTATATTATCCCATCCATACAGACGGAACGAGGAGACGACAAATACTTGGGGATGAAGGGTGACCCTATACTGATCCAGGTATCTATAATACACAAATGATCAGACTTTTTGTGCTGATTTTTTTTTTTTTTTTTTGCCCTGTTTTTGATTTAAAAATTTGCAGATGAAATTGAGTTGTGTCTAACAGCAGTGATATGATGCTGAAATCCACCTTACCTATGACAGGGTTGTAACACTGCATGGTCAGTGCATTGTACTTCACTGCGCACGATCCAATCACAAAAAGCTTTCCAAAACAAGCTGTGGCCGTGAAGTTGGTCACATATTTTAAAGCAGGACATGTCAATGCCCAGGAGTTACTGTAAGGGTCGTAACGCTCAACCTCAACTTGAGCCGACGTCGTGCCTACAACAGGAAAACAAAAATTGTGGGAATTATATTTAAATAGTACAGCGTGGATAATAAAAACAACTGCTACAACTCTTGACAATACAGTGCTATGCAAAAGCATTCATACCACATTTCATTATGTGACAACCAAAATCTTATTACACATGACCCACCAACACAATAACATAACCTAGCAGCATATAACTGTGAATTGTAAAGAAAAGAACATGTAGTTTTCAAACTTCTTTACTGTTAACAATATAAAAAGTGTGGTGTGCATTTGCTTTCAGTCCCCTTGAGTCTTATTGTAGAACCAACTGCAAGTCTTTTGGTGTATGTCTATAACAGCCATGCACATCTAGAGATTGATTTTTGTCCAGTCACAAGAAGCTCAAGCTAAGACAGATTGAATGAAGAGGGTCCAAAAACATGAAATTTTCAAGTCCTGTCACAGATTCTTAATTAGTGTAGGTCTGGACATGAACTGAATTGTTCCACACATCAATAAGCTATTCACCCATTTCCAAACACTGTAGTTCTGGCCTTATGATTTGGAGTGCTAGAGTCCCCCGCATTTAACAAGCATCCACTATTTTGTGTATTATATAAAAACTAATAAACTACCATGAAGGTGTGTGTGTGTTTTTTTTTTTTATCTTGACAAAAAGTGGAAATATTCAAGGGGTTTGAAAACATTTGTAAAATACTGTGTTCCACTACAAGAAAGAAATGCAAACAGATTCTTAACATCCTATCCCTCCACAGGGCCAGGGGGAATTGAACTAAGGAGCTTAAATGGTGTTTGTCCAACACTGCTAACAGCCGTAAGATAGTAACACAGATAGATATATTTTCTCACCTCCGATTACGTAAAGCTCGCCATTAAGTGTTGCCGACGTGTGGTTTGTCCGGGGACGTATCATTGGTGCCACAGTAACCCATCTTCCCTCTTTCATGATGTACTTCCAGGTCTCTGTGGTCGACCATGAGTTGGTGTTCAAGCCTCGTGAGCCCCCTTATCGCACAGACAAACGCACTTTGTCAAAAGCCAGCTATAATAACCTGTTTCTTGAGGGAGGACCTCAAGCAATTTACTCAAAAAGTTGTAGATGTCATTATTTTCATCTGAATGTTTGTCTTTTGTTTTAACATCTGGTGCTGAACTGACCTGTTACATAAACATCATTGTTTAGGGTCACCATGGCATAACCCCACTTGTTGGGATTAGGGAAGTTAGGCAGCTCATGCCACTTTTCTGCAGGGAAACAAAGAATATTTTTTATAGAGGCACATTCAGACATTATGGGGAACTGGATAAAAGTCTCCATAAATAAAATAACACAGTAATGAAATAATGTCTAAAAAGTATGAAGGAAATTAGGCAAAAATGCAAAATGTTCTCGAGAGCCATTAAGTGGTCATTACTTTGCAGTCTGCAATGAAACATAATTTTTTTGGCAAAACAATCCATTTGTGGCCGATGTCATTTTGCCTTGTCATGAAACCAGAAGTCTTAAAATGGGATGCAGCAATCTTTTCCTTAAAATCCCTTGAGAAAAATCTAACATGCCTTCCATCAACAACCGCAATAAAACACTCATTTACGGAACTGAGAGGATGATCCAATTTTGTCACATCCAGAACATAGCTCTCCAAGAGTCGTTTTCCTGTCAACAGCACAGTTAATGACCGCCGATATCTGCCAAACAGTTTTAAGGAATCCGACAGACTGTTCCCAGCAAAATTTAAAGTGTTAGATTCTGAAAGCAAGCCAGTGTGAAATGTAGATAGTTGTATACCCCTACTTGTCTTTGTGTTGTAGAAGGCACAGTTCTTGGATGGCAATCTTTGAAGTCTTGGGTCTGTGTCGTCATCCTCGTCTGAATCGTTATCATCCTCGTCATCTAGTGAACGTCCTCCCATCACAAACAGTACTTCTTGCAAGTTTGGTTGTGGACTCTGAGAGTTTAGTCTTGTGGAATATTCTTTTGCCAAATCTTGCTTCTAGAAAGATAAAAGTATCAAGGGTCATTAGTAACCGAATGCCATTTTGGGAAAATATGAAAGAGAGGTTAGATACACTCACAAACCTCTCTACAAACTTCTTGAATTGCCTCCCTGCAGCTAGGGGAGGCCTGGACCAGACTGTCTTTCAGCAGGGTGTCGGTCAGGTAGCTTAGGCTGAGCAGAGACAGATGTGACAAGCTGAAGAGTTCAGGAAGGTGGCACAGTCGGGACTCTTTCTGATGCCCAACCCATTTCAAGATGGCTTCCACGCGTGTGCACTCCGAACGGATTTTCAGTCCTTCATCGGACAAACAAGCTGTCAGCCGATCTTTCCCCAAAAACAGAAACTCCTCACCCTGTTGCACGGCCTCAAAGGCCTCTAGGAGGAAGGCCTGTGCTTTGGCCACAACTTCAGGACAGCCGTGGATCTCTCCAAACTCCAGGATTCCCAGGCAGTTGGTCTCGTCGATCTGATTCTGCAGGTATCGACTGCACACAGCTCGCACTGTCTGAAACTGTAGTTGGCTGGAGGTACAAATCAAGCCCTCCACGTTGCTCTGGTTTATTGTCAGTTTGCCGGTGTAGGCAAAGTCAAGCAAGCAGCTGAGGATGTCGGGATCGACATCCTGGAGCTCCACACGAGCAGCAATGCTCTCCACAAAGTCCCCTGAGAACATGGAGTGGAAATACATGCTGCAGAGGGCCAGAACCCCTCGGTGACAAGGGAAATCTCTTCCCCCTGCACTCAGGGTCACATCCACAAGTTTGGGGTGTGAACAGAGCAAACGCAAGCCTTCCAGGATGCTCTGAGAATGGGAGGACAGGCAGAAGTCCAGGTCATCCACGTTGCGCACCATGATCAGCCTTATCCCAAAATCTAAACGTAAACTCTTCTGTCAGCAGATCAGCACTTTTCTATAAGTATAAAGGAAATACAAGTAGAACTGATTCTGAAATGCCACCAAAACTTTTTCATTTTTGAAAACGAATGAAGTGCAGAAACATTTTTTTTAGCCACTTTTTCAGGATAGCTTAAAAGTTTTAAATAACTGCATCATACAACTAATAAAGTGCTCGTCACTATCTTTGGTTAATCAAGCTTTCTTTATAAACAATTCCAGCCACTACCTATAAAAAAAGCAGATTTTTGATTAGGTCTCTCTTTAAAATTGAAGCAATATAGTTAAGCTTTACTCTTGTCATAGTTCAAACAAGAGTAAAGATTAAAATAGTCAAAAGGTGACAAAAACAGAAGAAAAACTCACCCAAGATGGATCGATTGAAAATGAGGGTTCATCCTTGAATCAAAACACAAGTATCGCAACCAAGGCTAAGATCAACATGGAGTGGGCAACATGGCAAATGTTTGCTAAGTCACTGGGGAGGACTGGCTGTCCGTCTGTTATTTTTAGGACTGAGTGACGCTGTGCTGAAGTCAGATTGCAAACAACAAGTCTCAGACCTACAGCTGCTGCCAAAGGCACATGCTCTGCCGGAACGGCCCTGGGATCTCCATAAGGAGATAAATGAAGCAGCGCTAACACGTGGAAGTTTCTCAACATGATCATAATGGTCTTCTGAGAAAAAAAAGCAGAACAACTTACCCCAAATGACAACAGGTTATCTGAAATAAAAACTCTTTTGCATCAGAGTTTTGTTGATGTTGTCTGTTTGATACCTGAGATTTAATGTTAAGTTACAGATAAAATATTACACATACTACTGAAATTCATTGCTGTTTAATTCCTAAAGCACAGTCCAGTAAAACTGTATAAAATTTTTACAAATTAGTTCACATCCGACAATATTGAACAGAATTAAAGAAAACATGACAGTATCTGTCGTAATTAAAGAAACCACAAAAAAAGTTTCCTCTCTCAACTGCAGATCATGTTTTTTAATAGAAACAAGTTACTTTTTACTACAAAGCATAAAAAAAGTAAAAAGATACAGTAAACTACTCAAAATCAAAGATCTCTGCCTCTTTCTCTTTCCAAAAAGCAAAACTGCGATCGATGTATTGACATATTTCTTCATTGCTGAAACTGGAAATATCAGTTCCGCCAGAGAGCATGTTCTCATCAGGCGTAGGTGTTTGAACAATGACTTTAGGGATCTGTCTAAACTCTGGGAGGCTGGGTTTCACCACATTTGACGCGTCTTCAGATTCACTCACAGTGTTTCCAAAAAATTTCACTTTAATGTCCTCAAAGCCGTCCTTCCACTCACGGTTCCCAGCCTCAATGTCCTGTACGACTGCCTTGTGAAACTCTCTGATTGTCTCCCAGGGGAATGTCCCCAAACGGTCGAAAACCTCGAAGCACAGCAAGTGCCTCATTTTCCTTTCATCCACAGGGAGATCCAACTCCAAGATGTGAAAGTAGCCCAGCATGAAGAGATCCAGGGTCAGGCTGTCGTAGTCGACTGGCACCCCGTCCAGACGAGGTAGGAACTGCTCTGGGGAGAAGAGGGCCTTCTGCCTGTGGAGCCTGTGAAAAACATCACAAGACTGTTAAGGACTTACAAATGTTTTTCTCATATAGAAGTGCTGTTTTTATTTTCAATCAGTAATTTAACATAGGAATACTGCTTGTACTGCTAAGGGCATAGGTCATGATTTCAAAATATTTTCTTACAGTAGATAAAAGTTGAAGTGTGAGTTTTAAAGTCATATAAAGAATGACAGAATGATGAATGATCGTACTATATCGGCCACCGTCAGCATGAAACTTGATCCATTGCTTTCTCCAAATGGTTCAAGATTAGATCAATTTGGAGAAAATGAAAATGTGGAATAAATTTGCAGACGTTCAATTCAATGCATTTAAAAAAAATATTAGCAGCTGAGAGCATTTGTATTCCACATGGTGCCACATCTGTTTGTGTCTTTCTGAATTTCTGAACTTTGTTACACTGTAATCTAGCCAAATTCCCAAGATAACTGCTCCCACTTGATTTTTTTTTCTTTTTATTATTTGCTGTCATCAGACAGTAAACCAATTCTAAAATGATGGCTGGAGAGCATCATACTAAAGACAGTATGTCAAATGCTACTACACCTCAAAACCCCAGATTTTTATATCACCCCAGGCCATTCTAACAAAATCACTCGACTCATAAGTTAAAGATAACATGCAAGTCATAATTTGATCACTCAGACCCTCCTTCTGGTTAATAAACCACAAGATGTTTGCATGTGTGCCGCTCATTCATGCTGATGTCAACCGCTGTGTGGTTAAATGAATGTGCTGCTTTCTCAAACAAGACCACACAAGACATCTCTGGCAACTGCACTCAAATGAAGGGAGCAAAGTTTTCTTTTTTTTTTACTTTCCCCCCAAAATTGCTGATGTGTTACAACAAAAACAGCTAGATGCAGAAATGTCATGATTAATTATTCTAAAAAGTTTAATGTTGTATGCTAAAAACTGTTTTGAAAGTTTGTCATGTAGCAGAAGTAGCAGAACTATTTCTTCTGTTAATACTGCTATTGCTGCTACTAATACTGCTACTACTAATACCACTGTAGCTACTTCTCTTACTATTAACACTGCTAATAGTTCTGTTATTACTACTATTACTACTGCTACTAATACTATAATTAGGAGTTCTGATGCTACTACTAACACTAGTATTGCTACTAATTCTACTACTAGTAGTAGTACTACTCTACTGCTGCTAGTACTATTAATACTACTTCTGCTTTTACGACTACTATTGTTACTAATATTAGTAGAACTCCAAGATTACTACTACCACTACATTTATTTACATTTATTTACCACAGAGCGCCACAGAAAGCCATTTCTGCCTGCTGCAATCAGACTTTACGACGCCCAAGTCTGTGCTAATTGATTCAATTTTTTTTCTGCGCTCATTTATAGGTTATATATTGATTAATATATTGCACGTGATTGCTTGTTATTTATTTATTCATTTGTTTATATCTAGTCATTTTGAACTCATCACTCTTAGGTATATATATATTTTACAAACTTTGTATTTATTACCTAAAATGGAGTAGCTTTCAACAAATAAGCAATTTCCCCTTGGGGATCAATAAAGTATATTCTATTTATTCTATTTTCTAATATTTAGTAGTTTATTACTAATAATAACCTATTATGACTAGGTTATTATGACTAGGTCATGTTTCTCAATGACATAATAGTCATTGACATATTATGTCATTGACTATTATGTCAATAGTCAGTGACTATTGACTATGACATAATTAATAATAACCTAGTTATTATTACAGTAATAACCTAGTCATTGTTGTTGAAGGTATTTTCTGCATCGATATGCGCTCCTATAAACTCTGGGATAAAAATGCATGCTAAGTGTACAACAATTGTTTTGATATCTTCAACAGTGTTTAAGCATACCCTCTAGGTGTCACCAAATGAGTGAATAATTAGAAACATGCAAGTCATGGGGTCAGCCTTGGAGCTAGAGTAGGTAGGTCAGATATCTGGGTGTATATATCCTTGAGGTATGAAACCTATATGGAAAGACCAGAATAGGCAGAAAAGCCAGAAGATCTCCTGTTTCCAGTTTAGCTCCAGTCAAACATTTCGAAGAATGCATCCAGGGAAGAGCAGACCAAAACCTAACTTACTGGCCCACTGGTCCTAGTGCAAAAGTTCCGTTTGTGGTTGTAATGTTACAAATCTAAAAAAAAGTACGCTTTTAAGGACCGGTACCATTGAAGAATAATTTCTACTGAACACTGGGGATGTTTTTATGTCATCCAGCCTTACCTGCGTATCTGTCTGGAAGGGACGCTAGAGATAATTTTCCTCCAGTTTCCCATCATCTTGTTGACGGCACTTCTCTGTTTAAAGAAATGTCCCAGTGAACTGTTCATCATAACAGATTCGTCACTTTCTGCGCTGCTTCTTCGACCAGAACCATACTCGTCATGGCTGCCTGGGTCTCTGTTGCTCATCTTCCTTTCGACCGCATCCCTGCTCTTCAACGTCACTGCATAGGCAGACTTTTTCCAGTGACCTAAGAACAGGACCACTATGCGCTCCTTTCTAAGGCTGATTGTTTCCTGAACATCCACGACACTTTCGTCATTGTCAATACCAGAGTCACTGTTCTGGTCTGCTTCAGCAGCTGGTCTCAACTCTCTCAGCTGTTTGTCGAGGTGTGCATCTTCAAGCTGCGCGGAATGACAGAACGTGACAATTTCCTCTTCGTGATCCAACAAAGATGTGTTCTGTTTCTCGAAATTTGACCTCAAAGTCCTCACGGACACTCCGAATTGATGGATTTCGTCCTCGATGCTCTCCCTGCGCACCCTGTTGGAGATCTGTCTGTCTGGTGCCTGAGAAAACACAGTGATGAGTTCAGTGTTGGGCATCTTACAGTAGGGCTGGTCTGTCAGGTTGGTCATGAGCAGAGACATGCTTTTTACGATGCCTGAGATCCGGCCACACCACACAGGTAGGGGAACTTGGCTCTTGAAGTTCCTGAACTGGGTGTTGACAGTGATGTTGACTATGGGAGCCGGGAGGATGTTCCTGAGCTCCTCGGCGAGACGGGCCAGCTCCAGCTCATAACCTGCGCAGTTCCTCTGAAGAGAGACATTGGCAATCTGCTGCTCCAGATAGATGAGGTCATCCTCTGTCAGCAGCTCACCAGAGGGTCCCAGGATGGCATTGTGGGCTTGGGAGTACCTCCAGCTGACTTTGGCATATCTGCTCCCATTTTCCTGTAAAAGAAGAGGCAAACAGCAGGCAGATGAATACAGGGGATATTATTATAAAGCCCGTCAAACATTTTAAATGATTTGGCATGTGAGGGAAAACAGTAATGATACAGTAAAACTGTAATACAGCTCTCATCCAAACCTCAAAAATATGACTCGACTCACAATACATTATGTGTGAATGATTTGTTACGAGCAATTAAAAATAAATGGTGACTTTAATGTAGATGTAATGCAGATATAAAACAGCATTACAAAGTCACAGCACAATTTGTGCTTTTCTCATCATAGTCTGAATAGGGTCAAAACCTATTTGTTTAGGCGAAGCAATGAGGAAGATTTAAACGACAAAGACATCAAACGTCCCTACTAATAAAGGGATTAGTGTGGTAAAAACAGATGAAGTATCGGTTGGACCTATTTCTCCTGGGGGCTAGACTTGTGTTTTGAATATGAGCTCTATATAAAGAAAAGACTTACAGTTGTCAGCAGAATTAATTATTACGCACACTACTGACAATACTTGTGGCAGGATTTTCTCATTTAGTTTTAAGTACAGAAGTGGGCAAATCTCTCCAAGTTCAGTAAGAGGTCTTAAAATAAATTATAATTATTTTTTTTTTTACCACAGTAGCATATTCTCAGGCAATTTTTATTTTATGTTTCAAGAAACATCCATAGGAGCAAAGTTATTAGTACCCATTCTGAAAACGGGTACAAAAATCCTTTTGCCAACAGGACAGCGCGTACTCCCCTCCTATAACATTTCACATGATGACATTCTGCAGCTCAGAGCCAGAGATTTTCTGCAGGTCTTAAATCTATGGACTGAGATTGCCATAGAATAAGCTTCATTTGGTCTCCAACAACAAACTACTCGTAATTTGGCCAGATGTTTCTGAACATTTGAAAGATCGAAGGGCAGCTCATTCTTAGCTCACTGTTAGAGTCCGATAGACCGGATAAACTCAGTCAAGTCTCATCTGACTAAAATATAATTTGTCAGTAATTTAAATAATTTATAATGATGACAAACTATACAGGATACATTTGTGATGGTGGGACACAAAATGATTCTTTTCTGACATCACTCAACTAGGTGCCATGTGGGTAGCATTAAATGGCTGTTGTGAAGACTTTGTGAAAAAATATTCAGCTATTTGGTTTAAGAGAATTGAAAGAGTACCAACTATTGTTGCAAATCACATTTCTTTCCCCCACCGAATAATTAAATTCAATGGCATAACGTTTGTGGGTTTTTTTCATTCCCACTGTACTTTTGGGCTACAGCAATGCAAGGATGAATTGATTTAAAGGTTTCTTACACTGTTTTCCAGCATTGTCAGTAAATTTGTCCACATCAGTAGGTAAACATACGTAGATCAGACTCAACAGTTAAAATCACTTTTTTTCTAGTTTTATATCTATTGCACAATGCAATGGCTGCAACACTTGAATAACGGATTTTAAAAAGATATATTTAGATATCATCGACAAAGACTCAAACAGAAGTTCTTTTAAGGGGCTGAAATTAAACAAAGGACACTGGTTTTATTGAAATTGACCATTGTTTCTTGTTTTCTTACTTTCTTTATATTTGGACAAGTCAAATCCAAGCTACATATAAACTAAACTGTGAAGATTTGCTTTGAGTTTCTGCTTTCTGACTTTCTGTTGCAACAACAACATATTTGAACATTTCCAGTCACTGCTGACCAGTTCTGCCCATCAGGTTTGCCAAAGTTTAGACCACTCCAGCCATCATGACATTTCCAACTATAAATAATACTCTGAGACTCATTTTTCCTAGCTTGACATGTGATGCAAAAAAAAATAAATAAATAAAAGCCGCAAGCGGCATTGGAGGCCCTCACAGCAAAGCGCGTCGCCGGCCTTGTGGCGACCGCGGGGGTTCCAGCAATTGAACTCATGCTCACATGCTCCCTCCAACAGCCAGTGTTGAAAGAAGGATTTATCATCTGAAACTGTGGTCCCTGGAGGATTTGTGGTGCAAGGGCACCCCAGAGTGGACAGAAAACAACTCCTGGACTACTTATATGATCAGAGGAAATAGCGACTGGATTCCTTTGAACGGTTAGTTGTAGGAAATGTCCTGTAAGTCAGAACTGCTCTTTGCTTAGTAATAAATGATGCTCTGCTTTCATGTTAACAGCTATTGTCAATTTCATTTAATTTTGTAAATAACTCAAAATGCCGAAGTAGACCTCTTAAGTCTGTTGCGAATGGCCGACTTCCTGTTGGACTTAGACCATGGCTCCAAGACTTTTCTGTAGGTCCTGACAAGATACACATGTGTAGCAAGTTTCATAATTCTGGGATAAAGCATGGCTGGGGGCTGATTTTTTAAAAATATTCTAGGGAGCGCTGTGGAGGAATTAGGCCACGCCCACCAAGTACGAGACTGTGATAAAACGGTTCCACCGAAAAGCAAGTCTCTTGGGGAAGAAAGTTGCAGGAACCTGGTTGCATAACTACTGTAAATTAATACTTTGTTGAAGCCCGTTTGGATATGATTTCAGCATTCAGTTTTCTTTGGTAGGAGTCTGTCAGTATCCCACATCTAGACTTGAACAGAGAGCACTAATTGTGTGACCACAGAGATTTAGTTCTGTCCCTTGGCTAGGCCATTCCATAACTAACTTTACCTCTAATGAAATTCTTCTTTTGTGGATTTGGATGTATGCTTGGACTCAGTCATGCTGACAGTTTTAGCCAGATCCCTGACGGTTTTGGATTTAAACTGCAATGATAGCTTTGTGTGTACCCTCTGACAGTATCCTGTCGGTTGTTAACTATTCAATCTCTAGAACCTTGCTTGTCCATCTCATAAGTATGTTTCATAAGTCATTTTTCTTTTAAAATTGATGAGCTGTTCTGACAAAACAACCACCGTTTTTTTAAGACAAGATTCTTCTGCTGCAGTGCCTCATTTGTTAGGTCCTAATTTAAACAAGCTAAATGTAAGATAACCTTGCTTTATGAAAGAAGAAAAAGACCTTCTGAATAAAATAGATTTTTTGCTGATTGTGGACAATAACATACCTCAATATCTGAACTAGGGCTGAAACGATTCCGCAAATGATTCAAGTACCTCGATTATTAAAATTCCGCGAGGACAATTTATGTGCCTCAAAGCTTCGTTAAATTATGTAGCCCACCGTGTTCCGCTGGATCATTATTTGTGGTGCGTTCTTACTTCCGCCTACGAGTTGTGAAGTGCTAGCAGCATGGTGTTGAAATGTGCAGCGTTTTGGTTTGGGGGAGAAATAAGGATTGTTGAATGTTGTGGTGCGATGGTTGGACTATGACAACTTGCTTTGCGTCGTTACGGTTTTGGAGCGAACGGTAGGAATGGCTCTGAGAGAGATAGAGAAAGAGAGAGATCCGATTTCTCGAATAATCGTAAAAAAGGTTCTTTAGAGTACTCGATGACAAAAATATTCTTTTACAACAGCCCTAATCTGAATTATCAGTGTGAATGTTAGTAGCTTTTGAATGAAATGTCACTTCTGATGTGGGTGATGATGTTACCTTCCTCCTCTGGTCCTCTTCATCCAGCAGCCGCGCCTGCAGTTGCCTCACCATGACCTGCCTCTTCCACTCAGCTATGGGCTGACCTTTCTCATCGTGGGTGGGCACCAGATAGTCAATGTCTGACAGGTTAGCCTCCTCAGTGGGAAGGACCACCATCTTGCTCTGGCAAGAAAGCAAGAAAATGGTAGGACGTGGCGCATAAACACCCTCGTGAATCTGTAATTCCTTCAAAGGAGCCAGGTTTTCCTGTAATATTTTGATAGGGATTGGACCTTTCTCAAGTTGAATATGTGCCGAATGCCAAAAATAGCTTCATAAGATTGCGTTTGCACAAAAATGTGTTCCCAAAAAAAAAAAAAAACCTCTTGGCAAAAACACTTGACATATCTTGGCCTGCAGTGCAGTGTGTTGTTATTAAAATTCGGATGGAAGACATAAGCTTTAAATTTAAACTATCTAAATCAAAAGAATATCTTCTAGACTTGCTCTTCATAAATAGGAAATAAATTTAGAAAATCCTGAGAGTAACAGGAGTGTGCTTAGATGATTTGAACTGTATAACAGAGCGGTGAACTTACCGCTTGTCCTGTAAAAACTCCCGACATCCCTGAATCTTTCAGCGATTTAATGTTTTTCATGTCACCCAGGAGTTTTTTCTCAGCCAGGAGGTTCGTATCAGGAAACGTTGTCTTATCAGCCGAGACACCTCTCTCACTCCCAGCTGCCTTGGATTGATTAAAACCTTTAATAACTGCAAAATAAATCAAATGTACTTCATGCCCTAATCCTTTCATTGCAGATTAAACATAGACACTAAGTATTAAACAGCACTGATCCTCACCCCCACTACTTTGTTCAAAGGGTTATTAAACAAGATAAAGAGAGATGTTTGCCTTACCAGATGCAGCGATCTGGACTTGCTCTAGTCTCCTTGCTGCAGCAGACGGTAACGGAGGCTGAGGGTATCTAGCCTGTGGTGGCTCCTCACACTCAGGTTGCTTGAAAGAGGAGGTTTTAGGTTGTTTTAAATTAGTAATTGTGGAAGAAATGGAAAGAACCTCAGTGTTTACCTTCAAACTATCCATGTGACTGTCTCTGCACTCCTCACTCAGGCTCCCGTAGTAGTCCTCTTTGCTGCGTGAAAACAACACAGTCGGCTTCACCTGGATCTCCTCCTCTGCTGGAGCGAGAACTTCAATGGATCTGTCCGTCCACGAAGCCTACAAGTATCAAACCATGAAAATATGGACAAGAAAACAAGAAAACTACAACGTGGCTCAGATCATAAAGTTAAAGATTAGACTCTAGTCACTGTTGTTTGTTTATTGGGTTACAGTAATATTAATATTCTACTAATGGACATGATCTAAATATCTGGCACAAAGATGAAGGATCAACTAAAGGTCCCATTAGCCAAATAATTTCTCTATTTTTCACCCTAAACTTCCAGATAGTGCTTCTGTAAAAACTGAAACGCCTCTTTTTGTCTTCTGTGTCTTTTAGAAATGTTCCAATCCACTACTTGAGACTGGATTGCATATTATTTTTAAATGAAACCAGACTCTCTGGTTTCTCTCTCCCTCTCTCTCACTAAACTATTGCCTCTGATTGACTGCAGCAACCCCAGCAAGGACCCACAATTTCTGCAGACAATTTCTTAAAATCACATCCTTGTATGCAAGTGTTTCAGGCTGCATGCATTCATTTGTCAATTTATTGACTCTACGTTTTTCTGCACAATCGTGCTACCGTTTACAAAAATCTACAAAGTAAAAGAGACAGTATTGACTGCTTCAGTTTCCTCTCTCTGAGTCATGTAGGATTGTTACAGTACTAAAATTTCCAACTCGATAACAACGCCAAGAAAACTATTCTTGGTATTTTTTATACTGTAGCAACACTGGGTTTTTTTCTGATAAAGAGTAGAAATATATAAACAGGAACAGCCCGATAATGTCATGTGGCTTTCTCTAGGCGGGAAAATAAGCCTTTAAAGTTTGACATTCGAAGCAAAGCGCTATTGAAAATAAGATGTCATAATAATCAATATGTCAATGAAATCAATGATTAAAAAATATCTTACTTAAGGGAACTCAATTGCGTCAAGATTAATAGAAATTGAGCCATTTGTCTCAAGGTTGGCACACAGCTATGCACAGCAACGCCGCAAACACACTCACACTCAGCCCTTCTCTTACAGCGGCTCACTTGAACAAACATGGCGGTTTAGAAGTTTACAAGTCAGGTAACACAGTAAGACTCTTTGGGACTTTCTTTAGCTGGAAATGCAGAGATAATGGCATTATTTATTCGTATATTGCTAAGAGGCAGATGAACGGGAAGGACAAAGGAGACCATCAGTCTCAGCATTGGATGTTTTACCAACAGGTAAAATATGTTTCTACATTCGAGCCTAACTTGGTGTAGCACTTTGCCCCAAACTGTATGAAACCTTAACAGCATTACCGATGAAACTTGGAACTGTTTCGCTGAACTTTAAAGCTGCTATTTCTGAGCGCATGGTTTAGATTTTAACAGGGTATCAAACCTGGACTCAATATTGGCAAATGCTTATTATTAAATGACATGAGGGGAATCCTGATTAGGGCATTCAGCATGTATTCAATATTCCCAAGTACCATCTGGTGACAATCTCAATCCAATCATGGTCTCCTTCTCCTGTCTTTTCAGAACCAAAGCTCGTTGATTGGGTTGATGACGTTAAGCATCAAGGTTAGGTATCTCATTATTAGACCTTAGCGTTTCATTCCTGAATATCTTGACATAATGATGGCTGGACAATTTGTTATTCAGAATATCTAACAAACTGGTGAAATATGGAAGAAAAGAAAAAAAGTGAGAGAAAAAAAAACTGGCTCCAGCTGTGAGTGAAAATGTGTGTAGACAGTTCTCCAACCAAGTGAAGTCAATTCTTGACAAAATTTGTGGTGGAGAAATGTGGGGAGATAGTGTTCTATTTTACTGGCAACCAAAAATAACATTAGTCTGAATATTATTCCACTAAAACAAAGACCAAACGAAGACGAAGGAGAAGAAGAAAATCTTCCCAGGCAAAGCAAAAGTTTAAGAGTCATAACGGAAGGTGCCATGTTAAGTCCTGCAGACATCCTCTGTAAAAGAAAAGAACAAAAGGAGTGTAGTAAGGGAGCGTGAATAAGTGGCGGCATTCACACCGCTCCGGGGAGGATGGAGGGTATATGGAAACATTTAGGCTCCCTTTAATGAACCTGCATTGTCTTAATGCGCTCCATACACAATGCAAATCAAATTCAGCTCTCTGAGGACATTATTAGCAACCAAACACATCAAAGGCCCACCTAATATGCTGCTGCATGCTGTTGTGCTTTATGTCCAAGAGGTGGTCCTGCCATTTCCTCTCGCTCGGCACTTTGATGTGGAGCTACATAAAATATGCTGTGACACTGCTTAGGCGGAGAGACGAACTTCCCAGAAGTTGTGCAATCCACAAATAGATAAACAACATTACGGCCTGGGAAAAGGGCGGGGAGGAGGCCTTGTGACCCTTCTCGTAACAGTTCAGTGTCCCGAAAGCAGCGCCTGAGCCCGCGTGCTGTGTGTGCGCGCGCGCGCGCGTTTTAATTGGACTCGTTGGCCAGAAAACATTTGGTTTTCATCAGCACTCCATCACAAGTTGCCACGTAGCTACAGATAGCCTGCGATTGGCTCGGAGCCACTCTAAGAGAGAGATAGAGAGAGAGAGAGCCCGTGGATTAGCAGCCAAGAGTTAGGAAACAGTGCCGTCTCATTGTCTTGCATGCAGGAACAGTAATCTTCACTCCCAGAAGGGCGAGCCACGCGAGAGTTTAAGTGTTTCAGAACACCATGTGTGCTTAAAAGACACGACATGTAACGCAGCACTGGCGTCGATCTTTTAAAGCAACCTGCGTCCGTGTAAAAGCCGTCCAATTCCCGGTGATAAATTGCGACCTGGAATGTATACATACACTGGGCGCGCGGTATACACATAACACTATAGTGTAAATACGTTCCCTCGCGCATGGAAGCGCGCGCTCAGTTCCTCAAGCCGAGGTAAATGCTAATAACTGACAATGTGTTTTGCCAACGCTTACAGCATTATTTGCATCTGTCACAAGGAGATAAATGAGAAATAAATGTAATTCATTGCTCCCGCCTTCGATGGAAAACTAATCACTCTGGATGAAAACGTCGGACCTGAAAAACGGTTACAGGGCTCGACAGAAAAGCAACAAAAAAAAAAAGTCCACGCAAAAGTCAACAATCACAAAATAAAGTACAGCATTAAGCCTGTTGTATTAGTCATGCCTAACCGTAACAGGCAATAACCGATCAGAAAGCAGGCAGAGCAGCTGCCAAGACATCTGCCAGTTCAGGCCTCGTGGACAGAGTGTACAAAACTTTCCTTTCATTTCAGAAAAAATAATTACTCAGCCTGGCTAGTCACTTCCTACCGCTCGGAGAGAATGAGGGAAAATAAGACAAAAAAAAAAAGCACACTCACAGCGATCTGCGGGGAGTTTACCGACTTGACGCCCCGTCAGGCTCAAGCTCAGGCAGGCCGGACGTCCGAGGGGGTCACTGCCGCGCTGCCGACGTGACACTGCTTCATGACCTCGGAGCACTTGTTTAAAACCCTCTGCAGCATCTCGACCGGTGGCCAAAAGCCGCCAGGCAATAGACGATAAACCGAGCGGTGAACGGCGTTAATAATTAAGCGGCGGGATTGGGTGGCTGGTAATGTCATTAATGCATGGACAGACAAATGGCAGTGTTGTAGCACGACGGGAAGTATCAGCGGAAGAGCAGCTGGAAAATAAGACATTTTATCCTCGCGCACTCAGGTGGTGTTTTTCCAACAGCTCCCGGTGAACACAAATACTCCACACTACAGCATATAACGCTTATCCATCTGACCTTGTTTCAGCATTTATAGTATTGCTGGCAATAGCATGTCGGGACAATTAATATTTTTTCACAGCAACTTGAATATCATTAAGTCAAGTTAAGACTACAAACCGTAGCATACTTTATTGAGATTCCTCACCAAGTATTCAGTTTTCACTAAGAAAACTAATTTATTTCTATTCAGCCCCGTAACTCTGATGCCCTTTAAAAAAATCCAGTGCAACCAACTGCCTTCAGAGGTTTTTATCAAGGTGTCATTGATAAAAAACAGCTCAGATGAAAGAATCTGTTACATAGTTCAAACAATGGATGTTTGAACTATTCACACATTTCACAAATCTGGTCTAAAGAAATTAAAGCCATTGTTGGAAGAAAGCAACATTAAGTTCCAGCGGTGGTATGATAAAAGCCAGCTACCAAAATGGTGATCGCCAACCACTTTTACCCCACAGACTGACTGCTGTTGATGAGGCTTGTGAAAGGAGAATCTCTGGTGAAATAGGTCCAAAAATAATGTGTTTGGCCAACACGCAAAGCTCACTGTGTGGGGGAACCCTAACATCATGCATCACCCTGAAACAAAATGATGGTGGCCTCATCATCCTGTGAGGGCTCCATAATTTGTTGTAGCCATGTGTTGCAATGGTCCATCGCAACACATCGTCTGAGATTCTGTTGCAGTTTGATGCAGCATTTTGGATCTTTGTTCTGTTTCATGTAAAGGTTTGCACCAGACCTCAGCTGTCACGCAGATGGCCTCGCATTTTAATTGAAACTTTTACGATTCAATTAGTGACTGAATGATTGTCCAGCGTCTTTGGCTGCAAAGCTCAAATCATCAGCCCAAAAAGGTTCCAGTTGGTATAGGGTGTTCGCATTAACATCTCATTTGGTTTTCTCCAAATGTGTTGCTGTCGAATCTGACCAAACATTTCCACTTTGGTCCTGTGGGGTAGGTCTTGTGGTTTCTGAAGATGAAATGCGACACTTCCATGTTCTACTTCGAGAATGAAAGCCTTTCTCCTGACAACCGCACCAAACAAATCACACTCGATGACACGTTTTACGATTGTAAGAACAACATGCTAACCAGGGCCAAGTAAGGTCTGAGAGGAGATTCTTGTCTCTGTAGAGCGACTAATTCCAGATCGTATGAAAATGGCCTTTTGCACCAGTTTTTTTTTTTTTTGTTGCTGTTGTTGTCTTTCCATCTTGCGTTAACCCACAGCTGAATGTTGCAGTCCTGCATTCTGGCAAAACCTCTGACTCTATACATGTGTTTATGATTGGTGGTGATATGATGAAGTGCATTTGATTAGCAGCACCTGGCTGCTATTGACCCGCAGATGGAAGCAGTAAGAGCTTTTTAGAGTTAGGGATTTTGTAAACTACAACGTGTAGCATGTTAAGTGTGGTTGTCTTTGGCCGTTTGATTATATACAGAATTCAAAGACCTGATGAGAACTTGAAGAATTTGTCCCGAAAGGTTAAACATCACAGTGGAAAAGAAACTTTGATTTTCCTCTTTCATGCTATAAAGCAAAGTAAAGCGTGGTTGTATTTGGCTAAACGTTGAGTAAACGTGATGGAAAAACTGATCCAAGTAAAAATGATGTGAAACTTTAGAGCAAACAATGAGCATTCTGTCAGATTACGATCTCGGTGAATCTTGAATGAATCATGTGAATGTTGCGCTCACAAAGTCTTTGTCGTACAGAAATGCGAACCCGACTCTCTTCCAGTCCTTTTTTTTTCTGGTCTGATTTATACATGTAATTGTATGAGAAGTCATTTCTGCATGGAATTAAATGAGATTTATGAAATACAAGTGTTTGTTACAGCCACAGATCTCGATGTAGTTGATTAGGTTTGTGTGTTTTGAATGCACGTTTGCTTTTTGAAGGAAAGGTAAAAAACGTATTTCTTTCTCATTTGACTAAATCGTCTTCTTCCCCGTGTTTGCTCCACCACCCACAATACTGAAACTGAAAGCATTACTTTGGTTGGCTTTCTTTCAGCAATTACTTATTTATTGCCACTTTTTCATAAACTGTTTTTTGTAACTGATAGTTAAAAGACTCTTCCACTTGAGCTTTGGATTTCTGTAGCTCCTTCAGATTTACAACGGCCCTGTTGACTGCTTCTTTGATTCATGTTCTCCATCATAGCCCATCACTTGGGGTAAAAGGTCATGTCTTGGTAGGTTTGAACTTGCATTCACACCAGCCCTGCTTAGTCCACTGTCAAAAAAGTCCAGTTCGTTTGAGGAGGCGTGAATGCACAATGGAGCTCTAATGCGGACCAAAAAAAGTGAACTCTAGTCCACATAAAGGTTATGGACTCGGTTCAGTTGAAGTAAACTCTGACACAGTTTGAATGCATATAAGGATGCAAGTGTGCTGGAAACTGCTCCAAAAGCAGGACGTGGACTATAGTGCAATGCATTCTGGGTCAACAACACCAAAATAAATATGCAACTACTGGGAGAAGTTGCTAATTGTGAAGAAGTTAAGTTGTTGGTCTTTTTCTGAGGTTTTTCTTCAATTCATTCAAGAGCTCGTGGTGCAGCCAAGCACCATTGCAGGTGAGGACGTGAAAATGTTTTTCAATTAGTATGGGTCGTTTGGCACAGTGTAGTGTGAAAGCAAACCTCACCAGCTGAAAATGTAGCAAATGTTGCAATTTTGGTCCCTAATCAAATACACCAAACTATCAGGTGTGAAAACATCCTTAGATTTTATTCAGCGGAACTGGAATAAGCGGGTTGACTAAAATTGCATCCCACATTTTTTCAAATGAATGTGAAGAGAAGCTTACACTGCTAGTGTCTGATTGGAGCCGTTGATGAGATGCAAACTCAGGACTGACAGAGCAGATTCTAACGTAAAACAGACAACTCTGTTGTTTCTGTCTCCAGATTTAGAGGTGCGCCGCAAAAACACAAAATCTTCCCAAGTAGTTTTGGTCTAGTGTCTAGTGCAAATAGTACACTTGAAATAAGACAAAACTAACAGAGTAACTTTTCAGTAAAAAAATAGGAGCTTGTTTTAAGTCAATAATGCCTTAATATTGCCTAGAAAGTACTTGTTGCACTGGCAGATTAGTTCACTCATAACATGAGAACTTATATATTTAAAGTAATCTGCCAAGGGAACTAGTACTTTTTCCATGAAGATTACGAAAACAAAAACAAGCCGAATAGTTACTTGTTAGTTAATTTTGTCTTTTTTCAAGTTTACTAAGATATTTGAACAATAACATAGAGCAAAAATACTTGATGTGATTTTGAGGTTTTGGAGTGTTGCGGCAAAACAAGATCTGCCACCTTCTAAAGCATTATAGAGTCGGTTCCCTTCATATCACAAGGAGTTAAACCTGCCTACTATTACTTAAAGGTCCACAGTCAAGATGACCTCTTTGTTAACATCCAGCTTTTGTATCCACTTCAACCAACACACAGCCAAGAAACACGATACACCCCACTGTCTGCTGACAACACACAGTCCCCGGAGGTGACAATCATAACACTT
The DNA here is from genome assembly GCA_010277075.1 of Poeciliopsis retropinna. Classification (NCBI taxonomy): domain Eukaryota; kingdom Metazoa; phylum Chordata; class Actinopteri; order Cyprinodontiformes; family Poeciliidae; genus Poeciliopsis; species Poeciliopsis retropinna. The sequence continues at coordinate 25,201,569 of VMRM01000003.1, forward strand.
CCAAGTCACTGGAATAAAAAAAAAAAAGAAAAGAAGAACACATGACACAGAGGACCAGACGAGCGTTTGAAGCCGATGGTATCCTGCTCTCCTTGGTTCTCTGAGGGATTGAGTTGCTGGTTCCAGGCATCAGAGCGGTGAAAACACTGAAACATAAGCTGGCAGATCCCGTATCAGGCTCGGCCCCTGGGCCCTCCACCTGAGCCGCAGGAGAGTGGTAACCGATAGGCCCTCAGGCAGCGGCAACTCCGACCGCCTCTGACGCCACAACCTGTGCTAATTAGCTCCCATTGTTTATATGGGGGAACTGTTTGTGAATTGGAGCCACGGCAGCCACGCCTCGCCGATTCACCATCATCATCCTCTTCACGGAGGAGTGCCAACCTTCTCAGCTGACTTATTTATGGATTCCTTTGGAGTGCACCTGTGCTTAATGTGTGTCTTTCCAAAGTGTTTGGTTGATGTTTTTTTTACATTTATGCCATTATAATGAGAAACTTTGTTTAAGCAAGTTTTTTTAAAAAGACAACGCCAATCTGCAAATTTAACTTTCGGTGATGCGTGGAGAGAATTAAGTCGCTCTTGTTCATTGAAACCAAACTTGAACTTTTGACCCGCTGAGCACACAAACCCAACTGACTGCAGCATCATGCTGTATGGACAATTTTTTTTCTTGAGATGAGACAGGCAAAAGTATAGAATTTGCATTCATCAAACAGACAAAATCGCAACAAAATACTTTGACATTTGAACTTGGAACATGAGGAAATGAGAAAAATCTCCTGAGATGCGAATACTTTTGCAAGCGTACCGCTGTGGGGATTGAAGGATACTGTTCAAAATCAATCCAACGAGCTGCAACCTTGATGTCATAATCGGTTGTAATCCTCTGTTCGAATTCGTCAGCATTTAGAAAGAAACACGAATCTCACGTCAAGCTGTTACCACTAAAATATTCATCTCATTAACAAGCGTTGTGCTTCCCGCACACCAGAGCTAATCCCATAAAGCCCTCTGAGGCAAAGAGCAATGGATCTCCTCCTGATCACACGCCATTGTGGCCTGTAATGCCTTATTAAACACAAAAGCCTTCATCCTTCATTCTCTTCGAGCTCTTAAACCGAGAGCAGTGCAATCAAGCAGAGTGGAAGGGAGCAGTTCAGCGGAGTGACAGGCCCGGCCTGAATCAAATGCATGTTACAAATTAAGAAAATGATTCACGGAGGCTTCAAGACTTTCCAGATGTTTGCTGTTGACCGGCCTCCCCCCACCACCATTCCCCGTTCGGAGCGCTGATTTGTTTCACGTCGATGCCAAAGAAGACTCAGGTGAAGGACGGGAAGCAGAATCAGACTGCAGTTAGCCTAGCATTCCAGCTACTGCCAACTGTTTCTGTTGGGGCACTAAGGGTAAAAGACTTTTTACACTTACAAATACAAGGATTTTTTTTTTTTTCAGTTGACTTTTTGCTAATGATAATCCTGCACTCCAATTGTACTCGAAGCTGGGAAATTCAGACTTTGCTGTTTAAAAAAAAAAAAGCAAATCGACTGAAACGCCCTCCGAAGTAATTTTTCCCACTGGGAAACTCCAAGCAACTGACCATCTCCAGTTAGGACATATAAGGCAGCTTTTCAATATGGCCGCTCCTCCCATCAACAGTTGTAAACTGTGGCGGAAACATGTTGGTTTCACAAGACACACATGTAAAGTCAATGTTACAGACACTGCCTGGAGCTCTCAACTGAACACATTAAAGGTAGTGTTCGCTTACGGAAAATAAAACTTAAAACAATTTTCGTTACATTGTTAGCACAATGTTTATGGATGTCGCCATGTTGAAAACATGTCTTCTTAACCGGAACACCTCGGGTCTGATGTCAAAACCAGCTCCAAGTTCAAATTCCCCAAGTAACTGGATCGCAGAATTAGGTAATCAGTGAAATATCCAGTGTGGAAAGTTGTAAAATGTCTCCAGTTCAGTCAGGTGAAAAGATGCTCTATTACGTTGAGACTCGGTCACAGTGGAGGTCACTGGAGCACAGCGACCTCACCGTCATTTTCAACACACCAGGATGAGTTCAGGTGATGAAAGCTTTGTGACACAATGCATTAGCCTGGTGGAAGAAGCTATCAGAAGATGGGTGCACTGCAGTCAGAAAGAGTTGGACATGGTCAGCAACAAAACTCAGGTAGGCTGTTGACCGCTGAGGTCCACATGCCCCCTCACTGGATATCGTCTCTCTTTTTCAGGCCTGAGAGATGATTGCGAGCATAAATCTCTACAGATCAGGGGTTTGTTCAGACCAGCCCATCACACACTTGTGCATAAACTGATAGGCTGACCAGCAGACAGATGAAGGACCAACAGGATGTGCCCACTGGTTTAAAACTAGATCAACTTGCTCAAACTTGAAAAAAAATCTGTTGTGTTGCTTCTATACAGTCATTTTGACAAGATGAAGTATAATTATTACATTTCCAATAGAAGTGTTAAAACTGTGTATCTGAGAATATGTCTGCTTACTACATCCCTTTTATTCCTTTTATTGCAGAAGAGGCACTTTGGTTTCCTGACAATCACTATTTGCCCTTCAGACCGATGAATTTTGATGGATTGAGAGCTAAAAATATATATATTTTATTATCTAGTGTTGAATACTTGCATCACATGTACACATTTATGAGATATTATCACTATCCATTCAACACACCCACCCCCAGTCTACTGCGGGCCCTTAGTTCAAACTCCAGGAAGTCATCTTCACCATGTCCAGATTCCTAAATGCACTGGCACGTGATTGGCTGAGTTGCTACTTGTGCGAAGAAGCAATTGAACAGTCGTACCCAATGAAACGAGTAGTGCGTCTCTCAATTAAAAGTATTTTACATATTAGAATGCGTCATCCAATGCATACTAATCATTTTATTTGTTTGATGTTCTTTCAAATCCCCTCCGAAAACAATAGAAGGGCAGCAGTCAAGTATTTCTGTCTAAAATATACAATCGCAAGGGAAAACACTGTAATGTCTAGTTTCTCATCTATTACCGTTTTTAAAAATAAAGGTACTACTACATATATTGTTGACATACTTGCAGTGAGATTTATTGGTTATTAACCTCTACTGCGTTGGACTATTAGTATACTTACATTTATTTGAGTAACTAAGTTAGAAGAAGTTTTATTGCACCATACCTCATTTATTTAAAATATACAATGGCAATGCACATTAATATACACGCCAGTTTAGTCAAATAGGCTCATTTTCAGCTGTATTACTCTTAACTGAGTAAAATTTCTGGCTACTTTACCAACAGGGAGTAACTTTACTGAATGAAGAACAAGCCTGTTTTAACCAAAAATACATGACAGTAGGCCTGTCACAATAAACAGTAGTTAATCGCATGATAAATTAAAAGAAACTCAATCATTTTCATTTGCTTGATTTATTGTTTTTCTCTTTTCACCAAAAACTGAGTGATAAAAGTCATCAGTCTGGTGTTTTGGTCTTTTTTTTTAAAAGATAATTTTGTTTGCAGAGATTTCATACTTTATTTCATTTGTTGTTTTCTCTATTTCTTTTGGACATTTAAAACATCTTCCAATCAGAATGTAAAGGTTACTGGTCTTGAGGATGCGTTCTTGCATCGTTGTGTCATTATTACTATTTTATTACTTGAAAATGGTCTCAAAACAACAATATAATTGTTTATCACAATAAGTTCTGGGACAATTTATCGTCCGGCAAAAATTTGTTTTGGTGACAGGAAGACATGAGACGCGCCTACAGTGTGTGTTAAAGTGAGACCTCTTGCTTCGTCATTGTTATTTTCCATCTGCTGAGCCTAATGTGCCATTTGAAGGTCAAGTGAAGATACAGTGATCTTTGTATATTAGCCTGGTCTAACATACATGCATTACCTACTGGAAGTGTTGATTTCATTAGTTTTACTTAGGAAAATATTTGGGAAGGTGTATAGATAAATATGTTATCTGTATGTATTTATGTTCTATTTTAGCCCTAAGAATTTCCACAACATACATTTTTTATCTGATTACATCATTTTTATTAATTAAATTATATGCAATGAGTACATGTATTCTGTACTTCCCAAGAACTTGTTTAATCTTCCACATGTATTTATTTATCTTTTCGTGTACTACTTTGCACTTTTACCTGAGTAAAAATATGTTTACTCGAGCAAAATATCGTGATACATTGTTTGGCGACTCTGCCCACCTCTGTTTATGTTTAAAAACATAAATTAGGCAAAGGAAATGAAGCTGCGGCGAAATCTGCAGCCGAGCCAGAAAGCTTACGTTCTTCTCTATGGCACGAAGGTACCTGGCACATTCAGAGTGCCCGTTGTACTCTGCTAAGTCTGCTGCTGTGAACCCATCAATATCCTCCTCTGTGGGGTTCGCTCCGTTGGCCAACAGGATTTTACAGCTCTGAGAAATCAAATGAGACAACATCAGCAGAGAAGAAAATAACAATACGTATAAAACTGCTTTATTCCCCCCATCCCTTTTAAATTGTGCCAACAAATAAATAAACAGCTTAGTCTAACTTCCAGCTCCCCGTTCTCTGCAGCGTCATGGAGAGGGGTCCCTCCCCAGAAATCTTTGATGACTTTAGAACCCACGTGGAGCAGCTTCTCCAAGATGCAATGATGCCCCCTGCTGGCGGCAAAGTGCATAGCTGATGCTCCTTCCCTGTCTTGGCAGGACAAACCCACGTCGGTGCAGGTCACCTGAATTAAAAAATTCGCAAAACGCAGCTCAGATCAAAGCAGCAGCGACAACAACAACAAGGACCTCTTCAGAGAGAGGTCAGAGAAATCCCCAGCACTGACCAGCCAGTCCACCACGGCCTGGCGGCCCATGTGAGCGGCGGCGTGAAGGCACGTCATGCCGTCATAGGCCGTCAGGTGAACGTCGGCCCCGCGGTCTGTCACAAGGTACCGGGCCACGTGCAGGTGCCCCTCCTGGCAGGCCAGGTACAGCGGTGTGGCCCCTGTAGCCGTCTGCCGGTTCACACACCTGCAGCCAGAACACGGACAGCGTGATCACTGCAGCAACAGGAACCAGCAACAATCATGTAAATTACAAATGGATGCTTTTTGTAGACGTAAAGTGAATTAAAGAGACAGGAGTATTATGTTTAGGTATCAAAGCATGTGCTCCAAATTAGAGGCATTTATCATTTATCATGATACATTTCTTGTCATGAGAAGATGTTGATTTATTGTTGTCACAATAAATTTCAATCAATGATTATTGTCAATATTGTTAGTGGAACTATTCTCTCCACTGTTTGTTCAATAAAAGCATCAAAAGATACCAATAAAAAAAAAACAGTTACCGTGTGAAGCTTAGTAACACAAATCACACTTCTCTATGTGAGTGGTGCCTAAAGAAATGCATTGCAAACAGAAATGTTTTTCAAGAGCACCATTTGTGTTTGTGAGATAGTTATACATTTACCTAAAAAAAAGTCTAATGACTACTTCTTATCATCACGTTTCGTGTAAATCACAAAAGTATCGCAAAATATCTTGAGAAAACTTTAAGTCCGTAGAGCCCACCTTTACTCTAAATCCATGCATCTCTTTTAAATAGCTCAGGAAATAAGAGCCTTCCTGAAATATTCCCCTTTTGTGTTCAGTAAACTCTGTTGTTCATCGTTACAGGCTTTTAGTGTGTGAGGACCAGAGAGGGTAGCAAAAGGAACAATGACATAAACGCGTAAAAAGCCTTCAAATAAATTTCACAGGATCATGATCTGAAACTAAACACAAGTTAAGGTCATTTTATTTATATAGCACATTTTCAACAACAAGGCAATTCAAAGTACTTTACATGAGTTAGAAGGAAACACAGCAAAACAACAAACCAAAGGAAAAAGCAAAAGAAGAAAAAAGAAAACAAAAAAAGCATAACCCCATGTTTAAGAATAAGTAGTCTGTGAGTTATAAACTAGTAGCGTTTCTCTAGATTCTTATTCTGATAATGTTGATCTAAAGTAATGAATAATTACTCTAGATAAACTAATAAGAGTTTGTCTGGACTCTGACTTTGTTCTAATTCCTGCTATGGATTGAGTGACATTCTCTGGATCCTTTTTACTCTAACTAAAGGTTTGATTCCTGTTCTGGGTTGAGTGAAGTATGCAAACTAAATGTTCCTGTTCTGAGTTTCTAAGCAGATTGAGAATCACATAGTCACAATAGTGATAGTAGTAACATCCAAGTCTAATTTTCACTACATTTATTCAATGGGAAGAAAAGCTCAGGTGAAAAAACACCCCACTAATAAAGCAGTCATATAACTATCATAAAATTCAATCATTTTCTATCAAAACTTTTAAAAACGTGTTTAGAGTTTCTTGGAACTTCTAATTCTGTTTCCCAGGGGCATAAATATGATGTGACACAGAGGCCCATTTCTCTGGCCACGAGGCTGGATAAAGACCCATATTTATGTTGCCACCACACAGAGCAGGAAGGCAAGGGAGGGGGAAAAATCTCACAGTTAGAGAACCGCAGCAAAGAGTGGCACGTTGGAGTCACCAAGTCTACCTAATAACCATTAAGCGCTATCTACATGCCAGCTACTTGGAGGGACGCCAGAAAAAAAAAAAAAACATTTTCTGTCTTAGCATTAAAAAGGTAGCCATGTTCAGTTTGCCAAACTCAATTGAGCTTTAACTGAATTCATGTGCTTCTCAGTCTCATATGAGACTTGTACGGAAAGAAGGATTTGGCCAAATCTACATGGAAGCTGCTCAAAAGACACAAAATAATCTTCTGTTTTCACAGCCATGTCAAAGCAGGCTGTGAAAGTCAGACCACAGACTTAAACCCGAGAGAGTGGGAGTAACAGACCATAGGAGAGGAGTCTGAAGACCTGGGATTGTTCAAAGACAAATGGTCAAAAACTCCCCTCTGTGTATGCCACAATCATGTAACCTATAATAAATTACATCTTCCTTTTGTTCCATTGACAAATGAAAGATGTACAGTAGAACGATTTGGCCACTGGTCATTTACTAAAAGCAGTGTTATGTTAGCATAAACTAAATTAATGTTCTCAGATTAAAGTTGTGCTATGAAACTTTGAAATATATATATATAATTTTTATTTTTACATATTTGTTAAAACTATCACTGTGTTGTGATAGTATAATAGGAGATAAAAAGTTCCTCTGCCTTCTCTCTCTGGTTATGTTTCTGACAGCTCTGTCAGAAACAACCAATCAGAGCCAGGAGGAGGGTCTTAGTGCTGTCAATCAACATTTCTCTCTGCTGCGCGACAGCTGGTTCACTGCAATGGAGTCTGCCATGAATGCTCAGGCTAGTTAGCTTGGCTAGCCTGACAGCAGATAAACGTTTCCTGTAATGCTAAGTGGTTTCTTCACATTTAGCAGCGTGTACCTGTTGATTGACAGCACAAAGGCCTTCCTCTTGGCTTTGATTGGTTGTTTCTGAATGGAGGTGGTGCAAGAATAAAGATTATCTGTCTCTTATTATACTGTTAAGACATGGTGACAGTTTAACAAATATGTATTTTTGTAAAAGTTACCTACTGCAGCTATCAAGGTTAGATTTACATGTTTCATTGTGAGATCAGGCTACTGCAGCAAGATGAACACACTGTAAGGCTCTGAATCATCTTTATTCATCAACCAAAGCAAAGTGATGTTTGGTAAAGGAAAATAACAGGGATTCAAAGTGTGAGGATGAACTTCATTGACCAGCATGCTTTTAAAGTAGCCATACATCCACATCAAATGACCGGGCTTAAATCTGACTTTCATGTTTCGACAAAAGGCTTTGCAGAAAGGAGTCAATATGAATTGTTTAAAAGAAGGGGGGAAAGTTATCCTCCAACCTCACAGCAGCCTCTCTCTCTCCTGAAACTCGCCCTTTCACTTCATCAGTTTGACCTGACGACAGGCCATCACCCGCTGGGGTCACTGGGAGGTCACGTTCACTGAAACAGAGCCACGGCCCAGTGTGGGCTGCACTCTCATCCTGCCTTCTGAAAAACCACAGAGGTTTAAGCTCTAAATACTGAGTTTTAGATTTTTAAACCAGTGGAAGGACAGATGATTATTTCCAAGGCACTTAAACAAGTTTGGTAATTAGGATATTTAGAAATAATCGGAGAAAAATCTCATTTTTACACCATTTTAAAAAAATGCAAGAATAACAACACTCTGGCAATCAAAAATGCTTTAACTAAGACATTAGCTGATAATGGCACTAAAATAAAAGCCACGATTACTATTTGTATATCTTATTAACGCTTGAAGAAAACAGGATAAGAATAAATGTCTTTTAAAAATAATCTGTGTTGAACTTCCAGCTTTGCTAGGATCCTTTGTTTGTATGAATCACATTTGTATATTTTCCACGAGCTGCTATAACATTTGAAACATTCATGTAGTTAGTTTTTAGTTTACAGACTTCCCACAAATTGTGAAACAACGAAATGCAGAGTTCGGATCCGGTTGGACAGCAGAGAGGTTGATGGACTGCAACAGCCTCCATTACAAAAAGATAACACTTTATTTGAAGGGCTGTGCATAAGACTGACATGACTCTGTAATAAACATGGATCATGAACATGAAGAAGTCTTCATGAATGTTTATGAGAGTTGTCTTAAGTGTGTTTTGGTAAAACAAACAAACAAAAAAACTTTTGCTGAAAAGTTGCATTAAAAGTCAATTTGAAGTGTCAACTTTGCATTAAAAGTATCACTATTTACCAAACACTTCATGAGAGCAGTCATAAATCTTCATAAAGACTCCTTCATGGTCATGTCATGTTTATGATAATGTTATGTTAGTCTTACGCACACACCCTCAAATAAAGTGTTACCCAAACGGACACTTTAAATCGTATTAAAGTTCGAAATTTCCCTAAATGTTGTTGTGGAACTTGTAGAAAGAAAAAAGCTTGTCCCAGTTGGAATGAGGATTTATTTTTTTTTTTTTTTTTGGAAAATCATTCTACATTTTTTCTCCCCCAGGATTACTAAGACTGCATCAGGGTCCTGAATTTCCACAAGTCTTTGAATGCCTCGTTAAAGTCTGGACCACAGAGTGCTGCAGCGTGGTTGGAAGCGCACAATCCTCACCTGGGCGCCTCCCGGAGGAGAAGCTGGAGACAGGTGAGACCCCCGTTGGCGGCAGCGTAGTGAGCTGGTACCGCTCCACAATTTGTCTGGGCGGTGGCCACTCCTCCAACCAACAGGAGCCACTCAGTCACCTCCACATGGCCAAACCGAGCTGCCAGGTGAAGAGCCGTGGCTCCCGCCGCGTCGGCGTCCTGGAAAAGAGTCACAGAGACCTGCTGACGAAGACATAAAGGATCGGGGGATGTGCTGCTTTCCAGAGCTGCAGCACAGAATGCTATTACCATTAATAAGCATATAATTAGCTCTTAATTTGAGTCGATACAGTTTCTAATTCTGGAGGAAAAGAAACAAATAAAAACTTAACTGTGCAGTCGTTAAGAACGTTTAGGAGGTGGCTTTGCACCCGACATCTGGAAATAATTTCTACTAGCTACTGCTGCAAGTGGATCCACAGGAAGTCGACACATATTACATAATCAGCTAGTAATACATTAATAAAGAAAGAAAAGTTCATGTACAGTACTGATTACAACCTGCAGCCATGAAACAGCTTTTTAGGATACAAGTATTAAAACATACAACCAAGTACTAATGCAATAACATGTTAAGGTTCCATGTAAATTATTAGAATTGTGTCTCTAACAACACAAAATTGAAATATGGTTTTCAAAGATTTTTACAAACAAAAGCCTAACAAAAACTCATAATTCATAGCAGCTTCACTGTCTCCACAACATGATGCTGCCACCACCGTGTTTTACAGTGATTCAGGTTCTCGTTTTTTTCCCCCATACTTTTTATTTCTTCATGCGATGGATTAATTTGTACACTGTTATTTTATTATATTGGTGGAAAACATGCCATCTTTTGAATATTTGTTGTGTTCCTGCATGATGCTGTTTGTTCTCTAAAGAAACTCTGAGGCCTTCACTCAACAGCTGGATTTCTACTGAGATCAAATAATGCACTGGGTGACTTAATTTAGAAATTAGGTGAATTCTGAAGACGAGTGGTCGTACTAGTTTTTATTTAGGGGGATCAGAGTATTCAGAGAATACAAATGGAAGCTACACTTTGTATTTGTCATGCTTTGTGTTGGTCTGTTAATGAAAATATGAATAGAAAATATTGATTCATTTCCACTGATGTGACAAAATGTGAAAAAGTTTCAAGAAACTGAGTAATTTTGCAATGCATTTTGTGTCAAGGAATAAGATTCAGGAAATGGCCATAATTTATAGTTGAAGCTAACTGAAATGAACTTTTATAAACACACAGCTGGTAATTAATGCATGCAATGGGTAAGTTTTCAAGCTGTAAGTTTTGATGTAGCATTTACAGATCAGTTCAAGCGGAACCAGGAATAGTCAAAAAGATGAAGAGAGCAGAGAAGCACTTGGCTTACAGAATCCCTCTGGATGTGTAAGGTTAAACCACACCGTGACCTCTGGCCCCTGGGTCATGAGCTGCACCAGTCTCATCACATCAGGCCTGGGGAAGCCCAACCAACTCATGACAGTCAACCCTAACAAACACGGGACACTACCTGAGCTGTTAGGGGTAGCAGGTCTTCAGTCACGGACATTTAACTAGGTAGCACTGACAGAGGCGCCTAATCAGGGCTCTTCAGTTATTGATCACATCCGGTGCACAGCTGTTAAATACAGAACTAGAAATTGCTTTCTCACCATAAGTTGGCTCGTACCCACTTTTTGGCGCCACTGCCTGAAGCTCATACTTAGTTCCTCTTCAGGTCTTTTCTTTTTAAAACTAGACATACCTCAACGCTGCAGCCTCCTCGCTGCACGAGCCACTGCAGCTCCCGGATGTTCCCGGTGGCTGCCGCGTCGTGCGCCGCCGTGGCCCCGTTTGAGGCTCGTGAGTCCGCAGGCAGCCCGAGGTCTCTCACCAGGAGCTGCAGGCAGTCCAGGCGCCCACACCTTGCGGCGTGGTGAACCGGACCCGCACCCTGGGCGTCGCAAATAGCAGGCGAGAGCTGACCGGAAGACGCGAGACCCCTCAGAGCTGCGAGGTCTGCGTCTCGAGCCGCCTGGATGGCCCGGTGCGGCACCATGCTCAGCTTGTTAAGGCAGAATATGGCAAGTTTCCCGGAGCACCGTGAGGCACCATCACACTATACGCTCTCCTCGCCTCCTCCTGAGCCAGGAAAGTGACACCCTGACAGCAGCCAGCTGGCCAGCAGGGTTGCCGAGGAGATGGAGGCGGGTGGGGCTGATAGAGTAATGAAAGACGGGTGGAGGTGCAGCGCGCGCGGCCTCCTGCGCTAGCTTTGTGTGGCGGCAGCCATATGCTGGGAGCACGGTTCAATGGCGCCGGGAGGCAAGGCAGCACGGAAACTTAAGTAACGGGAGAAGTCAGGATTACAATGAGAGTTTTCAAGGGTTATTTTAAAAATTCATCACAGCGTTGGAATAATGAACACAGGTGGCCCATCTGGAATGATTGAATCTCCATTAAATATCAGTCTGCAGCTTTAAGGGGAGGGAGATTTAAAGCGGCTCGTGTGGCACAATAGTGCATTAATTTTTCCATAACATCACAAATGAAGCAAGGCCAAGTTCTCCCACTTTATTATTTATATTAAATATCTCATAATCTTACAGGATCAAGTTTTGCGCGCGCTCATCGCTGCGCATCTTTATTTGACTCTGTTTAGTGCAAAAGAAAAGGGGTCAGTTCATTTGCTCCAGGAGCGCCACGGTCTCCCTGAGATCCTCCACGACGGCGTCCACGTCTTCTTTGGTCGTCCCCCGGCCCACGCTCAGCCTCAGAGCGTTAGCCGCCACCTCGGTGGGGACACCGCAGCTCAGCAGGATGTGGGAGGGCCTGGCAGACACGGAGAACATGGAGGTTACCGCGCAAGAAAACCAGTGGGGTGTAGGAAGGAGGCAGGAGCAAGAGGTCAGCAGTTCAAATCGTAGCTGCAGTAGCACTTCTGCTGCAGGAAGCTGGCAGTTGGGTGGCCTCCCTTTGTGACAGGGATTCGGTGTTAGATGCCACGGATTTTGTGACAGATTGAATATTGAATGTGTTTATTTTGAACCAATCAAAAGAAGAAGAAGAACAGGAAAACATGAATACACACACTTCTGTGACAGCAGCCACCACTTCACTTCAGTGGCAGCTGTCACAAACATCATGGGACCTGTCACCAAACCCGTAGCAGCTGGCACCAAATCCAGCGCAGATGCCACGTCACCTGCCAAAAAAGCTATCGCTAATAAGCTGCGGAAGCTTCCGGCAGCCGACACCGTTAAGAGCCGCTACAGCTACCACTGCCATGATTTGAGCTTGCCTTCTCTCCTCCAGTGGTAAACAGCTCTTATACCTGTGTCCGCTGGCGGAGTGGCAGGCGGCGCCGACGCTGGCCAGCAGCCTCCTGCAGTTTGACAAAACCCTCCAGCCTAAAGCGGGCGGAGAGATTAATCATTCAGCGGCTCGCTGGCTTACAAACAGCTCTGACAATCATCAGCGTAGGGTTAGAGGACACTGTTTGGGCTGACACGCCAAAACAGACACGAGGACAAAGACACATTACCTTGCAACGCCGGGCCCAAGATGGACACGTTACATGTGTTAGGGAGGACATCAGAGCCGGGGTAATGACTGTTGAAGCGGATCTTGTCTCTAAAGACATCCTGAGGCGGAAACAGCAGATTGTGGTTTAAGTTGATGAAATGACATGCCTCTGTCACTGCCCTTCCTGTTTTATTTACTCCGACTTTTCTTTCACTGGAGACAAAATGAAGCCCAAATATTCCATGTTTTAGAGCTTCAACCTCGTGTGTTTCAGAAAATAGGAGGTACAACGATGTCTATGTTTCAAGAAAAGTTGATTTTCTGAATGTATTTCTTTGAAATACTTTGTGTAGTTTCCAATGCAGTCGTCTGTATTTTATCTCTTTTTTTCTGTGGGTAGGTACAATAATGTTGCACTGACAACATTAGCTAATATTTTCTTGTACTATTAGTTATTAAAGAGAAATAGCATTAGCCAAAATTAGTATTGGAAAACAGAATTTACTCCAATTTGTTCATCTCCACATGCCAAGCACTTCCTCCATTACACTGGTCCACATCATACTGTCCTTATTGTCCGTTTGATTCCAGAGCAGTAAGTTGAAGCCTTTTGATCTGTGAATGAACCTCTGGATTGTAAAACTCACTTTTGCAATTAGGAATAGGAAAAGCCCTTTTTACCTTTTTTTAAAAATTATAGCAATAGAAAGGTACAGAACCTGGGTTTATATCATGTACAGAAACTGTGAAGGTAAATGTGTTTGGAACAAAAGCGTCTCTATCAGGGGAAACACTTACCTGCAGTCGTTCTTCCAGATACGCTTTAATAATCAGCATATGACTCTGATAACTTGAGAGATTAGCGGTCACCAGCTCTGCAGCCTGACAAACACAAACAAAAGGATCCTGTTACAAACAGTTTCTGTTCTACAGAGGCGGCGCATTAAACTTTAGTGATCTGTAATGTACGAGGCGTTGAATGTAAACGACCTTTCCCAGGCCGGCTATCATTGGCGTGTTCTCCGTGCTGTAGCATTGAGGAAAGAGACGGGGCGGGGGAAAAACAAAATAATGTCATGTTTAGATCTTTAGAATTCTTATTTTTGATCTTTTTTCAAAAGTTTTCTTGCTGGGTAACGCGGTGTACCCTGGTCTGAAGTTCCTCTCCTGTCCTCCTCCAAACAGCATCGGATACAGAGGTGTCGTTCCGGGGCCGTTCACGTACAACGCCCCAGCACGAGGGGCGTAGAACTGAAACGTTTATATATGCATTATTTAAAAAAACAAACCAAAAAAAAAACACATTTTAGAAACAGTTTATGCTGAATTTTTTTAAGATGCGGAGCTAATTTCTGACCTTGTGTCCAACTATGGTAAGGTAATCCACTCCCAGTTCCTGGACATCCACTGGGATTTTGCCCAGCGCCTGGGCAGCATCTGTGTGCAGCAGGATCCTGAGTCGCTCGTGCTGCTTGTTGAGGGATTTTACTCTCTGGCAAATCTCTGGGATTGGCTGAAAAGACGAATGGCGTTCAGCGTACAGGAATGGGTTTTATGGCAATCCAAACATTGAATCTTTACAACTGGAAAATGGTTTTCAGAACAAGAAAGACCAGGCCAAGAGGCTTTTCAAGGTTTTCTTTTTTTTTTTTTTTTCCCCCATTACCATGACGACTCCCGTCTCATTGTTAGCCAGCATGACAGAGACGAGGCAAGTGTTGGGGCGCACGGCGGCGATTATATCCTCCACCTCGACGCGAGCTGTCACCTTAGAAACGGGCACACATGTTACATCTACGACGGAAATAACAAGAAGCAGATTTACCTCAGTGGTTGAAAGACAGACTCTTAAAAAAAAAACCCAAAAAAACCCATCCCGGTGTTAACGTGATCCCCCACCTGCCTTTCCGGTCGCCTGCAGGTGCTTGGCCGTGAGCCGGATGGAGTCGTGCTCCACGTTGGAGGTGACGATGTGCGGCAGGCCGGTGCAGCCGTTCTGTCGGCCTTCGCCGTGCTCCGCGGCGCTGCGGCTCTTCCTGAAGTGCTCCATGGCCGTGTGCAGCACCAGGTTGTTGGCCTGTGGGACCAACCATTTGCTTTAAAGCGGATCTGAGAGCGGGAGACGACTGTTTTCAACAGCAGGAGTGGTTACCTCCGTTCCCCCTGAGGTGAAAACAATGTCCTCTGCTTTACCCCCAACCATTCTAGCCACGTTCCGCCTGGACTGGTTGATGATGGCTTTGGCCGTGACGCCTGAAAAAACAACATTGCCAAGTCTATAGTAAAAAAATTTTTTAAAAAAGACTCAGACTTTTTTTCTCATTATCCATAAGATAAAGCTTCTGTTTTGAACCAAAAAGAAGGCATTTCACACCTAATATGTGGTTGCTACTGGGGTTTCCCCAAGCCTCCTGGAGAGCTTCAGAAATGACCTGAATGACCTCCGGCTCCATCGGGGTGGTGGCATTATAATCCATGTAGATCCTGTCAGATTAACAACTGTTAAACACTGCCTTGCAAAAGTATTCAAACTGTTAATTTGGTTTGAATACCGTGGCAATAAGCAATAAATCTACATGATTTGCATGATTTATTTATTTATTTTCTCTTTTCTCTCTTTCTACCAAAAACTGGGTGGCCAAACTCTTCAGCCTTTTTCTGAACAAAGTTTCTTAATTTTGTTTTCAGAGACTTTATTTGTTGTTCCTGTTATTTTGTTTCTTTGTTTTGGAAATGTACAATGTCTTCCAGTTACAGTGTTAAATGTTTATTAGTATTTAAAGTTTATCTTTGAGAAATGTGTTCTTGCATTGTTACTCCATCACCGTTATATTACTTTAAAATGCTCTCAAAACAACAATATTATCATTTATCGCAATAATTCCTGGGACAATTTATCGTCCAGCAATTGTCTATTGTGACAGCCTTACTGTTTTCACACTTCTGTCACCTCACAACTGCAAACTTCTGTGTATTTTACTCGGTTTTAGGAAAACAAGAACACAAAGTGGTGCATAATTGTGAAATGAAAGGAAAATTGCAGATGGTTTCAGAATTGTTTGTGTGCAATAACTTTAAAAACATGCATTCTTTTCCTCCACTAATGCAACACCCTGTTATAATTCAACTGAAGCAGTTCATACACAGCTAAAGCCTCCTCACCTTTCTGCATTCATGTCCAGATTGTGATGAAGATCGTGGTCGTTGTGGCTGTGACCCACCACCAGGGTCAGGTCAGCTAATTTCTCCGCCATGCTGCAGAAAGATCAGATAAAACCGAGATAAATAACGAGCCTGAAAGCACATAAAGCATCCTACTGCAGAACGAAGTGTTGAAAAGCTTTTCTATTTCTAACTACCATAGTTAAGTCAGGGTGAGACGTAAACCAAACATTGTTTGGTTGGAAACGAAGCGCTTGTCTTCAGAGGGAACAGTTCTCATTAGCATGTCTGTCCTTAAGTTTCTGAACCCAAACGCTGCTGCTTCCTGCGCCCGTTTTTACGGCTTATTCTGAAAACTAAAGTCCTAACAAAACTTTCTGAAACATAACACGTCTCGTCTTAAACGGTTTCTGTCCGCCAGAGTTAGCAGATGAGCGCACTGAAAGCAACTTCAGCTAGCTGGTTTAGCTAACTTTTGTACTGTCAGGGTTAACTGCCGAGCATCAGACCGAGACCGTCACACAGGGACAGACATGGAGGTTAACAACCGAGACAGAAGCTCGACGTCTTGTCTCACCTTGCAAAGTGTCCCGAAGATGCAGCAGGAAGATTTACTGCCGACTTTATCAATCATTAGCCAGCTAGCTAGTATGTGGAACTGACTGTACTGCTTATAACCACCGCATGTTAAAGCTGTAATGATCTGCTGTAGTTTCAATGCGACTATTGTGTTTAAGCTTTGAATACTTAAAAAAAAAAAACTATGTATGTAATTATTTTAGAACTCCGAAATCTTTTACCTGCTGATTTGAAGGTCCAAACACTGGATTATAGACCACGTCACCCGATTTGTATGACGTGTTGGATGGATGAGATGATGTCGGAGAGAACCCCTGGCACACGAGGAGTCACTCAGAAATGATAGAAATGGGCTGGGCTTGTTTTTGTCTACATCGTTCAGACTTTGTATTGTCAATAACTGTCAAGTTATTGAATTCAAATGACTTGAATCATTTGAATTCCTTTCTTAGACCGGAACCCAGTTCCTCCATTATTATTATAATTACTATAATTATAATTATTATTATCGTCACAGTTCTGATTACAGTGAGTGCCGGTTGGAGACATCCTCAAAGGAACAACAATGTATCCGAAAAGATACATTGTTGTAATTTGTGCATTTTCACATCAAATTAAGCAAAAATAAGAATCTGCTAATGGTTAAGTATAATGGTATAACAGAGGGCTGCCAGCTGAATGACGTGTCAACATGGATCCATACGGACTTATGAATTATTTTTTATGAGTATGTATATTTCTACATACAGTACAATATTACCATCGCTAAATCATTTCAGAATGCAATATTTATTGGTTATAATGTTCCAAATAGAAATAGCAGTTTTTGCTTGCCAGTAATAGGTTTGGTCTGGCTATTGAGCCCAATATGCAACAAAGGAATTTCTCATTCCTCCCTCTTTGTAAATCTACACTAAAACAACCAGAAAGCCCACAATGTTTGTCCAGTGTTGCTAAGGACAGCACATAGTAAGAAATTATTGTAAACAAAAACAAATTAACAACTCTTCTGAGGGAATAAAATCAAAGATGATGTTACAAATGATGTTTTAGAACCGCATCTAAAATCTGGACCCAGTACAAACAAAGTCATAAGGCTGTAAAAAGGGAAGACATCAAAGCATTGGGGTTTGAAAACAATAGGTGCAGTGGAATCAGTGGAAGACGAATGGGCAGAAACGGGAGTGATTGATGTTTGGCAGAGATTTATTTCCAGACAGAAGAACAGATGGTTCCACTGGGCTAGAGAGAAGCAACCGTAGGTCATGGAAGACTCGATGAAAGCAAGTTTTCCGTGATAAATCCTGAATCAGCTTTGGCCAAGGAAGACGAGGCTGGAACATTTGTTTGGTCGCATCCCAATGAAACATATGAAGACAACAGCCTGAGAAAACAAGGACTTCACCATTGGCTTTGATGATTATGTAACCGTCAGGTACAGTAGGACAAGTGGACAAGACTTCATCCTGCACTAATGAATGAATGAATGAATATTGTTTTTCTCTCATCCAGTACCTCAAAATGTTTGAAATCATCATGTTACTCTTTGTGACAAAGTGAATTGTACATCGTTATTCTATAATGTTGAACGGTTTAGTTTAAAAATACCCCAACCAAAGTACTAAACCAGACCCAAAGTTATACATTTAAAAAAAAAAAAAAAACAAGTCATTGCTTAGTATTGCATCACTTCCAGATTTATTTAATATATGACAATGTGTTCAGTGTACACAAACATCTGACAGGAAACTCAAACAAACACTCAGACACCGACTGAACTACTGCCCATTTAGGAGTTTAATGAGTGCAACAGTATGATACAGCCCACGGCAATCATGTTTATATACAATGCAAAAATCTTTGAAGAACAATGGAATGTATTGGTGCAAAAAAAAAAAAAAGATGTGGAAGCACAAGAACGTGAGATTACTTCACAAGGGAAGGGTTGGAAAAGAGAGGTTGGTGATTGTGTGTGACGGATGAGGGTCGATTCCAATACTAGGAGGGTGACGGCAAAGCAACCAAGAGCATTACTTTCTACAAGACATAAAAGTTTAACTAGGCCACAGTGAACCATAATCGTCCCACACATAAGCAGACAGATTATTACATGGCGGGTCTCAGAGCCTCCGCGTACATCCCCGGTGACGACCGCCTTACAATCAGTGAGGAACCCCAAAGCAGAAGGTTCATAAAAACATTGAAGCAGAAGAAGAATTCCTATATATTATTATTATACATTCAGAGTGAACTTTTAAGTGAGTGCACCAACAAAACTTTGGTTGTTTAAAAAAAAAAAAAAAGTCAGTAAGAACAAAAAACATACAGGTTGACCATTAGGGCTTTGAAATAAAACAACGTGATGCAGAGTTATGAGTAAAGTACAAACAGGAGAGCGTTCAGCCCAGGACCAGGGTGGATAAAATGCACAATGACTGTTCGGAAGGTGAGCCGTGAGATTAGAACGCCAATTCAAGCCAATTGTTGATTTATTACGACGACCAACAGTTGTGCAGGTGAGGAGACCCGTCAACCGAATGAGCCAAAAATATTTCCACATCACACAAGACTGTTAACACATCAGGTATTGAATGAATCACATCTATAGAAAACACAAACAAAAGATGCCATGTTTGTAGTTCTCTAATCGCTCCTAAAAATGCGATGTCGTTAGGCTGAGTGTGCAATATAATGGTTGCACCTGTTCTGTTTTTAGATGTCGTCCTTGCAGTCAGTTGACAAACTGAGCATGCTCTGTAGGCTGGCTGACCTGAGGCATGCGAATCCTCCAGACTCACTGAACACCTCACAACCTGAGTGGTGTTGGGAGACGTTAAACCTCAGCTAAAATATACAACAAAGGAATAAAACTGAGTAGAAATTAAGCAATTACAGCTACAGGTGGGTTGCATTTTAAACATTTTGCATGTCGTGTTAAGAAGTAGAGCCCTACGCAAGCTGGCAATCCTGAGATATGCTGAATCTCTTCCAAATATTTTAACATTTTGTCTCAAATGCATATAATAAGACGAAAGAAAAAGTGATTATGTGACGTGCAGACGTTTCCCGAACGCGATTACAGCAGCGCGGAGGATGTGAGGTTAAAGAAATCGGTGCAGAGGCATACTGTGCAGAATGTTAAAAAAGAGAGGCACTACACTTAATATACACATCATTCAGAAAGCCAGTTTCACATGTGCTGTGAGGAACCGCCGTTTTCCCATTTTAGGAGGGACGACAAGACCGACTTAATATCAAAAACGTTACATGGGACATCAGTGGGGTCAAAGGTTAAGCTATCCTAATCGTTGAGGGCTGCTGTACTTTTCAAGTTTTCTTCAGCACAAAGAAACCGAGCGTGTTACTGGATTATTTTAAAAGCGAAACCGCAGGGATGAGGCTTTTATTATTCAAATGGTTCAGGAACTCATTAAAAAGTGCCATGTGCAGAAATTGCACTGAGTACGACTTTAGAAATATAAACGTCTTTGTAAATAAATACATGCGGAAATAAATAATTAGGCTGTTAGAAATCTAAATATATCACATTTCAAACACAAGTCAGAGAGAGAGAAAGAAACAATACTGGGAGGAAAAGAAGGTGGAGATGTTTGAGTCTGTCATGTAGACGTAAAATACCCTCATACCCTAAATGTTATGGATTCACAGGCTGCAGTTTGAGGAGGTGCCATGTTGTCGCCCCACTGTGTGCTTAAGTTTGATGTTGAAGATGTTTGAGGGTTTTTTTAAAATTAGTTTTATTTCAGCTTTTATTTTTCTGACCGTTAAGGTTAAACCAGTTGAAACTTTATGTTTAGCAGTAAAGTAGAGCAGAGAGGAACCTCCATGTTCTCCTATTTTACCGATGCAAATGTAGCAATGAGAGCTTGGCTAGTAGTGCAGCGGTGGCATTATTAAAGAGTACATGCCCCAGTGTTGTTTGCTTTATTTTAAGTAATAAATGAGAAAGGCTTGATGTGTCACTGACAACTACAGCACGTTTATCGTACAAATGGAGTTTGGCGTGAGAAATCGGTGCCTCCTCCGTTCTCAAGCTGTGAAATAATGTCGGTACAGTACGGCGACTGATTCTTCAGAAGTTTCTTTGCGTTGCTAAGGCCCGACGGGAAAAAACCCGACGGAGAGGACACGAACAACGGAACGGCGATAGAGAAGGGGGGAAGATGGCTGCCGGTTACAGTGATGGTAAAAACCAGGCTCAGCACGATGGGAATGAGGAGAACAGGGAAGTATGTACATTGTAGTCTTTGCATCTTTTTTTTCCTCAAATCCTCATCTGTCCGGCTCGTCTTCTCGACAGCTTTGACCTGAGAGGCAAAACAAGGACAACTTATTTGTTTTCCTTCATTTTACCAGCTGTTTGGTCTTCTATGTTCCACAATGAAAAATAAAAAGTTCAGCAGGTTTTTTATGCAACAGTTCCTGATTTAGCAAGATCACTTACCTGATAGTTCCAGCAAGAAGAGGGTTGAACGCATAGAGCCAGTCATGCATTTCTTTGTCATTAGTGGCTTGAAGTAATATTCCACGATGTTCTGTACACACCGCAAACGTATTTGGAGTCTGTTGAGAGAAGCACAAACGTTTATTATGGCGTATATGGATGTGGCAGAGGAGAAGTGTTCCTGGAGCCGCTGGCGTGACGCAGACTGTAAGTGCGTCTAGCCCCTTACAGCTCTTTCATATGCGACATTTCTTCTAAAAAATGAGGTCTTGAATCCGACGGTCATCTTTAAGTCTTTACTGAACTTAAAAGGAAATAAAAATAAACAGATTCAAAACAAATAGACTGTTACTCTCAAGGTGCCAGACTTCTACAATGAGTAAAGTGCTTTTATCTTTTATAAACTAATTAGTCAACCAATCAAAAGGCACCGCATAATAAGCTTAAGCACAATTACAGATACTTGTCTTTTTCAAATCGAAGAGTAAAAAAATGTAATTCACGTAAACACAAAACATTTTGTATTAAGTTCTAAAAATGTATATATGGCTCCTGCACAGACCTTCAGCATGGCCTGCTGGTCCTCACTGTACTCCACCTGAGCGGAGGACAGGTTCAGAATGGCCCTCTCCACCGTGTCTCGCTCAGAGTTGTAGATGTAAACGTACGGCCGCCGCACAACCACATAGCGCTTCACCCAGCCGTTGGTGTGCGGCTCCAGGAAGTGGATGTAGCCCTTCTTCGATACGATTGGGCTGAAAAATTATTACACGGGGGAGTGATATGAAACTACGGTTTTATCATGTGGCATTTTGTTTGCTCCCACAAAAACATTCCCACTTGTATTGAGTTTCTTAAGAGTCCAGTTGCATAAAGAAATGTGATTTGGTTCAGTAAACTTCACAGTAGCTGCATTTAGACATTTTCAAAATCTATTTTTACCCCCATTGAACAAACAGTGGAGAGAAAAAAAAAAAAGGAAAAATAAGAATCCCGACAGTTTTGTAGGGTTTAAGCATCATTAATTGAAATTTATCATTCTGATAAAGCTATTCATCATGATAAATGGTAAATAATGTGATGAATGCCCACCCCCGACTGACCTGACTCTGATCTCCTGTATGTCAGGGATAAGTTTTCGAGTCCGAGGTTTGATGTCAGAACCTACATTCATGGACTTTTTGTCCGCTCCGTCCTGCTGTGGTTCAGGACTGGGGCTGACCGCACGAGACAGAGGCGGAGGAGGTCTGAGGTTAAAAATGAAAAACAAGCGCAAAAATACATAGTTAGACACAGAAAAATAGAGTGGAAAATCACAAACAACCCCAGTGTTAGGACTAACTTGAGCTCAGTGTTGGCATAGCAACCCTCCACCAGAGAAGGGCATGTTGAGGAGGGTGTGATTGTGTTGAGAGTAGATATGGAGGAGGCGTCTCTCGGCAATGTGACAGACATCTCAGAGATCTGAAACACACACACACACACACACACACACACAGATGTTTAAAACCAATCAGCGATCAAAGTTATGTGACGTCATTTAAACTCTACCTTGCTTTCACTGGCGCTGACACACACATGGCTGTATTCTCTGTTGAAGGAGTGAGTGAGCAGCCGCAAACACTGACAAAAAATAAATAAATAAATGGAGGACTTAAGATATGACACCAAACAAACTGGATTGCCAACTATAGAATATTCACATTTCAAATATGGTTAAAATGCTGCTAGAGCGCAGCGTGGCAGCTGACCTTGGCAGCGAGCTCCCTCTGCCTGTCGGTGGTTATCTCAGAGCTGAAGGCGGGATCCGGGTCCGCCTCGGCCACTGCAGCGGACTCACTGGTCTCCTCGGTGACGTAGGACTGAAGGGACTCCTGACCAGTGAGCAGGGTGGACTCCAGTTTCTCCCTCAGCAGGAGGAAATGTTTGGTTTTCTCCACCTGAGGAGGAGGAAACATCAGTCACACCTGCACTGAGACAGAAAAACTCCTCTAACTTTTAGAAATGCCAGTGACAGAAACTAGCCGTCAATGTTACTGTTTTACTGTAATGCTGCCGTCTTACAGCATTCTATCTAAACTTTTGTTTAGATAGAAGATCTGTATGAGCTTTGCACAGATAGAAATCTTCCACATCTTTGAGAAAATGTCTATTTATGTGAAAGCACAGCAGGGTTTGCCCCAGCGTATTATAAGCCTGGCAGGCCTCCAGGCTTTACTTGTACCACCAGGCTAGGTATTGCTTATTTAAGTCTTTTTGATATGTTTGTATTTTTTAATACTATATAGTTTGTGTTCAGGCACTAATCTTCCAATATTTCATGAAAACCTGCTTAAGGCCCCAAAAGAGGCCGGTTTGTGGTTGTTTGATAAAATACGATCTGAATGGGTTCTGTCTTTTTATATGCTTGGAATTATAAAACACACTTCTCACTTTTGGGAAAGCACATATAAAAGTAACATTGGCACTTGCATCTTGGAGGAGACTGAGTTTCTCCAGCTCCCACTGGTGCTCCAGGATGAGGCTGTCACTGCGCGGCCTCCACCCAGCCAGGTTCTCCTCTCCACGGACGTAGGCCACAGAGGTATCCAGCACTCGCCTGCGTCTCCTCTGCATGCCTGGTGCGAGGCAGGGGGGTCCGTTACTCATATTTGAACTGAACCTAAGCTGAGTGTTGCTGCCACACGGACATTTTTCTTAACTCTCACCTGGACTTCCAGCATCTGCAAGGTGACACAAGCTGACCTCGTAAACTCCAGTTACTCGGTTTCTAGAAGAGAAAGAGGAATTCTCAGAGATTGCATTTTACTGCTCAGCTGCATCTGAGGCGTGGGGGGGGAGGAATACTAGACCTCCACGGCTCTTTTATAGTTCGAAGCTTTTAATCTCACCCATCCGCTGCTCTCAGGCTCCCCGTACCGAAAAGGTTGCGGATTGAACGAGAGGCAGAGAGCTTAGTGTCCCGTGAGTAAAACACCATACAGATATCTTTGGTTATGTATGCAGGCTGCGTGCAGTTCTCCATCTGCAGTTGATAAAAGAGAGGGGCTTTTAAAACTTTTTTTTTTTTCCTCTCTCTGCGGAGGAACTCAACGCCTCACATAAGATACGGCTGTGTTACTTCAGCCTCTTATAAATGCGGGCTCTGTGCTGTACCTCCAAGTAGGCCGAGAGGGTCATGTAGATCTTCTCTCCGTACGGCGTGACTCGGTTCAGGAGCAGCGAGTTGTGCATCGAGCTGTCCCAAGCAGCCTCAAAGCGGTAAAATGTCCTGAGACGGTCCAGGACAAATACATAAGCATAAGCAGTCAAAGCTGACATTTTTTTTATATAAATAAAAAGCAGAGATGCACCAATCAGGGATTTTTCCTGGCTTGTACATATTTATAATTTTCCTTTACAATTGTCTTGATTCCTGTTTTGCCTGATTACTGTCATTTTAGAAATACCACACACACACAAAAAAAAGCTACTGGTTTTTGACAGATTTTTAATTTAACAGAAATGAAATTGCACTGCAAAACCACAAAAATATCAAGTACTTTTGGACTAGTTTCTAGTGCAAATATATTAGTACACTGAATAAGACAATACTAACTTACAGTTAATGTTTCAGCAAGAAGTAGGAGCGTGTTTAAATTAAGTTAATTTCTTAATATCGATGAAAAAGTACTTTCCAGAAAGATTGTTTCACCTATAAAAAATATTGTTTTCATCAATATTAAGCAATAACATAAAACAAAAGTTAGTCTTATTTCAAGTGTACTAAGATATCTGCACTAGAAGCTAATCCAAAAATACTTAAGATTTTGAGTTGTTGCAGTGTAACCTTTATCTATTTTGATTGGTGCATCTCTACCAAAAAACATGCTGTCTGTAATGTCTAATGTGTATAAAAAAAATTATGGAAAAAGGAAAAACATTTCAGGAACAAACTTATTTTATATGAAAAAAATATGCACTGAAATTTTGCTTTAAGAAAAACCAAGGACATAACTGGTAATCATAACTAATTGAATAAAAACTATGTTTGAAAAATCCAGACAGTAAAAACAGCATCTCAAGGTCATCATAATGCATCATATGACAGTTGTTTTTGCATGCAACACAATCAGATGATGGTCTTTGAGCAAAGCACCACAGAAAAGCAATTGAAAGCAGTAATGGGTTTTGATCATATAGAGACAGAAAGGAATGAGAGGAGGACAGAGAAAATGGGGGACAGAGCAGTGAAATACCTATGGTCAATTCCCAGGGAAATGCTGTGAGAAAGAAGAAATCAGCAAAAGAATAAAAAGTAAGAGTTAGGAAGTATGTCGAGGCTTTGCAGTTGTGTGGCTGGGATGGTGTTTGTCTTTCTCATGATAACCCCGCAGAACTCCTTGAATCCTGCAGACACTGCTGATCCGTCACCCCAGGTGACCACCGAGGTGGCCATTTTTACCCTAAGCGACAACATAGCCGCTTTCTGTTTGCGCGGCTGATTTACTCTGTACGCTAATGTACACAAATTTACCCGTCTACCTCAAGGGGAAATAATCACACACACGCTGAAAGCTGTAACTGCTTTGGCCCGCGGCCCGGTGACTGCCTCGAATCTAAAAAAGATTATCCAAGCAAGAATTGTATAAGGAAACCAGTGTTTTCTGTAGGCCGTAAAAGCCGGCTGAATAGGCTCTTCATGAGGTTCAGATGTTCAGCCCGGGCCACTCTTGGACTGAAATGACCTCGTGTTGAAGTGAACAATGTGTCACCCAGAAGACAGCAAACAGGCACGCACTGTTCTGGAGTAATGACAGCTCCGTGCTGCGGACACGGCAGGGAGGTGACCGAGTGCAGAGATTCCCCCTTCTCCAGCCGGGAATTAGCGCACGAGCGCATGCATGCATGCGACGATCCAAATAGTAGAAAAGCTGTCCGCTTGCACTACAAGCAAGCAATTTCCTTTTTCGCGCCGCTCCATCGTGTGCTTCTCTGCTTTTTACTGCCCACTAAAAAAAACGCGGGAGCCAGCGCTGAAGTCATTTTGCTGGCAGAACATTTAAGAAGCGTTTGTTTCTGGCGCTTGGCAGAGTTTTCCCCGAGGTAACAAGAAGCATTTAAATATATCCACAACATTGCAGCAATTTGGGCTACTGAGGTAATGGTTCAGAGGATTATGTTTGAATAGCTATATTGATGTATTGGAATTGATACGATCCATATTATAGCAATTTACTTAGTGGTTGATTTGAGTCCTTGTTATATTCTGTGATGGGAAACGCTCTGGGTTCTGAGGTCGGCGTGGTGCTCGAACCAAATAATTTTATAGATGTCAAATTATGACATCAATGTCAGAATTAAGTAGAGAGTTTTTCTCAGCTTCCTACAGAATTTTAAAAGTGGGTTTCTACCTCCCCCTATTGGATCTGACGGGTCCTCCTCCTGTAGAAACAGATTTTTAAAAACGTAAAAATCTGTCAAGCTTCTGACAGCTTGACATGTCAGAAGCTGACATGTCAGATTCCAGCTAAAGAGTACAAGTGCTCCTCAATAAATTCTAACACCCATAGTGTAATTTATTTCCCTCCATCACATAAAAAGGGTAAACTGTTGAGTAATTTACTTACATTGGCTGCATTTCCATGACAAATGTGCATGAAACTTTGTCAATATTACATTAATATTGAAAAAACATAATTTTACAATAGTGGTGTTTCTATTAAATAAGAAACTCAATTAAAGTCACACATGAATCCATTTGTTCACGTGATGAGTCATTAAAAAAAAAAAGTGCCGTCAACTACTTCTATTGTTGTGCCACAAACCAGAAACTGAATCTTTGATTTTAATCAGCAGTTACCCGAAATAATCAACATTACAATAAATAAAATGCTGGAAATATCACTCTGTATTTAAAGGGGCAGTAATATGTAAAATCAACTTTTGAGTTTTACATCATGTTACAATGTTATTCCCTCATCATTAACATACATGGAGTTTTACCTCGATTCTTTCATCCATGTTTACGAATCTCCCATGGCAACCATTCACCTGTGCAAAATGCCTGGTTGGATCTAGCGCCGCCTTCAAGGACAAAGCTTTTCCTCAGAGCTGCAGTTAAGCTTCAGAGGTTCCACCTCACAGCCCTTGTCCCATAACTCCCCCACTCAGCTCCTTCAGACTAGTCAGCAGAAATTAGCAAACACCTGGTGGAACTACATGCCGAGTTTGTTATACAGCTGCTTCTCAGTGCATCGCTGGTAAAAACTTTGTTGAAGGGTTAATAGGAGTGATTTAATGAAGTCAAATTTGATATAAATAGCATTTTTTAACAACTGAAGTTAACAGTTACTTGACAGAACTAAAATGGAACTATGTGTCTGAAAAACACATATTGCCCCTTTAATGAATCAATGTAATATGAATTTTACTTTATATTTACTGAATGAACAATTTATTCTTTGGGAGATGCACCTATAAATTAGCATCTACATTCAACCAGAAAAAAATTTTTTTTTAATAAGGTGCTATGAAAGCTTGCGATACTGTAACATATATTTACGGTCCAAATATATGGAAAAAGATTTCCTCTGGACTTTGTGCTGTTAGAGGCTTCTTGGAGCAATAGTTGATATTGAGACAGTTTGATGCTGTCCCCATGACACCTCCAGCAAAGACACAGCCAGGAATGTTAAGCAAAGCAGAGCCATGCAGACCCTGTCCTTCCATAACGGCTAACGTCCAACACCGGCCCAAACACGCATCCAAGCACAGCAAGAGCAAGAGACCTGGGAACATGCAGGGTCACATCCTTCACCACTCATGAACGGAAGGAAATAAAAGGGAACAGATAAACTGCTGGAAGTCATGAGAGAGAGCAGGCGAGTAGGGAACCAAATCACAGGCCGACTAGAGAGATGGCTGGGTGTTAGGACGGTTAGAGAGATGTGGTGTTGGTATAACTAAAGATCATGAAAACAGAGGCAAATAATATACCTAGGCATGTCCGAATCAAGAAACTGTCTGCAGAGCAAAACAAAAAAGCAAAACAACAACATTCTGTTAGTGGACTGGAGGGAGAAAATGTTAGCATTCATTTGTACTTTGATTTTTATCCAAACAAGACAACAAGTGGAATCTCAAGTGCAGGTTTAAATCACCAAAATTAAACCAAGCCTGAGAACTACAAATTAAAAAGTACTTTTTCATCCATATGGATTTCTTACTTTTAGTTGATTTTTTACTTTTCTTTTGGAAGGTGAGAGATTAAGGAGTTAAACATTACATTTATTTAAAAGGTTTTTTTTTTAAAATAGGTCAGGCATTTTTCCTATCACTCAACTTTCTCTCGTGTCCTTGTCAGATATCCTGATAGAGAGAATTCTGAATATGTAATATTTGCTTTTATCTTTTTTTAATGTATAATTTAAGATTTATCTGACCCACATAAGGTTATTTGTTAATATAAAAAAATATATATATTTCAAATTGTG
Organism: Poeciliopsis retropinna; assembly: GCA_010277075.1. NCBI lineage: Eukaryota > Metazoa > Chordata > Actinopteri > Cyprinodontiformes > Poeciliidae > Poeciliopsis > Poeciliopsis retropinna. The sequence goes on from VMRM01000003.1 coordinate 25,229,937, forward strand.
ACAGATGTAAACAACTCTGGAGCTCTCTGCTTCTCATTGCGTTAGTCTGTACTTTATTCAGACCAGTTTTAATGATAAGTAAAAATAAGCCAATAGACAGTCTAAAACCAAACGACTGGAAGTATGTCAAAGATCAGGATCCGAACAAAGTAAAACATTTAGATAAATGGATAACAAATTATAACTGACGGCGTCTAAATTAATGTTTTGATTGTTTATACTATGTTGCATGACTTTGTGTTTGTTATGATGTAAAGCACTTTGAAATGCCTTGCTGCTGAAATGTGCTATACAAATAAAATTTGATTTGATTTTGATTTTAATGCTGACAGTTTCTGCATTTATCATAGTAAAAATGTATAAAAAGGGACAAACTCTCACTGTAGGCATTCTAGAGACATCTGCTGCCCTCTTGTGGCCGTAAATTATGAATATTTACATGCTCATTAAAGCACATGGATTTCTCTAAGTACAGTTGATTATGAAAAAGCATCATCACATATTGACATAATAACTCCTAGTCTTTGTGTTGCCAGGATTCAACACAACAGGATGTCATGATGGAATGCTCTAAAGATTGAATGAATGTTTTCATTATAAATAAATATAAATGCTTGTTAAAGTTGCAGTACGTTTCAATGTTTATTAAAACTATCATCATGTTGTGACAAAATGGCACCAGACAATCTGAAAAAAATTGAGCTCCTCCACCTCCTCCCTGAGCAACTATTGTGCTGTGCAAAAATGCACCGTTCCCAGTCAAAATCAACCAATCAGAGCCAGGAGGAGGGTCTTAGTGCTGTCAATCAACCTCCCATCTGCTGCTCAACTTGCTAATGGTGGAAAAACAACTTACTGTTCCATAAAAACTGTTGTACGCCGTCAGTGGTGGCAGGCTACGTTGTGGTGAACCAGCTGTTTTAGCAAAGTTAAAGTGGGAGGACTTGAGCATGAGAGTGATTGGCAGCGCTAAGACCCTCCTCCTGGCTGTCATTGATTGCTTCTGACTGAGCGGTGTATTTCTGAAGCTAGCACTAGGAGAAGGCAGATTAGGGCAATTTCTTTTTACAAATCTGTCTTTTACACAATATAATTATAATTTAACAAATGTGTAAAAAATATTTTTCTATAAAAGTTACATAAGGATTTGTGGTATTACGATGTTCACTACACAGCTTGAGTTTAAAAGATACATAATCGAGACAACAGAAAACCTGACAAACACAGAGAGGTGCGACATGTAGGTGCGATGATGAAGCACAATTCAACACCAGGGAGGGTCACGCAGCCAGCTGGGTTCTGGGTAATTTTCTCTACTCTTTCTGCTGGGGCTGGAGGTTTAGTCTTTTTTAAAAATCCGTGGTAATGCAAGTTAACTCATGCAGACAGAATAATAAACAGTTTTTTGTGCCGTGCTTCTGTTTTGGACATGCAATGCTCTGTGGCTTACTGCAGTGCATAAGCTGCATGAGCAGTTTAAGAGACGTTAAAACAAAGACCAAAAAGTCACAAAGTATTGTGATTTCCAGGTTCTGCCAAAGTGCAGTGATACCATATATCAAGCACATTATCTGTTTTGCAGCTTTAATAGAAATTTTGCTCTTCAAAGGTGATTTATGTTTGCTTAAGGTCTCTAGCTACACATACCTGTCATCCTGCAGGGGCTTGACATAACCAGCAGATAAGATGTTAAGTGACAGTATGTTTGGGTCGATGACGGTCTCGTCGGCTTCCAGGGTGTTGCGTAAACGCCCTGACAAAGCACAAGTGTATTTGTGAGAACTGTTCCTGCACATTCTTGATGAACTGCTTCGGGTTAAAGAAACCTGGGAGCTAAACTTACCCACAACTAGCTCTCGGACATCGTTCCACTCTATGTCTCCAGCGGACTCGTGCACAATGGTGACAGCTATTCTCCTCTGGAGGCCCTGGAGTAAAGCACAGAACAAAGGGATTCATGATTTTGTTCAACAGGTCTTTGTTTCCTTTGAATATACAAGTATTTCTATTTTCTCACTGTGCGACCACACCTGGTGCAGTAGGAATGTACCCTGGCACGGCAAGCCTCCTCTGTGGTCTACGACTGCAGGGATGTAACTTGGATAAACCAAAATTACAAACGAGAATTAGTGGACAATAAATCTTATCTAAATATTTCAATTTCAAATGTCTGCTGGACTCACTCTCCGTTGGCCTCAAGCTCGCAGATCTCAAAGAACACCATCAGATCGTATTTACAGTGGCGGGGGCCTGCCTGGGGACGCGTCATCGCCTTCAGCTTGGTGGCAGGTACTAAGTCGACATGCGATTCAAAATGTTATGTGAGAAAAAGCATGGCGAAGTGAGAACACACAGCTATGAGCTAGCCTACGAAGGAGAGAGAACGGGCAGATGAAAGGAAATCCGGTGCAGGAAGAAAGTACAGTTTTGGAGAGAGAGAGAACATTTTCTAGAAAAAATATTCATAAGCAACTTTATAGCTTTTACTTAAAGCTCAATGCTAACAAATCCACTTGTAATAATGCTCTTTGGTCATTCCCAATGTGTTAAAGACAAAGGGAATTAATTGTACCTTTCCCTTCACTTTTACCAAAAGAGTTGAATATTCAGACAGATTGGAAACTGACTGCATCTCTAACGTACTTAGTTCAACCTGAAAAACTAATTCCAAATAAGTTCACATGCACAAGTGTGGTGTGCATTTATATTCATGTCACTTCACCGACAAGTAAAATCCAGAGGAACCAGTTCAAATTCAACTAATCAGCTGTAATTTGTCCTTAGTAAGTCAAGCAGAAAGAAACTGAAAAGAGCTGTTTGTTGTTTGGCACAAACCAATTAGGCCATTCAGCTGGCATATGGACAAGCCACAGCTACAATGGGAAGTTTTAGATCAAGTAAATTGATAGGTTAAAATGACAAAGTGAACATAGAGATTTAAATCCAGCTCAGAATTTAAGACTTGAAAACCGATGATCAGATGTTTTCCATCTGTTCACTTAGCGAGAAAAATATTCCCACTAAGTGTTTTCAACTGTAAATGTTTCCAAGTTTAGGTTTTTAACCAAATGCACTTTAAACTGCAGAGTTTTGTCAAAGTGTTTAAGGATTTTAGAAAGAATCTGACTGAGCTTCAGGGATTTTGCAAAGAATTGGCAAAAGTTTAGTCTGCAGCTCTTATTACAGATAGGTGGTGCTACAAATATTAACTGGGGGGTGAATAGAAATAAACTGAAAAGTGTAAACTTTTTTAGCAGTTTACATTTTGCACTGAAGAATTTTGAAAACCGTGTGCTTGTTCTACCACAACCCAATTTTGTTCTCTGCTGTGAACAATCACATAAAATCCCAATAGATGAAAACATGACAAAACTGTTGACGCCAACACAAATGTTTCTACTATTTTTCTGAAGTTTATAATTTCAGTTTTTGTCCCATTACATTTAGTGCTTTCACATTGCTGTGATATTTTAATTTCCACAGAGGAACTCCAGTTCTACTTTATATTTGAAAATCAGAATATGCAATATAACCGTGCCTCTACAAAGTAAAGTGACAGTATTTTTAAGAGTAAAAGGCAAAACGATGAAGTTGAAGAGAAGCTTACATAAGGAAGTGCAAGGGATCAACACAGAGGCTAACAGACACACACAGCACCAGAGAGCCAATCCAAATGCAGAATCCTAAAACAGGAACACTTTTAATATTTCAATTTACCAAAATATTTGTGTTAGCAGAATTTATACAAACAATAAAATGTCATTAGAAAAAAAAAAACCCTAATTATTTCTGTTAATGAGGAAAAAAAGGTTCTGGTTGCAGGATTCTGTTGGATCCGACAGCATGAACCAACCGGGTTTCTGAGCTTTAATAACTGAACAGATAGAGACGGGCGGGGCTGGCAGCTGAGCTCGCTCGTTTGCTTCCAGCAGGAAGGAAGCGGCCAAGCCAGCAGCGGACAGGGCGTGGCCCGACAGCGAGTCCACCAGCACCCCATTGAACACGTCAGGGACCAGGTATCGGATCAGGTCCAGGGACTTCTCCCGATTGGACGAGTCGTCAGAGTCCACTGCTCACACCCAACAACATGAAGCTAAGATGACACGACTTGCAAACGGACGACGTACAAAAGATGCAAAAGCAACATAAAATAACTAACAACTAGCTAGCGACAACAGCTGGGAGTTTCTTACCTGGTTTGGAAAGAGGCATCACTTGTGGAAATTGCCTTTTGCATGCATGAAGCGGACTGGATGGAACAATAAAGTCACATGTAAATAAACAAAAAAAAACAGACTCATTTTCTATAGATCTATTATTTTCAAGGTAAGTTTTCAAACTTTTCCAGCATGGCATTTGGAGACAAAACAACAAAAAGTAACAAATCAAGTGTCACTTCATTATATGATATAATTCATTACTGTTAGTAACAGTCTTATTATAGTATTCTAGGTAAACTAAAATAGAGAAAAGTTTTATGTTTTGAAATGTCTCACACAACCTATCCACCTGATTGGTTTGAGAACAAAAAACTGATTTCACAAAAAAATGCCATACTTTAAATAATGTTTATCTAAAATATAAGCCAACCTTTATTTCATTACACAGATCAGTAATGCCAATGAGCCATTAGAAATAAACAATATTCATAACACTGAAACAATCCAAACAAATTATGTTCAGGTAAATTACTCCCTGCTCAAATGAAATGCTTAAGAATATATAAATGTCACAAAAAAATGTTGCCCTTCTGTTTTCTGGCATTTAGTAAATATAAATAATTTTAGTAATTCTAACTAATCTAAAACAAAAAAAATTTGGTCAGATTCAACTTTATATGGTGATTAAAAATATGTTTGTATATGTTGTGTCTTTGTACTTGGTGATTAAAAGTATCAAGTTTAAACTGTCGTCTTAATCAAAAGTTAGATTGTACTTTATTACAAAACTGTGCAGCTTGAATACCAACCATTTTCAAGGACTCTACACAGAAATGAAGCTCTTTCCAAGCACATGTACGAAGCCTGTGTGTTTAACTTGTTGACCAGGCGTCTCACCTGATGACATCTTTACACAGAGAAAGAAAAGGTTGTTTCTGGTAATGTCCAAACACCTCAAAGACGATCGGTTGAGTCTTTATATAGTCCACAAAGGACTTGGTCACTTCAACAGCAATCTACGCAAAACAAAAAAAAGCAGTGCTCCATATGTGGTTGTGATAAAACCAGAAAATAGTGTTAGTTCATGATTTGTCTCTTACATTCTGCACGTGGTAGAAGCCAAGAGGAGGCCCGTGGCCGGTGTTTTTCAGCGGCTCCGTAGAAAAGGCCTCGTCATGCCGATGGATGAAACTGAAATAAAAATGGAAAATGAAAAAGAAATAAAGGTGGAATAAAGACTAATTAGGATATTTACTTTGGATGGACACAGACTTACTTAAACTGACAGAAGATGTCGGCATATTCAGCAGAAATGCTGAAGGCCTGCAGGACAGTCACCCTGAAGGTAAAAATGTTTCCGATTTTCAGGTGCTCCGAAGTCGCATCTAAAGTTGCATCTGGACCCGCCTTTGCTGGATTCTCCAACTCGTCTGCACCAGCTGATGCGAATAGCAAAAACAAAAATGGACATCGGCTTAAATTAAACTCTTTAGGTTTAGTTTAGATCCTCTGAAAGCATTGGATGCAGCGGCTCCAGTATTCCTCTCATAAGCAAAGGAAAACATCACTCACAAGCACCCAGAGGAATAAGCTATCCATTCACTCGTAAGATATGGTTACCCGCACATGTGTTGTTGTTGACCTCATCTGCTGATGGGCTCGTTTCAGCATTTTGGCCTTCCCCCTCCACGATTCGAAGCTCTTCCTGAGAAACCCCTGTGCGGCTCAGTCCAACTCCGACAGAGCACGACTCCGACTGGAACTGAACATGTGAGGTCCAGAACACAGCAGTCAGTAAGGACACAGCTTTTAAAAAGCATCACTGCTCCTTGTTCAAATTTCCCAATTTTACTCATGAAGTGACTTGTGCAAACTGGTTGATTTAGTTTTTATTTAGGGTATTACAACAAAAGAGGGGTACACACAAAGGCAGATTGTAGTTTTTCCACTTTTTGGGGGGATACTGTGAAAGTCAAGTATTGCTTTCCTTCACCATTAGACATTAATTTGTGTTGCTCTGTTACATAAAATCCCATTTACAGACATGCAGCAGCAACAAGTGAATAAGGTCAAGGTTTGTGAATACTTGTACAAGGCACTGAAATGTAACAAGGGCTGAAATGATTTACTTGGTTCATTATGATTAGTCACTTATTGAAATAATTGTCAACTATTTTAGTATTGGAGTAATCATTAATAGGAGTATACAATCTAAAAATTAAGCCAAAACTGTTAAAAAAAAAAAAAAAAAAACATTTTTCAAGTTAAGATTAAGAAATCCGACTTTGTCTGTAAATATGTTTAACCCAAAACTCCTCAAGTTGCATAGTTAAAGCATCACCTGGTTCAAATTCTGTAGAAAAAAAAATTCTGCCTTTCTAATCAGTTAATCCAAAAAACAAACAGCTCAGTCATGTACTGTATTAAGTCCAGCAGAAAAAGCTTCCCGAGTTTCTATTTAAAGTTTCCTTACATAGAAACTTTTTAATCTACTTTGAATAATTGAGCATACTGTACTGCTTGACAAGTAGGATCAACTGGAATGTGAGTGACTGAAATTAAACAATTTTTTGTAAAGTGCCCCGAGACGGCATTTGTTGTGATTTCATGCTACATAAGTGAACTGATTTAAACTTTACACATGTTGAGTTTAAAAGTACTTTTTAGCTGCAGATGCATCATTTTCTACAAATATTTTATTTTAATGTATTTATTATGGATTATATGAAAAATATTTGATCAATTAATCAGAATAACTTACATTAGCATCATACATTGGATTCTATTCCTCCATACCTTCTCATACTGCTGATCCTCAAAAGAGATTTTGGCCGTGCCCAACTGTCTCACGCCGGAGCCGTAGTCAGGAGCTTCCTCGTCGGCTGGAGGGAAACAGAGAGCACCTTCACTTCATTCCCTCCAGAAGTTGCACCCAGCGTTTCTTTTCAGCCGCTTCACACCGACGGACGTGAGCGACGGCAAGCCGGCGGGTCTAGGCCTTACCTGATATGGCCTGAACAGCCACGCGCAGGAAGCCCTTCACCTCTCCTTTCTCGCTGACTATGGCCACGCGGTGCACCAGAGGAACCGGGTACATCAGGTTGCTCAGATAGACGAAAGCCCTGTGCGGTGAAAGGAAGAAAAAGAAAGAAAAAAAAAACAAAAAAAAAAACAGAAAAAACATTAAAACACAAGCAGATGTCGAGAGGAGAAAGACGGTTGACATTTAGTACATTTCCACCGGGCAGGACAACACAGAGCTGCAAAGCAACCAAACAGAAGCTGGGACTGCTCTTGCGATGGCCATGGTTGCCCTTTACTATTGCTGCGTTAAGAGTGTTTCTTCCTTTATTAATAAGCCAATATGTTAAGACAGTTATGGCTTGCATGCAGTATTCCTGTTGCTTTTAATATGAATGAAGCCTTGGTGAGGCTTAGGAGCACGTGTGAAAGAGTAACTTTAGCTTTGTAAAAATATATCAAATGATTAGGAATTGTGCACTCACTGCAGAAAGCAAGGGCTTCCTTCGTGAGCTCAACAATTTTACAGATTTAATTTTGTTTTTGTATATTCAAGAATAAATGTAATCACAAAACTAATTTAAATACTCAGAGTTGGCACTTAAGTCACTCTGCATTACAGTGCCTTGATAAAGTATTGATAACCTTGAACATTTTCATGTATTTTGGGGGGAATTTTATTGTGATAGAAAATTGTTTAAAATTATATTGGTAAATAAAAAAAACATTTCCCTCCAGTTTACTATTAATGTTCTATCACATTAAATCTACTAAAACAATTTTATTTTTTTAGGTTAGCTTAACAAAATGTGAAAAAGTTCAAGAGGTATGAATACTTTTGAAAGGCATTATTTTCGCCATCTTGTTTCAAAGTGCAATATAAGATTTATGAGTCAAAGGTCGCATTTTCCACAAGCCAGAGGGTTGGGTGGGGGGTGGGGGGGTTAGACACTTAGGGGTGGAGACTCATGACAAGATTGGTGAGGTGCAAATAAGGCATGCTCAGGACAAAGAAAAAAAAAAAAAAAAAAAAAAAAAAAAAAGGGGGTCAAGAAAATGCTTTCCAGTTGTCGACTCAAAGGAATCAAAAGCAAATGGAACAGAACAACATGACTCAGCTTGAATAAAAACTGCCAACAGCTTGATAAATAGTGTGCTACACCAAAAAACCCAACGAATGACATCCAAAATCAAAGTGCACCACCTGGGCAAAAGTAAAAGTGGTGTTTTGTAAAAAAATAAATAAATAAAATAAAAAAATAGTTAATCGTTAGAAGTGTTCAAGTTAAAGTTGCCAAAAAAAAAAAAAAAGGGTCAAACTAAAAACGTGTGCTCTGGCATGCCTAAAAGAGACAGCTGCAGTAGAAACCAGCTCTTTCATCTTGAGATTTTTGAGTGTTTCTTACTCATAACGTGGCTCGCTTAAATTAGTCACTTCCAACAGGAACAGAACAATTCTCTGTGGATCCCTTTGTAATGCTAATCAGATCAGACCTTAATAATCCCCCATGACTCAGCTGCTTCCATAAGTCATTCACATTCATGCTTCTGGCACAAACCTCAGCTTTTTATTTAGCAGCACAGTGCTTCAAGGTGTCTGCTGGATTTTATGATTTTCACTGCAAAAATACAAAATCGTACCAAGTACTTTTGGTCTAGTTTCTAGGGCAGACACCTTAGTACACTTGAAATAAGACAAAACTAATGGTACTAGTTATAGTAGAACTTCTTGCTGAATACTAAAATACTTCAGCAAGATAGAGGAGCTCGTTTTAAGTCAATAATTCCTTAATATTGATGAAAAGGTACTACTTCCAATTGGAGATTATTTTCCTTATAACATTGGAAAATGTCTTGCCATAAGTGAATTTTTTCACAGAACTGCTTGTAAGACAAACACAAATCAATGAGTCATTTCACAATATTTCTTCAACTAAAGTAACCTTGGTTTTAGTTTAAAAACCCATTTCTAGAAGTATTCAAATATTTTTATTTCACTTAAAGAAACCAAGCAAAAAAAAAAAAAAAGAAAAGAAAATAAGAGCATAGAAATGTAGATGCATATAAAATATTGAAACCAGGAACTGTCCATTCAGAAGTAGCTTCATATGTTCAGTGTGGAGAGAGATTTGCAAATATTTCTGGTTCCAATTTCAGAAAGACTAGAATAATGAAAACTAAGACAAGAACATAACATAAAAAATATATTCAAAAGCTTGTTTGCCTTTGAATGTTAAACAACCGTGAGGTGTTAAAAAAAAGTGAGCAAAGAAAAACACCAGTCATGAAGCACTGAACTGCAAAAGCATAAAATCTTACCAAATATTTGTGGTCTAGTTTCTAGAGCAAATGTCCCATTACACTTGAAATAAGAAAAGTAATTTAATCGTCACTTTTCAGCAAGATACAGTAGCTTGTTTAGAGTCAATGTTAATAATGTCTTAACATTGATGAAAGATAATCTTACTCTGAGTTCACTTATAACATGGGAAAATGTCTTGTTCAAATTAAATAATCTGCCAATGGAACTAAAACTTTTTCATCAGTTTTAAGAGATAATGTACTTAGAATAAGCTCCTATAACTTGTTCCAAAGTTACTAGTAAGTTAGTTTTGTCTCATTTCAAATGCACCATGATATTTTAACAAAAAGCAAAAACAACAAAAAAAAAACTTGGTAAGATGTTATGTTTTTGCAGTGTGATTGTTTTCAATGCGTCACCTCTATGTTGACATCAAAGATGCAGCTTTTCTCTCATACCTGGGAAGTGAAATTACAGCAAAATATGCAAACTAAAAAATTCAGATCGATAATTTGATGCCGCCATGTAAAATGCAAACTAAACCCATTCAACATCCTTAATGTGGATACAACTCTCAAATGTGCGCTTCATTTCTCTCGAACCGAATCGGAGGAACAAAACCCAGCATCTCAGTGTGAAAGAGCTAGTTTCCTCTGCCAGCATGCTCCTGAAACCTCACCAACCTTCCCACTACACTGAATAATGGAGAGCGGTCGTAAAAGGGGTCCAGGCCTTCGCTGGAGCCTTGGCAGAGCCCTCCAACATCATCATCATCATCATCATCATCATCCTCCTCTCTGGCCCGAGCTCGGAGCACGGGTCGTCCAAAAAGATATCATCATCCAGGTCGTCCAACTCCTCCAACTCCTCCTCCCCTCGACCCTCCCTCTGCGAGTCAGCCAGCTCAGTAATTTCAGAGGTGGAAAGGGTCGGGGATGGGGTGGGGTCACTCATGCGCTCGCTCATGCATGTGTTGAAAATGGGATTTCTGGTGCAGCCAGAAACATGGGAACTAGGTTAGTACAGTTAGATAGAAAGTACACATTGGAATACATATGGACTGGAGGGAACCTTTCCCAGATTGAGACTAAATGCTGAGACATAGAAGAGACATGGAAAAAGTGTTTCCCAGCAGGAAACTAAATTGGGGGAAAGTGTGTGTCTGCATAGCAAGATTTCTGTGGGTTAGACCACTTATTTTTTCAAAGTGGAGGCCATGGTCCCCGAGTAAAGTTGGCCCCCTCCGGCCCCACCGCCTTTATCAAATCAAACAAATTTGTTGTTAATCAGCTGTGCTACATTTTTACTGGTCTGCGTTTTTTTTATTTTGAAAGTTTAAATGTTAAAATTTCAACCAGCCAAATCAAATAAAATTAGTGTTCAATGTTTGTGTTATGTTTGTGGAGGAACATTTTTAGCAGCGCAAATGTAACACAATTGACTGCCATCAAACTTGTTTGATTTCAGAAATGTGGGAGGGGCTGACTGACCTTCTATGACCTCCAGAAACTTTTATTAGCATCTTTAAAGTTGTTAGAAATATTTAGTACACGTTATCTTATGTTTGATGTGTTCTTATGTTCACTGTAGTTGATGTGTGAAGTTGTTCTGCTGTTCTCCCATTGTTCTATGAGTTTTTCAGTTCCTGCCTTGCAGTTGCAGAAAGGAGCAAACAGGAACTGAACTCAAAAGTCAGCTCAGATGCGGCGTGCCTACTAAAGAAAACAGAAGAAATAACTGAAGAAACAGCAACGCTATGTAACTGACTTGAGATAACAGAATAAGCCATGTAACTAGGGACCAGCCCTAAGGAAATAAAAAGAAAGGGTACGGCAGAACGTGTTTCAGGGTGGTTAGGAGATTGTAACTGAACCAAGTTCCTGTCCATCTTCCTTCCAAGTAAATCTAAACTCTCTTCTCTTTCTCCTTTTTGTGTGGTGTCAATATGTTTTAGGTCGTTTGAAACTGACAAAAATGATACCAGCACGACAAAATGTTTGCTGCACAAAACGCAGCAAAAACATTTGACAGCCATTTTGTTTTGGTGAGGAGGTGGGGTAATCCGTTTCACAATCATTTTTACAAAATATAATGTAATGGATTGAAATGTTACTTGCGGTGCTCATCTTTCTGATTGGCTGCCAGTCAGATTTATCAAGATGCTTTGCTCCACAAGCTAGCAAAGCAAGCAGAAAATGGAAACGCTTCTGACAACACTGAAGGAAACGTCCAGCAGCCCTGCTGTGCAGGAAAACTGCTATAAAAAATGCTCAAGAAAACTCAGGGCCAACAAGAGTCAGAAGGTATAAGGCAGCATTTATGCTAAGGAGATCAATAAAAGTGAGGGGTAAAAACAATTCCAGACTATGATTTTACTTTAGGCATTCTGCAGCATCGTCTGCTGGTTTGCACCCAGAAGTTAACACTGCCTGGGAGGCCAAGGCATAAAAATTTTTTTGAGCCCCTGTGTTAGACCATGAGCAGGAGATACAAATCAAAGATGCCATGTGGTACTCAAAATCAGTTCCCATTTATCACTTCAATGATTTAATGTCCAATAAAACATAAAAAAATAAACTATACTGGTCAACTCAAACAGTAGACAGAATAAAGGTAGCCATCTATGTTCTGTGGTCTTAGTAAACACACGTGGCCAACAATTGTTGCAACAAGCTAATGAGAAACGCTGTCCTGTATCTTTTACAGTATGAAGCGGATGATGTTCGGTGTTTACCTGCCGACCAGGCGGAACCATGGGAAGCGATCGTAAAAAGGGTCGCCTCCTGTCATGACACTTTCACTCTCCTCTGTGGTATTATTGGGCACATCAGCAGCACGGTCATACATCTCTCGCATGAGGTCAAGCCTTTGCCTGTAGGAAGAGGAAACGCAGATTAAGGATGTTTTCACAGCTGATTATACGGTAGACTCGGTTCCACTGCCGACCAAACCTGGAACGTTTACTACAATTTCACTGTATTGTGTCAAACGAACCAAACCCTTTGAACAACAAACCCGTTCCCCTCCTTGCCTGTGGTGGTGCTGCACCAAGAACCACTCAAGAAAATGATACAAAAACCTCTGAAGAACACAGAGTACAACTTCTTTCTTAGCAAAATGTAAACAAAAATCGAGTGTCATCAGCCTTTTGTTTTTGGTAAAAGTCCATGATGCATTTTTTTCTTTTAGTGCTAGACCAGAATGTTTTGGTTGTCTTTACCCAGAATGCCTTGCACTTTAGTTTGCATCCACATATACATTCGAACTTCAAAGAGGCCTGCGGTTTTTAGGTGGACCAAAGTTCATTTTTTTGGTTCGTGTCAGAGACCTCCCAATATGAACCGGACTTTCTAGGTAAACAAACTTCAGTTCAACTAAACTGAACAAAATAGAACTGATGTGAATGAACCCTAAAAAAAATAGACATTGAAGAGTATGAAATTAATTTTACAATTAATTTCATGTTAGATAGTGTTTAGTTAGTGGCCATTTTCTGTCATGTTGATGTTGAAGTGGTCGAAGGAGTGGAGCAAGACGCGAGAGGAAAAGAGACATCAGTACTAGGAGAGTGAATGCTTAAACAAAGGACCTGGGCTGGTTAGTTAATAGAGGTGAGAGGCTCTATTAGAAACAGTGGCAGCAAGGGGCAAGGGAGAGTACATCAGAAACTAGGAAAGGAATCTAACACTAAACAATAACATAATTAAACTAGAGTAGCTAAGAAAGGACCGAATCAAAGGAAAACAGGAACATGTTAATCTAATCAAAAATAAAAACAGAACTTACGAAATCATGAGAATTTCAAAAACAACCCAAAACTCTGGCAGGTTCATTTAGACAAAGACAGCCTACCTTAATTTTTCTAATGTCCAGAAGTGAGTTGCTCCATTCTTCTGATCTTGCACTTCCACAGCCACAATAGTACGAGGAAAATGTCTACTTTCCCTGTCTTGAGTCGCCTCTGGGGGCAACAGGTCAGGAGGAAGTGGGGAGTAGAGAGTGTCTGTGAGCAACACAAACTGGAACTGGACCTGCAGGGGAACGCGAAGCATCCGTTAGGCAACAGCCAGCTTAGAGGTCATATGGCTTAATGAGTCAAATTAACATGCTGCACCTTCTTTTTGAGTTCTACACTGATGGCATTGGCTTCTTTAAGAAAGATGGCATTTCCCCACAGCAGGTCACGCAGCGAGGTGAACTGGTAGCACCTCCACTTCCTGAAGCCCCACACTGCCAGCTCTCTCTCCTTCTCTGTCCACTGAACTGTTAATTAGAAAAGAAAAAAAAGGAAACTCATGTGGCGAAGATGCATTAACAAAAGAGAGAACATTTGAACCCAGGCATAATCTTGACCTTCCTCTTCTGGTTCCTCCTCTTCTTCAGGGGCTTCTGGGTAATAACGATCCACCTGCTTCTGTAAAGCCTCAAGCTTGCTCTCATAATCCTACACAAAAAACAATCAGTAAAGGACTAAAACGGATTGCAATGTATTAGCTTCAATACCTGACACCTTTGTGTAGTTATTGGTGTAGACCTTTGTACAAACTATCAGTAGGAAACTAGAAAGTCCTCTGAACAATCTCTTGAAAAACTACAAAATGTGCCAGTTTCCCCACCAGTCTTTGCTGCTCTAGAAGATTATTGGCTTCTTCTCTTTCTTTGCGGTATTGATCCTCCAACTCCTGAAGCCTGAGGACAGAAATGGATGCAGTCAAAACAAGCTGGATGGAGGCGACACACAAAACCAAACTAATCAAGCTTTCCATTTTTATACCAGCGCATTATAAACAAAGAAGATGTAGTCATCTGTAATTTGGCAACTTGCATTCAGTGGATGTGGGTGCTTATTTAGTATTTTAAGCTTAGCAGCCCAAAAGCTTATCACAAAGAAATTGCTATGCAAATACATTCCATCCCTTTATGACTGGCATTAGATTATGGTCTTTATAGGGTGGAAAGAATTTGTTTTTCAGGTAGATTTCAGTTTGCAAGATTTGCAGAGATCTGATTTAAAGAGAAAAATTCATTGAGATAAAATATCCAGAATGCTTGTGACTCTGTACAGATTTTACTGTAATCCGAGTCATTTACAAGTCATATATGTACACCACAACTTCTACTTTTTATTTTTCCATGTTCTTGTAATTTTATGTTTAGTTATATTAAGAAAAGCTTGGAAAAACACAAAATAAGCTCATCAGCTTTAATGCTTCAGCTGCCACCTTAGTGTTTTGAAAAAGTATCGATACTCTTTGATGGTTTGATCACTTTACAACCAAAAACTTCTATTTACTTTAGTGAGATTGAATGTGACAAACAAAAAGTATTGCACGATTGTGAAGTGGAAGGAGAATGATGCATGGTTTTCTTTTTTTTTTTTGATTATTCAGAGAAACATGGTACTCTAAAAAGCTACAGACTCTTCCGACAGGATAATTAAAGCAAAACGTGGTTTTACAAAGAACCATTTTGTTGAACCAGTTTTCAAATTTGTGATTGTGAATGACTTAGACTTTTTTTTTCTTTTAGGTCATAATCATGCACTACTCTGTGTAGGTCTATTACATAAAGTCCCAATATAAGGTGAGAAAATCAGAAAAAATTCAAGTTGAATACATCTGTGAGGCAAGCTAAGGTTGTTGTTTAGTACCTTTGTTCCATTTCTTGTTTCATGTCAATGCCCTGTTTCTCCAACAGCTCTCTCTGGGCAAAAGCCCAGTCAACAGGCTCAGCAGGGGTCTCGGCGCAGGGGGTCCTCTCCCTTTCAGCTCTTGCCTGCTCAGGGTGGTTGAACCGGAACACGTGGCTTTTCCCCAGGATGATGCGATTTCCTTTAGGGAATGGAAGCTTGTATCAGTAAAACCAAGTACAATGACTCATGTTTGCACAAAGCTGACATTAGGCGATTCAGTGTTCTGACCTGACTTCAGAACTGTTGCTTCTGTCACTCTCTTCCCATTGACGTAAGTCTCGGCTCCTTCGCAGGGCTCTAGGACGACTGCTGCTTAGTAACAGAGAGAGATTTGATATTACAGCAGTAGTGATGATGTTCAACCCCGTTGAGCTAAGAACCATCTCCTCACTTTCCCCTGACGGGCCAGCGCATCTCGTAAAGGTGCAGTGCTCGTCCTGGATAAAATGACCGCTGAGGACGATGTCTTGACGGCTGCTGGCGTCCAAACGGCCCACCCTAGAAAGCAACAGAATGTATTCCAACGTCAACTTTTCAATACAACATTACACTTCCAGATGGAAAAAATATATATATTTGTGATTATCTGACCTGGTGATTCCCTCTTTAATGTAGTACAGCAGACACTCAGACATCAGAGGATCCTCATTGAGGTTCACCAAATGAGGCGTCTGACCAAGACAAAAAAATGACTCATTTAGTGACAAGCAACTTTTGTTTGTGAAATAATTTAGCATCCTTGTGGAAAACACGTGGAAAAGTGTGCTTCTTACAGCAAGCTATATCGATAGCAGTTAAACGCCATGCAGTAAATTCACTTCCTGCAGCATTTAAATGTGGGTTGTTTACCGTTGACTTATATGTACATAGGAAGGCGAACGGTTCATAAATCACTGAAATGGGAACACAACCATTATATATTCCTCCATGTTTACACCCATCCATGTCGTCAGTGCAGTGAGGAAGTGTTTGAAGTGTAATTAAGTAGATTAAGGAAAAGAAAGTCTCATCTGACATGCCTACACCACACTCTCAAAAAGAGCCTCACAGCACTCAGTGGAGAGACACACCGCAGAGCGACAAACCTCGTTAGGGGAAAACAGACCAACTGTGTCTATAAACACAGGCTGGGGCTTTCTGGGGCAATCAGAGGGCTTCGGGGCAAATAAGTAAGCAATTCGCTGATTAATTCTAAAGATAAATGTTTCATTTTAAAAACTGCTTGGAGACATGCAACATAATATGACAGATTTTTGTGTGTGTTTTTTCTTTTACCTTTTTAGGAGAGAACACGCCAACGGTGCCGCCATCTTCTCGTATCGCCACACCCATTTCTGCCAGCAGGGCCTCTCTGTGGAGAAGTGATGTTCTAGATAAACTTAAAGAGTCAATGCACAGTTTTTTTGCATGTGCTTTTTGCTTGGTTTCTGCACCAGAGTCAGGAAGCGAGTTGCATTAAATATATGCAGAGCGAAAATACTCAAAAATCTAAATCTTGCTTAGTGATTTTTTTTTTGTCTAAGATGTAACTTTTCAGCAAGATATAGGAGCGTGTTTTAAGTAACTCATTCCTTGACATTGATTTAAAAAAAAAAAAAAAGTTCTAGTTAAAAGTGAAATAATCCATCCATGGAAAAAGACATTTTCACCTTGTTATAAGGTAAAAAAAAAAATCTTCCAGTGGAACTAATACCTTTTCATCAATATATTTCATGAGGTCAGTAAATCATTACAGACCATTTCCAAATTTTTTAGGTCATCAGTTGTCTTCTGTTTTGTTGACCACATTCTTACTATTCTAGACTTGTGGTCAAGGGCCAAACAAAATCCTTTTACGGTCACACTTTGAACTCTCCTTGTCTAAATGGTGCAACAACCATTTCTACTGGTTGCCTCAATAAATTCCCACCATCTTACCTTTCCATTCTAATGGCTTCTGTCCGACGGAGCTTTTCTTCCCAGGTCTCGTTTAGTTCGGCAATTATTTTCTCAGTTTCCTGACATTTGAAAACAAAAGGGGGAAAGTTAAGATGCATCTACATGCGAGAAGACTTCCAGGAACTCCATCATAGCCGCAGCTTAAAAGGCGAGCTCCCCGAGCCAGAATTTTATAAACCCGATTAATCTGATAATTTCTCAACGAAAAGTCCGAAAAGTAATATTTAAAAAGGGGCATTTACTATGACTAGAGGGAAATACGGCAGAAAGTCTCAAAAACCCAAGTTAGACGACCAAGGGGTCGACAGTAATGAAACATTGGCTTTGAAGTGCAACACAAGGGAAGAACCCAGATTGTGACAGAGGACGTGGCCTTGTAGCCAACTGGTAGACTTCTCAAATTATGTTAGACAACCTAGGCTCTCCCTGTTAAAAGTACACAGCTAGGTCTGGCTTCAAATGACAAAACAAAAGTTGTGTACAAAATGTATTTTATTTATTTACAATATTAAAAATATGCTTTATTGCATTCCAGAATTTCCATTTTATAAAAATGGAAGAATTTTTATAAAATGGAAATTCTTACATTTTATAAAAATGGAAGAATAAAAAAAGTCCACTAAAGCACAGCAAAAGTCAGGAGGAATCTGAGATTTAAACAAACCACTGCAACCCAAAACAAGGTTAAGTAACAAGGACGACAAAAACAGATAGTGTAAATCCCAAATTACATTATCACAGTCCTAAACCGCAGAAGGCGACGTGTCTCTTACAGATGCGCCCTGACTAAGTGCATCTGTAAAAGTGGGCTAACAAACTGCAGTTCTGGCACCATGAAAGTTCTAAAGTGCTTATACTAAAGCCCTGGTTCGAAGGCGGAATAACCAAGCGGCAACAGCATTCCGATCACCTAACAGAATATAAGCGTAAACCATGCTACTACCTGAGAGCATAAGAGGCGACAGCAGCAATCTTAATTGGTCACAACAATTAAAGGTAGATTCAGACCGCTGAATCCACCAACATATAACCCAACCAAAGGTCAAACTCGCACCTCCGACTGCATACAGCGACTGGTGTGGCAGCCGACGCCTGGAGAACCAACAATTTGACGCGCGCACCGGGCGCAGATATATACTAATGAGCCAACACAGGGGGAACGGGCATGGTGTGTTCATGGTCCCAACACGGGTAGGAATTTCCGGCCACTTCTGCAATAGCGCTTACTTTTTGAGTAAAACCAGCCGGTTACAGAAGCTAGCTGATTCAGCTAAAGAAGCAACACAGACTTGAACGCAAAGACTCAAAGGTCCGTTCCGCCTTTAACATGGAAAATTTGAGAAACAATTCTCCAAGAGCTGCGAGACGTCCGTCAAGAAAACTCTGACACTCTAAAAGAAATTAAAAGAGGAGATTAAAGTTGCCAACAGCCGGAGTGATAACGCAGAGAAGCGGATAGAAGAAGAAGAGGAGGATGAGCGATCAGGAGGGACGCAATCTAGCAATCTGGTGTAATTAAAATGTTTATTTCAGCAAATGAATCAAACTTGGGGAAGAAAATCATTTCTAAATTGTACACAGGATTGGAAAATTTGAAAAAAAGCAATACAACATACATAAAAGTAAGATGGGAAAAAGATGCCAACTGTGGGCTTTTGCAGGAGAACTGGGAGGAGATATGTGGGAAACAGTGGCAAACATCTCGTTCCCATTTATGTAAGATATTTCAGTACACCAGTACAAAGAAAATACCAAGGTACAAGATGTTGGAGGCAATGCGGAAAAGACAGAGCGGGTCACTTCCATGTGCTTTGGGATTGTGCCTACATGGTACCCAATTGGCAGGATTTAAAGAATTGTATGGATAAGGTACTAGGGGTGAATATTCCACTCACATTTGACGTTCTGTACATTGGAAGAGGGATGGAAAGCTGATACATTTATGTATAGCATTATGTTGGTAGAAAGAAAAGCCATTACTAGAAAATGGTTGAAGGCAGAAACTCCTAAAAGGGAAGATTAGGTCGATGTAATGCAAAAATATTTATATTATGGAAAGGCTGACCTTTTCCATCAGATTAGAATCTGGAAAATGTAAGAATTATTGAAAAAATTGGAGGGGGTTTTATTTCACCATGGAGATCAGACTTTGTTAATTAAGATTGTGGGTTTGGGTACCTTTATAGAGACTGTAAATAGTTTGCTTACAGTTCATTTCTGATAAGAGATTTAAAATTGTGATGACTTAGAAGAGAAGAACGAACAAGAAAACTTAATTTTGATTATTTTTTAATTTTTGTTCTTTGTTCTCCCTTTAATTTTAATTAGCAAGTCTATGGGTAGATTGGGTAATATCGAGATTCGCAAAGTTGTTGTGTCCAATGCAGGTACAGTATGTATGGGCAGGTTCTCTTGGATGATATGTATGGAACATTAAAAAAAAAAACACTGTAAAGTCTGTATGTACTATTGCATGGAAAAAGAATGTTCAATTAAAATGTGCAAATTAAAAAAAAAAAAAAAGTAGATGCATTTACATGTGACATAACTACTGAACTGAACACCGGGCGCTCACCTTCAGCCGCTCGATGGCTTCCTCACTGCCTGGGCTGAACATAATGCGGTCATGCAGACTGGCAATAGAGGCGGCACGGCTGGACAAGGCTGAGAGGGATGGCGATGGGCTCATCCCCGTCATGGCATTGGTCACTGTAAAAAGATCATCCCTTTGATTCACAGCTTGGCCTACATCGTTATTGTTCGTGTAATCGGACATGTCTGTCGGCGCGGGGCACAGGGAGTGGTTAGGAGGTCCGTAACAGATAGTGAAGGAAAAAAATAAAATAAAAACGGAGATAAGCAGAGAGAAGAGAGGGAGAGTAGAAATGGAAGAACACAACATGCCTTCAAACACGTGTAACTTACAGTATAATCTGAACAGTTTGTTTAAAAGCGACGGCAGCGGGAGGAGGAAGCCGCACAGAGAGCAGGTCAACTTAAATAAAGCAGCAAAGAGCCAACCAGCCACCAAAGAGCTAGCAGAAAATGCATTGACTTTATGAAGCTGTAAGCAGTCTCATTTAAATGAAGGAAATGTAGCTACTTTACAGTAACTGTGTTGAACTTCCTGGTTTGGGTAGGACTCTAGATGCTTTTAGTAAGATTTAGACAAACAGGATCCATTAAGCTTTTATTCTTTTGTTCATAGATAGGCCAAACATTTCACAAAGCACAAAGTTAAAGAGTCCGTAAGGTTTGACTAGCCCATCTGTTTTCTAATACAATGTTGGTCAAGATATCAAAACAAACATACTATATGTGCCTTTTAACAAATAGTATAAACACTCAATAAATCTTAAGCACAAAAATCTTGTTGAATTATCCAGTTGAGATTTAATCAGATTAAGTATTTTATCTTTTTAAGTACAATATAGAGGTGGATAAAAAAAAACATATCATGATCAGCTTTTCATATCGGTCGACGTTGATAATTATCATTTCGTTTTTTGTTTTGAATATCTGGTGGCGCGACCTTTCCTGTTTTATCCACAATATCCTCTCCAGCTGCTGTTCTAATTTTCTCTTTCACTTCAGGCTCTTTTTTTTTTATTTATTTTTTTATCTTTAAGCATCTTTTATGTATAGTGGCTAAAAATGAAACTGCTAGTACAATAGATAATCAAAAGAAGTCAAAACTCACTAGCCCTAGAATTAATTCAATAAATTAGAATACATGTTCTGATGATTCTTGTTGGTCAGATAAAATATAATTTTAAACAGGTAATAAAGATAATTTCCATTAAGCCAACAATTCTGATTTTAAACATGTTTTTTTTTTTTTATTGGTCTGATGTAACCTTCTAATTTTAAATGTCATGTTTTCATTAGCTTTAAGTGGAAAATCATCACAATTAACAGAAATAACAGACTTTCCATCTGTAATTAATGTGTATAATATGTTTCATTTACAGATGAACTTCCTAAAATAAACGTGATTTTACATAATGTTCAAATGTATTGAATGGGCCTGTGTAGCTGAACAGAGTACAGATTTCTGCATTCTTCGACTTGGTTTTTAGTGTGATCACACTTTGGCCCCAACACCTTCACAGATAACAGGCTGTGCATTTCAAAAATATACTGCATGCAGTTTTATTTGTAAGAGGAGGGTCTGTAATGAGAATATTATCTACGTGCTACAAGAAGTTTGATCTGCATACGTTTGCATTTGCTGAGTTGTGAATTTATTTGACTCATCGGGCAAAACAAGAGAATTTTATGTTACACTAATGCAACATTGGGACTTTTCTTAATCTTAGCTTTGCTGTGACTCATTAACACCAAGGATAAATTCTTTGCAGAGTATCAACTATGTAGCTGCTGCTATGGGAACAGAGTACAACAAATTGGCAAAGTGTATGACACCCATCCATCTGGACAGGTTTATTCTACCAAGATGCACCAGATAAAATTGTCTCTCCGACCGATAAAGGGGGAGTGTTATGAAAGGGTATAAAAATGATATGAAAAAAATAATACTCTCTGTGACTGAATCATCATTTTACTGTTACTGCATGTTTAATTGTCCCAGCTGCCAGGGGAAATAGATTAAATCAGACACAAACCCTGCCCTGCCAGGAAAGTGGGAAACAACACTTTTTATAGCATGGAAGTTGGGATGAAATGTATCATACTGCTTTCTGTATGCTTTTTATTTTCCTTTTTTTTTAAATAATGAACACTAAAACGCTGCCATTTTAATTGCACATCTAGGAAGCCATATGCAGATTCTGTTTTTTGAACATCAGCAGCCTAAATTTATCATAATTATCAACAAAACCGCCTAGATAAACCAGACTGCTTAGTGGTGCTGCAGAGAACATCGACAAATTACTCATGCTGTTGCAGTAAGCGCCATAGTAAAAGCCACAGCAAAAATAAAATATAAAACAGAAACATAAATACGAGACACACGTTTTAAACCCTCTATGTCAGCGCCAGTTGCTCGATAGGCTGGGTGAGATTGAAACAGAAGTTAATAGAGAGAGACAGAAAAGAGAAAACCTTTAGATAGAATCTTCATAGCAGTAAAAATAATACAATGACAATTTATTACTTTTAAAAGTATTTTAAGTATTTAAACCCCTTGACTTTAAAAAAAATTTTTTTTACATTTTATACTGTTACAACCACAAACTTTGTTGTATTTTATTGGAATTGTGTTCAATAGACCAACACGTGTATTAAACATAATCACTGTGATGTGGGATAAAAGTAACACACAATTTTCAGTTTTGTTCTACAAATAAAAATCTGAAAAGTGTGGTATGGATTTTATTGTATTTTATAATACTTATACCTGGTTTGATATAAACCTTTTCATTATAGCGCTAGCTGAATTTGCAGGGTGGCTTGCAGCCTTTGAGAGACTTTAACTTCATTCATTCTTCCACCAACTCGGTTAGGAAAACCAGTTTAAGAAAAGCATCCCCACAGCATGATGCTGCAACCACCATGTTTCATGGTCAGAGATGTGTATTTACGTTGATGTGCATTGTTATTTTTGTGGCAGACATTGCATTTTGCATGTAGGTCAGGAAGTTTTGAACTTTTTGATCTCATCTCATCTCTGTTTGCTGTGTGCCTTATCAGCCTTCCAGCAAACTGAGCCCAGAGCAGCCGTTTCTACCAAGATCAAATTACACACACAGGTGAACGCTAGTTGACAATGATTAAGTTAGTTTCTACTTAGGCCTATCAAAAGGTGTGTGAATGGAAATTAGCACATTTTTACTGCTACTTAATCATTTACAGCCCTAGAACTAAAAATCCTAATAAAATACATTGGAGTTTGTGGTGGTAACGTATCAAATGTGGACAAGTTGATTGACCAGGCCTCACATATCCTGCAGAATTTAAATGGTCATTCGTGCTAAATAAAACTTTTACAACTTCAGTTTCATCATCATTTAAATAACACACTTGTACACGAATAGATGGCGGGCAGAATTTGATTTTGTAACTCACTCTCAATGATGTCACCCAGTCCCTGGGCATACAGGAGGTCTTTGAGACGGGACACTTCCTCTTTCAGCTCACGCACCAATCGGTTGTTTGGATCCTCGTTGATGACAGCGTTGCAGCGAATCTGTTTGGCACGGTCAGCATACCTGTGGATTTGAGAAAAAAAAAAACCCAACAAAATAACAGAAGATGCTGACACAAGAGGGAGGTAGAGAACAAACTAACATACGTGCAGGATTCTCCTGATATCTAAGACACTGCAGCCTGAAAGAGCTGCTGCAACGTTTAATGTGTTTAATATGATCCGGTCTGTGCCGTCTACCTGAGGGTGCTGAGGGTTTCATCGTAGTTGATGTCAGCTGGACTCAGAGCGGCAACCATTGCCGTTCGAGAATTTCCCCCTAGCAACGCGGAGAGAAAATATGTGTATCAGCATTCAGTTTGAGTTTATTAATGACTGCAATTCAAAAGCACAGTCTATGTACCCAGGTTCTCTCTCAGCAGCCAGGTCAAAACTGAATCTCTATATGGAATGAAGCTTTCCACTTTCTTCTTCTTTTTATTCTGTGCAACGAAAAGAAACAGATTTTTTTCTCCTTCAGAATGCGGGAGACAGACCTTTTGAAAAAAAGAGTTAAATTAAATGGGTTACCTTGTTCTGTCCAGAATCCTAAAAAGAATAGAGGCAGGAGAAAAAATATTTAAACATCCTAAAATCTGCCTCGTCTTTGAAAATATACCAAATAGTCAGAGGAATACTCACCACTTCTGCCAAAGCAGAAATAACTTTCCCCAATGTGGTTAAAGACTTGTTGATATTTGCTCCTTCCTGTCATTTTACAAAGCGATGTGATTTAATTCACTTTTTATAACAGGAATATAGTGTAAATTAGGATTTCTTTAAAGCCGTTTCACCTTAAGCCTGGTTCCTTTGGCTCCTGTAGAGTCCGCTCTCTCGCTGCCGGCCAGATCCACCAAGCTTATTTTACTGACCTACAGGAGCAACATCAGTTAATATTCCAGCACATTTAATGTTGCACATTATCTGCCAATCAAAAAATATACATCTATTAATAACAATTGCAGAGACTGGAATTAGATTAACCTTATGACCTGCAAGTCATCATTGATTTTTTTTCTCCTTAAGATCAAGATTTCCTCTGGAGTCACCTATCATAGTTAGGAGAAGCGCTATCTAAATGGATCATTTCAGTCAGGATGTGATAATAATCGGCTACCTTTTCAGAGGTGTTGTCGGTCTCCGCATCGAAGCGTTTCTGAGTAAATATGATGTTAAAAACTGCGTGAGAGCGACTGCTGGTCTCATTCATGTTGGTGGCAGCCACAGTCCTACACAGAGAGCAGAGTTTAATCAATTCACAGAGTCCATGCATGTTTACTAGAAGGCTCTACAGTAGCACGATTGTATCATGTACTAGGTATTTACTCAAAGTAATCTTACTTATGAAACCCGTGGTAGCAACACTTCTGTTCCCTAATAGTGAAGCTAGTTTTTCCTTTTATCATATTAGCTAAGTAATTTTTTTCTGGATAAACTGTAAGGCACTAATGTTGAAGGTTTGGTTATCAGCTGTTAAGACCTTGTTTATATTCATACTCTTATTTTTAAGTGAGTGAAGATCATTTACGCAGCAGTTTCTTTCCTCTCTTCCCATTCTGTCTCTTTTTTCCCCCCAGTAACTTTATTTCAAACAAGAAGCAAATAGGAACGAAATAAAACATGGACATTAGAGAACAAGTTATGAACAGAAATACAATGTGTAAGGGCATTACACAACATGTCATTTGTAATGTGAAAATTAAATTGGTGCTTCAAGGTAGTCTTTCAAGGGCAGATATTTGAATAGAAGTTGGTGTTTTAGCATTAGCTTCTGCTAAATACCACGTTGCATAAGCGTTTGCAGGACTAACGTTTTAGCTACATTATAGCAGCGATTAACCATTTATTGTGTGAGAGATAAAGACAGACAATATAATACTCATATAAAGAGGTGTAACTCCACTAAATTGACATAAAATATTATTTTGAGGCATTTACTGATGCAACTGATGCATTGCTTTTTCCACGATTCAATAATTGTACAACATAGAACTTCATCACTTCTAAAACAACCAACAGATTTAACTAAGTGATACCTGCTACAGAACATTTAACCAAATTTGTGGTGTGTGTATTAGTAAAAAGTTATAATTTTCTCTGAATTAGAGAAAATTCTCAATACATCCACAATATAATTCACGTATGCACTCACTTATTGTTTCTGAAAATCATTAAAAATATATGTTGTGTGTTGTGTGTATGTTGTGTTGATCCTGTAAAAATATTGTGAACTCATCATATGGCTCCATCACCTGGCTTTGTTGCCAGAGTCCATCAGATCCTGGATGTCGTTGTAAGAAGTGACAGCCAGTTTGGACAGGTCCTCAACGTACGGCCCCATCAGAGGATGTTCTCTGACGCGGAGGTTCCCTTTGTTCTTAGGGTTCAGCAAGTCCCGCACTCGTTCACAGTAGATTTCCATGTAGCTGACCTATTCAAATGAATTTAGTTTGGATCAAGAGCCACCTTTGAGAACAGAAGCTCCTTATCAGAGGCCTCCAAGTCTTACCTCCACTGAGTAGGACAGGCTGTTGTCTGTATTATCATTGATCTTCGTGAAAAGATCTTCACAAAGCTAGAAAGAGGGGAAAAAAAGGCATTCAATAAAAAATAAATTCAGAGAAAAGTTGCTTCAGTTAATCTGCACTGTTTACTGTGTCACTCTACCAGTGGATGATTCCTTGCTGATCCTTGACATCCTGTTTTCCCATCATTGTGTAGGATTTGCCCGCGCCGGTCTGACCATATGCGAAGATGCAGACGTTGTATCCTTCGAAGGCATGAAGCAACATTTCCTCTCCAATGTCTTGGTACACGCGCATCTGGGAGGCATAATTGATATCCTCCGGCTGGGGAGTGAGATCAATATCTTGTAAATCAGACGACCCAACACAAAACAGCTTGCTCTAATGGAAATCTGTCTCCTTGTTGAGAGGTATAGTTGCAGAATGAGTTACCGATGTGTGCGACCAGTAGGAGTAATCAAAGTTGAAGCTCTTGTTGTCTTTGGCCTGCTTAGGGTTGATGATGGCTGAAAGACAGGACAAGAAACATGGGTCAGTCGGAGGGAGGGAGCTGTCTGAGTGAAACAGTACCTGAGCTGAATCAGTCAAGTTGTGCGGACAGACCAGGGAAGGCCTCAATTTGTTCCTCTTACAGTGGTTAGGCATGGTGCTCAGGCCAACCAAATCCCTCAGGTCCAAACTTGAAACTAAATCTGCTGACAACTTTGGAAATGTACATCAAAACATTGTCTGAGACTTAAGGGCCAAAATGGACTGAAATAAACCAAGTGAGACATTATTGTGTGGTTTTGCAATAATTCCAAGATGAATGACAACTACAGTTTGCCATTGTCGGGTGCAGGTTCAAGTTTATTTTTGGCTCCATATGCTATGATGAAGGCTTTTGTTTGGCTTTGAAAGGTTCTGGAAAGCTTGTTCTGAAGAAGAGGGGTGTGTGGCAGACAATTACTGCAATATTTTCTCTTCCTACTGATGTAACCTGACAGGATGGATTATTTTCAACTGTGCCGGATGTACACCTTAAAGGGAATGTATCAGGCAAACGCCACTTTTTTAGCCCTTTAATACATTTTGTTGTGTACTTGGAGATTCTGGGAGTGCAGAAAAGTTGAATTTAGTCTCTCCATGTGCTGCATAGATGTCTTTGTTTGAGACATATTTGTCAGTATGTTTAGTTTTCTCCATTCCCTCCTACGTTTTTTGAACTATTACAGCTAAACAAGGTCATGGATCTCTTGTGAACCAATTTTCCGAGTTCAAGGATGACCAGGCTGAAAGTGTAAAGACCAAAATCTTTGGTTGTTGGTTGTATTACCCATATAATTCGTTACACTATCCCCCCAGCATCAGAACCGCTTCAAAGTATCTCCACAATATCAGAAATCTGATCAGACACACTATCGTATCAGGTGGGAGCGTCAAGGAATGTATGTCACCTGAAATATTATTATTATATTATAATTGTGGTGCCGACTGCAACTCTATTTATTGTATTGAGTGAATATTTGTACTATCTTCCGAACATTTCTGCAGGTAACTCCAGTAGGCAATTTCACAATTGAGTAGCAGAAATAAAATCAGCCTTTAAAAATATATCCAGGCTAAAAAGCCATTTTGTAACAACGGGCCATTTTAGAGGACCTAAAATTTTGGTTTGCGCTCAGCTCCTCTCTCTGCTGTTCAATAACGTGTCGCTCTCTCTTAGTTTTTGTTTGTTTGCATTCTAAAAAAAAAAAAAAGAGTCTCTTTGTCATTGCTAATGTCATTCTTTGTTGCTAAGTGACTAAAATGTTGCTGTCATTTAATATCTTCCTGTCTTCATTCTCTGTGTGCTCAAAGTCACAATCATCCATTTCATCCTCCATCTTTCCACTCATACATTTAACACAATTTGTGCAGCATTTCCATTCTGTTGGTATAGCAGATAATATCATGGTAAACAAGTTCATATTGCAATTATTTTTGGCTTACAAAACACCATTATACACAGACCGACTGGCATTTCTGGGATAAATGACGATGATTCAGGTGTACCAAGTTAAATTATGACGTCTCATCCAGTCATAACTGACCACTAACCGGATATCGCTCCGACACGACTGCTATTGTACCCTGTAATAAACAGCTTGTTTAAGGTTGAGTAACTCTGCAACTGAATCCGTCTCAATGTGTCTCAGGAAATGTATAAATATGGAGTAAATACTGTAAAAATGCAAAATCTAGCCAAGTACATTGGTCTAGTTTCTTGTGCAAATATCTAAGCACAATTGAATTCAGACAAAACTGACATGCAAGTAACATTTCATCAAGATTTAGGAAGATTTAAGGAAATAATTCCTTGATATTGATGAAAGAAATGCTAGTTTTTTAATCAATATTGGCAGATTATTTTACGGGCAGATTATTTCACTCATAACTCGCTTCCTGACAAACATATTTTTTGTCCGCCTATTGGTTAGCCCAACCAAAGGCAGCATATTTAATAAGGCGATACCACTGATGAAAATACTTCCTCTGTGCTCCCAGAGCAGCAGATCACTTTCTCTACTAATGCAGATGTGGTCAATAAGAGAGAAAAAACCAGCAGCTAAGTACATTCTCCAGTACTCACCGTATGATTCACTACACAGTGAATCATATGAAATATGGCCCAGATTTCAGCCCCATTCTTCACTATGACAAAAATTTATCAGTATATATAGATAAAAAAAACAATTTCTACATTTTTCTTTTGCCAAAAGTGTGACACCGTCATTGCAGATCCGGCTACATGTTATTATATAAAGCATTTGGGAACTTAGTTTTAATCAATTAATAATTCTAAATTGCCACACCAATTATCATGCTCATGTTTGATATTGATGATATTGTTCTAATCTACATGAAAGTTGTTGTCTCATACATATTAAAGAAGAAGCAAAGACCACAAAATACTGTTTTCCAAATAAATAACTAAAATTATGACACAAATCATGTTCACCAGGGAACACAGAACGCTTCAGCAAAGATTGGATCTTAAAAATAAGCCACACTCTGTCCAGGATGAGTTTCTGCAGCAGAATATTCTCCTGATGCTGACTCATCATGAATGTTGCTCTGATTCAGATAAAACGAGCCCCCTCGCTCCTCCACAGAAGGACGTGGAAACACCTTGCACTCAGATCAGGTGATTACTTTAGGGTGACTGAGAGGTTACTGGGAAACACAGAAGCTAACCTAATAAAAATGCACTCAGTGGTTCAGTTCTGATAAAATCTCTACATCATTTGAACCCACATAAGACCACAACCTTGTTGTTCTGTTTTAGCATGCAGCTTCTGATTTTGCAATGGAATTGCTGGAAGGAAGCCTAAAAGACGCTCCTGTCATGTAACAGATCGGCTATAAGACAAAATATGGCAGTATTACCTTGTACTAAGGTGAATTTTAGTGGAATCCAACTTCCCCACTTCTCTCACATGAACAGAGATTTATCTTTTGCAGGACACTGTAATGTAAATAACTTTTGCTTCTAAATATCACTGAAGATTATAAACATATCAGTTATGTTCATCTGTTTAATAGGCATGCTGGGCAGGTGTACAGTGGTTTTAGAAAGTTGAAATTTCTCATCATGGCTTATACCCACTTGATACATACAAACAGTAGTTAGCACACTTCAGCTAACCTGCTAATAGCGGAGCTAATTTTTTTTCAGCATTTCTGCTCATTTTGAAATGTTGCCGTTTTGGAAACTTTCAGGTTTGACGTTTGTGTTGACGTTTTGGTCCTCCACTGTTTATATCGATACTCTTAAACGGGTGAATCCTGTTTACGCAGCAGCTCCATTTCCACTCCTCACCCTGTCTGTCTTTTTCTCTCCAATAACTTTATTTCAAACAAAAAACATACAATAACAAGATAAAACACAAGACAAAAGCAACTATGATTTTAGTCGATACAGTTCAATTTAGTGTGATGGTTGTATTTGTTCATGTAAATGATCATAATTAGATCAAATGAGAATATAGCTCATCAAAAAAGTCCTAATTTCACTTGCGATCATTTTGCGCATTATCGACTAAAATCATAGTTGCTTTTCATTCATGCTTTCAGCATCCTTCAGTGACATATCCCATGTTTGTATTTGTCACAGCTGCTGGGTTTTCATGTCATGGTGACTGAGTGATGCCGGTCAGGCTGTCACGGATGACCTGGCCCACTCAATAGAAGAGGAAATGTGGCTGCGTCAGCAGGTCTGACACAAGGGGGCTAAACCCACTGACTGAGAGTCACAGACATGCTGCACTTAGCAGCGGCAGCTGTTTACTGCTTTATGATGGGCTGCTGCCTGAATTATGA
The DNA here is from genome assembly GCA_010277075.1 of Poeciliopsis retropinna. Taxonomy (NCBI): domain Eukaryota; kingdom Metazoa; phylum Chordata; class Actinopteri; order Cyprinodontiformes; family Poeciliidae; genus Poeciliopsis; species Poeciliopsis retropinna. The sequence goes on from VMRM01000003.1 coordinate 25,260,061, forward strand.
TGTATAGATAGAAGACACTTACAGAGTATGCTGTACTGTCAAAGAAATGCTGCAGGAAGATAAACAAAAAAAAACAGTTTTGACCGCTGTTATATGTCAACACTTTTACAAACATTGAACTGTAATAATTTGATAGCATACTAAGAGCTTCAAGGGTACAGAGTCCAACGATGACACGCACTGCAAAAACACAAAATCCTACCAAGTGTTTTTGGTTTAGTTTCTAGTTCAAATATCATCACACACTTGAAATAAGACAAAACTAACTTACAAGTAAGACATATGAGCTTGTCTTAAGTTAATAATTCTTTAATTTTGATGAGAAAGTACGAGTTCCATTTGCAGATTAGTTCACTTGTAACATGAAAAAAATGTCTTGTTATAAGTGAAATAATCTGCCAAAGGAACTTTTTAAAATTAATAATGAGGAATTATTGGCTTAAAACAAACTGCTATAACTTGCAGAAAAGTTACTTGTAAGTTAGTTTCGTATTATTTCAAGTGTGCAAAGATATTTGAACTAGAAACTAAACCAAAAACACTCGGTAAGATTCAGTGTGTCGGAGGTGGTTGAGAACAATATTTCTGAAATTCAGCCGAGATCCGTTCACCGAGAGTTAGCGCTCTCTCGCCTTCCAAATACAGACACATTTATTCCCCTGCATCTCTGTCCCCTGCATCTTAATTAAGGTCGGCGTGGGAGGGAACATCTCACACAACAAGACTACTGCCATTTTCTCTCTTTGTGGGAACTGAGCTATTGTCCCACTCCTGAGTGTCAGCTAGAGAGCTCAGAAAAAAAAGAAAAGAAAAGAAAAGAAAAGAGACAGACACAAATTCCAAGGCTCCTTCTCCCCTTGTTTTGGCCAAGACTACGTGGGGACAAAGGGGCATTTATGCCCAGCCTCTGTATCCCCTCCAGACACTGCCACCAATGGGATTTCTCTTCATGACGTCAGCCTGCTCATATCCTCCAGCCCACATCCAGAGCTATTGACTCTGTTTGGAAGGAAACAATCTGCTTTGCCTAAAGACTGGCAGTCGAACTATAAGCATCTTTGTGTGGCTGAACAACATGGAGTCCATTAGTAAGGGTGGCATAATGCTGAGTTCCCTTTGAGTTCTGCTCATGCCAATTCAACAAATTAAAACTAGAGATGGACTTCTTTGGAGTTTGGCAAATTGTGATCAATTCCTATGGGATGTTTTATGCATCAAAGCATTTATTCCTAGTGCATCAGCATCAGTCCACAGAATGTCTAACTTTTTATGTTTAACAGGAGGTTCGCCTTCTGTACGCCATGTCAAAATGAAATGTGAAGCTAGCGCTTTCAGTTTTAATATTTCATGACTTGTAAAATCTTTATGGTTATGTGCCATTTTATGAGCAAGTGGAATATTGGCACCTTTCTGGGGTAAACATATTAAATGTAATTGGATCTGACAGTGGTTCACAATATGAAACTAACTTTTTTGATCTACAAAAGCTGACTTCATCCTGCAATTTATTGACTTTTTGCTCACATATACAGAAATATATTTTCCCACTCTGAAGATTTTCACCATTATATTGGGATCAAATAGTGCTTTAAGATCGTTTTCTGCCAGAAATGATGTCGTGTCTCACCTTGACTTCTATTTTGGCTCTGATCAACCTGAAGGTTTGATTATAATATTTTATTCTGTGTAACTGATTCCACCAGAAGTTTTCCTTCATTTTTGTCCTCATTTTTATTTAGCCTTTATTTAACCAGGAAGAAAAATATATTTGATACATATAAGAATCTCTTTTGCCTTCAAGAATGAACCAAAATCAGGTTCATCCATTAACCCAGCGGTCGGCCAGCGTGAGGGAGACCTTCCTGGCCGAACACCAGCTGTGTGTTGAGATATTCCCAGTCAGCAGTATCAGAGATGGGAGTGTGAGAACTGCTTCTGCTGCCAGAGTCTTTAAACAGCAGTCTGATTCTGGACCAAAGTCAGAAGTCCTCCTATCGGTTTTTCGAGCGATGTTCTGAAAAGGTGGAGATCATTCCTCCTCTCTGCCCAAAGGTAGAGTTTAAAATTATGCGTGGAAATCTTCATGCTGAAATTTCAGAGTAACACATGGATAGAACTTTTAATAACATTACACTTTATTGAGAAAACATTGGATATTTACAATGTTTCCAAATTAATTGCTCGATCAAAATATATTTGTGTGATAACCTATTTGCAATTGTTGATTCTGTGAAAAGTTCCTGTAAAATCCATAACTCCAACTGAGGCTACGATGTTGTGAATCTCTAAATGTTTTTTTATAACATATACATTTCATTATGCATTGAGGGATTCTTGAATTAAAAACAAATGATTACTTCAGATTGAATTTGATAAATTATGATTGAAATTAATTATATAGGAAATCTTAATGCAGAAATGTAACTGAAGTAGCTGGATCAAGTGCTAAAAGAGCGACTAAATCAGCATTCTGTCCAATGATATTTTGTTTATACAGTCCCGTGAAGTCTTCTGTCTTCACTGCTGTAAAGACAGAAGAGGTAGACAAATGAAACTGTAGAACCCATCATGTTACCAAGGCCTTTTTGAATGTTTGCCACGCCAAAACTGCAAACATAACCTCAAAGAAACGCACTGAGGCCCAGAAAACGGCTGTACAGCCTGTTATCAAGTCATCCGTGTCATGAGGAGGGAGGAGGGAGATGACTAAATCAGGCCAAACAGTAAATATTTCAGGATGTCCAATCTATTATTGATGAACGGCTTTACCTTGCAGAGCAGACAACATATCAAGTGTCTTTCCAGTCTCCTCGTTCTGCTCTCCCTAAAGTCCCAGGAATGTGGAGCTCTGAACTACAAACAAATGCTATCAACACAAACCAAAGACATTTTTCAAAAATTTGATCAAAACTAAATTTAAGTTATACTTTTGTGGCATTCTTACAGATTTTGTAAAATCCACTGTACATTTCGCGTCAGCGGCGGATTTGAGCAAACTGATTACTTTGTCTGAAATAAGGAACATTTATTAAATCCTGCTTTTACCGTGAAAAGGTCTTTCTGTAATTACATGCCTGATTAAATCTGATGGAGATTAATCCACCTGAAGTGTGACGCTCAGAGATTAGTTTGGTAAACGTTGACCTGGCAGAAACGACTGCTGTCGTCGTGTGAAACCAGAAACAGAAAAATGACGTCTTATTTCTGGGCCTGAATAAAGTCAGACTTTAAGTGCAACATAAATGCTCTGCTTTTTCTTGGGAAAAATCATGCCTGTTTACCACGGATTAATGTCAGTCGCTCCTGATGGTGCGCATAGTTAATTTCTCTTTGAGTAATCCCTTCACTAAGAAAGGTCAGCGTGAAAAACAAAACAGCTGGAGGAGCATGAACTCAAGTCCTCTGATTCATAAACTTAAGATTATATTTCTACCCTCCTGCTGTATTTCATGTGTAAAGTGTCAAGACAATAAAAACATGGATACAAACTGCCATTTATTTGTGAAGCAAACCCTTCACAAATAAATGGCATTTTAGCGCCGATGTTCGGGTTGGGCTACTTACTGGTGGTGTTTCCAGACATTTGGATGATGCATTTGCTTTCTTTCTCAGTCTCTCTTGAGTTGAAGGGGCGGACCCGCACCGCCACCTTCACCGAGGCCCCTGCCATGGCGATGTCTTCTCAGCACCTCGGGGGGCCTTTCTCTGGAACCCAGACGTGGGGCCTGCAGGTCTCTGAGAGGGAGGACAAAGTGCCTTTATTAAAATTGACCCTTTTCTATCCCCAACATGGTTTACCCATTAAACTTTTTTAAACATAACAATTTTACCAAAACTAGTTATGTTATGAAACATAAGAGAGTAAAGAGACAAAACACAAAAAAGGTTCAAGGGGATTTTTATACTTTTGCGAAACGATGTGTACGGGACTTTTATGCCAAACCACACACAACATTTGTTGTGCAGACCATGTTACACAGCTGTTTTCTCATTTTCATACTTGGAAAAAATAAAAAAAATAAAAATAAAAGAGCATCCCAATATTTTGCAGTTGCGGTGACCAGGACAAAGGAGAAAGGCAGGGACACATGGCTGTAAAATAAATAAATTTTTAAAAAAAAGGTCATTCGTGGTCAGCTGCAGCTGAGGAAGATGGATAATAAAGCCGGCTGTAACAAAAGAAGTGCAGCAGCAGCTAAATGTCAGGATGTTTATCTGGATGACAATGGGACTGAAACAGACCAGAAATCTGGGAACTGGCGTCAATTCAGCAGGGCAGCTTCATGTCACATCGTCTTACAGAAATAAAATAAAATAATTAAAAAAAACCAACAACATAAAAATCTATTTGCTTCTGATCAGACTGGGTGTGTTTTAGGAGCATGACTCATCTCGCCAAAGAGTAATCTATCAATGTTAATGTCAATTAAGAGACCAGTACTCTACATTCAGCGGTCACTGCTGCTTCCTAATCTTACACAACATCCTTCAGAAAGAGCATACTCATTCCTGTTGTTCGTTAATATTCATGGACCAAAGTAATTAATGTATCAGGATGTGTGTATGCGTCCTCATTTTATGATCTAACTCTCTGTCATCATCACTGATTCATGCGTACCTGCTGTGTCATCCTGCTCTCTTGAAATCCTCATAAACGTGGCTCCAAGCATATTAATCTATCAGAGGTGTTTGAGAAAAAAACCTGCACCAGCAAAAAGGCTTTCAAGGTTTAATCTTATTGCAGTGCAAACATGATGCTGCGGATGATAATGACACAAAAATGTAAAAGATTAGCAGTGAATTAATATTCAAGATTTTTTTATTTATTTATTTGCAGTTAAATTAAAATACTGACTGGGGGCTATGGAATGACATTAAACGTTTTCCATAAATTTTTTTAGAACATCTTTTCTCGTTCTTCATAAGGAGAGTTATGACCATAATCTGCTCCGAAAAGCTCAGGACAATCAGCTGATGATGATGCAGCTGGGCTGGGCGGCCACCATCTTTCTGGTGGCAAATGCTGTAAAATACCCATAACCTTAATATCCGTCCTAAATTATCACGTAGTAAGCTATTATTTTGGAACGGAGCCTCTTAAAGTGATGACGTTTCCTTCACCTTTTCAGAATGACATGCTGGTTTCAGGCCTAAGAATGCTGGGATAAAAGTAGATAATATTTTTTTGATGGCTCATTAAAATAACAAACAAATAAATAAATAGCCGAATTATGGCGTCATTTCGAAAGTTGGAAAACAACATTTCCTTAAGACTTCAGCCAGTGACACTGCATTCATGTCGGCCACCCCTCCCTCGCATTTTAAATGTGACCCGTTTTATAATTAATAGACGCAACAGAATAACATGTGAGCGTGAGCTGTGTGAATGTGGAGAGTATAATGTCACTCTGCTGCTGGAGGCCGACGTTTTCATCACTGACAGCTTTTCCACTGGCCGCGCCCTTATGCTCATTCACTCCCAAGAGATTTAACGCCAAGTAAAGAAGGGCCGTGTAATTCAAAATGTTTTACCAGGGGGGTCACTGAAAAAGGACGACACACACACACACACAAAAAGAATAACGGGGTCGCCTTACCTCCAAACAGCTCGTGGGGACAGACCGTGTTCGTCGTGCCTGTGTGTTTCACATCCAGACCCCGTGGATACCTCCACTTCCGCCGCTCTCCTCCAGGTCTCTCAGCCTCTCCTCCTCATGAAAACGGGACGGGGAGGAGGATGTCAGCGCTCGAAGTCTGCGGACCAGAACACCCACCTCCTCCGCCCCCGACTGGCCCTTTTTCCGCCCCGACTGGACCTCTCTTGAGGACTGAGGAGGGGAAGGTGGCCCCCTTGGCCGCTGCTTTGGGAAGCGAAGCGGTCAAAATGGCTCTGTTTGTCTCGGTGTCTTTGGTGAGGATGCTGGAGCTCCACTGAGCCGGTGACATCACCACCGGGGGGAGGTAGCAGCGTCGATGCAGCACCGAGAAGGCAGGCAGGGGAGGAGGCTGTGGGATGAATAGACGGAGATCAGGACGTGCATTAGGACCCCTTAGGGCTACGGCATAAAAAGAAAAGACTCAAGCTAAGAAAGATGTTACTGCGCATTATGAGGGAACATATAGGCCTATACGTTTTTTTTCTATTTCAAAGTAGGAGCGGGACGGTAAGGGGAAGCATTATATAACACAAAAATGCACATGTGAATTGTAAAAAATGAGAATATAATGGAATATAATCGAGTATAGTTATTTTAGTAATTCAAGTGACAAATTAAAACAAATACAGATTCAGTGCACACAGAGATTTTAAGCAAGCATAAGGCAACAGTCCAGAAGAACAACTCCTTTTTAACAGGCAGGGCCATTTAGCTGAACCAGAGTCAGGAGGGGAAGACTACTGGAAGGACACAATTGACAAAGGGATGTTGTTGCTTACCAGTTGCTGGAATAATAATAATAATAATAATAATAATAATAATAATAATAATAATAATAATAATAATAATAATAATAATAATTTCAGGAGCAACATCCATCTAACCTTTTGCTCAGTGTTTCCCAGATGGCTGATGCCAATCCAGTGACTATATGCTGGAGTAAGAAGAATCAACCAGAACCCAGAACACGCTTTCTCCACAGAAAAACAAAAATGGACAAGATTTGAATTTAGGACCTCTTTGTTTTGAGGCAACAGCTTTAACCACAGTGCTAGGATCACATTTCCTGGTTGGGAAGAAATCTACTAACCCAAATGACATTACATTTTATTTAAAATGATCCAATAAAAATGTATCCCAGCTACCTCGATCAGACCTAAAGTCAGAAGAGGGATTTTGAGAAGCCTTTAGGCAGTATAGTTTGATCAGAGAAGCAGAAAAAAATTGTGCCCACAACTATCCATCACAAAACTAAATTTGTCCTTTTAAAGAAAAAAATAGCACAATCTGGAAAATCAATAAGTACTTTTAATGCAATCTCCATCTTAAATGGGAAGGATGGAAAACTGTTCTAATGAAGGCATGAGGGAGATTAATTCTCATGAACAGAAGTTCTCTAACTGGTAGGAGGAGGGAACTGAATGATCAGGTTTCAGTCAGTGTGAAACATGATGCAGTGTTATTTGTGACCTTGCTCTTTGCACTGACCAACCGCTCCTATAGTCTCCAGCTCTCTGTCATAAATACATTGTGTTTTTCTGTGTAGCGTAGCATCACTCCTGGACGTTCTCTGGGTCCTCCCCTGAATCATGTGCAAACAAGACAACGATACGTTCTGACGTAGACTCCAAGGTCTGTCAACGTTTTCATCGATCGCTGAATAGAGGAATGAAAGGAGGTTTGAATAACAAGTTAAAACAATACCGCTTTAAAAACTGGATTCAGGTGAGCTTAATCAGAGGAACGTGGAACAGCTGAGGCAGAGAGCAAAGAGGCAAACTGAGGGAAGGACAAATGACCAGCGTGACAAACCCTGACACTAACAATAAATGAATGTTCTATAATGCACAAACACAAGAAATAAGTAAAAAAAACAAACAAACAAAAAACACACACACACATAGAATGAACATAGCGAACATGATGGAAGTAAACAACAAAACCTTTCCAGCAATAAGGAATTAGAATGACAAGACTGATCAAAATACCAACACAAAAACTAAAACCCAACACAAGACAAGACATGCTACCTTTTCTAACTGCCCTTTAAGTCTTCTCTGCCATGACTAAATTTGGTGGCCTGGCACTCTGAATAATTTACTTCCTGAGCTGTTGCCTTGATCCTGACTCAAAGGGCATGTTTTCTTAAAGAGATGCACTTGGAGTGCTTCTATCCGAGTGCGGACATAAAATGACCATTCAGCATGGAAACACGGCTCAAAGTCCAGGTCTGATGAGGGCTTGTGACTCATACATGTCCTGTCAAACGATTCTCCCACCTGAGCTGTGGATCTCTGCAGCTCTCCCAGAGCTCCCATGGGCCTCTGTTTTATTTGCACCTTTCCAAGCCTGTCAGTTTGTGATGATGCTGGGTTTTTTTTCTCACTCATATTCTCTGACAAATCTCTGAGACTTTCACAGCTTTGAGAGTAAGCTGGATTTAAGAGCTTAAGTTAGATACAGGTAGATTTCATTTTTGAATGGTCAGTTTTTATTTTGGATATTTAAAATATCTTCCAGTTCCAGTGCAGAGTGTCCTGTACAAAATTAAAGTTCATTACTCGCATTATTGTACCATCATTAATATATTTGTTGAAAAAAAAAATTTCAGGAGGACAATATTATTATTTATGGCAGTCATGTCTGGGAACAATTTGTCACCAGCAAAATCTGTTATTGTGACAGGCCTATTTTTTAAAACGTGAACTAGACGGTCACCACGCGACCACATCCTGACAGCTTTGTGAGAAAATCGCCCTCTAGTGGTGGATTGCAGACTCAAACCGGGGGGATTTGCTTTTTGATACACTCACAATAAAACTAGAATTTGTCATATTGTGACTACTTTTATATTCAAACCCTAAAAGGGTGGCTCGCTCACTCCCATTAGCTTTAGATTATCGTAATCTGATATTTCTTTTCATAACTTTTCTAACATTACAGCATATTTTCAGTTGAGAATTAGGTGCAGCTGTGACACATAAAGGCCTAGAAAGGTCTTTATGTGTCGTTATGTGCTATAGAAATATGCCTTTCTATAGCATATTAATGCTTCTGATACAAGAACAGACACAAAACAAAAAGCAGAGACGATCTTTTGACTATATTGATGGAGAACTGTTTATTTTTCCAGTTTAGTGACATCTAACTTTTAGCCTCAGTTTCAACAATGACAGAGAGAAAATAGTCTGGTGACAGAGGTATCTGGTACAATGGGTAGATTACACTTTATTGACAGTTCACCTTAATGTTATTCTTTTTTTTTTTTCAGAGAACAGACTGCTGGCACAGCAGCCTCCTCCATTTTTATTACACTTTACATCCATCACAGCCACGAGGGATGACAAGCCTTGTCTTAAGAGATCACGGTGATTTGAAAAAAAACAACAACTAAAAAATCTGTAAGTTCACAACTTTAAACATGAAGTGAAAAGTTCCAACTAAATGATGTCTGTTATGAGTTAATATTGCTTGGACAATAAACCGGAGTGCTTGTTCATGTAATACTCTGCTCTGGAAAATTCTCATGTAAACGGTATTAGAAAATTTGAGAAAATTACTCGAGGATGTTGTTTTGCCCGAATGAGCTATTCAAACTCTAACAAAGCTGCAGGAACATTACAAAACACCTTTTTCTTTTGCTATTAAACTGGTTGGTATTGTGAAGTAAGTCAAAGGCTTCTACCACTAAAACGATAAGATGCATCTGCAGTAACACAGGATCAGGCTGACATTTAACAGCACCTTTCATTAGGCAGCTTTACAGTACTAAGTGTATTATGTAGGAGTAACTTTATGTATTTGCTGGAAAAAAACAAACAAATCATGCTGGACTTCAGTATATAAAGCCACCGTCACCCAGCCATGCTATGCATAGTGCACAGGTAGAGTGCTCAACGTTTTGTTAGATACACCAGAGAATTGCAGAGTGTATTGATGTCATTTACAGGAAATGGAGGTCATGTGGTAACTTTGTTTAGGGCCAAGCTAAAACTTAAAGCCCAAGTCTGATCAACGTGATCGCTCCACTTTAGGTCCGCTCCTCATTCCCTTTCTTCATTCTCATCAATAGGGGTACACCGATTGCAGCTTGTTGGCCGATCACCGAAATTTAAAAAGCCTGATGTGCCAGTTTGATTTTTTTTTTGTCTAAAAAGTTGCTAAATATCTCTGTCTACTTAATAAAATCCGCCCCCGCAAAAAAAAAAAAAAAAAAAATACTGGAAAAAGATAAAGTGTTTTTAACAAATCATTCTGTACTAAGTAATCTGTTTAATTAGGGTAGAAGCGGAATTTAAGTCCCTTAAACGCACAAGTTAATGAGCAGAACTGCTACTAGACGGCAAATACGTAATGGTAAGAAAAAACACTTAAAAGAAACATCGAGGAGTGGATTGGATAAAACTCTGTATCAAATTAATGTCTGTGCATTCAGTCCAGAAACAAGCCTGGGGAGCGATAGACTGGCTAAGCAGAAAAACTGAAGGCGAAGGGGGAGGTAGCTAGCATAGCGTAGTTAACGTGCCCAGCAGCAACTCCTTCTTTACACAGCTAGCTTGCGCTGGTTAGACAGTTTCATTATTTACATCACACTTCACGATATATCGGGTGCCTTTTCCCACACCCTCACTCTGTGGTTGTCAGCGGACGTGACCCAACTGCGCACCGATAAAACCTTAAGAGAGATTTCACGTGAACTCGAGCGACCCGCGTGCCATCACGAGCGCGACCTTCCGTCCGGCCGCCGCTTTACAAAATGCACAGAGATGGCACTTTATCATCAGACTTCTTTTTTTAAAAATTATTATTATTATTTTTTAATCAGCGATAACTGTTTTTGCCAATTGTGTCTTCAGTTCGTTTGAAATGAAAAACACAGGGAGTGCTATTGAGACTTTGTGCGGAAGTTTCTCCCCTCGTGGGAGGAGTCACTGAGGCACCACCTCCTTCATCGAGGCCAGCGCCGAGTGGATGCGGACGTGAAGCCGGTTCTCGAAGTCGTAGCCTGTGAAATCCTCCTACGGAAAGACGGTGAAACAGGAAGTTATTCAGTTTAGGTGTTTTCTTTATTTGGTATTTTATTATAATTATTCAGTTTGGCTTTTTACCTTGGCTTGAAGTAGGAATGATCTCCCCTTTGCCACTGTCTGAATCCAACAATGGAAATAATACAGTCATAACACAACGTCCACAAGTACACAGAAGAAAGTTTTTTTGATGCGACATGCAAAAAGCGCAGACCTCTGGTTTTGCGAGGAGTAAGCATCCAAGCTCATAGACGGCGTACGGCTGGATGTAGGAGTTGATCTGTCGTCCGTACTCGTCCCTGATAGCTAGCTGGAATGACTGGATCACAGGTGAAACAGGCAAAAACAGGAAGTATAAGCACCATTTCCAGTTTAGATTAACTCCCAAATGATTCTCTGATCGGAGTGGAGTCCCACCTGAACAGCATCTCTGATGTTTCCTTGGTATTTCAGGATGGAACCGAGGAGGAGGTGTTTCAGGCCTCTGCAGGAAGGCTCGTCTACACTCTGCAGCACTGCAGAGAGAACACAGGAAATGATGGGACGCTCAAAAAGACATCGCTGTGCATTTAGGCTTGTCAAAACATGCAATAAATCAATCAATTGCATATTGATCATCATTTTTCTCTTTCCTTTCTTTCCACCAAAAACTGGATGACAAAACTCTTCAGTCTGGTGTTTTGGTCTCAACCAGCTTTTTTTTTTTTTTTTTTGGAAGGACAATCTCATTTACAGACTTCAAAGTTAATTTGATTTGCTGTTTCTGTTGTTCTTGTTTATTTATTTTGGACTTTTAAAATGTCTGAAATCCTCATTAAAACGTGAAGCTTATTGATGTCTGAAAATGGTCTCAAAACGGGCCAAAACCAGCCTCCCCTATCTATTTCTGAAAAAGGACTTCAAGATAACAGTTGTGTACGTAAATGTTATTTTATCAGTCAAGTGAAACAAATTTAACTGTAATGTTGATTATTTCTAAATGAAAAAAACCCCCAAAAACATGTATTTTCCTTCTATTTCGGAATAATGCACTGTTATGTGTTTGTTCATCACATAAAATCCCCCCAAAACCACAGTGAAGTTTCTGGGTTCTGTAACTCTTCCTTCCTTTCTCCCTCTGTAGGTCGGACTGACCTTGATTCATGATCTGCAGTTTGGTTGAGGAGCAGTTCTGCAGCGCTTTCCACAGATAGAGAACCTCGATCACCCCGAGGATGCACAGCTGCCTGGTGGGCGAGACTTTTCTCAGCCTGTCCGCCTGCAGAGAACCGTAAAAAACAAGAAGTTAAACTCCTGCTACAAACCACCGATCGTTCTTTTAAAATAAGAATCGCATGTGTTGCTGACCCTTTTGACGGCAAACTGCTCTATCTGGTTGTTTTTCCTCTTGAACAGCTTCTGGACATCTTTGAAAACTCCGTTTGCTCCGTCCAGGTCCCCTGAAGCGCCCTGACACACTGAAAGGAAACGCAGTCGAACAGAAACAGTTCAAAATTTGCATTGCTGGAGGATATTTCAAATTCGTTTAATATTATTTGTACTTTCTCTTCTTTAAATGTTCCAAATATTTGACAAATATTAACTTCTGTCATTGCAGCTATGCCTTCTGGTCACCACGGTGACCGCGCACATCTTTGCGTGCCGGCTTGCACCAACTTTTCAAAAGTGTTAAATGTAGCCGCGAAAACGGAACCCAGCGGTTTAGCAGGCGCATAATTGCGCCTCTGATTTCTCTGATGTTGCTGCGCAACCCCGCTTGTGTGTTATTTGTAGATCGAGTTTGCTCAAGATAACAACTAGAGATGCACCGATTAGATATTAATACATGTATTGGTCCAGATATGGAAGAAAAAAATTCTAGAGCGAGTATGAGCAACCATGAGGCTGATCCATAAGGGGAGATCATCAAAGAAGTATAAAGTCAGTGTTAAGCTGTATAACACCAGCCTCACCTCCGGTCAGGTAGGCGTAGTAGCACTGCGACCAGCGGGACTCGTTCTTCAGTCGCTCAAATGCTCTGAAGGCATCTTCGAAATTCAGCTCTATCATGCTGCACCAACCTGAATCAAAGAACAAGCGGAGGCAGTCAGACCGGCCCCTCAGAGGACCGCGCACCAACGCTCACAGCTAACCGGGTGAGAAAACACGTACCAATCTCATAGAGACACACATGCTGGATCTCTCTTTGGTCTGATGCAAGTTCTAATGCATCATGGAAACAGGCCAAAGCACTGTTGATATGGCACTGGGGACAGAGGAGAGAGAGAGAAAGAGCACACATACCGACAGGTAAACACTAATCGTATCGGACACGGACTGTTACGGATGTGTCGGATGAAGGCTGGATCAAGAGACGTCAGATTGGTGAGTTCACGAACCACGAAGCATGCATCACTTGACTGTAAGTGACATGCCGCTTTTTGTTTCCTTCTGGTCAAACCTGATTGGTGTGCGTGGTTCCAGGTGGTTACCACTGACTCCAGGTCTGCCGTACGTACCTCCAGTCTTTGAACTCGTCCCTTGAAGAACATGAAGAGGGAAGAGTTGGGATAAACCACAGACTTTCTCTGCAGGATGGCTTTGGCCTCCAGCAGCCCGGCGTGTGTGTCAGAACCCTCCAGGGCAAAGAAAGGCAGCACCACCGTGTGGTACCACAAGAGGGCCAACCTGAGCAACAGAACAAGACATTCAGATCAGATTGTTCTGCTGAGACACCTCAACTATAATCACATCTCTAATACACCCAAATGATTGATACCTTGTGGATTTCTTCTTGTTTTGCTTTTTCTTGGTTTCAATTGCATTTAAAATAATCAAAATGCAGTTTCAAATAATATTACAAAGATGGTGGAAATCCTCATTTTATATCCACTGTTTCTTTAAAACAATTATTCAGAGCAGCCAATGCCTTAAACATGTACAGTTGGTGTAAACTAATTTAAAAACATCAACATTTCTCTCACTGTTTACAAATTGTTCCAAACTACATACGTCACTTCTGCAGGTACAGACTCAGGTCGACTCACGTGGCCAGCGGCGCCTTCATGTCCTTACTCTCGCTCGCGTACATGAGGGAGGACAGGCCCTGGTGACGGTCTCCAGGGAAACCCAGCAGGTTGATGATCTTGAGCAGGTGTGGCGGCACCATGGAGATGCACAGGTGGAAGAGGCCGTAGCCGAAGCTGACGGAGCCCTTGAGCCGGTCCAGGGCCTCGGCCGTCACAGCGCTCTCCATGTTGTGGTTGGCGTTGTCAGCCGAGAGCGACTCCTGGCTGCCGGAGGCCCCCTGCTGGCAGCTCTCCTGCAGCTGACTGATGTCACTGTGGCATTTGTTGTACATTTTCCATGCCTTGCGGAGAATCCAGCCGCCTTTTATATAAGCTGCCAGTGAATGACAAGGACGAGCAATGATCATTTGCACTATAAAGAATGATCAAAAATGCTGGGTTTGTTGCCTCAACCCAGTCATAAACCAGTTCATATTGCTTTATAGATCCAATGAGGGAGTCAGTGAGTTTTGGAATCTTTTTAAAATGGTCTTGATAAATTGTTCTTTTGGCTTTTTACGGCCAAAATACTAGGGATCTGCTTTTTTCACTTACGATACAGATATCTGAGGTTTAGTAGCGCCAGATACTGATACAGAAAAACAGCTGAATTGACTTGAAATGTGTTATTTTTTTTAAACATAGAGATAAATGTACTGAATTACAATTCTATTTGATAACTCTGCAACAGCACAGCACAGCTAAACAAACCAATAGCTTCATAAGTTTGGTCAAACATGTAAAAATAACTTTAATTTGTCCAGTCAGTGTAATTAGGAGGAGAACAATCAATACAAAATAAATAATAAACTGACAAAAACAACAGACTGGCTACCTTAGTGAAACATGTAAAAATGAACTACAGCAAACCTCCTTTCTGATGGTTCAGAAAGTGCAATTACAATTTCTAAATAAAATATAATGTAAAAAAAAAAAAGAAGAGGAAAATAAGTATAACATAATTGAGAGCACAAAACATAGAATTAGACTGAATAGATCTGTCTTTATGGATCGGGTTCATTGTCACCTCTTCATGATCTAGAATATTGTTTTTTTTTTGTTTTTTTAAAAATATCTTATCTTTAAATATCGATCTGTATTGCGACCAATACAGATCGCATATTTTTGTAGATATGCGATCGCTGCATCTCTACAAAGCACCTCTGCATTCGTTGTTCTTAAAAATACTGAAGAAACAAGACAAACAAAGAGGAATAATGAAAACATACTATTTTTTGACTATTTGAGGTCAGTGTTATACAATTATGTTGTAAATTGGTCTAAATAAAATATCTATTTAAAGAAAAAGTATGTTCTGCCATTTGTAAAAGTCAAACCAATCCCTCAGAAACACCTTTTGATGTATGTTTCTCCGCCTGAATGACTGCTAATATTGGATTTACCCGATTTTAATACCAAAATCAAACTCCTTTTTAATAATTAACTGCTAAACAAGGCTTGAAGTAACATGAATCTGAATGGATTAGTCGACACTTTTCAGAGTCTGCTCGTCCCGTGAGTTAGGTTTGGTTACCTGAGAGTTCCTGTTTGACGAATGACAGAACCGCGAGATACACTTGGCAGTCAGCAACAATGATCTGTCTCTGTAGCCGGTCCACCACAGCAACGCCTGACATTTGGGAGTCCATCTGTAACCCACACAGACAGGCCCACGTGTACAGTAAGCGGCGTCCACTTGAGATGCTGCCTATGAATGCTTTCTGAATAACCCTGAGGAGGCCAGCCAGCCCTGCGGCTACTCGTCCCATTTTAGATTGAATTTCAGGGAAGTCCTAATTGAATTGGTTTGCTGGTTCGGCATGATCTCACTTGCAGCCTGGACGATTGCACCTACTGCTGAGGATGCTAACGTCGTTATCTAAAATCTGTTCCTGGTGAAATGTTAGAAGATAGAAGAAATATTAGAACCCAACTGAACGTCCAAATTGGTTTTATTCTTTTCTCCTGTCATTATTTCTGCTTTACCAGAGGTTCTATTAAAGGAAGCATCCTGCTGGTGATTTACTGGACTGACACACCTCTCGTTAAAGGGGCCAAAATAAACATTTTTGAGCTTTACGTCATGTTAAAATGTTATTCCCTCATCAAAAACACACCAAAAGTGTTGAATTGATTTTTCATGCAGGCTTGAGAAATCCTTTAATATCCCGTGGCAACCATTCCGCTGTGGAAAACGCCTCCGGGGACAAAGCTCCTGCTCGGAGCTGCAGTTTCAAAGCTTTTGAGCTTCTCCATGACTCCCCCACTCAGATCCTTCAGACTAGCCATGAGCAATTAGCAAACACCTGATGGAACTGTGCATCTGCTGAGCTCATCGTAGTAGCTATTTCTAAGTGCAACGCTGGTAAAAATGTTTTTAAAGGGTTAACAGAGGAGCCATGTTGTGACGACTTCCTGAAGGCGGAGTTTCAGAAAGAGCAGGAGTTTCTTAAAGAGATGGAAGCCCAATTTCAAGGCAGTATATCACTAAGTTAGATTTCTTTTAAGCCATATTTGATAGAATTGGCATTTCTATAACCACTGCAGTTAACATAGTTACTTGATTTAACAGTTACATACTCAGCAATCTCGATTAGTCTAAAGTTTATCCTTTACTAGTTTTTCCCAGTACTTACACTCTTCTTGATCTTGTTTCGGATCGTCTCTAACACTCCAGCGCTGTCGCTCTCACAGAGTTTCTCAGTTGTCTTCAGATCATCACAGGCCATCTGCATCTTCTCCTCCTCGAATGTCATCATAGCGTTCTGCAGCAAAGCGCAGGAGAAGACCTCTGACTAGTTAGGCTTTGTACATTCACAAGCCCTCCAGGCGTTGTGAAGCAGAATGTTAGATGGACTGAACTTAAGCGATGCTTTTCTACCTTCAAATGTCCAAAGAACTTTCAAATTACAACTTCAGACAGCCACAAAATACACAGTTTTCTCCATAAGAGTTAATTGCACTCTATGCCAACATACAAGCCATACATCCGTTTGAATTACATCACTATGTCAATGTTTTGTTCTGTTCCTCTGATGAGATTCATGCTTGATCTAGCATGCTAACCGCAAAGGAGTCTTATGTAATAGAGTAACAAAAGGCTGCTTCAGCATAACCCTAAGTGGGGCAGAACGGTGACATCTGCACAACTGTGTGTGGGGCAGGAACAAAGGACAAAACTTGTCCTTAGCTGCAGCACAAACAAATAGGCATCACTTTATAGCCAGCCACAAAACTATACTATGATCCTATGCCTAGCACCGAATAGCATGCAGGGTTTAATGTAGGGCTGTTCAGATAGTGCAATGAATAAAACAATAATGGTAAGGACTGAAAATAATTTTTCACAATTACAACCTGAGTCTTATGGGGACAAAAATGTGTTGTTTGCCCAATTCTGTTACATATATGTGAGTTTTATATAAAAAATGTTGTCATATATTGTTTTTAAATTCATCCTATTACATGGTTTATATGTGCCATTTCAATATCACATACTTCCAGTAAACACCAAAAGACTGTTTCTAAACCAACTTGCATTGTCATTTAAAATGTTTAGCAAAATAAAGTTCAACACAATTAAAAAAATGTTTGTAAAAGAACCTTGACAAAGACATGAACTTAAGATTCACTCACATTTTTGTTATCAGGGACTAAAATTCTTTTTATTGTGTTCTGTTCTGATTCTTGAAATATGTTTTTAGCCATACTCAATGATGAACGTTCAGTCATAAATGAACATTTGGGAGTTCAATTGTTTGAACTCCCAAATGTTCAAATAATTATTTGAACAAATGTGGTAGAATTTGAATTTCTAAAAACGAGAGATTCATCATCAGTGCAGACAGAGCATCTGCAGGGCGTCGCATCGGATTAAGAACTGCTACTATTGGGTTATTGCAGAGTAGTAGAGTTTCAGAACTGGGTTCGGCTTTTGATTAAATTATTATCAGAAGGGACGTTTAAATAATGTAATTTAAAAATTGTTAGTTAAGCGTTGCCCTCCCAACACAGCCAGGTGCATTCATCAACCAGCGAAAGGAGATGACATCCTCTCTGCCTTCATTTTGAGATAGGGCCAACATAAGAGATGACAGGGTGTGAGTTTGAATGCGAGTGTGAGCATCACATCACATTATGAATCATCTCCCTCATTTGACACAGACAGACGCAGGCTTTCAGTGATCTGCTCTTCTTGCTGCAGCAATGCATTTCTTCAGCTGAAGATGCATCCATTATGCTAATGGACAGGCAGGAAACAAAGGAAGATACCAGTGGTGACAACATGAGGCCTGCCTTTTGACAGACTACATTATCTCAGGTCTCACATCTAACATTAATTCTGAGGTCTTCTCCTCTAATACTCGTCACTGCCTTCATCTCTCTGCCGTAGCGGTGCCTTCCTGACGCGCAACTCACCAGAAAACTGACGAAGCTCGCTCCGAAGCTCATCAAAGGGCTGTGCGTCCTAAAAGAGGTGTAGAAATGAGGGAAAATAAGACATAGAAACAAGGGGTTACAAAATGTGGCAGAAAAGGTATACTCAATTACAAGAAAGTATTTTTTCTGTATTTTTTGATCTTTCAGTTAATTTTTGAGGTTTGTTTTCTGTTAGAAGAGAGAAAACCAGAAGAAAAATACACAAAAACAGCTGCAGACTTTGACTTTTCATGATGGCTCAAACAGAGCGAACTCCAAACAAGCTGTCATGACTGACTGCAGTCTATCATGTGAAAACATGATAGACTGCAAAGCAAGCTTCAATATGAAAGATTATGAAATAAAAATCCTGCTCATGTTTATTTACCAACATCCAAATATGCAAATTAAAACTGATAGAATAACATTTTGTCCAAAACTTTTTGTCGGGCAAATCCAACCAAAATCTACAAACAGTGAAATGTAAAACAAAGAAAATACTTTTTTAGATGGATAAACAACATATTTTTAATGTTCCATCTTAAAACTAACACTTAAATCGCTGGTCAGCTGTTTTCAGTAACTTCAGCAAGACTTTTAAGTTAATGTCCAGCAGAAGTCACGGTTTATGCCACATAGATGGCAGCTAGCTAGCATATTATCCGAGACTGATTATTTCTAATCAATAATCAGTATGAGCTAAATCCTGGCTGTGATTTAGCTCATATTTGGGATCTGAAAATTTCTATTCAGTATACAGTTATATATTTAAGGTCTGATTAGTCCAAAACAAAAAAATGAAACCACATCAGAAATAATCAAATAAAGCCAAGGTATCTAACTAGCTAGCTGACAACTAGCATGATGGCTAGATACCATTTTCTCCTATGTTCCAGTATTTGGGTTCTCTTCACTGTGATTTAGCTCATATTTGGTTCTGAATTTTCTTATTCAATATACATTTATCTGGTTAAGCTCTGGTCAGTCCAAATTTTTTTAAAAACTGAACCACATAAGAAATGATCCAATAAACCTCATCAAAATACCACAACAGCCATTTAACAGGTGAAATCACCTCGCAGCTATATGAAATTTAACATTGAGCGGATTGTGCAATAACGTAATGAAACCCCCAGGCCAATGCGCCCAGGGCGATCAGCCATATCCCTAATATTAAAGCCCAGTGCCATCCCAAGGTTGTATGGGACTTTAAGCAGAATCTTGATTTGAGGGCTCCTCTTCCTGTTGCAAACGCTGTGATCACGGAGTGCGTTTTAAAACAGATTTGATGGCGTCTGAGAGAAGCAGCCAAAATGGCTGAGAAGATGAATAGCTCAGGTTGTTATTCGCTTAGATGTGTTTGTGTTCAGGAAGCATAATTTATTTATCTTACATTCTCTTACATTATTATTATTGAACTATAATCAATTCTGAAACCGTCACATCAAGCTTAATAGTATTCTAGATCCCAATAAACAAATAGAAAACTTCTATGACTATAAGTCAAAATTCAAGCAGCTTCGAACTCAATTCAAGCAGGTTTGAAGCTGCTCAGGTCGCTTATGCCTTAGGCCAGCTCATGTCTAACGACGACACACTTAAAGGAACACACCCACATTTTGTTTCATTTCAAGTGATCATGTTTTCTACAGGACACATTGTTCTCTACCACCCACGCACCCTCCCCCCCCCCCTCATCCCACCTGTTGGTGCAGGAAGGAAAGGCTTTACCTGTATCTCTTGAAAAGCTCGTCGCTCTCTTTGAATCCGTTGTTGAGCAGCATGTTGATGCCCTGCAGAGCCATCTCAGCATCATCTATGTGCTCTGCCTTCTCCTCCACCTTCTGCTGGTGCTGCTGCTGATGGGTCTGCTCTGGACCCGCCATCATTTATTCTACAGCGCAGTGGCTGCTGGACTGGACGAGCGCAATGGAAATGAAAAATAGAACCAAAAACAAAAACACGACCTCTCCGAGACGAACTCGCATCGGTTTCTGTCCGCAGATGTGTAGGGACAGCCTTAAACAGGGACGCGCATCTGGTCGGATGCTTTAAAAAAAAAAAAGAAAAGAAAAGCAGCTGCGCTGCTTCCGCAGGATCCAGGAGACTGCGACCCTCGGAAGGCCTCCGATGCCCGGCCTGAAAATCAGACGAGCTCCGGTCGGCCCGGTGCTTCCAGCAGCAGCTGCCCGCTCAGAGGAAACGCTCTCCGCCGCTCGTCACCGCCTCCGTCCGGCCAGCCATCCGCGTAGCTTTCCTTCAGCTTAATCCCGTCCGCCCGCAAGCATCCGAGGCCTTAGTTACATAACGAGGATGCTGCGAGGCTTCGCCACAGACAGGACCCACGCAGCTGAACGCACCGCTCCCCAAAACGGGCTGGCGTCACAACGCACGGCGGCTCGCCGGGAGGAAGGATGGAGGGAGCGCGCGGCCGGCCGCGCCCCGGTCCACATCCTGATGACACAGAGCCTGCTGGGGCTGACGGGGATTTATGAACACGTTGCACTCTGATGCTTACAATACTTATTATGAGCATCAGCGTCACTGAATAATGATAGAATGACGTGCAAAGTGTATAGGTTAGTGTGAACCTAATTTCTAAAATAATGGACTACATTTTTTTGCCACCAGTATTTTTTTTTTTGCTTAAATTATCTTTTGGCTGTAATATATATATTATTTTTTTAAGTGATTTTTCAGAATAAACTTTTTAGATTTTTCTACATGGTGCCAGATTTTTGCTGTTATATCGTCCAAAGAATGTTTCCCCAGAACTCTTGTTCATTCTGAAACAACTGGGCAGACCTACATCATGCGGTCATATTGTTTTTTTTTTGTTGTTGTTTTTTTTGTTTGTTTGTTTTTCAAGAGAGAAGAGACTTTATCATGGCAACACAAATGTAAAACAGTCAAATTATTCTTTGGCATCCATAGTCATTTTTCTAATTGTTCCATGAGAAACTTTAACAATTACCATAACTGAAGTCTGCACAGGGGAAACTACTTAAAATATGAGACCAAAGAGGCCAGAAAGCACAAACTTAAAAAAAAAAAAAAAAAAAAAATATAATATATATATATATATATATATATATATATATATATATATATATATATTAACTGAACTTTGTTGAAGACTGAATAACTTTAGTTCTCTTAAAAAAATAAAAAAAATAAAAAAACTACCACTATGAAATATTATTATCTATCTGTGGGGTATTTTGCCCTGTTGTACATGTGATTCAGCATGTTGCACTGGTAAAGAGAACAAAAAAGTCAACACAGCTTTATCCTTTGCCCCGTACAGCAGGAGGCGGTGCCTCTGCTCTGAGCAACTGAAATGCTGAGATAACATCTGGATCACAACAGAAAAGAGCTCAGAAACTCTTTCAGTGCTCTTTAACTCTCAGTAAGAACAGGCATGGAGCTCGGATCAGCGGTTAGTGCTGTCAGGAGCAACAGAGTGCTGCTTGGTAATGAAGTGAGTCCAGCTGTCATAAAAATTAAAGACGGTAAAATCCACCAAATACTCTCAAGCTGCAACTTTACCGAGGATGTTGGCTGTGAGGTAAGCTGGCGGTCGCTCTCCCCTCTCTGTTAGGTTAAAAATGCCTCTGAGGGTTGATTTAGCACCATTGGATTTACCCCCGCATGCCTGACGTTGTCGGTGTGACTGCAGGTGCTGGATGTGGGGGACAGCGTGGTGATGCCAGGCGTCGTAGACTGCCACGTTCATGTGAACGAGCCGGGCCGCACCTCGTGGGAGGGCTTCTGGACGGCCACCAGGGCCGCTGCGGCGGGAGGAGTGACCACCATTGTGGACATGCCCTTGTAAGTTGAAGTATCCAGGCCACTTGGACAGGTGCCCGGGGCGGCATTAGGAAGGGGCCGCACACCCAACGAGGCCCGTCGGTAGGCTGCGTTGGTTGATTTGGTCTCTGTGAAAAGGGACAGATTTGATGGAGTGCCATGTTAAGAGAGCATTTGGTTACAACCCCTCCAGAAACAGCATCCCTCCAACCACAACGCTCAGAAACTTTGAAGAGAAGCTGCAGGAGGCCACGGGGAAGTGCTTCGTGGACGTAGCCTTCTGGGGAGGAGTTGTTCCTGGAAATCAGGTACCAACCAAATGAAATGAAAGTAAAGGAGTGTCCTTTGTATTTTTTTTTTTTGGCACCAAAACATGAAAGTAATTTGTCTCCCCACAGCGTGAACTTCGGCCTATGGTCAAGGCAGGTGTTGCTGGCTTCAAGTGTTTCCTCATCCACAGCGGTGTTGATGAGTTTCCCCATGTGGCTGAATTTGACCTCCACACGGCCATGAAGCAGCTCCAGGGAACAGGAAGCGTCCTGCTGGTGAATTACTGGATTTGGCTCCATGACTCACCTTTCGTTAAAGGGGCAGCATGATTTAAAAATCCACTTGTTTGAGCTTTATGTCATGTAATAATGTTATTCCCTTCCTGTGCAAAGTGATTGGAGGGATCTAGCCCCGCCTTCAACTCCTCCCCAGAGCCGCAGTTTCCAAGCTTCTGTCTCACAGAGCAAATCCCTCACTCAGCTCCTTCAGACTAGCCAGTAGAAATTAGCAAACACCTGGTGGCACTGCGGATCAGCTTATGTGAGCTACTTCTCAGTGAAACGTTGGTAAAAACATTGCTAAAGGTTTAATAGAGGAGTCATGTTGTGATAACTTCCTGAGTTTCAGAAAAAGCAAGCATTTTTAAAGAGACAGAAGCCCAATTTCAAGGTGTTAAATTCCAGTCAAATTTCTATTTATAGCATTTTTTAAACAATCAAAGGTAAAATAGTTACTTGATTGTGCTATAAAATGACACCGTGTGCCTGGAAAATACATAATACTGCCCCTTTAAGAGACCTTCTGGTGATTGGTGACAAACTTTTGTTTTGTCTCTTCCAGTTTCATGCAGAGATGGATGTTCAGCCAACAACGAGGAACAACTCTGATGGTAATCATTTAAATCACATAAAAGTTTTCCCTTTTTTCCCCTTTGCCTTCTATCACTATAGATTTTGTGCTAAAAAAAAAAAAAAAAAAGACGTAAGCTGTTCTCATGATGAAGACTGAAATGTTTTAGTGCATTAATTTAGAATAACTTGAGATGCCGATTTTACAAAAACTAAATTATACCCAGTCTAGGTTGAATAAAGATAACGTAAAAAGTGTGCAGAAGTATTTGTAGAATTTTCTGTAATTTCAATGAAATCGTTCATTAAACCTGTATTTTATAACCAACCCTCCCAGAGCCAGACCCTTGCCAGTACGACACCTTTCTGCGGTCCCGGCCCGATGCCATGGAGGTAGAAGCTATTCGGACCGTTGCAGAACTCTGTCTGCAGTACCGGTGAGAGAAGTTAACGCATGTCCCCTTCAAACATACTTTGAACTTTTCCACATTTGACCAAAAACCTACACAAAACATTAACAAAGTAGTAAATGATTCTGATTTGGAAGACAAATTGTAAATAACGATGAAGAAAATAATAATTTCGCCATCAAAAACTGAAGAAATCAGACCTTTTTTACCCCGAGTTGGAACATGACTCTATGGTGAAGCTTTCCTTCCACAGGGACATGAGGGTTAGGGTTTAACAGTTGGACAATCAGTTTGTGGTTCTGCTGGGTGCAATGAATTTAATGACAAACTACATTTGTAATGAATTAAAGTGTAAGGGGCCCAAGGCTATTTTTGCAAGGCTCTGTATTTTCCCTTTATATCAGTGCGATTGATTTCTCTGTTGAAGATTTAGTAGTTGCTGCAGCAGCAATGACCTTTCTGCGTTTCAGGGTGCGATGCCACATTGTTCACTTGTCATCTGCAAAGGCCCTCAAGCTGATCCAGAAAGCTCGGCAAGCTGGGGCCCCCCTAACAGTGGAGACCACCCATCATTACCTCAACCTGTGTGCAGAAACCATTCCTGCGGGAGCCACACAGTTTAAGTGCTGCCCTCCCATTCGAGGCTCTGCTAACCAGGTAGACGGACTCATCGTTTTGCAGATCCAAAGGTTACGCTCAATGAACACAATACAAAGAAACATGATTTGCATAATACTGTCATCGGCCCCTTCAGGAGCAGTTGTGGTCTGCGCTGAAAACTGGACAGATTGACATGGTGGTGTCTGACCACTCCCCCTGCACACCCGACCTTAAGAAACTGGAGAGCGGGGACTTCACGCAGGCCTGGGGAGGGATTTCATCGTTACAATTTGGTACATTTCTCAAACCGGTGGCAGCTAGCAAATGGTAAAAAATGCTTTGTACTTGTAAGTCCAGAGGACCCCAGAGTGCTTCACACTACATTCAGTCATTCACCCACGCATTCACAGGCCGATGGTGGCGAGCTACTGGATAGTAGCCACCGACTGCAGGACAAACTCCTTCTCCCAAAACTTATGCAATTATTTCACCTTAAATAGCTCACATATCCAAATTTCACATTTGTTTTATATCCAGGGGTAATATCATAAAATGATATCATCAAATTCAGTCTATAAATGTTATTAACATTGATGAGATTTAGTCAAAATCTACTTGCAGAGGCTTTTGGTCCAATTTCTGTTGTATCCAAAGTTAAATCAGAGTGTATTCAGTGTCTGTTTGATGGATCTTAAAAGATTAAATGTCGGCCAACATGTCTGAAATGAATTTCAGATCCTTAAATATATAAACTCTGATTGTAAAAGTAAGTTTTAATGTAAAATTAGAAAAAGAGCACATAAATATGACTCATCTCCAAAGAATACTGAGTCACAGACACAACGCAGGCCTTAAATCCCGTGTTTCACCACAAACACTCCATTACGGCACTAAAGCACGGTGGTGGAAGGCCGACGATGTAGACTTAACTATATAAACTAAAGACTACATATCAATACCAATATCTCATACCCATAGCCATATTGTCCATGCTCCTTGCGGTCACTTAGTTGGTCTAGAACTTCTCTGTCTACTGAAATATTGCAGAGAAAAACATCAGGCTATCTAAACTGGAAATATTACAGAACAGAAAACCCCAAATCCAGCAGCCACTCTATCTGGAATACATGAAAAATACATGTGTTGCAATAACCTAGTCAAAGTCCAAACTTTGACCTTATTGATTTGAAATTGCCAACAGGACTTGATATTTTTTTATATATAAAAATTTGAATGAGTAAAAATACAAGCACTTAAACCTATCAGAGATAATAGACCTCTTTCCAGTTTAAAATCATGAGTAACTTATTTGTTTTTTCACACGACGCTTTTGCATTTTGGTCAAGTTTTTTTTTTTTTTTTTGGAGTCATAAAGAGATACTTTAATAGATCATGATTTATTGTTGATCTGTGGTTTTATAAACCTAAATTCCTAAACTGACTTACTTCCCGTCATTAATCGTCAACATTCCTATTTTGGTAGATTAGACCTGCTCCATCCCATCTCTAGATCTTCTTGATTGTGGTGTAAATGAGGCAAATCCAACACCGAACTGACAAATAAGTCTCAAGCTTCTGCCAATCATTTACTTTTTTTGCCGCAATGGTCAAAGTCTGGCGGTGGGAGCGAAGCAGGCGGCCAGTTACAGTGTTTAAAAATTACCACCAGGAAGCAGAGAAAGAGTTTCTTGTCCCTATTTTTCAGGTTTGCCTCTGTTCTGGACTCCAGCCAGTAAGAGAGGCTTTCAGCTGGCTGATGTGGTGAGGCTCCTCAGCAGAAACACAGCCCATCTGAGCAGCCTGGGCAACCTGAAGGGCAGCCTGGCCCCTGGCTTTGATGCCGACTTGGTCATTTGGGATCCAGAGACAGGCTTTCAGGTCAGTGTGAGGTATTCACACTGTTAAAGGGGCAGTGTTATATAAAATCAACTTTTAAAAAAACAAACTTTCCATCATGTTTTAATGTTATTCCATCATCAAAAGCATACGCGAGTGTTGCTTTGAATCTTTCATGCACGTTTGAGAAATCCTTTAATCTCCGTGGCAACCATTCAACTGTGCAAAATGCCTGAGTGGCCCTAGCTCCGCCTTCAAGGTGCAGCTCCTCTTCAGAGCTGCATGTTCCAAGCTTCTGTCTCACAGAGGAGCTCTCTCCCACTCAGCTCCTACAGACTAGCTAGGAGCAATTAGCAAACACCTGGTGGAACTACGAATCTGTTGAGCTCATTATACGAGCTACTTCTCAGTGCATCACTGGTAAAAACGTTGTTAAAGGGTTAATAGAGGAGCCATGTTGCGATGACTTCCTGAAGACGAAGTTTCAGAAAGAGCAGGAGATTTTAAAGTGACAGAGGCCCAATTTCTTCTAAGTCATATTTAGTCATAGCATCTTTCAAACAACTGAAGTCAACAGAGTTACTTGACTGTGCTATAAAATGGCAATAAGTGTGTGGAGAACACATGATACAGCTTCATGTGATTTGTGCTTCATATTTGTTTTCACTTCACAGATCAAAGAAGCAAGCATTCACCACAAAAACAAGGTAACTAAAGTCTGTCAGGAACAATTGAAAAACAAAACGCCACGGTTGGCCTGCTGTTTGCACAAGTGACCGACTGCGTTTATGCATGTGTGTATTTGTGCAGATGACCCCGTACCTCGGCTCCACGCTGCAGGGAGTGGTGCGTGCGACCGTCCTGAGGGGCCGGCTGGTGTACAGAGACGGCAGCTTCTGCCCTGAACCTCTGGGAAAGCATCTCCTCATCCCCCAGAGGACGGGCCAAGCACAACTGTGGCATACACAGAGAATATAAACTCAGTCCATTTGGAATATTGGGGATTTAATTGGCCTGACCTTGAATGCGTGTTCTTTTTATCTTTCCTAAAGATAGCGCATAGGTAAAAGTTACCATATGAGCTCATAGCTTTTATTTGAAAAATTGACTTTAAGCAACGTAAGTGTTTAAGCTAAAGTTAAAGAGAATCCACAGTACAACCACCACTGGAAATCCCATTTCAGTTCAGCTCGTTCAAGCTTAGGCTCAAATTCAATGAAGCACAGTTCAGTTTTCATGTCTGTGGCAAAACATTACTTAGTACAGAGGATGGCCCAGTGCCATCTATAAGCTTTTGACATCAACAGAAAGCAGAGTGTCTGCTTCGTTGACTTCATGGACTGCTTCTCTTCCCATTACACTTTTAGAAACTACATTACCTTTCAGAGTAAAACGTTCCATTGAGAACATAAACAATAATATTTGATAAATTAGTTCCACCAATAGTACTTTTGTACGTAACAACCTTTAAGCAGGTATTAAACATGGTTTGCATTAAACCCACATTTCTGTATTATGGTTGTTTTTTTTGTAGGTTTGATATAACATTCTAATCATAAATGCAGAAAATCTTCATAATTACCAGAAATAAGGGCTTGAAAACATCAGCCTGTGTGGTTCATGTAATGTGACGTGTTCACTTCGTGACGGAGATCCTGAAATAAACTTTTTAATCGTTTTCTAATATGATTGTACAACAAATCCTTAAATATGAATTAAAGCTTGATTTTTTTCAGAGCTTTGCAATACGAGTTGAAGGACCTCACACAGGAACATTTTGCATCAAGGAATGAGATGACATTGTCATGTGCTGTGAGGTTGAAACAGGAGTTTGAGAACTGCATGGTGATTTAACTGCAAGAGTGCAAACTTACAGCAAAGCATAAAGAGAACCAGGAACAGAACCAGGTAGAAACCACCAGCGAACAATGAAAACCGGGGAGCTTAAATACAGAGGTGTGATGAGTGAGAAGGGCACCAGGTGAGTCTAATCAACAAAATGTTAAACAGCTGAGGGAGCATACTGAGCAGAGGAACTGAGGGAAGGAGACGGATAAACACAGAAAAATAAACAGCATTTTACATTTTCCACACTTGATCATGTTTGCTTATCTTGGATAACATCCCGAAGCTGTATCATTGCAACTTATTATTGGATTTAAAGTGTATATGTTAACATTTTTATGTCTTTCAAGACTGAGTGACTGTCATGGTACTTCTTATATGCCTTTGTCAAGCCCTATTTTCCAAGGGGAATGATTGGGTAAAAATAGTTTATGTCCTCCTTGTTCTGGAAAAATACTGAATTTGAGGGTGAAAACTCCTCCAGCTGTTGACATAGTTTGAAGAAGTTTTGTACCTCCTGAAAGCCAGGTGAAAAGAAGAGTGCATAAAGGTAAAACATGTCACAACAAACATTTGACTAAAATTATTTCAAAACGTGGTTGTTTACTATTTCACTATGGTGAAACATGTCTAGCTAGAAATAAGAAAAACAAACTGGTTGAGCTGCTAATACGGTGCAAATATAAAAAGGACTTGGTAATTTATGCTCAGACAGTTACAGTGTGAATGACATGTTCCACTATCTTAGACAAGGATTAGAAAATACAGCGAGTGCAGTTCTCAACTTGGTTAAATTCATGTTTTCATTTACTCAGGATGCCCTGAAAAATCAATAACATTTCCAACAGGTTGGATTGGTATTTAGCAATAAAAAACCCTTGTCTGATCAAAACTGAATTCTGGGTAACTAGAGTTACTTTTGTTGTAGTTTTCAAACAATAATTTGGTAAAAAAAAAAAAAAAGAAAAAAAAAAAGGAAAAGAAAAAGCATTTAAAATGAAGAGTACAGGAAATAAACAGTTAATTTTGAAAGCCTGTAAGCCTGGTAGGTAATTATTAACAAACAGCAGCATGTTTGGTGATGTCCTTATCACTGGGAATAGGAAAGTGCATGTTGTCAGAGTTGGGTCTGTTGACAAAAGATGAAACGGGTAAATACTGTGACAGACGTTTGACCTGAGGACTTCACTGGCCAGACGGAGGAGTGTGTCTGGCTGAGGGAAGACTTCACCTCCGTCCCTTACGTCTCTTTCATCTGTTTTGCTCTGCTCGTCTTGCTGTAAAGTCATGTCGCCCGTCTCCATGCCTCCACCACAACGCCTGAAGAAACGAATGGTTGTTCCTCACCGTTACATGTTTGGACCAGGACCTTCCAATGTTCCTCGACGCATTCTGGAAGCCGGAGCCAAGCCGGTCATTGGACACATGCACCCGGAGATATTTGAGGTAAGTCAGCAAGTTTAACCACCATCATGTTGTCTGTGCAGGGGAAGAAAAACACAAAGCCATGGATTCCAGGATTGTCTTCTATGTAGCTCTGGCTATCAAGACTGGTAGACGGATGGCTTTCCTGATCCTGAATTTATGAACCACCCCAACTTTTGCTAACCCTCCTTTTTTGACCTTAGATTCTAGGCAATGCGTTTCAATTGGACCCTCAATG
This sequence comes from Poeciliopsis retropinna, assembly GCA_010277075.1. Classification (NCBI taxonomy): domain Eukaryota; kingdom Metazoa; phylum Chordata; class Actinopteri; order Cyprinodontiformes; family Poeciliidae; genus Poeciliopsis; species Poeciliopsis retropinna. Next base: position 25,289,493 of record VMRM01000003.1, read on the forward strand.
AACAAAGACACGATATTCAAATTTTACCTACAGAAGTTTTATTTTAATTGCAGATCATGAGCGACATCAAGAGTGGAATCCAATACCTGTTCCAAACACAGAACAGGACAACTTTTGCCGTGAGTGGCACTGGCCACACTGCAATGGAGTGTGCCATCTTCAACACGGTGGAGTCTGGGGAAAGCGTGCTGGTTGCAGTCAATGGTATCTGGGGAGAGCGGGCAGCCGATATGGGGGAGAGGGTTGGTAAGTCACTGAAAAGCTCTCTGATAAAAATAAAGATATTTTATATTTGCATTGGCAGACATATATCTAAATTTGGAGATAAAGCCTATTGCCTTGGAATATAGTCGGAACCATGATCTGTTGGTCTGATACAGACCAACAGATCTATTTTTGTAAAATAAGATCTGGACTCTTGGTTATTAAGAAATTATTGGTTTCTGTAGGTGTGGACTGTTAAAAGTTTTAAATGATTGGATTGGTTTTTACCCAGTAACTAATGATGGTGACATAGGTAATATGGCACCTCAACTGTGAAGGAAGCTACGCTATGAAGCTTACCAGAAATCACATGCACTGTAAACAACCCCATGAGAAGCAGGGCCACAACATCTTCGGCAACAATGAAATCTCTTAAACATTTATTTTGCTCCGACTTTAATAAATCAATATTTGTAGGTGTGGACCAATAAGGACTGAATGACTTTGTTCACTTCCTCCGGTGCTGTTGCCAAACTTCAACCGTAGGCAAACTACAATTAAAAAAAAACGCGTAAAAACTCAAAATCATTACTCACAACTCCTCCTTCTTTTTGCTGGTTGGCCAGGATGCAATACCTCCTGAGAAATCCAGGTCAATGGGACAAATCCCAGCTGGAGCACTTAAGGGAGATGACAGTCAAGATGGACTGCATGGGTTTCACTTTGGTTCACACTTCATTACTCCAAACATTTGTTCATTTTGCTCAAAACTAAGAAAATGTGGAACAGGTTAAAAACACATACATATATTTTGGAATGGATCCAAAAAACAGAATGTGCTTCCATCCAACAGGTGCAAAAGTAAAAACCATTGTGGCGCCCCCTGGTGGCTACTTGACCAATGCAGCGATTGAGAAGGTATTGCCACTGTAGTGATCAGACTAAACAAAGCAAACTCTCCTGCTGCTACAACTAATGCAGTTATTGTATGATCTCATCGCAGGCTTTATCAGAACACAGACCGGTTCTGTTCTTCCTCGCGCATGGAGAGTCTTCCACAGGAGTCCTGCATCCTTTAGATGGCATTGGCGACTTGTGCCATAAGTAAGACCTGCCGCTGCAGCATGTTCTCGATGTAGGACATGAGGTGATTTCAAATGTCTGCTGATTTGTTCCTCAGGTATAACTGCCTTTTCCTTGTTGATTCAGTGGCGTCGATAGGAGGCGCTCCTCTCTACATGGACCAGCAAGGTTCAGAGCTCATTATGTCTTCCATGTAGATCAAATGAACTCTTGAATTAATCTTCTTGGTGTGGCATAATGATCTTTACAGCAAATTAAAGACGTTTGTTGCCAATGATTGTATGTGCAGGGATCGACATTTTGTACACCGGCTCGCAAAAGGTTCTGAATGCCCCTCCTGGTACAGCACCCATTTCATTCAGCGAGAAAGCGTGGTGAGAATATGTTTTGTGTACTGCATATGCAAACGCGCAACGGAGAAACGTGTATTGAAGGGAGGAAAATCGTTCACAGCCAAAAAGTGTTCAGTCGCACAACCAAACCTGTGTCGTTCTTCTTGGATTTGAGTTGGCTTTCAAACTACTGGGGATGTGACGACAAGCCAGCGAGAATGTAAGACACCAACGATTGAAGACGACGCAAGAGAAAATACCACTTTGCGAAGTTCTATCCTCTTTCTGTCTTCTCTACAGATACCACCACACAGCGCCGGTCACCGCCTTATACTCCCTGAGGGAGAGCCTGGCTGTGCTTTCTGATGAGGTGGGGCATGAGTTGGAATCAGTAATTACTCGTGAATCTTTTGTTATACTTTTTTTTTTTTTTTTTTTTTTAAAGCCAACAATAGGTAAAACATTTTGCCAAGTTATTAGCACTTGGTCCTGATACAGTTAGGGACAAAGTTCCGTCTCACAGAGTCCCAGGATGAATTTTACAACACCTTGCCAAGGTACTGACGCTCTCTGAATTGATTTATTTACATTTTGTCATGTAACAACCACATTATTCAGTGGATTTTACTTGGATGTTATGTCATAAACAAACAAAAAGCAACGAACAGTTGTGAATGGGTAGGAAAAGGATGCAGTGCTTTCAACATTTGTACAAATGCGGTGTGCGTTTGAGTTGATGCTTTGTAGAGGCATCTCCCAGGGCAACTGTGATAGAGTGGTTGTTTTCCGAAGATTGATTCCAGGTTCTTCCTGCCATGACAGTGTGCTCCTGAGCAAGGCATTTAAAGTATAGCTATGAAAGTGGACAGTGGTAATTGGAGTGGACCAATTACCAAAAACATTGAAAAATGCACAGTTACAATGTTATTTGATGTCCTGAGATACAGTGATGTGATTATTCTTTTCACATGAACACTCAGATGATTTCCATTGTCTTTTTAATGGCTTTAAGGGTCTGGAGAAATCCTGGGACAGACATCAGAAGGTGGCAGAGTATTTCCACGCTGGCCTGGAGAGCATGGGTCTCAAACTTTTTGTCAAAGAAAAGGTGAGGCAGAGAAGCCGTCATAAAACACGCGGCCATCGACGGCTCTGGGTTAAACTCATGAACCGTTTGTTACAGCATGCAAGACTTCCGACAGTCACCACAATCGTTGCTCCTCATGGATACGACTGGAAAGAGATCACAGCCTACATCATGAAAACACACAGCTTAGAGATTTCTGGAGGATTGGGGCTGTCGGTTGGCTTGGTATGAGAAACTGACACGTTCTGTCACGAGCAGCCTCATTGTGTTTGTGTGAATTTAGTGTGTTGGTGTTGTTTCCCGTCCTCTCAGGTGTTGCGTGTGGGACTGATGGGATGCAACAGCAGTAAAGCGAATGTTGACATGGTGCTGGCAGCACTAAAAGATGCCCTGAAACACTGCCACCGGAGCAAAGTGTGAGAGGATGGCAGCAAGTTTTACTGCAACTCAAAAGATAAAACGTGGAAAAGAAATATTGTTCCCTTTTGCGTCTGTCCGTGTTGCAATAAACTGTCATTTACGCCAGAATTGTTTTGTTTGAAACATTGTAATTTATATTTCTATTTCAAGTAAATTTATAAAAATCTGTTTGTGTTTTAAAAATGTATGAGTGAGGAGATTTATTTTATTTAAGTTAATCTATAAAGCAAATTTGAAAACTGCAACAATGACCAAAATGCTGTAGAGACATTAAAAAAAAATAAAAATCAACTTTATTTCCTGGTGTGTACAATTTAAATCTGGACTGGTTCATAAAATACAACATTACCAATAAGACATAAGTCGAATTTGTATTCAAATCCTATTTGTAAAGCTAATAGTAGAATAAGCAGGAATTCCACTACAAATTGAACGACTGAGGTTGACATCAAATAGACTCGTTAAAACAAAATGAAACGTGTAGAGAATGCATTACTTCAGTTCTAGAAGTAAGACTGTTTGGATGGGGACCAGAGCAGAATTATATTTGGGGGCCCACTTGCAGTTTAAAACAGCAGATGTCAGCCACTGTAGCATCACCGACATCTTTTACATTGTGTTGCTTTGCACACAGTGTGTTTAACAGAACATGCTTGAGTCAACACAGAATTCCTTAAATTGACTGGATGACAGAATATGACTAGTTACTTTACAATATCTAAACAAATAAATAAAAGTACTTGAGATAAAGAAGCGTAAGCCACTGGATTAACATTTCCTTCTATAGTGGAGTAGTTTAATTGTCTTTCAGTTATTGATCATTGCGTGAAATGTGACATCACAACAAGCACAGTGCGCATACTATTCATAAATCACAACAGCATCATTTAACTAACTGAAACCATTGAAACCTTTGAGGTTTTTCTTTGTTAAATTATTTTTTAAGATAATTTGTAAATTCTTTAAAATCTTGAGAATAATTTAATTTGAATAACTTTGAAAACATCGGAGATCGTTCAAAACTAAACTCAGATTTAGTGAATATTGAGTTTTAATGTTAGGTTTGTACAACGCATTCTTTGGCGCCCCCTGCAGGCTTCAGGAGCGGCTTTTGATGCTCGAGCTCGAAATACAACTTTAAAAGTATCCGTTTAGTTTAACTCATAACGCAAAAGAAACGTTGTCATTTCGAAAGCTTCAGTAACAAAGTCAATGTCCCTCTGTCCTTATGTCCAGAGACGTCATAAAATTATTCTATTATGTCTGGCCGGAAACACACAAAAAACGTCAGAAAACGACGTATTTTCCGGTCTGTTTGTAAATCGCGGGTTCGCTACAAAAAAATAAAAAATAAAATGGCGTCTACAAGAGGCGCTCTCATTGTCCTGGAGGGGGTGGACAGAGCCGGGAAGACGACGCAGTGCAAGAAGCTGGTCCAGGCGCTGCAGCAGAGCGGCCGTCCGGCCGAGATGATGAGATTTCCCGGTGAGCCGTTTTAGCAGCAGTGGCATTAGCATGTCTCTACCTCCTCTCGTCAGGGACGGTTCCTGTCCTCCGAGTTTTACATGAACCTAGTTGTGTTTCTGCAGACCGGAGCACAACCATTGGGCAGCTTATCAGCGCCTACTTGGAGAAGAAGAGTGACCTGGAGGACCACACGGTGCACCTCCTGTTCTCTGCGAACCGCTGGGAGCTGGTGTAGGACTTTACTGCGGTGCTACACTCCTCAAACCTGCCAATAGTTAAAACTAAACCGAATAATAAACACCGTGAAGCAGTCGTTTCATAAGTAATAATAAGCCATTTTATGGCGGACCGGGTGCTTTCTTTCATTACTGTCAGCATATATAACTTTATTATATCTGCCCTCAACACAGTCGCTACTGCTGCGATCCAGTAGAGGTCGCCATTTCAACACAGCAACTCCGATATAGACAGTGTTAGCTGTACGTCTTTTCAAGATTTACTTAGTTTGCATAAGTAAATCTTTACGTACTTTCTAGAAGTAAACCGTTACTTACTTTGCATTTGTAAATCTTGAAATTTACTTGTGGAAATTTCAGAATTTCCATAAGTAAATTTTTAAATTCTAAATCTGTACAGTTTACAGTTGCAGGCACTACATTTAACACAAATTTTAGACACACTTACTTGTGTCTTTTAAAAGAAACATGTTTGCATAATTCCACCACAGCTTACTACTGTTGCCATACTGAATGGTGTTTCAATATGGCCAGTCAACATGGCCTTACAAGTTGTTACTGGGGGTAGTCGGAGTTGCTCCTAATTTCCATGTAATTTGACTTGGGACAGTGCATTAGTTGGTTCTTCTGACTGGGAAGTTGGTATTTCCTGGTTCTGACCACAACTGGAACACAACCTCTTAGCTTATTATCACACCCAGTTATTCGTGGAGAATGCCTGCAAGTTTCAGGAAATAAGTTTGTTTTATCAGGACTGCATGAACCCTAATTTTATTCCCCATTTTATTTAAAATTCTGTCCTTTTTTTGTCCCCATTTAGTTCATTGCTAATGTCATTTCTTCTAGTCTCTGAAACTTGAGTCTGAAAAAATTTAGATTTTTGACATGAAACATGAGAAATGATCCTACACTTGCATTATTCTGTTAAAAAAATAAAAACTTTCACTATTAGTTTCTGTTAACTATTAAGCTTTAACCTACAGAGGAAAATATTCCTCATATGTTTTCTCTGAACTGCAAGTGTGTATATATATATTTAACAACTGTGATGAATCTTATGTTAAACACACAGGCCTGTAATGAAGAAGAAGCTGGATCAGGGCATCACTCTGGTGGTGGACCGATACGCCTTCTCCGGAGTCGCCTTCACCAGCGCCAAGCCGGTCAGTGCTCTCTGAAAACCCACATCCGTCTGCTGGCGTTTCCATGTGTCTGAAGAGCAGCCGGGGGGGTCGTTGTCGTCCGCAGGGCTTCTGCCTGGACTGGTGCAAGCGACCCGACGTGGGCCTGCCCAAGCCCGACCTGGTCATGTTCCTGCAGCTGAACCTGGCCGAGGCCGCGCTTCGAGGTCAGTTCGGCAACGAACGATACGAAACGAGCGCTTTCCAGAAATCGGTGCAGGAGAAGTTTGAGGAGCTCATGAAAGATCCGTCGGTCCACTGGCAGGTCTGGAGATAATTCGCTGTTGTTGAATGTGGAGATACATAACAAATGAAAAATATTTCACATGTTTTCTCTCTTTTTTTTTTTTTCTTTAGGTCATTGATGCCTCCAAGAACGTCGAAGGAGTTCACGCCGACATCAAAACACACAGCCTCAACGCCATCAATGAAACCCAGAACATGCCTCTAGGGGAGCTGTGGAAGTGAGCTTAAGCAGGTCACGAAGAAACCACGGCGACTGAATGATACGACGGCATATAAGGGTCAATGTAGAGAAAAGAAAAAAAAAAAAATCTTCAATTTTTTGGAAAATAAAGTCTAACATTTTTAGATTTGTCTCAGAAACCTTCTAGAGATTTCAAAAGTGGAAAATATTTCCACTTTATAAACTCAGAACATTTCCAAAACAGGAATATGTTTGACTGTTTCTAATTGTTTTCTAGAAATCAAGTTTTTTTCCAGCAATTCTTTTAAATACTTTTTCAACTCAGAAATTTTGAAATTTCTGAGAAGTTTTTTTTTTGCCATACACTTACTCTTTTTTTTACATATCTACAACAACCCTAATATGCCATCTTATAACTTCTTTGCACACCGCACACTTTCATGTAATAACATGAGATGTAATATAACTTTTTCTTATGAAACCAGAAAGAGATAAACAGTTGTGATTTATTTTTAGTCCTCTTACATGTCTCTTGCTCCATCACTTGCCTGCATGTTGTTTTGATTAAATAAATAACTTTCAAACAAACTAGCGTATGCTCTAGACTTGGCAAGGATACGTTTGCATCAGCTGCTAACACAAGTCGCCTTTCTGAATTTGGTTTCGTTACAAGCTTGTTACAGACTTCAGATATTAGTGGACAAACTGCGGAAGCCGTAGGCGTCATGAGCCACTCTGGGTCTACTCCACAAACCCATGATGGCGGCTTCTTTTTTTTTTAAACTTAGGGACTCAGGGAAAGGCACCAGATTCACTTCAGCATAAACATCGAAAGTGTTAAGACTCGAATGGAAACACACGTATGTGAGAGATGTGCATACAGAATTGATCCTGAGCTCCTGCTACAGCTGCCACCGGGCCGACTGGATGTCCGGAGGCTGATGAGAAGGAACGCTGCGTCGACTGCCCGCGGACTGCGCCGCTGCAACCGGACCGGCTCAACGGGTCTCTTAATAAATGTTCATCTCCCCTCTGGGATTTCTCTTCTGGATCCAGAGAAGAGACCGGAATCTTCCGCCTACTGTTCATAGCAGTAAAATAATTGTTCGTTGCGTTCCTCACAGGGACAAGATTTCAAACTCCTCGTCCTCCGAATCGAAGAACCGCTCCAGCCTGTCTGAGTCCGAGAAATCTGTGACAGGAGTTTCAGAAAAGAATGAAATACTTAATTTACGGTATTTAAAAATGTACGTATAAAAGGAATAAAATACAGTTGATTTACCAGGAGTAAGGTTAAGGGTGTCGACGCTGACCATGTGGACGGGCTGGCTGTCTACTAATTCAAACATGGGCAGGCCTCCTTTCTTGCAGGACAACTGGAAGCAATGTCACACAGATTATTGTGAAAGCTAAAAAAAAAAATGTGGCTATAATTTATTTATATTTGCATATTTTATAACATAAGCAATACTCGACTACAAAAGAAAAAAAAAAGTGAAATGCGGTTTCTGTAAGTATGGAAAATGAAGAACGATGGATAGCCCAGTGTGAAGTTAATTACTATGTTCTTCTGTAAAATCCCAACAAATAGAAAAAGACTCAAAAAATGACAATTTCTTGTTTCATTCATAATCAAACATTTCCTGTTTGGACCTTGTAAGAGCCATAGATTGATGAATTTGGGGTTTTTCTTTGCTATAAGCCAAAGTTATAATCATTAGCAGAAATAAACACTTAACAGATCACTGTCTAATAAATGGAAGTTTTCATTTTTTAACTGAATTAAGACTCTGGGTGTCTTTAAGTCTAAGTTGACTGCACTAAATCATAGACCATCATATTTCTATATATTTATTTTAGAAGTAGGTCATATTTAAATTACACCAAAAAGGGAAAACATGTGATGCGACTGCTACAAGTGATCAAATTAGGTTTATTAGAGTAAATATATTAAGTTTGACAAACTTAATTTAGTTACACATAACAAACTTGTTATATTTGTATTTGCTAATATTTAACACTTTGAGTGGAATAACTTTTCAACAAATAAGCAATTTCAATAAAGTACATTCTTTTCTACAGTAAGTTTGAGAAAATATAACCCAAAATCTTGCTTTATGAAATAGGAATGAGATTTACCCTGCGTATGCGCATACACCAGTCGTCGAAATCGTCCTCCGTTTTGCAGAAGAAACCCTAAAAAAACCCCAACAAAAAATAGGAAAAATTGTGAGTTCCACTCCACATGGAGAGTCTCCTCATGGCCTAAGATGCTAACGCTCCCCCTGCAGTTGTTAGCATCATCATGGCTGAAGATGCTAACGCTTTCCCTGCAGTTGTTAGCATCATCATGGCTGAAGATGCTAATGCTCCCCCTGCAGTTGTTAGCATCAACATGGCTAAAGATGCTAACGCCCCCTCTGCAGTTGTTAGCATCATCCTGGCTGAAGATGCTAACGCTCCCCCTGAGGTCTTACCGCCGCGATGGACGGGTCCAGCTCACAGATGTGCATGCGGCAGGGCGGGTGCTGACAGTGGTACGTGTCATCAGGGACCTGGCCGTCTTCGCACGGCTCCACGGCGGGCTGCGTGGTGTGTGGGTCTAAATAGATGAGCTCCTGCCCTAGAGACAAAGAGACGAGTTCACAACCAAAATGGCCTCTTGAGAAACGGTTTGGAAAAGAAGAATAAAAAAACTCAATAAAATGTGATGAGTACGAGCTGCTTTTTGTTATTATTATTACAGCTGAGAGAGTTTATTGTACAAACATGAGATCAGACATACCGACATAACCAATGAAGTAATGGGCACTGTTGGGTTTCCCCCCAATAACACCCAGCGACTGAGGCAGCATGAAGCATTGCTGTGAAAAAGACAACAGGGTTGGTCTCACCCCGACTGCAGGCAAATGTACCTCAGAGTTTTGCATTGCAGTTTCTAAGGAGACTGGAATTCAAAAACCTGAAAGAGTTTCACTCATTTACTAGCTACTAAAATACACTGCTCAAAAAAATAAAGGGAACACTCAAATAACACATCCTAGATGGACAGTTTGATTTCACAGAAGTTTGATTTACTTGGAGTTATATTGTGTTGTTTAAGTGTTCCCTTTATTTTTTTGAGCAGTATATATGTTTAAGCTATGTGAATACTTTTTAGGGCAAGAACCTCATTCAGTTTATTATAAAGCATGTGAGAGTGATTGACAGCTCTAAGACCCGCCTCCTTGCTCTGATTGGTTGTTTCTAGTTAGCAGTGGGAGAAGGTGAAGGAGCTTGATCTTTACATGGATTATTTCTTATAGCATACTGCTACGAAATGGTGACAGCTTCAACAAACATGTAAAAAGAGTTGCATAGTACAGCTTTAATTAAAATACACAATAAATCTGAAAACAAAAGTAAGTACAAAATTAAATTAAAATTTCAGAGCTTATTTCAAAAATCACCTGCATATTTTTGTTTTTTTTCCTGCAACCTGCAACACCTGTAATATAACGGGGAGTACACCTCCTGGCTGTGGAGGTTTCTGACCTTGAGCGTTTCGATGTAGGCCTCATTGATGTCACTCAGGCCCAGCCTGAGAGGAATGAGCAGGACCAGCGGCCTCCACAGAGCCGTCTCCTCCTCAGCCAGGGCGCACGCTCCCTCCAGGCAGCCGTTCACCTCCCCCTCTCCTGCCGCTTCACCTGCTAGGTCCAGCCACGGCATGCAAAGACGCTCTGCAGGGAGGACAACAGGAAAAAGACAGAATTCCTCAAATGACTCACTCTACTGCATTCTCAATTCAGAAGTAGGCTTCACACAGATAAAAATGGAGATCGCTGAGTGTGATATGAGCGACAAAGTGAGATTTGTTGTAAATACATTATTTTCATCGCATTTAAAAGTTTTACTCTCCATTAAATACATCCCGAACTGGCTGCTGCTCTGTGTAAACAATCTAAGCAAAGTCCACCGTATTCAAACTGGAGTGCTATTTAAAGAGCCTCCGCTGACGAAACACTGAGCTGCAATACACACGCGCACACACACAGCTGCACTCACTGATCTCCTCGATGATCACAGTGTTGTCCATCGCCACGTGCACAACTAATCTGCTCCACGTATCAAACACAGCCAGCTTCCTGAAAGAAAAAAACCCCCCACAAATTATAGTTTCTATCCCAAACGGAACAGAAACTTTGAGCTCCCATTTAACAATGTTGTTCTGTCATTTTGTGGCTTTTTGTGTTTTCTTCTTGCACTTGAGCTTGGGAAAAAAAAGACGTATGACATTCTGTAAGAGTGAAGTGAAAATTGCACGTTTTTTTTATGCAAACGTGCAATTTGCATAAATTGCATGTTTATGCAACTAAGAGATTTTATCAGATTCTTACTTAAATTGAAGAGATTTTAGTTTAACTCCTTTTAACGGACGTTACTTGTATGGGTTGGCAAGAGAAGGGAGCCAGTGGCGGAGACAAACGTTGTCCAGGAAACCAACGATAAAATTACGTTTACCCATGATGGACTCAAAAAACAAGCTAGCTAGCCAACACGGGTATATTAGAAGCTAGTAGGTCACAGAAGTAGGCCTTCTACAAAACAAATTTTACTGGATGATAAACGATTCCAGAAATTGTTGTCAGAAACAATAATGTTGTTGTCTTGAAACCACTTTCAAGTAATAATATTGGCATATTAATACAAGTCCACCCTTTCAACAACTGAACTGTAAATTTTGTACAGAACTGTGCACACTGGAACTGGAAGACATTTACTAAAAGATCTTTAGTAAAACAATAAAAAACAACAAATAAAAAAGAAATAAAAACACACACATAAAAAGACATGAATAACAGATTATGAAGTCTTTGTCAACAAAATTGCACCTCAAAAAGTATTAATCACCACACGATTCAACCTGACAGAAAAGTCATATGAACAAAAAAAAAGGAAAAAGAAAAAAAGACATAAAATATATGAGATTAAATAGTCCTACCATGGTAACATATAAGACCTGTGATTGACATATGGAAGGTCAACTTACTTTTTGTTTTAATAATGAATTTAAGACACTTTAAGGACTTAAGTTTAGATGTATGAATCTAACACCTTTTAAGAACCCCATGATAAAGATAGGTACCAGTACTCACTTCAGAACCTGGGCGACCGTGTTAGGCCCATACCACTGTCCAATGGGCTTCCCCTCTCCGACGCCCATCTGGGCTGCAGCATTCAGGCACAAGAAACGAGTTGATGAGCTCATTCTCGATCTTGTCGGAGGCGTCCGACTATCGCTACTCACCGATTTGATGGATGGAATAATAGCTGTCTTTTTTGTCGATGAAGGCGTTGAGAATACTGATGTACTCTTCTCTTTGTTTCTGCTCTCTGGCCCATATCCAGTCTGAAAACAAAAACACCAGTTGTCACGTCTGCCGCCCTGGCAAGCTCTGCTTGGTACGGTCTTAGCAGTTTTATTATTTATTTTATATTATATCTGAACTTAAAAACGTCACTTAATGAATCATCTGATTGTTGCAGTTTATTTTTTACACGTTTGATCAAGAGAGTCAAGCTGTTGTTTTTGTTGTTCAGTTTATTATTTTACATCGGCTTTTATGCTCATAATTGCACAGACTGAACAAATTAAAGTTGTTTTTACATGTTTGACCAAACTTGTGAAGCTATTGGTTCATTTAAAAGTGCTGTACTGGTGCAGGGTTTTCAAACTAATATGTAACTTAGAACGTTTTATGTTTTCCCAAAAAAAAAAAAAAAAAAAAAAAGAAAGAACATGTTTAATCAAGTCAGCACTGTTCTTCTGTATTTTATCGGTTTTGGCTGATACTGAACATCACATATTGGTACCAGTGCAAACCTATACGCAACAATAAACTCTGCTTCCTACTTGCTGCCTGACAATTGTGCCTCACCTCTGCCTAAGTGTCTGCACATCAAGGCCTCTCCGAGAATCATCTGGCCGCACCGCAACATGCATCCCCATCCCGTGTCCGACGTCGGCCCGGTGCCTCCTGGAACACAATCGCCCTCTAGTGATCAGAAGAAGCACAAATGAGAGGAGGTGGCGTTCAACACTCAGCCAACTCACCGATGGGCGGGAAGTTTTTTCTGTACGTGAACCACAGCCGTGACGTGATGTCGGACAGAATCTCCTCTTTCTCTACATTCGAAAAAAAAAACCCAATAAAAAATACACACTTGCTGGTCTGATTTTAGTGACATGGAAATTATAGGAGGAGCAAACCACAGACAAAGTTCCACCTGTAAGCGCATTGTATTCTTTCCCCAAGATCCACACGGGCTCCGAGGTCTCAGGAAAATCTTCAAACTCTCCAAAGCGAAGTGTGTCGTATGTCAATGTAGCTACAAACAAACAAGCATACAAAAATAATGCAACTGTTAATGTGCTGCGCATTAGGCTGCTGGACGATGTGAGGCAGGAAGTTAAATGGCGGGTCCATTAGCTTGCCTGATCAGAACCCTGGGAGCTTCCAGGATGATTATTTTTACACAGTAATCTTTAAGTTTAAAAAAAAAAAAATACAAACATCTACATCTTTGAATTAGTACGGCTTACATCACATATGCAGCAACAAACCAGGATGTAGTCCACTTTCAGACTCTCGCAATTAATTTCAAATTGAAAACATGTCAGAGGGTCTGAAGTCTAACACGGTTCTGTTTATTGATTTAGCTCCACTTCGCTGATCCAACTGAGAGAGTAAATTCATTAATAAGGCTTCGTAATTCATGTTCCCATAAATACTAATGACAACAAATATGGATAGTACATTTAAAATTAGCTTGAAGGTCAAAAGCAATCAACAACAGATAAAAATAACGCACGAGTTGAAACACATCTGACTTCGTGGACATGTCTATCGTTATCTGTGTTTGCAGACTTGTCACAACCTGGAGCGGGCCAAAAAGTCAAAGTTGACTTTGTGTCAGTAGGTCTTAAAGCTACCAACTAGAGGTTTCTTTAAAGTCAAACTGGATTTAGTTTTCACCACCCATTAAACATATAAAAAAAGTAATCACTGACAGGCTCAGGGTGAGCCAACAAAGTCATGTCCACCAGGCAGTACAGCCTACACCAGGGTACATATATTATACTACATTATTTATTGTGAATCAGCTCATTTCAAGCAGAATCAGGATCTTAAATAGAGGAACCAAGTGAATGAAACAGGAAATCAAATGACCTCTAAGATGGAACATGGGGGCAAACTCTGGCTTAAACATGTAAGGACTGATTCAAAGGCAACCTTAATGCTTTAAAACTATGCTATAAACTATTAAAACCTGCTTATCTGCCACAAAGCTTATTGCTGCCTTTCGTGATGTCATCAAACTGAAAACACAGCAGAATTGTCTGGATTCTTCAGCAGGCTGGAAAAAAAAAAAAAAAAAACCGTGTATTTCATAAAACCACAAAGGAAAACCACACCTCATCAAATCAACCTCATTTTTTAAATGTCAGTGTACATTAATGAGTACAAACCAGCCATCACTGAACAGCATCTTTAAAGATGAGCCGAAACTTGGTGGCATAGTCTGTTAAAAACAAATCATAGCTGTTGACTTGGAGCTGAACTCTCATAAAGTTTTGAAGGTTTTTGGTGGTAAAGCAGCTCTATCTATGGATCCGAGGCTATTAGCGGTCACAAGAGGAGGAAATAAAACTAGGAGTCAGACTAGCCTTTAGCATTTTTCCTGCTAATTGGAACAAAATACCTGCTGAGATGCTGGCGCATCAAACTGAGATGCTCGCCTTGGGCGTAACACGGTGTCTACGTAAGCGGCCAAACAAAAGAAAGTAGAGTAACTTATTAGGAAGGAAACTTTACAGCAACACATGACATTGCTACAGTTGACAACGAGGCGTCGTGACTTGAGTTTATAAAGCGACGCAGCGAGCTGTCAACGCCAAGATTTACAGCTAATTTACCAGCTATAGTTGGCTAACGTGAGTTAGCTTTAGTCATCACTTTAGCTGGCTAACGTCACCGAGGCTACAAAGCTCGGCTAGCTTTCCCAGTAATGACAAGGCAAAAAGAGAAATATATCCATGTATGTTATGATAATGTCGAGAGTACTTCTGCTGCTAATACGGGCTGTTAGTGAACGAAAAATAACACTAATTTTCTATAAAATATTGCCTACCTGCATCCATCCCGACGGTCTTCACCCTATCTTGTTTGTTGTTCTCTGCACTCAGACCCGCTGGACCAATGGGAGGAAAGTACCACTGCGGAATTCCAAAGGAGGCGGGACACGTCCCCCAGCATCCAATAAAAACCGTCAAATCAGCGTTCTCTGCAGAACACAATGGAGCGTTTAAGGGGAAAAAAGTAGGCGAACGCCCTCTAACGGTCTGTATGTGTAAGTTCCGTCACTGACGCAAGTGTGAAGTAACGGAGAAGTTACTCATGTGTCATCTGAATGTTGTAACAGAAGCTCACTTTGTGGGAGTCAAGCTACTAAGATATGAAGACATTTTCGTCCACAAAAAGTTATTTTATCCGTCATTTTCCATAACAATGCTTTTATATGATTAGAAAAGAATATTTTAATGGAATTTTGAGTTGTAGCCTAAAACCCAATGAATCATGATTAAATCGTGAAAACATTTGTTTTTGGGACAACAAACGCCTCAGAATGTTTTCTCTCTCTCTTTTTTTTTTTTTTTTACTGTACAGCTTTAAAGCGCTCACACTTATTCTTAAGAGAAATTTAGAAATTTAGAGACAAATTAAGGGTGCATATTTTTGGCCTGTGGGAGGAAGCCGGAGTATCAGGAGAAAATCCATGCAGAGAGGAGAACCAATGACTTTGTAAGCTGCTGATAGGCCAATTCACATCCATGTTAATTAGAGAAACACATGTGGATGGACCACAGATATCTCAAACTCACTGAAAAACTCTGGATCTCTGCAAGGCTGGTTCAACCTGAACTACATGGGCAATGTGGGTGAAACAACTATCAAGCAAAAATGTCATTATAATATTAAAATATTGCAATAACATGGAAGGAGATGAGCCTGATCTTGTCTAAAATTTGTGCATCAACCACAGATCTGAAGCTAAAAACAGCTTCTGAGGATATATAAGTTTAGTAGGCTACTGTATCTTTAAAATAGAGCAAACTGATCAGATGAAAATAGCTATGTTAAAATAAGTATTAATCCAAGATTGTAGTTATTTTTGCATAGCAAAGAGTAAGAAAAATCTAAAACCTCCTCATTTCTACTTTAAACTGCAAAGAAAAAAAGTCATTTGCAACAAATGTAAAAACTAATTTTATACCATTTATTACTATTTACAGTTCTGACAAACATTCATTTAATAGGTTGCTTAACGCTACACACAGCAGTGAAATTATTCATGGAATAAAATCTATTTACAAACTGCATGAGTACCATCACTTAACAGCTCTTTATACAGTGCAGCAACAATAGTGGTAACCATAGAGACGGAGGGAAACTTGCCTGGAAACACCTCACTAGGAACTCATCTTTAATGTTTCTTAAATAGTTTCTTTGTTCTTTTATTTTAAAAAAAACTGAAAAGCAGCAGAAAAATAAGAGTCGTGAGAAAGCAATGTAAAATTTCCCATGTGAATCAGAGCGTCGCAAAAGTATTTAACCTCATTGGAATTATGAAGTATTTTACTGAAATTATAAGTGTTAGACAAACCCAACGTCGTTCATGTTTTTGAAATGGGAGGAGATTTATGCATGCTTTATTAACAACAACAACAAAAAAGTGTTTTACATTTGTATTCCACCCACTTTTCAAATTCAATCAGCTGCCTTCAAATTTAACCCAATTAGCAAAATAAAGTCCACCTTTGTGTGTAATTTAATCTCGGTATAAACTGAGCTGAAGGCCTCTGATAGAGAGCAATAGTGGAAAAGTATTCAGGAAAACAGCGGTCAAAAATAAAAATAGCCATTTAAAACATGAACAATATCTGGTTTTGGTCTATCCTCTAAAATTAAAGTAAAATAAGTTACACTGTGTGGTTGTGACATTAAAAAAATGTGACTCAGGTTTGAATACTTTTGCAAGGCACTCATTAGTTTACCTTTGTAAACTAATTACTTTCCCTCAAATCATTTCAATGTTTTGAACTTTAACCTCTCTAATAATTTCCTCCACACTCTCGTTCAAATAATCGGCCGAGCCTGAATAGTGAAGTTTGTGTTATGGATACCACCATGATGAGATGTGGTAATCTTTGTTCAACTTTGAATCTCATGAAAAAGTCTCAGTTATTCATTGATGTGAAGCATTAACCCTTAATAACCACAAGGTGGCATGCAAGTCCCCATACAGGAACACATACAATGCAGCAGCTTGAGAGTAAAAAAAAAAAAAAGTTCTAAACAATGAAAGAAAAAAAAGAGTGTGATTGTGTAAACTCAATTTAAAAAGGGTGCCCTGACACAAGCAGCGCCAACAATAAATAGACAGGAGATCAGCGACCCGTCGACCGAGGCTCAGTGCAAAACAGTGTAAACGTTGGTCCCACATGGCGGAGTCTTTCACTTCTCTCTGAGGAGGTACGACACCACGGCCTTCAGGTAATGTCCGAACGCAAAGGCAGCAGAGACCAACCAGTGGGAGTACAGGGTGGGGCCGGTGTTCACCACGCACTTCGTGATGTCCGCCTGTAGGGAGACAGGGATCTTAAGAGACGTTTTGGACAGAGGCAGGCGGCACAGACAGGATTCACATCCAGCATCAGCGAGGAGGATCGGCCAGCTCTGTCGGGATGAAAATAATTTAGAACTTTACGACGCTGATTTGAAGCACAATCGTCAGCTCAGGCTGGTTACACAACGCTTTGGAAAACTACTCACCCAACATTAGAACCATACACTTCAGTTTGTTTACTGGAAATTTGAATGTTAGACAACATGACAAGCTTTTCCATGTCATGTCCTTCCACCCCCCCAAAGAGCATTAACCTCTGACCAGGCTTGCAGTACCTACACGCAATGCTAAAAAGAAATGCAAACAAGAAATATCAAGTTTTTTAAAATAAACTATTCAACAATATATTCACTTAGCATAAATGCTGCCTCACACTGTCTGATTTTAGATGCCTCTGAGCGGCGAAAAAAATGTAACATCAGATAATATCTTATGACTTTACTACCAGAAAATACAACTTTTCATCACGATCCCCTCTTTTTATTCTAAGAAAATATGTAATATTTTATATTGACATACATTTTTTTATTTATTCCCACAGTTTTTATGGCCACGGAACGGATGTACGGTTTCTTTGGTCTTTCTCTAGTCAGAAACTTTTCCATTTCTCACTGGCGACGCGAGCTGGAGGCGCAAAGACTGGCAGCCAACCAGAAAATGAGCATCAGAAATAGCATTGAGGTCTATTGTTTTAAATTAGATTTGATGAAAAAGAAAGACGGAAGAACAAAACAAAAATCATGTTGAAAAATGTAAGATTAAAAGAAAAAAAAGGATGGGATTCAGGATTTTTATTATTATTTTTGCATTTCCCCTCACTCCCCCCCCACATCTTCCCTCCAACTACTTGAAGCCACCTCAGCGCACCCTGGCGGCCACCACTTTGAAAAACAGCATTAGACCAAAACAAAGATAGGTAATGATGCAGTTTGTTCACTAATGTTCTCTTACAAAACTCTGAGACGACAAATGTGGGCCACATTCCACACTTTTCTCTCTTTTTTTAAAAAAAATAAATTTTCAGTAATGCTCTTCCTAATGTTGGTCTATCACTTCAAATCTTAATAAAGTACCATGAGGCTTATGCCATGTGACAAAATGTGGAAAAAGTTAAATGCTTACAAGTGCTCTACCAAGGCAGCTTACATAACTAACTTGACAGAGGGAGACATACCCCAGGCAGCATCAGCCCTGACACTAAACACGTCTCCATCCTCAGATCCCCCTCCGCCTCTCTGCGGAAAAAACTTTCTGGGTCTGGTTTGGCGCTTCGCTCAAAAAAATAGTCTCGCTCCCTCTTTTGAGCTTGTGAGGTCAGAGGCACAATGCGCCGCTCATCATTTTGTCACACTCCACTTCTCCTCAAAACACCGCAGGCATGCGAGCCGCGGTTCTGAGCAAACAGCCGCCTTTCCAGCACACACAGACAGAGGCACGTTGCCGGTCGCTCTTCGCACAACGTGTCCAACTCTGTTGCTAGAACACTGGAACAAACCGGACTATTCCCTCTACCTTATGTTTAGCTACAAAAGGGACTTCTTGCGAATCCACTTTCCCAAGTGTACGATGCAAAAGCTAGGATTTCATTTCCTCTGTAGTTCCGCCTGTGTAAAGGTTAGCCACAGTTTAAACATCCATAGGTTTCGATCAATCAGCTGCAGGTGTTAGCTCATATCAAGGAAAGAATACCCAGAAGCAGCTGAACAAAGAGGAGGTCAGAGGTAGAACCACTGTGAACGGTTCCAGATGGAAACGACATTGAAACAGAATGTAACCTGCAAAACAAAGCTGCTGGTGGTTCAGGACATCCTGGAGATCAGAGTATTGGATCAAATAGAAATTGCTCAACGCTAGCAACGGGTGGGTGGGAGTGCAACTGCAAGCACTTTGAGGTGTGGACTTCTTGGGGAATGTCCTTGTAGCGAAAGACCAGTAAAGAAACCAAGACAGACATGAAAGGACAAAAAGTTCTGTACACAGATGGGTAGCAGAAGACTGGTGCAAAGTTATCTGGTACATAAGCTTTACTAAATTGTGATGGGTGCATCTCTTGAAATGGGTGTGTTTTCCTTACCCAGCCTCCTCTTTTCTTCAACCAGGGGGTCAGACTCTTGCGGACAAACTCGCCCATGCAGTCCACGATGGTGTGAACCATGGCTGGATGACCATGGCGCACACAGTCCACTGCCAGGGCTCCCGCCACGGCGTACAAAGAAACCACCTTCCCCCACGTCACTCCTGAGTCACACACACAGACACATACGAGTTAGAGCTCAGAGCAAACTGCACTGAATGATCCCTTTAAGGTCCACACTCTAATGTGCAAACATGTTGAGTGACGGCGATCTTTTAAGGTCGGAAACCGAAACACGACGTAACAGCTTGAAAGCTAAGAAAGACGGATGGGTGTCGTTTTGCGGTTTTCCCGCTCTGGTACAGAGGCAAAAAGCATCCCAACACGGAAATTAATGGCAGCGTGCAGACAGAAAGTCTCGCTACATTAGAGAGCAGATCCTTTTACCAGAGCGGCGTTCCTGTCAAAATGCCGCCACGCCATTTACAGTCAAAGCTTCAGACTATTTCTGTGGTGTTTATATATCCAAGACAACCAAACGGAGCCGCAGCTCTGCCCGCAGACTGTCCCTGCCGTCTCTAGAAGCTCCTAAAAACAGATTGAGTTTCACTTTATTGGTGGGATCTGGACTTTAACATTAGACTTCAACTCTCCAGAGTTGAATTTGAATTTTTTTTTCAAGCCAACAGATGACGAGAGAGGTCCAAGTGAGGCAAAACGTCTTATTTAACGTGACAAGTCACATTTATGTTTCATAAGATCTTTTTTTTTTTTTCTTTCCTTTTGCAATACATTTTTTTGTGTGTGTTTGCAGACTTTTACTGAAGTGGATGTTTTCTACACGACTTTATCGGTTCCTCACATCTTTGTGGGAGAATTTTGACCCAAACTTCCTTTAAACGTTGCTTCAGTTTATTGAGGTTTGTGGGCATTTCTTCCTGCGCAGCGCTCTTAAGTTCTCAGTACAACATTATTGTTCATTAGCTGCTGTGTTTGGGACTATTATCATTCTGCTGGAGGACACAGTTTAGGCCAAGCTTTAGCTAAAAGACAAATGACCTCACTAGAAAACCTCGAAGGGAATCGTCAACTCAGTTGTTGTAAAGGTGCATAGATCACGACAAGCCGCCTTGCTCGGTAGCTCGGTTTCAGTTGTTTGTGACAAAACTGTGTTATGGTTTTTGCACTGTGGCAAAACGTCTCCACACTGATGATCTCGTCTGTCAAAATGGCCTAAGTTACGGTTTGAGTTCCTTCCAGAAAGAAAACAATTTCTCTAACATTACTACTGATGTCTTTCCTGCTTGGCATTTTAGCAATTTCTGGGTTTAAAAGGAGTTTGTACGACACATGAAAATGTGGATTGGGTTATTGTGCACCATGGGAGTCCAAACCTTATGCAACACGGGCCAAAAGCATCAACTCAAGAGTACTTGTGTGCTAAAAAAAAAAAAACAACCAAAAACAACATTTTTTAAAAACTTTATCACAAAAGTTTGGTGAATCTGTTTCCTGCCCAACAATAAACATGAAATATGAACAAATAGAGGCATTTTCTGCAGGAAAGGAAAGTGTAAATTATCGTACAACCAAAACATCGAAAGGTTTTCACGTTTTCCTTGTTTGAGGGAAGTCAGCCAGTTTGCTTCTTTACTTCCGACTCCATTGAAGAAAACTGAAAAGGTTTGTCTATACTCAGCTATAAAATGTGATTCCTAATATAAACAGCAACGGTTTTACTCTGCGTTCTAGGAAATTCCGACTGGGAAGTTGGGGGAAAAAAAATCAACTCTAATGGACTTCATGTTTCAATATGGCCGCTCCACGCATCAGCAGCATTAAACTTTGATGGGAATATGTTTATTTTACGAGATGCACTTGTAAGAGTGCATTTAAAAATCGATGTTGCATGAGTTTAGCCTGCAACTCTAAACTCGACAAATTAAAAGTCGCGTTTGCTTATTGAAAGTAAAGCTTGAAATGATGTTTGTTAGAGATACTGCTAACAGTGTTTACGGCCTTAACTGCAGCTTTGCTTTTATTTTCTCCAAGCTCCAAGCATCTACTTCAGCATGGCGCTAACCAGCTGAATGCTAACGCCATTTTATTTATTTATTTAATTAATTCCCTTGAAAATGGCTTTTTAGGATCAAATCGACGAGGGAAGATGCTTACAGCCGTGCAGATATGTTTGAGTCAAGCTCACAGCAGACAGACAGGAACTAAGGGGGAGTGACTTGGCAAGTTTCATGAAGGATTCTCCCCCTCGCAGATCGTCTGTTGTTATCTCTGCTCAACAAATAAGCGCAGCGTGACGTTTGAGACCAAACTCTCGCGGATGAGGCATTTGCGGTCATGATCTCCAGCTGCTCAGGACTTCCTCTCGACACAATGACTCGTCTGACCCCTTTTGCTGCACATTCACTGAGCGTCTATGGAAGGACTGGGCCGTCAGTTGTGCACTGAATTGAATTTGACCATCACTTATCCGGACCATGCAGGGGTGTCAAACTCCAGTCCTGGACAAATTAAAAGTCGCGTTTGCCCCGCAACTTTTAGATGTGCCTCTGCTCCACCACCTGAATAGAATAATTATATCATTAGCAAGGCTCTGGAGAACTGATCTACACAAGGAGGAGGTAATTAAGTCGTTTCATTTCTGTGGCACGTCTAAAAACTGCAGGGCCGCGACCCTCGAGGTTTGACACCTGTGCATTCGAGCATTCTTGAATAAATACAGCTAATCTCAAATTGGACTCACTGAAAATGGACCAGACTAACCTGATCCAGTCCAGATAAACTGAGCCACCTTTTCAGCTCCTCTCTTTGTTATATCCCCAGAGGAGAAGAAGCCAGCTGAGCCTCATGCCTGAGCTTGTTGGGTGGGGTCCAAACTGTCTGTAACAATCGCAGCGTTTTACCCTAATATGGGCAGAAGGTTTTCCACTGAAATTCCTTTTCTGGCAGGACAAAAAAGAGAGAGGGGGTGTGGGGGGGATGTCGCCAAAATTCCTCTAAATAACAGGGAATCCTGGGTTCAGATGACAAGCAATGCTCTAACTTTCAAGTGAAAGTTGTGGATCTGTTTTACAACTACTCAAAAATACACAATAAGAGAAGTAGAAAGAGTTCCCCATTTGCTTGATATCTTCATTGTGTTTGCCTGAAACTCTGAGCTTCCTCCTTCCAAAAGGAGCTTCTCTAATTAGAGAAACATTTCTTCACCATTGCTGCGTTGAGACCGTCTGCAGGCAGATTTCAGTGCATCTCATTACCATTTTGTGACAAGCGAACACAAAAGGATGTAAAATAGAGAAGTGGAGGTGGAAAAAAGATGCATGGTTTGAAAAATGTGGGATGGATCCATATTCAAAGTGAAAACTTTGTAGAACCAGTGACTACAGAGCAAACTCTGTAGTCAACAGCTGCAGAGCTGCTATACAGTTCTTATGGCTTAATTAGGATTTGTTTTTTTAGGGATGTATCAATTCAAAAATTTGGACCAATATCAATATCCGATACTAATACAGCTGTTATGGCCGATAACCAATATCAGCCATAACAGAGGCGGACTGGTAAAAATCACATTGCTAATTCCCCTCTCCCACAAATACATTCACAAATATAAACACGATCATTAATATTAAACCAGTTTTATTGATCGGACCAATACCGGTATGTTTAAAAAAATAACTATTTATTTTTTGCTCTTTTTTTTTTTGCAAGATAACTATCGGAGTCAAACTGCACGGAGAGCTGCTCACCAATATTGAAGTCACACTGCCATTTCTCAATTGAATTTTAGGGTTGGGATTTTAAATAGGACATCCTAACAAGACGCAATCCTTTGGCTCCACGATTATTGCACCACTTTAAAATTCAATCCCAGTAAAACTCAATGTGCAGCAAAAGGAAGACCCACCTGTCGAGAAGACGTCCGCAGCGATAGCCATGAAGGCGTCGGACACCACGCCCTCCACAGCCACCGTGATGTTCAGCTGCCGGGCCACGTTGCGGTAAACGTTGGGACGGAGGTACTCCAACTCGTCACCTGGCCGGAACAGAGCAATCTGAATTCAGTCGGTCCGTCCTCTCACCGCCTGACACACTGGTAAGGTTGGATTTCACAACGTATGTAGTTTATTTTATTAAGTTGTAAAGTTGCCTTTTGTCAAAAAGCCTTGTAACATTTATGGCTCCAAAGTTTTATTTGGTCGGCCTGAGAGCAGAAATGTATGGAGCTAAACTGGATCCATAAAGATTGTTCAAGAGAAAAAAAACCTGTTAATTTGTTTGTTTTCCCAGTTTTAAATCCCTTTCTTTTTTTAGTTTTGAAACTTCTTTCAGTTTAATTTTTTTCCCTTTTGAACAAACTTTATGGCCCCAATTTAGCTCCGTAGAAATGACTCCTTCACAGGCCGGTCGGTTTGATTTTCATACCAACTCAGCTCGGTATAAAACGAGCCGCATCATTTTATTGATGCCAAATTTTCCTGAAATCGATGGGATTTCTTCACTTCACAGAAAACAAGTAAACACCATTACAGGAGGAATTTAGCTAAAAACAAGTAATCACACATCAGTGATCAGTTGCCCAATGGATTGCCACCAGAGGCGTTCTTTAGCAAGTGAGATTTCATGGTGATCAAACACTGAATCACACAAACTGTAGAAGAAATAGAAAAAACTAACCACTGCACACTGTTCTATGGGATAAAACAAATGAATAAATGGTTTTGCAACACGAGGAATTGAAACGTATTCCAGTTAAGTGTAATTTGTTCAGGGGATTGCAGTCCATCCAGTCTACCTGCTTTAAAGGCAGATTCAGGTGAAGGACTGACTCTGAGACATCCGCCCAGCTGCAGGACGAGCCGCCTGGAGCGTCCGAGTGATCAGGCGAGCGGCAGTCGAACATGTGACCGATCGAGGAAGGACGCCGGGACACACCTCGGTTAATTATCGACTTCAAAAATGCGGCGAATCGATGTGGGTTTTCTCGCCGTTTACCGGTTCGCCGTATTATTTATCCTGCTGAGAGGCCGAGAAGACATATTTACTGTGAAGGTCAGAGCATACTCATCCCCCAACGTTTATGTTATAAGCAGACAAGTGAAGATTTTTTAAAGATGGTTGAAGTTTTCCATCAAAATCTGAGGGGAGATTTCCAGCCCTTAATATGATTCACGCACACCCACACAGACACACCTACACCCACACACACACACACACACACCCCCACACACACACACCACACACACACACCACACACACACACACACACACACACACACACACACACACACATACGGCTTCAAGTGAATTTCCTACCCTAAAACGGAGGGGAGTCATAACGGGAAAACGTAAAGCAACACCTTAACCAGAAACAACCTGGTCTGCTGTGTTTTTGTTCTGCATTGGGAAAATCACTCCTGAGGAGAAATGATTGCATAATCCCGCACGTTAAGAGAGAGATTCCCCCTGAAGTGGTTTCACTGGAAACTCAACGAGTTCCTTCCAGACCTCTGAAATGTGATTCCAACACAACTGGACTCCACTGGACTTTATTCACCAGGCCTGCCTACGCTGACGTCGCCCTTTTTTTTTTTTGTTGATTCTTTGAAAAGGGGAACGCAACGTAAACGATTAGCGTTAAAAAAAAAACCCATTGTACTCTGCGTTTTGTCTCCATTCTCTAACTAATAAAAATGTGGAATATGTTACTTAATGCTTAAAATAACTCATAGTTCCCATCTAAGACTTTACCATCTAAGCAGAGATCAGACGCTTTAAACATTCCCAATCTAAGAAATAACAGTTGAAAAGACGCAGATTGATTCAGTGTCTAAAAGACAAAAACAAAACAAAAAAACACAGCACCAGCAACCAAGATGATGCAGCTATAATCCACTGGAAAACATCCACATCCAAACCATTCCTGGTGCTGTGTGGCTGAGTTGAGAGAGCAGACGCACCGAGAGCCTCATAGATCCTCTCCATCTTCCCTCTTATTGGACCACAGTCAAATAAAGGTCCAAAACAATCGTTTTTTGTTTTTTTCTTTTTTTTATACAGTTTTTAAAAGATCTACTGATCCATCTGTGGTCATTTTTAGCTTTAATTGACTTAAACTGGACCTTATTTTAGAACAATTAGTGTAAATTTAGGGGAATTCATTACAAGTCCCTCATCTTGTGACTTTTGTCTCGCTGGTCCAAAAGTGTCTGAGGTGAAAACATGTGAGCTCGGCAACCCAGCAGAGGAAAACAAACCATCGGTGTGGAAGGGAAGTGTTTTTTTTTTGTTGTTGTTGTTGTTTTTTTGTTTGCAGGTGAGATGAGGTCAGACAGAGGACTGCAGCCTGGTAGAGTGCAGCTCTCACTCAGTGGATAATTTATCTGGCACATTGTCAAAATTTATGCTTTGTCTATTTGCTAATAAATAGTCAAAGCCAAAATGCTGGTGAGGCATTTTGTCATGATGTTTTTATTCTTTCTTATAGTCTGCTGCTGACATGTTAACTGCATAGACATGACAACATATGTTTATGGAAGGACATGCTGTAGGATTCAGCTTTGTTGGCTCTTTTCCAGACAACTGAGATTATATCGAATCTTTTTGCTCTTGCTTTAGTTGTTTTTTGTTTTTTTCCCCACGTGTCTATATAGAGTTTTAATATAGTTTTCTCCCAGAATGAAAGATTGTTGTGAAAAGTTCCCCTAAGCAACTCTGTAACCCCCCCCACCCCCCTTTTAGTCTAATTTTCATAGCATAAATTCAATCTACCACATTAGTTCCAGTCCTATCAGCTGGATCTCTGCAGAGGTTCCACAGATTGAAGCATGACGGACTCACCCAGCCACTGGACCACCAGGGACACCTCGGCCAGCTTCCCCCCCGACGCCGCCACTCCCTGCTCGGGTCTGGACCAGCCGATCCCGGCGCGGTTCAGCCTGGAGTGGATGTAGTCCCTGCACAGCGCTTTGGCCTGGGACACCAGCTCCTTGTCGGTAGGCGACCGGTCGAACACCTCGGCCGCAAACACGGAGGAGCGCCGCAGCATCTCCATGTCCCCCGAGCGTCGCAGCCGCCGCTCCGCCGCCGCTCCCTGCGCGGCTTCAGCAGATCACCGCCCCCCCCACCCCGCCGCACCGCGGATCTCCTGCTGCTATTATCAGATACAGACTTGCGGAGATTATCCTGCAGAACAAACACACGGATTAGGTTGTGGGTTGATAGCCTGGATGAAGCTCAGAGCGACGGTCCAAACCAACCAGAGTTTAGAGAGAGGATGAGAAATGATTAAAAAAACAAACAAAAAAGAAACAGCAGGAAAAAGTTCTGAATGAATCAATGAAGGCGATTTAATATTCAAACAAGCTGCACTTACCTAAAAAGAAAAAAAAAACAAATACGGAGTCCAACTGTATTATCAAATAATAATGATAATAAATAAAAATAAATCTTGTACCGGAGCAGAGAAGTGAATCTAATCACGGAGTTTTTGTTTTTGTTGGTTTTAAGCTGGAGCCAATAAATAATAATAATAAAATTAAATAAATAAAAAATGCTCGCCTGTTCGCAGACTGACGGGTTTTCCTTCTAAGGGCAGTTATTGTGGAGTTCAAGGGCGGAGATAAGCTGCATCTATAAGCCCCGCCCATCGGCACCTCCACACACACACAGACTCACACAAACTCGTTAATCATCAACAAGCTTTATGACAGGTGGAGGCCACACTCATTGTTAGTTTCCCTTTTGCCTAATAAGAGGTAAAGCTTCTGCTAACTGATCAGGGCCTTTAATGGATTTTCTCCTCCACTTTGTTGCAGTTTTCTTTCAGAATCCTCGACCGCATGGGTTGCAGTCAGTCTGGCGTTGCTCCACCTGGGCTAATGTAACAGTTAGCCTCTTTGTCCCAGTGTCATTGGATTTCACATGAAGCGGTGCAGCCATCTAAACTGACCTCATTGCCCAAGACTCAGCTGGCTAATGATTTCTGGCTGAAGGAACGCAGCATGCCTTATAATCTTAGCTGTTAAATTCGAACCCCGAAGTTTGAGTAAAAAGTTAATACATAGTTCAAGTCATCAAAGGCATTGTCACACACAAACGTGCACATCTGAAGTCGTCCCCATTGAACAAGACTCGGCTAATGAGGTTTTGTGCAGCCTCCTGGTTTTTGGAAGGAAAACGCGCTCCAGTCTGGATGTGATTCCATCCACACCCTCTTCACGCCGCAGCAGAAACTTGTTGGAGCAGATCCTCTCCCTGGCAGCACTGCTGCTTCTGGGGGAAAGCCACTTCCTCCGGCTCGCCGCTGTCAGGACATGCCAGAGGAATGCCCTGCTTTGTTTAGGAGTTGCTGACATCAGACGCAGAGCGGCCTAAAGTTCAGCCGTAGCTGAAAGATCATTCACAGAAGAATGTTTTACAGCGGATGCAGCAGTGAAGGGTCTCTAAAAAGGGGGACACTGCCCTGCTTCCACGTCATAAAATGAGACCACGATGAGTCATCTCAAAACCTGACCCAGCATACATTACGACATTCACCTTGTAACTGAAAAACAAGCAACTACAGGAAGGAGCTACACTCTTAAAGAGTGAATGTTGTGGAACTGCACACACACACACATCAGGCTTGTCCTTGCAGGAGCTTCTGGATTTGTGCTAATCCTAATGCTAATGCTAGCAGAAAAGTTAGGAATCAAAGGGATTTAACTTATCCATCAGGTTCCACAGTTTTGTACTGAATGCAGACCGTGCCATAGTGAAGGTAGTCACCGAAGTTAAACTTGATATTTCTCCAAACAAATATAAAGAGGTGATGCTGGAGCGTCTTCCAAGACGCTGAGAGCGTCGCTGACGGAGCTGCAAGAGAATCCAACAGGTAGCGTTCCCCATGTGGCAAACTCAATTCAGAACTACCCTATCCCAATGGTAAATTATACGCTCATGGTTTTCCTGTAATGATGAGGAGTTTCTCCATCATTACCACATACAGCCGCGCAGTCACGAGCTTGATCGACAGCTCTAAGACCCTCCTCCAGGCTCTGATTGGTTGTTTTTGACCAACCAACCAGGTGCGGTGCATTTCTTCAGAAGGCAGTGGTGGCAACTGGAGCAGTTCAGAGATCATCTGTCTCATAACATACAGACACAACATGGTAATTGTTTTAGCAAATATGTAAGAAAACTTTTTAAATAAAAGTTACAGACTGCAGCCAAGACAAAAACAACAACTCAAGAATCAGTCAAATTCAGTTTTATTTGTTATGTTTTCAGTGGAATAACATGAAGTCTACACGAGGGCGTTCAGAAACACCGCTGACGACAATAAATAGGTGAGACAAGCTGTTGGTTACCTGGGCAACAGGTTCATACACAAGCAAAAATGACTAGCGGGCAGGAGACGGCCTCCGTCACATTCTTCTGATGCCCCAGAGGCGGAGGTGTAAGAGTACATGGATAGTACCTCCTCACACACACACACACACACACACACGCACTCACAGACACACACACACACTCACACAGAGGGGATAAAGATTCCAGTCTTCACAGAAAATATATAAACCAAACAATACCATTATTTCTCTTACCAAACTAAATCAGCTGTTCAGTCAGTCGCACCTCCTTTAAATCAACTCCTGTTTATCTAAACCAGCCTGATAGGAGGAGCTCAACATGTTCTTCAGCTTCATTAGAGGGGAAAACCTTCACATTTAGATAACCCTGCACAGTATGAGCTGAGATGTTGTTATCCGTATGTCAACTAAAACAGGATTTCATTAGACGACAGCTCAGAGAGAAATATAGCACCTAATTGACAATAATGCAGCTTAATCTGGGGCGTAAAGCAGAACATCTACCATGTAAACAACCGAAACTCTGTTATTCTGTTAACAGACACACTTAATGCATCCTCCTATTTCCAGCAATATTAGTTGATCCGTCTGAGTCAGCAGAGCAGCAACCTCCAAACCTCTCGTCCCCGGCGACAAACTGTTCGACATGACTTTGACTTTCTGCTCGCCCTCAAACACATCTCGACTCACCCAGAAACACAACGCAAAGCACATCCTAGCTGTACCTTCATGTCCCACATGCTGCGCTTCATCCGCATCCCAAACATGTACCAAGTAAAGCTTCAATCGTCACGCGTGATGACCTGTCAAAAGCGGAAAACTTGAGCCCTTTGAATTGAGGCTGGTCCCATAAAACTGGATTTACCTTCAGTTTGTGTGAAATAATCAAACTGGACACTACACATGCAAAAAAGAAAGAAAGAAAAAAAAAGTCACAAAAATAGATCATAATGTACACATCTCCCTTTCATTATATCCCTTATACTGAGATGTTTGTTATTATTCATATGCCTAATAGGAAAACAAAAATGCACACATATTAGAAAGAAGCTGAAAACATCAACAAGCAATCTGGAAGTTTCTTTCAGTCTCCAGTTGTCATTCTTCGAAAACTGAACTTAGAAATAATAATGTGATTTTTCCCAGAGGCCCAGCCTCAGGATGCATAATGCTTCATTTAGCTTCCATTGATCTCCACAGGACCACCTTTAGGTATGAGCAGGCTCATCCGGCCCGTGGTGCTCGCCGCACTCTTGATCACCTCCATCCATCTGAAAAACAAAACAAACAAAAAAGAAAGGAACACAGACATACTTTATTTATACTGCTGCTGAAGTTGGGAAAACAGTGCAAGAGTATTCACGTCTCGTTTTCACATTTACGGGATCTCTGATGGTTTCAACGACCCAAATGTAAGACTTTTTAAGACCACCATGAATGAAATTTAAGCAATTTTCTACTACAAAAACATAGTGACAAGGTTTTTATATATATTTTTTGTTGCACAGAACGCACCTAGCATTGTACAGTAGTTGTGCTATGGCAAAGACTAATGTCATCCAGTCAATTGCTGGATGACATTAGCGACTATCATTAACCGTGATAGTCGCTAAAAAGTTAGCTATGTAACTAGCAAAGTGTTTATTAGCAGCTATATGGCGGTAACTTCAACTGTAACAAAGCTGTTCCATGTGACTCAAAAGTTTAACAAGAAAAATAAACTGTAACATTAAATAGTGCACAACAAGACCAGTGATTAATGTATTTAAGGCCAACTCACATTTTTTCTAATTAACTTAAAATAGTTTAAGGCCCTTATGACTGGAATTTAAAACCTTTTTCACAACAGAAATGTTCAAAGGAAAACTGCATATTTGAAATAGTAGCGCCAAATGTTTGGCAACAGAATGAATGAAATTAAGACATCTTAAGGCCTTAATTTTAGACACATGGATTTAAGGCCTTTTGAGGATATACAGATACCCCAATTTAACTGGGATTTTTGTCCCCAGAAGTTTTTTTTTAGGCTTCTTTGTTTTGATTTATGTCATAAAATACTAGCAAAAGGCATTATTGTTGTGGTGGTAACTGTAAATACGTCTGATGGAAGCGAAACGAACCAGGCGACGAACCTCTCAAAGGTGTACTCGCTCTCGGCTCTGAAGAAGTAAACGTGCGACTTGAACTGCAGCTTGAAGACGTACTCCTTGTGAATGCTGTCCGACTCGTCGGGGGTGCTGACCGTGTAGCCGAGCAGCGGCAGGCTGGCCAGGGGGAAGTCGTCCTGCGGCAAACATAAAAGCAGTTGTCTTTGTTTGTCCGCTTTCATACTTTTGGAGCAACACATGGAGGAACGGCGGACGTTCGGGCCCACCTGGTGGGTCTTGTAGAAGAACAAGCAGAAGTTGGTGAAGACGACCCAGAGTTTCTGCCAGCCGTTGCTGTTCTTAAACTTCCTCAGCAGGTAACCTGACAGCTGGTTCTAACACAGAGAAACAGAAGGATGTTCAGACGCTGGCAGCTGGATTTACGGTTTAAAATACATGTTTAGATCTGTGTCACTTAGGGTGGTGAGAGGGTTTTACTGCATGCTGTGATTTTTAAATGATGAAATGGTTTAGGAACATGAGTCGCCATGGTGAAGTTCATGCACATGAAAAACAACCGGCTAAGCTACAGAGCTTAGCCGTGTTTTTAAATCTCTAATGAGTTAGCTTGGAAAAAAAAAAAATTTTATTTTCTGGAAAATAAACTTAAATTCACATGAACTGAATGGTTTCATTTTATAATCTACTTGTAAAATCAGGAATTTAGTTATTTGAAATGTGCTAAAATAGAATAAATGAGATCTGTAAACATTTCCTTAAGAAATAATAACATTTATTAAAGACATTTTCATAATCCAGCCTCCAGGGTTTTAATAGGCAAATCCTACAGCTCCTTCCACCATAAACTGGAACCCTTAATAAAAATGTGTATAAAACAATACAAATTAACAGTTGCTATGGAGACCTGGTGAGCTCCAATTTGCCAACTTTTGGGGCGTTTTAATTATTGCTCTGACTGTAGATATTGGCATGTCCGGGTGATTAGCTGTTTTCTTTAAGACATTTACTGATTTGTGAAAATCAGAATGATATGTGCTCTTGTTTGTCCCATTTTGAAGAAAGATAATTTATTGGGATTTTCAGCAGTACCAATAATTGTGGTGGTTTTGTAAAAGAAAATAGAAACATTCTTCTTTTCAAAGTTGAATAAAAGGTTTTCTACATTTTTGTCTTTACTGCAATAAAAAATAAGTAATATTTTTTCAGAGTTGTTCTAAGGTTAATCTTAGTCTTTGGTAGATGTGGCATAACTATATCGCATTTATTTTAATTTTAAATGACTTAACACTTTTTGGTGCCAATAGAAATTTTTTTCAAATGAAAGGTTTTCCCTGTTATGACTCACAGAGTTTGCAGGCCGTTCTTTTCTAATTTGATTTCATGTGATTTTTGCCAGGTTACTGTCCTATTAAAGCTCCTGGTTCTGGTACCTGATTCATGCGCAGATAATCAGTGAGAGAGAGGTTCTGGTTTCTGTACCAGCAAACATGCGTGATGGTGTTTGGTCTTTGTCCCTGACCGAGGAGATAGCGAGGAGGAAGCTCCGGCGACACGGCCGGAGAGCCGAAGACTGGAAGTGTGAGAGAGAGAAAGAGAAGAAAAGGGTGCGGAGAAAAGGTTTGGCGTGTTAGTTGAGATAAGGAAGTCGGGAGGAAATGTGAGTCAAGGAAAGTCCAGATCTGTGGAGCGAAAACTCGTCAGATGACGTTTCCTGGCATGCAATATAATGAAGGGGAGCAGAAGATGACATCTGTTAGGATACAGGGAGAAACCAGGAAGACAGGGGGGAAAAGAGGGAACGCTAAAAAAAACAAAAAAAAACAATTAAAATGCTTTAAAAGAAAAGATGAAAGACTCAGATCCAGACGGAAGACGCTGCTCTTTCCACAGGTCCAGTGGGGAAGTGTGTGTGAAACGGTGTGTGTTTTAGTGTGTCTGCGTTCCAGGAGGAGGGCTACCTCCACGGCCAGGCTGTGATCAGACATAGACACACTGGTGTTGCGGTGCCAGCACACATGCATGGTTGTGTTGGCACGGTGATGCGTCTGCTTGTCGAGGGAAGTGCGGGAGGAGTTCATGTCGTCCTCCGACTCCTGCTCCAGAGAAACCTCGTCAGATGATCCTGAGGAGGAAGAGGAGGAAGGAGGGGAGGAGGGAAGGATAACAGGAAGTTGTGTGGAGGAGAGGGGGATTTACTTCCGACTTGCTAGCGTTTTCGATTGAATAAACGGACAAAAAGAAGAAAAAAAAACTAACAAAAACAACAACCCTATCCAAAAGAGACAAGCAGCTTTGGGTGGGGACGTGGAGGCGGTGAGGTTGTTGGGAAGCCTTACTGTTGGAGTGATCGTTGAGGCCGGTGCTGAGGAAGACGCCAGATTTCTCCTGAGACTTCTTAGCCAGGTCGATGGCCATGTTCAGATCCTCGATCCATTTCCCCATCTCCACCTTAGAGCTGATATAACAAACAAACAAAAACAAACATCAGGAGATGGCTATTATGCAAAAAGAAAAAAAGAAGAAAAAAAAAAAAAGAGAGTCTGGGTGCACAAATGCTAACGAGTAAGAAAACTGGAATAACTGAGCCATCACGAGTAAAGAGATTAATTCCCCGACAGAGTAGTTGTCTTTAATTGTTTCTTGGGTTCCTGCCAGCTTCCTTGTTCCTTGTCGTTCATATCATCTGACAAATAAACGAATCAGAATTTCTTCACTGGAAAAAGAACAGCACTGGAGCACAGACTGAAAATTAAAACAGTTCTGATTTCTGTCAGCTTCAGGTTCTGTGAAAGTTTGAGCTACTTTGACTAAATACTAAGAAAAACAAAAAAAACCCAACAGTATTAATATTACATAGCAAATTAATAACAGAAACAAGAACAGGGTTGTATGGAATCACATTACTGAACTTTAGTTTGAGCTTAAGCAAATATGTTATTGATCTAACTTCCTGTTTTTAAACCGGTCTTATTTGAATAAATTAAGGCCTTATGCTGAGGGGACTTTTGAAGGAAGTTTTTTATTTATTTATTTTTTTACAAGACTCAGGAGAGAATTTAGCAAAGTTAAAGTTTCCTTCCGACGTATTTTCAAATTGAAGTAGTTCTCGGGCTCCTTTGGCTCACCTGGCCGCCACCACGATGGTTCTCTGAGCAGAGTAAATGGTGAAGCAGTGCGGCACCGACCATTCGTTCTCACTTTCCTCGACCTGTGGGAGAACATTCACAAAGAATCAAAAACTCAATGGATTAAGCAGCGACTACCTTCTGTTGTTGTGAGGGATTTGGCATGAGTGAAAACAGGAAGGGGGGAAACACAAGACAAAAGTCTGACAGTAACACGGAGCAGCATAATCCATCGTCAGGATGTAATGTTTGTGTATTAGGGTTTTTTTTTTTGTTGGGTTACCTTCTTTTATTACACCTCAATTAAAATCATAAGAAGAAGCACAAAATACACATAAACAACAACTTTTGTTTTTATTTCTATACAAAAATAAAATACTGATCATTAAAACGTTGCAGTGGTTTAGAAACTGTTCATTCATGTGTTCATGTGACTGAACTGACATATCTTAGCATTATCTTTTCCCCATCATTTTATGAGCTGATGTAACCATTTGTGCATTTACTCTCCAAATAAACCAATAAAGTACTAAACGGGTAATAAGCAATGATGTCATTTCAAACAGATAAATGGATCAATGATTTGAGATTGGAGCCACTTTAAGATGGCGGTTCTCCATTAATATTGGGCCCACTCTGACTAGCAGTTAGCATTAGCCTCCATGGAAACTAATCAGATGAAAACTTTAAGACAAAAATCTAAACTGCCCTGGTTAGAGATGTATATAGACACAAAAAACAGGAAGATAATGATCGCTGCCATTAGCAATCCACACACAATGCAACTTTTACTTGTTTTAAAGGGGCAGTAAAATGTATTTTCCAGGCACATAGTGCCGTCTTATAGCACAATTGTGTAACTCTGTTGCCTTCATAATTATAAAAATGTCAATTATATCAAAAATGACTATAAAGAAATTTGACTTTGTAATTTAGCTCCATGAAATTGGACCTCTGTCTTTAAAAAAAAACAAACAAAAAAAAACTCTTGCTATTCTTAAAATCTGCCTTGAGGAACTCATCACAACATGGCTCCTCTATTAACAGTTTAACATTTTTACCAGTGTTACTCTGAGAAGGAGCTGAGATAAAGAAATCAGCAGACGCACAGTTCCACCGGGTGTTTGCTAATTGCTGCTGGCTAGTCTGAGGGAGCTGAGCGGGGGAGTCTTGTGGGAGGGCTGATCTGTGAGGCAGAAACTCAGCTTAAAAACTGCGGTGCCACCTCCACCCAGGCATTTTGCACAGCTGAATGGTTGCTGTTACGACTGGCTCGGAGACCATGCAGTGGTTAAGGTGCAGAAAATGAATATTTATTAACAAAAACTACAATGGATCGTGAACGTCAGTGTCAATGGTGTAATGCAAATGCTTGGATGTGTTGTATGAGTGCATTTGAAAGCATTGAGGTGCAAAAACAAAGAAACTCAAATGGGGAGCTGAGGCCTGACAGCAGAGCACCACAAGCGACAAGAGGCACAGTGGACGCCGAAGGTTTAAATATTCTGTGCTCCAAATGAACAGATCGGCAGCACATGTAAAGGGTGCTTAAAGGATTTCTCAGATATGCACGGAATAATCTTGGCAACACTCCTGGCATGTTTATGATGAGGGAATAGCATTATATGATGTAAAGAACAGAAAAGTTAATTTTACATAATACTGCCCCTTTAAGTTGATGCATAAGCTTAGAGAATTTGACATTGGTGCGTCTGCAGCAATCTGCTCAATATGCTTTTTATTTAGTCTACATGTGGGAAGAAGGGCTGGTCTGGGCGTCTAGAGCTCACTTACCGGTGCATCCAGCACTATGAGCTGCAGCCAGGAGAGAAACAGAAACATGCAGAGTTAGGAGACCCACACTGGAGGTCTGTCCTAAAACCCTAGTGCTAACTGAAACGCCATCAGACTAGCGCAGACTAGCGCCTGTGCGTGTGTGTGCATTAAGGTAAAGGCAGAAAAAGTTGAGTTTTGTCTTCCAGACTCACAATCATGCCGTGAAGTGGCAGCTGTCCATGCACTTTGAACTGATTGGTTGCCGTGACACCTTTGCTGGTGTAGAGGAGCATGTCTGAGAACTGACAAGAAAATACCCGAGCATTAACAGCTGATTGCCGGCTTGATTAGCAAACTGAAGGAGGAATCCGCTCTGGACCCACCAGGAAGAACATCCTCTGCTGCAGTCCCTTCTTGGTGAGTTTGTACAGGCAGCCCTCTCGGATGAACTCCTGCAAACAGAGAGGCAAACAGAGGACGTCTTCGTTTCCGTTGGTGTCTGTGCTCCCCCTGCCATCTGCTCGGCGTCGGTGCACTCACCCGGCCCGGAGCCGTCAAGTTCTCGATCCCGATCAGGTCTCTCTGCAGCTCCGTCAGCTTCTGGAAGTTCTCCAGCCGGATGAGACTGCTCTGGAGCTGGGTGGCTATCTCTGCTACTTCCTTCAACGCTTCTGCGAGGGAAGAGGGAGGATATCAAAACATGTCACTCACCGCACCACCGAGGAGTTACGATTACGTTTCACAGACAGAGTTTCAGACGGTGCCTCCAAACATGATACTCATGAAATTAAACTTGACAATTTTTTGTTTTTTATTTGTTTTTCGTTAGGACTAATAAAAATCAACTCCCGTGTGGTCTGAGACTGTGGAAAAGAAAGCTTCACACTGTCAGAAAAACAGAGGTAGAAAAGGAGTCATTGTGCAAATACATACCAAAGTTCACTCTGCCTTTTCAAATTGATTCTCCTTAGAGCTACCAGTCACTTATACACTTGCAGTTCCTTTTCTTTGCATCCAATGTTAAGAAAATACTTGTTCTTAACAAATATCACTGAAGTCAAAGTTGTGCTGCTTTCCCCCAGTTTGGACACTTTAGCTTAAGGGTCCACAAGTATTTTTCTCCCATTGATGTTGCAGTTTGTTTGCTCGTTAAATTTATTTGCTCTGTACAAAAACTAAAAAACAAAAAAATAAATGAGAAAAAAAAAGACTGAACAGTTTTTAAGAAGTAACATTTACACTTAAACAGTTTATTGCACTTATTTTATGGGAACTGCAAAAGGTACTAGTAATGTAAAAAAAAAATATTTAGAAAAATCATGTTTTATGAAATTTGAAAGTCTCTTCAGTAACATACGGCTTTTTGTCGAAAAGAGCCGGATTAGCTGTACTTCCTTTCAAACCGGAGCGCCTTGTTAAATGGATCCGTGGTCTACAGGGTGATGAGATGTGGAACAGTCACCTTTACAGTCTTCATAATCGCGGTGAGCAGGAGAGTAGTGCTTGCAGAGTCTCTCCAGGATGAGCTTGTAGTGCATGAGGCGCTGGATGGGTTTGAGCAGGAACGTGTTCAGCGGCAGGTAGCACACCTTCTGCAGCTCAAACTCTTTGTAGACCGTCTCCAGCTTCTTTATCCTCTTGGAGGCTTTCTCTAGCTCCGTTAGCACCTCGTCGTGCTTCTGCAGGTAGCTGGTGAATTCCTTAGGGCAGAATTGTTAATGGAACAATGTGTTTGACAATCATCGGGAGGAACCGGAGTTGGCATTTTAAAAGCTAAAGGCATCTGTACCTTAAGAGCACACATGTTCTTCAGCATCACGTCACCGATCCTCTGGTAGTCACCTTTGACGTGAGCGTTCGACCGCCCCTCCCTGTCCAAACAAAGGCAGGTTTAATTGTCGTCGCCATGTCGACAGGCAGGAGTCGCTGTAAGCGGACTGATGGAGACGTACCAGAGAGCCAGCCTCTGGTCTAACTCCTTCAGGAATCCTCGGTGGAACTCGTAAATGGGGTCGATGTTGGAGAAGAGGAGCGTCATGAGGCCCTCGGGCATGGCGTTTTCTTTGATCACAGCGCTACGGAACCACTGCGACAAACAACCCACTATTACACAGAAGACACTGAAGATATGCAACATTTTTTTTAAAGAAAAATAAATCACTAAAAATGCTGTCCAATTCTTTAAATTTTTTTTTGATTAGTACTAAGTTGAATAGTTGTGTTTTATGCTCTTTGAATATTTTTAGAACACCAAACGGCCATCTTTTCTCTTTCTCGGAACACTAATTTGTCTGAGTGTGATTACTACAAGATATAAAATGTAGAACGTTTTCTTTAGCTTTTAAAGATGCAGCTAGATGCATGAGCCATTTGACAGAATTATGTTTGGAAAAATCAAGGCGAAGCTTTCAAATGGAAGAATAACACCAGCTGCAGAGCGTTGTGGCGGCAGCATACTTCTGTTGATTTAGCTGTCAGTCGTGCTAACGCTTTGCACATACAGGGCAGAATGTTGAAAGAAAGAGGAATCCTTACAAATCCTTAAAACTCTACTTAACAGGACAATAATCCCAAACACAAATCAGAATCATTTCTGTTCTGATATGAAAAGATGTTGAATATCTTTCCACAACCTTGTTGAAAGAAACAGAAAGTTTGCGATTTATTCAAATTAGGGTGGGTGTGTGTATTATGTGTTAATTTGAAAATACAACAACAGATTTGAATCTGTGTGCCTAATTCTTGTTTCTAAAACTGACAGAAGTTAATTGTTGTGTCATCATTTCATCATGAATAAAGAAAAGGCCAAATATTTACTTAACAGTCCAACGTGGTAATGACATTCAGACCGATACTGAACGAATGTAAAACTTTAACTTTGCTACAAAACAAAATTATTGTCTTTTTTTTTGTTCAACTCACCACGGTGATGACCTCCAGGTCTTTCAAGTACGTTCGCTCTGTGGTCAGAATCTCTTTGGCAATGAAGTAGGCCTTATCGGTGGGATATCGCTGGAGGAAGAAAGGTGGCTTCATTGTAAAAAGACAATAAACAAAACTGATCCCAAGGAAGGAAGTGCAAAGTAAGTCAAATTCTCTAACAACAACATGCCTTCCTTTAATTAAAAACCTGGGGAATACTGTGCCTTGCAAGAGTATTGATGCAGAGAAGGGAACTTAAGCTTTTTGGCTTGCATGTAAAATACCGAATGCACCGTCCATGGGGCGAAACACGGCATTGGCAGAATCATGCTGAGGGCAGAAAGGGGGATACTATAAGAAAACCTGTTCTGTGCAACAACCCTAAACATACAGCCATTGCTACAATGGAATAGTTTAGATCAAACACATTCATGTGTTAGAGTGGCCTAGTCAAAGTCCAGATTTAGAATCAACAGGACAATGTTGACTCATAAATATAGTCAGAATATCCAATCTGACTCCGGTTGGGCTGCTTAATAAAAAAAATTGACAGAGATGCATCCCTAATATCCTTCAGCTGCAACCATCAACAAACCATTGACTCATACAAGTGCACACCACACTTTTGAGATTTGTATTTGTTAAAAAAGTAAAGCCATGTTTTAAATTCTTTTAGTTCTTGATTATTTAAATCTTTAAGAAGGGTCCTTTGAATATGTGACACTTGTTCTGCCATGAGAGAGGCTTGACTGTTAGCTCCGCCCACCAGGTCGGCCCAAAATTCACCCCACTGTTCCCAACTCAGCGACTTTCTTACTATATTTAGCAAAATTTCAGACAAAAAAAAAAAAAAAGTCGGTATCCAAAAATTGGAATTGGTAGGTGAGGCTTTTTAAAGATGAGCAATCAGTGATCGGCCAGAAAACTGCAACTGGAGCATCATTACTACAGTACTCTTTAAAATGTTGAATATCTTTACATGTTGGTGTCCAAAAATGTTAATTAAATTGGGGGGAAAAAAAAATCCCATACAATCCCAATAGAGACAAAAAAAATCATTTTTTGTTTGAGTACTTTTAAAGGGCACTATATGTGAATTGGCTTTAAATATTTGAATTTTTGAGGCAGGTGGGGGGTTTGGAAGGGTGGCATGCAAGCAGTGTACCTTCCTCCTGCCCTCCTCCTCCTCCTCTAGCCTGGCAGTGCTGCCCACCTCACTCAGGATGGGGCTCTGCAGCGGAGACGGGGCCTGGCTGGGGGGCAGGCTGAGGGTCGACATCTGGAAGGAAGGCGACAGGCTGAGGGGACCCTTGGAGGTGAGGGGCGAGAGCTGAGGATTGTCCATTACTGAATCTACGAACGGAAGAGGGAGAGTCAAATTAAAAAAAGGCAAAAAAACCAAAAAAAAACAAAGGGTAGTTTGATTTTTCAGGTGTCCCAGGTGATGGGAACGTGGAGAGAAAGGCACAAACATGATCTTCTTAAGTGGCGAGGGGTCTTAATCTGTGCATGCAGAGAAACTAATCCCATATATTAGATTGTATTTTGTCACATCAGCAACACTAAACCCTCACTTAACCCGGTTCCCTCTTTCTTTTGTTTCAGTGAAAACACAGCTGAACATTACAAACAAATCGCAAGTCTAATCTCGCACACAAACACTGGCAGCGCATGAAAGAATAGCTGCTAAGTATGGGTTCCCACACTTTTTAAATCCTGGTCATAAGTTTTCCAAATCCCCCTAAAACAAAAAGAAAGAAGACTGAACGAAAAACAAGCCTTCCTCCTTCCACTGCTTCTGTTCGCTTCCCTACCCAGCAGATTCAGCAGACAAAACCCGACCCATCCCATTCTAACAACAGAGTCAGCACAGCTGCTCTTCCACTTATAAAATGCAGGGGTGGAGGGAAGATTGACAAGAGAAGGGGGGAAAAAAAAAAACAAAAAAAACCCCACAAAACCAAACAAAACAAAAAAAAAACACGGGACTCGTTATTTGACCCGGAAATAATTGCCCGAGTGAAAATGATCAGGAATGTGGCTTCTCTGCAGGGCAAATAGGTTGTTTATGGTGGATGTGGAGCAGCCCACAGGGACCGATCCAGAGAGGAGGGGGAGAACAACGCATATCTGACTCGTCAGAAAGAGAGACGGGGGCGGGGGGTTTGGTGTGGAATGACTTGGCATGAGGCCTGCTCAAACAACGAGCGCACACACACAGCTGGAATTAGGCTGAGGAATCTTGTGTACGACCCAACCCCCCCTCACAACTGCATGTGGTTTGCTGCATCAAATTTTTTTAAAAAATTAAAAAACAGGGAAAACTACTGCTTGTATAAGTTTGTTGACGGATTATAAAGTGTTCTTTTTCAGGGAATAAAATACGGACTTTGTTCAGAAGTGGGACGGCCCAAAAAAACTCAGGACATCTCTGTGAGAAACGACAGGATCGTTAGTTTTGTCTTGCATCGTTCGAACACAATCAGCAAAGAAGCAACTTCGGTCTCTAAATTAAGAGGTAAATCATTTCTCAGTGACCCCGATGATTAAACTCTTAAGTGTCTAAAACTGCAAACAAATGAGAGGCAGAAATCCCTGCTGTGACTTCAGTCCGATTTGCAAAAAGAAGAATTTTAAGTCTGACATTCATGGTACCCAAAAATGATTCCTTTATTCTTGAGAATAAGACATACAAACATTAAGTACATGTTGATGATGACTAAGCTTAAATACACACAGTATTAGGTGATGATTACTTGGTGGCTAAGGGTAGTTAGCTTGTTATTATTACCATCAGCTCAGTGTAAAATTGGGTTAAAGTAGGGGAAAAAATATCATATTATGGCAAAAATAGTGAATGAAATGGAAAAAAAAAAAACACACCCAAAAAAGACAAACCCCTTCATCAGGTCAGAACAAAGTTTAGTAAAGTAAAAAAAAAAAAAATCTGGAGTTGAGCACACGT
This sequence comes from Poeciliopsis retropinna, assembly GCA_010277075.1. NCBI lineage: Eukaryota > Metazoa > Chordata > Actinopteri > Cyprinodontiformes > Poeciliidae > Poeciliopsis > Poeciliopsis retropinna. Next base: position 25,330,999 of record VMRM01000003.1, read on the forward strand.
CTTACTGCAGAGGTTGGAAATGCCGTCCAACAAAATGACAATGAGAACAGATGAGCAATTAGAGGTTTGAATTAAAAGAAACGATTTTAAGCTTTAGATCCCGTTTAGCACACTGTGATTGGTTGGAATTACTTCACAAGGCAGAAATCAATACACCTGAGTTAAAGACACACTGCGTGGAAGTGCTTTAAGGCACCGTGGTGCAAGGGCTGCAGGAAGGGAGGCTCAGAAAGACTTAACTAAAACAGAAAAAAAATGCAAGTCACCATAGAAGAACATCAGTTTTGCAATTAAGTCTTTCTGATTTGAAATGTGCAAAACAGATTCTTATGCCAATCCATAATCAAAGACAGATTTGCCTTTGAAACTGGATTAGAGTCCAGAAGACTGATAAGAGAAACATGCACGTGTTACTCCTTTAGTGGTTGGAAACCTTTGCTTGCATACCTGTGCTTCAAATGTTTCTAGAAAAAGTAACACATATGTCCAGTTAATGTGCAAAACACTGCTTCCTGTCAATAACCTGAATATTTAGTTGTTAAATTGAGAATAACCTGATTTATTAAATATGGTAAAGCATCCTTGAAGCTAGAGGTTAAAGAGAAATTTTTATTTTTTAGCAACTTTGTTCTAAAAATACAGGACTAATGTACCAAAAGGGGTTTCCTTAAACTTTCTACATTATGAAAAATCTTAATATCACATCTTCTTCATTCTAGCTTTTATTAATTATGTAGCAAAATACTTATATGTGTTATAAAATGATACATTCATCTTGTATAAAGTGGTATTAGCATTTTACATTATGGCTCAACAGCACAAGGTTTACATTCTATTATTTATCTGAACATGAAGCTCTATGGTTAGTCATGATGCTGCTGAGAAAGAACACGGCAGGTGTAAACACCAGTTCAGCCAGCAGGGGTCAGTAATGCACAGAAGTGAAACTAAAAACACTGTGGCATGCCTTGCCTTGTTTATTTAAATAAAGGAGGCACTTCAAAAAAAGATTTAAATGAATCACGAAAGATATCACTTTTACCCTGAGTCTAGATGCTCAATTGCAGGTAAAAGATAAAAAAAAAAAGGGCTATCGAAGGAAGTAGTTATTTCAAAGTTCATAAAAGAACCCAGCGAAATGGTTTATTACAAGAAAAGCTGATTTCTTTTCGTTAATAGTAATCACATTAAATTAATGTAAAGTTCTACAAATTTATGCCAGCTAACGGAATGAAAGTTTGAATGAAAAGTAGTTTTCAAAGACTGTGTACAGCAAAGGACATGGAGCGATAAGTAAGCTAATTTCTGCTTTATTGCTATTTTTTGTATGTAAGAAAACACGTAAAAATCTTTTAAATAGTAACAATGTAAGATGGCAGACTAGACTGAATATTTTTTCTTGTAAATAGACCACATAAGGTAGACTGAAGCAAAAAACACTCAAAAAAGAGTAATTTTGTTTAAAAAAATGCCATGAATGGCTTACTCTGGAAAAATAAACTGGTCCATCCTCTTCTGCTTACATTGAATTCTAAAAAAAAAAAAAAAAAAAAAAAAAAAAAAAAAGGTGATCTATATGTTGCTCTTTATATTACTCTTATAAGCAAAAAACTTCTCCTGTAACTGCACCGCAGCAGTTTAAAGGCTTAAGTGCTGTAAGGGTTTACATTTTAATCTGTGGGGATCCGGAGGGGTCTGTCAGTCCCAGGGACTGCAGGTTGTGGCATTGGAGCAGGAAGCCCTCTATCCCACTATTTCCTGTTAGAGGGTTGCTATAAAACAGGTCCTGCTCAGGGGGAAGGTTGCCGTCAGAGCCCCAGTCGGAGTCCGAGTCGGAGCTGCCGTTCCCGGATCCCTCGGTGGCGGTGGGGGGGTAGCTGAGCTGCTCGAGCTGCTCCACCAGGTCACTGAATTGCATGGCGGAGCTGCTCTCAGAGCGTACAGAGTACGCCGGGAAGTTGACCATTGAACTGGCCTCTGACTGGATGCCAGAGCCCGGCAGGCGCAGCGAGGAGGAGTCTGTGACCCCGTACCCCACCGACATGGACTCCCCGGCAGAGCTGAGCCCCAGGTTGTCCAGGGAGCTACACTCGGAGCGGTTGTTTACCAACGAGCTGGTCTCGGAATGCCCCACGAGGCTGTCTGGAAACGCGTGGACATTCCCATTCAAGTCCTCGATTCCAACACTAAAAAGACGATTTTTGCTGATGTCAGACCCCTCTGTAAAATCTAACCGGTCTACTTTATTCTCGTCAAGCCCGAAGGAGTAGGCCTCTGCCCCGCCTCCGTAGAAAGAAATTGCGGCGGGATCGTCATCAATGAACTCCTCTGACACCTGCAGAGGTGAGCCGGGCATCGAGAACATGGCATTCTGCTTCGTCCTCAACAGTTCCGCCTCGAAGGCCTCAGGTGTAAGAGGCCCCTTCAGCTTCCCTCTCCCCCCTTCGAGCGAGCATCCCGTTCCCCGTCTCCTGCCTTGCTCACTATTCTCATTGTCATTTCTGGAGGGCAGCGATAGGGATGTGCTGCCGTCTAAACACACAAACACGGGGCTGCAGTGTCCTGCTGCCTGGTTGCTAGGGGCACCTTGAAGCGAGAAGTGTGACGGGGGAACGGCCTTGACGGAATCTTCCTTTGGAGGACTGGGGGATCTGGCTGCTCCCACCGGGGACTGCAGTGGCTGTTGCGCTGCTGGAGACGGGCTGAGCGCTGAGAAAGGTTGGAGTTGAGGCTGGAGCTCAGTTCGTGGAAAGATCCGGGTCATGTGTGCAGGGAGAAAGGACTCAGCGGTGGAGGAAAGGGAGCAAGGAGCCCTGGGACTGTCACTGAACAACAAGGTCTGAAAACAAAGGCAGAACAAACGGACAAGACCAGGACCAAAGAACATACAGAATGAAGGCCACAAAAGAAAGAAAAAATAAATATTTCGATTAGTTTATCCATTCTGGCACAAATGATGGTTGTTTCTAGCTGCGTTTCCATCAATGGTTAAATTGCGCAAATTAAAATTACAAAAATTGTTTTGCTTAAACAAAGCATATCAATTTCAAAAACAGCTCGTGTTTTTGTTTTTGCGATCGGATTAGATGAGGCGGTCATATCAAAATGTTTTTGCACATCACACGAGTCACGTGATCAACACCCGGATGTTACATCTGGCGAAAAGGACGAAGAAGACAACAGGAAGTGGTATTAGGACGATGGTTTGTTTCTTTGGAATATGTGCATCTGGCTCTACCAGAGCTCTCACAGCATTGCTTAGTTAATAAAAAGATTAATCATTTTAACATGTTCAATCCATAACTCTTCTGTAAAATCTACAACTACAATTCCCCAAACCGCCACACACATGGCTGCTCCCAGACATAGGAGGTTGTCACTCCAATGTCTGAATAAGAAACTGACGTTTCCTCTGATTGGCTGATAGATGATGAGCGTTATGGCTGAATTATGACCATTTCTCATGTAACTGCTTACATTTGTCGCTGCCATAATTTTGAATGCCTTATTGAGTGAAGAAGCTTATTCATGTGTGATTTTAAATCAATTTCTCATATAATCAAAACACTAATTGCTCAATTTTTTTTAGACAAAGATTTGCGCACATTTGTAATGGAAACACAGCTACTGCTACATGTTTTTTCCTAGTTGTTTTGTTTACCTGTTTTGGCATGTCAGAGGTAAAGGAGCGAGCAGACATTCTTACTTTGCTGTTCTTCCTAAACAAAAACAGACCTCACTGTCAGAATAATACATCGTTACTCATATGGAAAACAAATTGTATGACTGACGGTGTCCAGTTTGGGTCAGATGTTTACACACACTCATCACAGGCATGAACACCAAGTTTGGGGTTTTATTGATTTAGTTTACTCAAACTTTGGTGTCCAAACTTGTTCCCTTATGAGCTAAAAATTGCCACGTAGTTACACTTAAGAATTCATTTTTGGTTATTTTGTTTTTATTGGTCAACAATAAAAACTTTCAATATTTTAATGAAACAAATTTGCATACATTTATCTGGGAATCATTTGAAACATAAAACAAAAATAGTATCACTCTTTGGTCAGCAAAAATAACAGAATGTACGATATCATCACTTCATAGAAAGCCCTTGCTGTATTTACAAAATGGGTAAGAGTCTTTAAAAAGCGGTGCCTTGAGCACACCCTTTTTGTAGTCATGGCAGCAAAATGCTGCTGCCACCATAATGCTTTAAAATTTGTATGTTCAAAAGCCTCTCTTTGGTTCCTCTGAACATTTTTCTTCTTCTTGTGTCAAAAAAGATCAAACTGCACCCCCTCTGACCATAAGCTTTTCTCTAAATATGTATTTGGCTGAAAATTTCAGTCAAAGCTATATAGTTGTCGCACATCAAAAACAGGTATTAGAATGAATAAAGGGAATGAGCCTAAACCTTCTGGAATAACCCTCACAAAACCACAACCTCAATCCAGTTGAAAATTTATGGACTTTACCTCAACGCTCAGCCTGTCCCAGAAAACCGACCGGGTTTAAAGTTCCACCAATTCTGCCAAGAACAGTGGTCAAATATCCTGCCATAAGTGTGCCAAAACCTTGTTGTCAGCTTAAAAAAAGCATGTGGTTAAAGTACAACTTACTATGGGATATTTAGCCAAATAGTTGCCAGGATATTTGACCCCTGTATGTACAATTTTTGTAATTGTTGCTTCTCTCTTGGCCAAGATTCCTTTGGAATCTCAATGTTTTTTTTATCCATATAAAATAACAGTTATAAATAAATAATTCTCACCCTGAAAAATAAACAACAATTAATAATATGTGCATATCTTGAAACTTTTAAAACATCATTGAAGTTGTGTGTTGAGATAAGAATCACTTAAATAAGCCATCAAAGGACTTAAATTCCTGAAGTTTATGCCCATGATGTATGTATGTAAACTTGTCACCTGGACTATACTGCACAAATACTTCTATTCAGACAAACACACCTCTGATAAGGGGTTCTCTTTGCGCCGTTCTCCCGAACATATTCCACAAGCTGTTTCTGAGTCCTTCCACTGAGAGAGAGAAATTTAGATTAAAGACTAAATCCAAAGAAATAACATGATGAAACGCTTAACTGTACAACAAATTCAACAAAATGTCCGAATGAAGGGACTTTAAAGAGTTCCTACCTGTATCTGAAGGAGGAACCTCGTGTAAAGAGGATTGCTTTGGTTTTGGGTTCCGGTTGATCAAACAAACGGAAGAACGAATGGTACTCCACACAGATCTTCCAGAAGTTTTTACACTGGTCACGACTGGCCATCATAAACTCAAGAATGTCTTGATGTGGCCCCTGAAATAAAGGTTAAAAAGAAACACTGACCTGGTCATGTTTACAATGAATGTAAAATCTGAGATTAAACTGAAGTCTGTGAAAGCTTACATGGACTTCTGGGTGGAGTTTTATGAGGAACCGTTTTCTTTTAAAGCTCAGTTTGCGAATCTTGGACCAGTTAAAGGTGTTTATTTTCGTGTTGCCCTAGGTTACAAAATAACGCCAGAAAAGACAAACATAGAAGTAAACCAAATGATAACAGAGTGAAGTCACGGTGGCTGAGATCAAAGCAGTAATCACCTGAAAGACCTGAAGGCCCATATGAGCAACAGTCAGATTGATCTTGGTGCCTTCTCGGTCAGCTGCTGGGTGAAAGCGGACACCGTACATTTCCAGTTTACGAGCAATCTCCAGAATCTGGAAATCTGATTCAGCAGGAGTCTGGCCACTGGTTTAAAAAAAAAAAAAAAAGGTACATAAACAAAAAAATTCATGGCATGTTCCATTTGTACAGGGTAATAGTGAGCTGTGGTATGTGGAGTCCCTCTAGGATCAATTCTAAGAGCCTTTTTTATTTAATTAAACAACAAGACGGCACAAAAATGTATCCACACAATTTCATTTGTGGTCGAAAATACTTTAACTCTCTGTTTAAAACTCTGCTGCTACCAATATTGATTTAGTTAAAATTCTAGCAATATTTGCAATAAATATAATACAGAGTAAAACTTGAACTCTGTATTATATTTGTAAAAAATGAACTATACTGATCACTCTTAATGTTTTCTTTTAATTTAACCACATAATGCCAAAAATAAAACATGTCATGATTTGTAGATGTCTTCAAGCTTTACAAATTTAACAGGCACATATAAAAGCAAGTGATTACAAACAAACAGCGTGTTAGAAACATATCCATCCCATCATTACTCCATTCTAATTTTGTTCATCCTTTAAGCATGAAATCTCCTTAGAGCCCTCCCCTGCCCCACTGGCCTTACGGCTAATAGACTAACCGGAGCAAAGGATTAAAGCAGGGAACTCTCTGCTACCGCTACCACTCTGGCAACCAAGGAAAGAGATTAGCAAAAGTCTTTAGAGAACCCTTAAGTCTTTAGGGCTTTTTTTCAACCTGGGTGTTGAAAAAAAGCCTCTGTTGGCTATGAGATAGCATTGTGCTCCTTTAGAGATTGGCTGTGGGAAAGTGCTGTAAACGGTTTCTGCTAAACTCTAAACCGACAGACATGGCTGAGGAGGACTTGTGTCTGTGTATGAAGAACACACAGTCACGGTTTTCACCAAGCATAAACTGTGTAGAAGCAATCATTTACCACTTCTTAAAACTTCAACATGAAACAACATGTGTGGGATAAGAACTGAAAAGTCAAGAGTTTACTTTCTGTAAATCATAATTAGATAACAGAATGAGCTCAAAATAGCAACATGACTGCCTCCCATTAAGGCTAAGAATAGGAGGGGCGAAGCAAGCACTGGCAGGTCAGCTAAGGCTTCACTTTTAAACAACGCTAAGCTACCGTTCTTTAAAGTATTACAGTTGAACCTTTGAAAAAAAAAATATATATATGTTCACAGAAAGGTGGTAGTTAGCAAAACTATGAAAGTTGGGGAACAAAAAGCCTGCAGTTCACTTTTCAGCAGACATGCAGCCCATGTCTGCTGAAATGGGTGATAGAGCCAGCTCTTGTTCTAGTTAAACTGAGGAATCGGCTGAATAATGGTTTGATTTTACACAGCCAGGCGGTGACTACAGATCCTGCCCCCCAAAACGGAGGATCGTTTGTAGAAATGTTCAATAACCACACACAGAGACTTGTAAAGTTAATATCCCTTGAGTTTTTTAAATGTTATCAACCACTAACTTCACTCTATTTTGGGAGGGCTTTATGTGACACACAAACTCAAAGTACTGCTTTGGTAAAAGGTCTTGGGAAGTGAAAGGAAAATTAAGCATGCTTTGAAAAACCTTCACATCTAAAAATCTGAAAAGTGGGGCATGCAAACTTTTTTATTCTGAGAGCAGATAAAATGCCTTTCCCTTGTACTGCCTTGAGAACATTGTTATGGAATTTAAGTATAAATGCAGCTTTTGTTTTTTGAAGGCCTTGGAGGCTTGATGGAGAACATTACTGAACAAACAGCATCACAAAGACCAAAGAACACACCAGACAGGTCAGAAGGGAAAAATCAGGAACGTGTCAAGAAATAAGATTCCAGGCTTCAAATATCTCATGAACCACTGTTTGGTCAGTCATCTTAAATCATAAAGAGTTGGCACAAATGTAGACCAATCAAGAGTTGCTAGATGTAAGCCTTTGACAAAATAAGGAATAGCAGCTGAGAGCTCATATGGAGCTTTATATGGAGCAAAAAGCAGAAAAACAAGGGCTGCTTTTTACCAGAAATGCCTTAAAAGTTACTTGAAGGTTCATGTACAAAGACACTAAATCCAATCTGACTGATTGGCTATTCTTCACAAATTTCAGTTTCTAGATATGCATTTCAGATTTTTGTTTGTTTGTGAAACACTGACTGTTCAGTGGAAATGTCTTGAAAATATATTACTTTACGTTATTCATTTAGTCAATTCTGCTCTGTTGTCTGGTTTTGTTCTTGTGCTGTATCTGACGATTATGCCCTACTCTGTCTTGTTCAAGCACATAAAATGAGAACAAAATACAAAGTGTTGTGGTTGCAGCAGGATGCAATGTGCAAAGATTTAAGGCATATGCATATTTTTACAAGACACTAGGCATGAAGCTGATCTTCTTTGGCTGCTAAACTTGAACACCATCTTTAGAATATGATACTTTGTGAACAGCCTTAGAAGAGGACATATCTGAGAATATTCCAGCTGATGTTTTATCTTCATGGAAGTTTTTTTTTAATCTTGGCAAAAGTTGTTAGTCCCAATATCCGCTACACTTAAAAGTAAGAGACACTTAAAGCCATGATTAACAATAGCTCCTCAACATTACCCCAGTAGGTGGATACTGGATAAAAGCCACACCATTATGGTCAGGAGAAAGATCAAGCTGTCAGGAGCAATGCTTTAAACAGAGATTTAAATTATATTAAAATCATGAGGTGAAGGTAAATTACATTAAGTCTTGCTAGCTGTAAAAAAACCAGAGCAACAGCCCAGACACAGCTACTACCACCAACCCTCTAGAGTAAAGACCAAAACCTGACAATATTGTTATTACTTTAAGTGGTTCCAGGGATTTGTGGCTGATTTGGGTTGGATTCAAATATTTTAAGAGATTTTTGGCTTCAGATCAGATACAAAGGAACAGGGGCTGAAACTTACAGGTGCCTGCGGTGGAACTCCATAATTTTCTCTTGCACTTTGTCTTGATAAGGCAATAGTTTGTTTGCTCTCAGGAACTCCCTATCTGCAGCGTCATCATGGTCTCCGATCTCCGCTGTCGGTTTACACAAGAGAAAACATCAGATTCTGTCTGCATAATGGGAGGAAACGTAAACTCTCTTTGGAACAGAATTATATAAAGGCCATATGAGATTAGTGTCATTTTACAATGTGCAACGAGCAAGTCCTTCATCTCAGTTTTGAAATTCAGCGATCATTATGAGGCAGTTACTGAGTATTGCTTTGTGTTTTTGACGTTAAGGCAGTAGAATTAAACATACACTGAACAATGTGTGAGGCCAGCAGCGCTCCAGTATTTTCTGTACAGATCAACCTGCCCTCCATCAGATCCCTCTTCATCTGCAGGGAGAATAAATACCTGTGGGGGGAAATGAGAGCCCAAAATTACTCACCACACTCAGCTTTGTAGATTTTAAATACTTTTTAACTCAACTGAGAAGACGATACGGAATGAGACACACATCTCTCAAAAGAAAACAACATAAGGAAATATCCATACATTTTAGAAATAATTAATCGCTTTTATTATTTGTAAAATAAACATTTTACTTTTAAAAATGGCACCTTTCTCAATAAGGAGTGAAAACTCTTCATTATGGGACAGCAAATCAAACCCTTCCTTCAATTGCTGACCAGCTTTTTGCATGTTTTCTCTACTACTTCAATAATTTATCTTTTGTGATTTTTTTAAGGTTAAGAGTTTCTATTAGATTCAAGTCAGGCCTCCAAGTGGGCCACTCCACATTAACACCATCACTTCCTGTCAGAATAAAACTGTCAGTAAAACCAAATTAAAATATTTCAGACCTAAGTGATGTAACTACTTGGCAGCACAAACATAATAAAAATGTAATTTATTTCTCTAATGATTATTGAGAGATTTTTGAAAGGAAAACCAAAACCCTCAAAGATTGTGAAACTTTTTCCACGAAGACAGGAGCCAAAACAAATACCCAGATAAAATTTCACTTCACTGACCTGGTGTACTCTTCCTGCAGTTGACCCGGGTCAGGTGGAAAGAACTTCACAGAAAGTCGGAACAACGTATTCGCTGGTCCTGGAAAGCAATAACCGAAATATTGAAATTCCTCTCTCCATCAGGTGGATTTACAGCCAGTTTGATGCTACTTACTTCTGACTTGTCTTGCAATGGGCTTTGTCGGTTCCAGCCATACCTAGAGGAAGACAAAGTTTTAGCTTTTCAGCATTTCAAGCTCCACGTTTCACCAATTGTTACAACAAAACTCCACGCAGGTCTTCTAGTATAAAGTGACAGCTCTATAAGCAACTGTCTACTTTTCTTGGGACAGCATTTACAATTCCAAGTAAAAAGAAAAAAAAAAAAAAACAAACCCTCATGTCTGCCTCGTTGTAGCTCAGCTCCTCTGTTAAAACTGTGGCTGATTGATGAAGGAATGCGCAACAAGAAACCAGCATTGAGAAACATTTCTACCCAGAAAGAACTGTTGTAATCCGTTTATGCACACATTTCTGCATCTGTCATTGATCTAAATATATTGGAGCCCGTCTTCAGGCAGTAAATCAGTTAACCAAACCCCTTTCTAACAGGCCAATGAATATTATGTCATTGTTTACCATCCAAATAAAGTAAATCAATAGAAAAATAAGACCAGCTCATGAGGACTTTAACTGTGAAAGTCTTTGAGCGCAATTTTAAAAGAAGATACACACACTTGAATGAGATGTATGGCCAGTGAATTCATTCGAGACAAGCAGTATTGTTTGAGAATGTCATTTATGGTTTGGATCGCGGCCCCAATGTTGGTTTATAAAAACTCCAAGGTGGTATTACATTCCAGTCGCATTTCTGGAAAGATAAGAACAGCAGAAATTTTGACTTGCGAGTCGTGCCAGACAAGTTATGCCTCATTTCTACCGAGTGGTACGGCATGTGTCCGAACTCCAGTTTATGGTCCGGCATATTCAGAAGAGCATTTTCGCTGCCAGTGGGACTCTCACTGAGCAGGCGGGGTTAAACCCAAACACCTCACGCTACGTCAACTGTACGCACCATTGCCCTATAGACCTACAACTTAAGCGTGCCCAGAAATGGTGTGACATGTGTTGGTTTTTTGGGCCAGTTTTACCATGGAGACAAACATACCAAACCGCAGCAATCCATGCTGTAAAGCTCAGTGGAAACGAAGCATTACGAGACTTCTACATCGTCTCCAGTGAAAACAACACTACCTTACTGTTTGTACTAATCCAGAGCAACAAAGTAACAGTAAAATGATGTAAAAGTGAACAGGGATTCCCCTCCACCTGCATTTATGTTATTATTTTAAGAACTTTGACCTGTCACCAACAATAAGGATGTAGTATAGACATACAGTACATTGTAAGACTAGTGAAAAACCAGAACCTTTTCATGTGTGGTCATAATAACAAACGTCAATGAGTTTTATTTGGGATTTTTGTGACACAAAGTGGTGAATATCTATGAAGGGAAGAAAAAGGGATTCAATAGTTTCAACATTGAACATTCAACATTTTACAACAAAAAAGTGTGCAAAAGTATGGATGAGGTCTCTGTTGGTCAAAGTACTGACAACATCTACATCTAAAAGACCTACCTTTTGTTGCAATTAGTTATTTTGAGGCATGTCTGCTGCATTTTCATTGACCATATTATAATTGCACAGATTGGAAATGGAAAAATAAATTAGCTTAATGGAAACACGACAATAAAAAAAAAACAACACACTTTTATTTTTTAATTAAACGTGTTTGCATAAGAATGAGGTGGTTTTTCGGCAATATCAAAATTAGCAATGGAAACGTGTTTTCACATCGCATGATGTGTTGTCATTGCGATCAACAACCGGATGTCACGACTGGCAGAAGAGACGAAGAAGACGACAAGAAATGGTGGGATGATTTTGTGTTATATTTTTTAATGTCTTATCATGTGAACAAACTCATTCACATATGATTTTAATTGCGTTTCTTACACATTTTGAACATTTGTGTTCAAAATATATATTTTGAACACATTTTACATATGTCCTCAACATGTACTTTTTGAGCACATATGTAAATGAGCTACTGACAATTTTACATATTTGGAAACTGATTTTTGCATATTAGCTCCAGTTCAAACACATTGGTTGGAAACATTTCTGAATATCTATTTGAAATTTCTACTGCTGAGTCTCAGTTGGATTTAAGTTTCAACTTTCAGTGGACTAATCTAACATCCTGAAAGTTTGCAATTGTAACATGACAGAATATTAAAAGGTGTATGAATAGCTTTGCAAAGCACTGTAAAATTGGTGTGCTTCAAATCAAAAGTGAAAGATATCATTGCAGAGTACATACCCAATTCATCTGCATGTTCTGAAACTCGACGCCAAAGTAATCACTTTCGATGAGGTTACCCCTGTGGAAAACCTCAGACAGGAGGTTCTGTCCAGGAAGTTTTGGCTGAAAGAGAAGAAAGAAAACAGACTGAGGCATTCCTTTCATCCACATGCCAGCAAAGTTTTCTAATACCCTCCTGTGAAGCATCTTAAACTAGCACTAAAAGAAACATATAGAGCATTGGTTTCAGTCAAAAAAATATTTAGACGGGACACAAGTGATCCCCAGAGATCCTTGGAGAAAGGCCAAGGTAGCTGCAGCTAAGCGCTGGGTAGGTTCTGTCTTTGGAGCAGAAAATACTTGCCATAGGCAAACAATTCTCTTCATTGTGTTTTATGAGTTTGTATGCTCCATCTGTTGAGTCAAATAGCCTCCTTGATGTTGACAATAAACTGGTAAAATATATGTATATTTTAAAAAGGTGTTCAGATGCACTGCTGCCTCACCCTAAGCTGAGGGGAGAACAAATCTCAGGCAGAAAATCTGCAGAAGTTTACCTTCTCAGCGCTCTGGGGTTTGTTTTCACTAAACGAAGAACTAATTACTATGTACTAAGAGCATACTGCAGTTGAGGTTTGGAAACCTAGGCTGTGACTTTTTGAGAAAATTACAGCCTAAAACATCTGGTAGTAATGTAAAATAGTATTTTTAAAAGCCTTATAAAAAGAACTGCACTGCATCGGCTAAAGTAAGGCATTACAGCTCAACGGCCGCCAAAAGCTCAACTGCAGACGCTCTTTTAGTCATATGTTCTGCATTCAGACAACCTATAAATTGCAGGTGAAATCTACAAAAGCACCATCAGCAAGTGTGGAAATTTGCTGTAAAAGGCTTCAAGAGCATACACTTAGAGTTTGATTACCACTGAACTAAAGTGGGGAGCAAAAGCGTATGCATTGGAATACTTTGTTCTGCCTTTGAGAAGAAGCCAAACACAGATTCTAGACGACGTCAGTAAGTATGCTGAATGAAAACAGTGGGCAAATGTGAGGAATTCAGGCAAAATGTGTCACTTTGGCTGACTTTCCCCATAACAAACACTGAGCTCTCAGCAGATGGACTTATTTATTAGTGAGTTTATCAAAACCAAATTCTTCACTGACATTAGATCTAGCTAACGCGGCTCTCTTTCCAGCCTCCATTTAATGACGTTAGCTGTGCTTAATTGATTCTATAATAATGTAGTAGAAGGAGGTTGAAAACATTTGAAAAAGCTTCATTTTAATACAGTAACTGCTCCAGCATCCACACATGTACTTTCAAATACAAACTGTAAACACAAGAGTCAAACCAGAGACATGGGGCTGATTAGAGGTGAAGTGTTCACTAAAGTAACATTCATAACAAAGTTTATCATTGTTGGTTTTGTTCTCAGATGTCTCTTCTGTGTAAAACTCAAAGGTGCAGAACATAACTTTTAATAAAGAATATGTTTTTACAAATCTGTTTAAACTGTCATTATGTTGTGACAGTATGGTATGAGACAGATAACCTGAAAAAAAAAAAAAATAAAAAAGAGCTCCTCTACCTTCTCCCAGTGCTAACTAGAAACAACCAATTAGAGCCAGGATGAGAACGTATCACTGTCAATCATCCTTCTATGTGGCACTGCTCATCCCCCTCTTCTTCTCCTTCTTTCTCTTTGCTATGCTACAGCTAGCATAGCCTGCTGTGAATGCTCAAGCTAATTAGCATAGCCACTGATGATGGCGGATAAACAGTTTTCCTGGAACAGTCAGTTGTTTCTCTGCCATTAGCACATTTAGCAGTGAGTCCATGAGTTGATTGACAGCACCAATACCCACTGTCCCTGATTGGTTATTTTTGGTCAGGGGCGGTGCATTTCTTCAGATGGTAATAGTTGCTCAGGGAGGAGGTGGAGTGGATTTTTTTTTAATTTTTTTTTTTACAGATTATGGGTGTCATAACACACTGTCCCAACATTGTGACAGTTTTAACAAATATGTAAAAACACATATTTTTTCATAAAAGTTGCATAATGCACCTTTATTCCTGAGAAGGAGTGTTTAAATTAAAACCTCAACAAACTAGTAGGAGAACAACATGTGAGATGACATTTTCACAGAACTAAAGGAAAATGTGGTTCCAGAACAGCATAATAAATAGAGACATGAATCTGCTGATTTTCAGCTGACCGGTGACAGGTTGGTCAGAAACTCAAAGAACAACCTTTTTCTGACTGAGTGATACCACCATGCTACCAGGTTCCACTAACAACACTGTCCCATATGGATGCTGTTACTGAGGGAAGTTTTTTTTAAAGTGAGGTGCTTAAAAATTAAGTCAGAGGAGGTACGCTGATGATGAGGGGATGATAAGAGAAAATTGTATTTTCGTTGCATGTTGAGACATGTTTGCAGCTCAATCAGCTTGCGAAAGAGCAGATTATTCAGCTGACAACAGGTTGTTGTCTGATAAACGACTTTAACTGCATAATTGAATTTATATGCTTGGAAATTACCTTTAACTTCTCACATAGCTTCTTTTTTCTTTTTTCTTTTCAGAAGTTCATTTATTGTATTTGAAGATCCAATGACTTTGGTTTAAGATGTGCAACCTTAATTTGAATTTAAACTTAGCCTTCATTTACCAAGCCAGCAAAAGGACATTATATTTGTGTAACCTTCTAGTCCACGTCTCTTGACGACGACTCTAATGAAATGAAAAATCACTGTAAACACAAGCAAAGGACAGGTTCACATTCCATCAAACATCAACATCTAAGATATCCTGAGGAATGAACACATAGTGTCATCTCTTGATAGTGAGATCCTGATAAGTCGTCAGCAGTTTGAAATTTGCTGGTCGGCTGCGTACTTTCAGAGAACAAACAAGAGGATCCACATTGGTTATTTTCACCTTGACCTTTTATACAAAACAAAGGACCTTAGCAATGAGCCAAACGCTAGTGTAAGTCTACCTAATGGCTTTCTGAGTTTTATTCTGATAAAATCTACTGGATCCATTTTAGAATTTCTCAACTTATTCATTTTATGTAAGCAAATAAATTTTAATTCAGTTTATTCCACTTTTATCCAATCTTGGTAACAACAGTCTATTGTGGCGCACCCTGCAAAGACAGTGAGCAGCAAAACAAAGATCACTCCACACAAGAAGAAAAAAATGAAAATGTGCATCTAAAAAAGGTCCTATTGTGCCAAAACAAGCCAACAAAGACATGACAAGCTATGAAAACTGGACATACCAGGTGATGAGTCAACAGTATTCTGGAATGAGCAGCAAAGCTCCAAAGCAGCAGAGCACAAAGGCACTTTAAGCCAAAGAAACAACTATTATAATCTTTCAGGAAAATGGCTGCATTAGTCAGAAAACAAAAAATGAAGATTTTTCATAGAGACAAAGAAATTTACAAGTACATGAAAAAATAAATTCCTCTGATCAGTGGAAACTAAAAATTAGCTTTATGGCCATCTAGATTAACTACAAATGTTAAGTAAAAAACTTTAATATTTATTATTTTGTACAGCCATAAACCACCCATAGAAGCAGCCTTTGTCTTGGGAAAAAAATTTTTAAAAAAAAATCTGTGCTTTGGTGAACGGAGAGGAAGCTGTAGGGAATGAGTTGTGGCATAAGCAGCGCCCCGTTATATTCCCCAGGGCTGGTTGGAGAAACACCAAAGAACAACATCTTTTTAAAACAGTCTAATCTCACTGGCAATATCTCAGTTACACAATATCTTCATTATAGTCACCAAACAATGAAATACTTTAATGAACACCAACCAAAGGTATGAAAAATAACACCAAGCAGGGTTTTTCCCAGTGTACTGTCAGCCTGGTGGGCCACTAGGCTTTACTTAACCCTACATCAGGCTAAATGTAGCTTATTTATGACAGCAAAGACTGATTAAACTAGGTTTGTAGCTGAAGCTCTGAACTGAGCACGACGGAGTGCGCACCAGTTACGCTGTCCATGCACCATACGCTACTTTTCTCAAATCATGATGTATGCTTATGCACCCCTAAAGTTTTGTAACTTAACATTTTTCCAAACACAAAAACACGGTGGACTGCTTTGGTGTCCCCATCATCAGACGTAGCAGGTTTTCTGGAGGAAACTCTACCAGATACTTCTAAGAAGATATTTAAAGATAAAAAGAATTGTACGATCATAAGTAGTAATTATTTTCCTAAATCAGAGTTTCCCAACCCTGGTCCTCAAGGCATACTGTCCCGCATGTTTTAGAGGTTTCCCTGCTTTAATGTGCCTGATTCAACTGATTGCAGTTCAACAAACGCCTGTTAATTAGTCATCAATTACAATCAGCAGGACAAAAGCGAGGCGCATGCAGGGCAGTGTGCCTTGAGGACCAGGGTTGGGAAACACTGTCCTGAATAATAGACCAACAAATGTCTTCATTTGCTGTGTCAAAAAAAGTTGACAGTTCATCCAGAATGATGTAGGGTCTTTTTTCTACCAGGCTGGTTTTGAGAGCACTAAAATTTTCCTGATACCAGTTGTGTTTCCACTGCCACAAAAGAAAAATACTATTGCTCTGAAAAGACTATATCATCCTAGCAACATCTCTGAGCTAGACTAGCAGGATGAAACATTCATTAGGAGCGACACACGGGCTCATTGTGCCAGCACTGGATAAAAATGATGTGAGCACCTCATTCTGAAGTAGGTTCAATAATGATTTGGGTGATTTACAATATATCAATAATTTAATTAGTATTTTTGATATTACCCACTACAGAATTCAAGAATGTGATTGTGTGACATAATTATTTGCTTAAAGCAAATATATTCCACCACAAAGCCATTTCAGAATTTTAAAATCAAGCAGATCTGTCTGCTGTGGAAAATCAAACCTTTTTTCCTAAAATACTTTAAACTGCTGTAGGACATTTTATTAGAGAAATGCTTGTTTTGTTTTCCCAACTAATGTCTAAACTATAATATCTAAAAAAAAAAAAACGATAACAAGCCTAGTCTTAAAATAGTCTTCATGATAAAACCACACTGAAAAAAAATTAAATTAAAAAACAAAATGCAGAAACTTTCATTTATTTATTTATTTATTTTCCATTTTTAAGCTACCTATATTCTAGATGATCCTTCTTCATCTCTCTGCTGTAAGTCAAATTTCACTTAAATCTTCTGCTGTTGCCACAAGTGAGTCAGAAAATTGGTGGGTTGCTTTTGAAAAGTTCAAACAGCATCTAAAGCTCAGACTCATCGGCGGTGTAAGAGTTAGCCCATGTGTTGTTCACACCCAGCTTGTGGTACATGAACCACAGCCTCATCGTGTCAACGGGTCACCTAATCAAGCTTTGAAAGCAGAAGGGATTATGGCAAGCAGATGTTTCTCTGAGAGACAAATCTTTCTCTGGGTGTGTTAGCGGAGCGGCGTGCCATTTGGTGATGTTGGGGAAATACAAGTAGGAGTGTGGACATCAGCAATCTGCAGGGGGGGAGGACTGAGTTTCTCATGCGTAGAAAAAATAAACTGAAAGAAACAGAAAGGAAACAGGTGAACAGCAGATCTTGCCTAACCCAGTTCAAATCCAGGTCTTGGGTGTGCCTTGTGCGACAGGTTAAGCACGGTTTCATCCCAGATTCTCCCACTAGCAGCAGGGGTGTGTTGAGGCTTGCATTTGGCACAGTGGGACACACACCATTTTTTCAGCTTAGCTCTACCATCGCTCTCTCTCCGTCTCTCTCGAAATACACTTTAAAGCTCTGCACACCAGTGGCCACAACTATGTGAAGTGAATTTCAAGGGCCTTTCGCTGCTTTTCTCAACCAAAGTCAAGCTTCATTTCCATGAGTCACGGCTGGGGGTTCTTTTCAGAGAGAGCTGGCTACAGAAAACACCTGAGGACAGCTGCCTTTAGGCTGCATTTGTTGGCACATAAAACAGTATTTGGATCAGGTTGTTTGCAGGTGACCTTCGACTCACGTTTCCAACTCAAGCCATTTCAACATTCTTAAGCCTGCCGCTATAAAACGGTGTTACACATCAGGGTCATTGTGAAATTCTGGATGGGGTGTGGACTGACTTTTCATTTGTGGAGAGAGTGTGCGTGTGTATGTGTGCGCATGTGCATTGCCTTGCAACTTTCTAAAGACAATTTTAAGCCAAATTCCATACTTCAGTGTTAAGCAACATCATTCACCTATTGGGGGGTTGATGTGGAGCCGGTCATCTTTTTTAGCTGCTTTAACTAACCTCTGAAGTCAGTTGGTGAGTAGGTGTGAAGTAGGTAATTGATACTAGTTGCTCTCCTTTGTACTCAACAGAAGTGCTGGTTGAATAACGCTGGTTTAATTTATGTCAGCACACATTTTGAATAATGTTTAATCTCATAATGTACAGTGCAGGTTTGTGTAGTAGCTGTTGTGAATGTTTGCAAAACTTTATTTCCATTACATAAGAAACAGCTAAAAATCACATGTGAATACGTTTGTTCACACAATAAGTCATTGAAAACATGCAGCGCCATCCTCTTCCTACCACTTCCTGTTGAATTCTTCTTCATGGTTTGTCCTGGTTGTTGATTATGTGAACTGCAATGGAAACACAAAATTGTTTCCATTGCAGTTTTGCAAAAATACTACCTGCTCCTAGTGCCAAAGCTTTTTATTAAACAACAAAAGTTTTTGCTGTGTTTTGATTAAGTGAATTTATTTTTGAAATAAAAAAAATGCCACAGAATTGACAATGTTTAGAAATGCACCAATCAGCAGCCTAAAAAAACAGTTCACATGTCACTGTAGTAAATATTGCTCCCTCTACAATTTCTGTGTTTCCCCTAGTTTGATTACAAACTAAAAGAGAGTCTTCTTGCTCCAGCACCTTCCATACTGAATAGTTTTGTTGCAGCTGTAACCTGTAAGCTCCAAGGTAACGGTCGCATACTGATTGGAATAAGATTTGACTTTGTGGCTGAACAGTTCGTGGGTCAGGGTTGGTCAAGGTGAGAAATAACCAGACTTGTGCAACAGACTCAAGTTATTTTTACGATTGCTTTTTGCAGATTCTGTTCATATCTTTCATGTAAAAATTCAAACTGCCCAACGTTCACCTTTCCAGAACAGCAAATCCTGAACCTCATCAACTATAAAACAGAAAAGGAAAGAAAGCTTGAATGAAAGAGAACTCAAGAACAATAAGGAAAGAAACCACTGAAAAAAGAAAGAAAAAGAAACCTCAAAAGAAATAAAGAAGGAAGGAATAAGAAAGCTCAAAGGTAAGGAAAGAATGATGGATACAACAATAATGTACTTAAAGAAGACACAAGGAAGGAAGAAGAAAAGGAAAAAAAAATAACACAAGGACAGGAGACAACAAAGCAAGAAATAGAAGAAAGAGTGCAAGGAAGTGTACAAATAGGGAATGAATAAAGGAAGGATACAAGTAGGGAGCAAAAGAAAGAAGGATACAAAATTTGTTTTCGTCAGTGTTAAGTAATGACATCAAATTCTACACTCGTCCATACCAGCTAGAAACACCTTATGATAAAACTCTAAAAAGATGACCCTCCGTGTGTTTTTCTTCACACTGTGGATTTCATGACTACTTTCTGGACAGCCAAACAGAAACAAATAGCGTAAAAAATATCAAACAGCAGTAACACAACGCTCTTGAATCACACAAATATCATCGTGTTGCTCTGACAGAAACCAAATGTGAAGTCGACGTCAACAAAGAGGCTGAAATTCCTGGGACAAACGTTCAGCAGGGCTGCACTGCTGTGTGAGCCCCATCCCCCACGTTCTCTGCTCAAACTTTGTCCTGGCGGTGAGTGCTCTTTCTGAACATGAGACACTGCCCCTCACTTCTGCTCCCCTTTCTTCCTACCTACTTTGTTTTCTGCTGTTTATGTGCTTGTTTGCCAACACTAAAGCAATGCCGATTCCCTCCCCTCCGCTGTGCATTTTCACACTGCTAGGTTTTACAACCCACACCCCCTTTGGCTATTTTTTTTTTCCGCAAGTTTTTGAGCTAGAAGTTAAGGCCAGAGAAGGGGCTGGCAGTGCTGGATAAAAGGAGCCTGTGTTTTCTTGCCCTGATGGGCCTTCCTCCACTGTCCAGAAACCACAAGGCTGAGCTTTCTCCTGCGCCGGCCGTGGGAGGAGCTTGTGAACAGGAGCTATGCAAGCAAATGTCTGCTGACGATGCCAGGTAACTGTAGTAAAGGTTAACAAATCACAGAGCAATGCTCTCTTTTCTGATTTTGGTCTACTTTGTGCACCACTGTCACAACTATTCTGTCATACAACATATTTCTATCACAAACAATAAAAACAACAAAGGAAAGAACACAGGAAAGTTTGCTTTCTGTGAATTATTGAGCAAAATTCCATTAAACAGTGCGCTTATAATAGCTCTGCATTAATGCAAAGTCAAGGTCACTATGGCAGCTTGAGCAATGAAACTTCTTAAATTAGTGAATTTGCCAGTGTTAATATTATAGTTAATTCGTGAAGCATTGCATAAATGTACATAACTCCTAACTGTGCCAGTCCAACATTCCTCAAAAAGTATTCTTGTCTCCATGATGATGGTGGAAGAGGAATATCGACGTTGCACTCTGAGCACATTTACATCTAAAACACAGCAACAAACTTGTGTCTACGTCAATGAAAACTGATATCGGCACTTCGCATGAAGAATGTCGGGGCCTTTATGGTAGCAGGGGAGCAAGGTTGATAGAGCCTTGTCGTCAACTTGTCAATCACACACTTGAATTGGTTTTATTGGCTTTGAGTATCACATAATTGTGAAGTGGACAAAAAAATGGTTGCACTCAATTTCATTTATCAAAGTGAAGGAGGCTGAATGTGAATGGGTTTCAGCTCTGTAATTGTAAAAGACTTTGAAGCCCACTCCACAATTTTGTTCTGGTTTGCACTGGTCTGTCACATAAATTCCCAATATAACGCATTGGGTCCGTGGTTGTAGCATGACGAAATGCAAGCAAGTTTGAATAATTTGGCAAGCAGCCGCATCCTCTTCTTAAATAAAAGCAATGCTATGCAGTCTTTCAGTGGAGAGATACTACTACTCTCCCACCAACCCACGGCTCCTCAATGAATGAACAGACATATGAGGCAGAGTGGATGAACAACAGAGCCTCTCAGAGAGCCATCTTGTTCTTGCCAAACTGCAGTCTGCTTGACAACAAGACTGCCGTCATTCCCCCTTTTACAGCTATGCATTTCTGTCTGCGCCATGTGCAGAGTTCTCATCAGGCCAAATTCAAAAACCGTTCCAGCACAAAAACAGGAAGGGTTGACATGAATAATCGCGACCAATCGATTGAAATAATCGTCGACCAACTTATCAGCTGATTAATCATTAACTAAAGTACGCAGATTCAAAAAAAATGAATTACCGAAAGAATACCACACTCAAAGCAATACCTCTAAATTGTACAAAAGATATATATATATATATATATATATATATATATACACTTTTGTTTAACATAAAAAAACACTGTCTGTAAATATGTTTTACCTAAAACTCCTCAAATGACAGTTTTAGCTTCAACCGATTCAAATTCTGCAAAAAAATTTTTTTACTACGCATCCTTTGCTATCCATTCAGTAATAGGTTAATCCAAAAAATAATCAACGGAATAGCCCAACACCGAAGTTAAATCAAGAACAAAGAGCTGAGCTTTTCACAGCTTGATGTCAGAAGTATTTCTTTCTCTGTAGATGCATCCTTTGCTATGAACGATTAAGTGTTCACCAAAGGAGGAATGCTACATAGTCGCAATAAAATGTTTATTTTCTTATTAATTAGAAAAGGAATTGAGTTATTTGTTTCTTTCTGTGTATTTCTAATGTTGTATATAAAAAAAAAAGGCTTCAATAAAAAATCTGCAGAATGTGCCAATTTGTTTTATCCGATTATTAAATAACTAAAGTAATCATTAGTTTCAGCCCTAAAAACAAAACAAAGAAAGTCATTAAAAGATTGTTTTCATGTTGACTGAACATCATGCCGAGTCGTTCTCTTATAAATCAAACTTAAATCTGTCACAGTCCATTAGCATCAGACTTGGCAGTAACACATGGCGGATCAGATTATAAAACGTCCGTCTCAGCGGTGCTCCCAAACTGCATCTGCTGGAACGGTTATTGTTGTGGCTACAGGAGGATTTAGGACACCTGGAGAGAGAGGAAGAAATACTCCATCTAAAAACACAATTAGCAGCTACCAAACTCAGCATTTGCTCTTCCCTGTAAATCAGGCACTGAACTGAGTATTTAATCCTTGTGGCTGACTCCACTTTGATAGTATCCTCCTCACGGCAGGAAACGACAGGAAACAAGTGCTGATATAGTGGCTTCCTTATTACTTCCTATTTGTCTACCGAATTACCCCTGCTGCAAATTGGAGAGTTACAACAGGAAAGCAAAGGAACGTTGTTTAAGTCTGGGAACACCAATAAATAAAGCTGGAGTACGGGCTAGTCTTAGGTTAAAAAGAAAAAAGAAAATAAAAACAGAAAGAAAGGAAAGCACACCCTACTCCATTTCACCATTAACTTCTAGATGTGAAGCAGAAATTAAAGCCAAGAAACCAAAAAGTGCCCTGGAAAGGGACACAAAGCTGGAAGCAATAAGAGGCCTTAAGAGAAGGGGATTTTAGCACCAAAGCCATGTGGCAGCTGTCACCGACCCAAAGCCACACGCAAGCAGGGTAACCAAGACATGCAGCCTGGTGTGGAACAAACAGCAGGCTTATCTCAGAGTAAATAAAACAGGGCGAGGGGATTGCAACGGTGACCCCAGCGGGACAACTGCTGATACTCACGTCTATGATGAAGAACTCCTGGGAGTCGTCCAGTCCCTGCACACGGATCTGGAGGCCCAGCCCGTGGATTTTGCTCCCGCCGACCATGTTGCCGCTGAGGCTTTGGCCGGGCTCTAGCGTGCTGATACCGGCGTTGAACTGGGCACCCAGCCTTGTGCCAGGGGTCTGCAGAACCCGATACGAACCCTCTATCTCCCCCATGATTCCTCTGGGCCGCGAACTCCTGTAGGTCACAGAAAAAAAGTTATTGCAAATCATGAAAACAAAAAGCAGGATAAAACTTTCTATTCAAATTAGACCTCAGATGACATGCTGAATGTTTGCATTTGGCTCAAGCTATAGTCTTTCACAGTTTGGACACATGAGCCGCACTTAGAGGAACTTATTACGTCCCTTCGAAGTCGTAGATGTTCAGCACCCGACTTTCATTTTCAATGATTAAGTTATTTTCTATGATCAACTTCATGGAACTTGTTTCAAGAAACTTTTTGACTGGCCAAACTCATCTGCTTTAGTGCACTTAAATTTAAACAGTTCTTGAAGCAGGTCTTATGACATGTACCAGTTTTTACAGCTTGACATTTTCTTTTAGCTGTTTATTTTTCCGTGTTGTATTTGTTGTTGCCTCTTGGCCACAACTCCCTTGAAAAATAAGTTTTAAATCTCAGTTGTTGTTTTTTTTTTAACCTGGTAAAATAAAAAATAAATAAATAATGTGTTGTATCCAAAAGTAATATCAACCAGGAGCAGATCACTTATTTTTTCAGGTGAAAAAAATAAGTGATCATAATTTATTATCATAATCTGCCATTATCTATTCTTATTTAATAAAAGTTAATAGGCCCAATTGGTGATGAATGGTGGAATCAGCGCCAACATAAATGGAAACAGTGTTTTACAAAGTTTCTGCTTAACGATACGCAGTTTAATTAACTTCCATCCAAGATGCGAGTATGATGGTGTGATTTTCTCCATAATTAATGGAAATACCTAATTGCAAAGGAAAACTAAATGGATAACATTGTTAAGTACATAAGGGCAAATCTGGTTTTCTTAAAAGCACAGAATGTTTCTGACCCTTTCAGGATGAGTGTACTCATTTCAGTATTTCTCAAGTTCAAATGTTCACGTTCTCCAGCCCAACATAATATTATTACTGAAGCCATTGTGGATCATCAAATGGATAAGAAGAACGGCCATTCAACTGCAAATCAAACCACGAGCAGCGAGCCTTCCCACTGATATAATTAGTAAAATAAATTGATATGTTTAACGCAGGATTTTCACTTGAGTTTAAACAAATAAGATATTGCCTACCTACATGTCCTCTTAACATAAAACGCATAGTTTCCTTTGCTATTTTCAGACAGTTATGTTTTCAATATATTCTTGAAGCAAGTATCAATTAACATACTTTTAATATGATTGCATTTCCGGTTTTATTAAACGCAATAACTAATATCGATATTTATTTAACAACTTATTGGGCACTTTTAGCCCTTGCTACCAAAATAAACGGAAAAGGGCTAAACAACACAATTACACCATGTCTGAGATTTGAGCATGTTTACGACACCTTTTCACTGTTGCAAGCGAAAGCATTTAGCGACAAGGACAAATAAACTGAGCAGTTTAGGTAAACGTATACAAAACGGAAATAGGCAGAGATGAAACGACAACGCCTGGGTACTAAATGGGGCTAAGAATTAGCGAAATGACCCGAAGCCAACACACATCTGAGGCAGTCGCAGAGAGACGTGGATGTGGTGCAGGAGGTTAAAACTGCAGAAACCATTGCCTGAAAAAGAAAAAAAGAAACCGCGGCGTGCAGCCTTAAAGACGGTGTGAGTGTTTTGTTTTTTTTCGGTGTTTATTTTGAGTGTTGGACCCAACTAGCTCAAGAAGATACAAAATGTTGTTGCTAAATTGTGAAACGGAGGAATTACAACAAATGGCACAGAAGACGCCAAGAAAACGCACGAGCTCTGTTGTTGTTGTTGTTTTTTTTTTGTTTTTTTTTTGGGGGGGGTGGGGGGGTTAATTCGTTTTGAAAGAAGTTTTGATACACTTCAATACAACAACACCGAAATAGTGGGGACGCGAAGTTAAACCCTGAACTTTACTGTTCCGGCTACCTATTCTAAATAAAAGTCACAGGTGATTAAAAAAAAAAAAAAAGTATAAACGGCGGTATTGAACTTACCGTATCTCGCTGGAAATGATACAAAACGTTAAAACTTCGCAACACCGAGAAGTACACCGCTCCGGTCCATGGTCGGCGTCGCCTAAACCCGTGTGCGCTCACACTCCTCTGTCATTGGCTGAAACCGTCGCGTTCGTCCTGTCATTGGCTCAGATGTGGCCGAGGGTTTGTGGGCTGTGGGACGAAGATTTACCTTCCTTCACTTTAAATAGCTTGCATGTATGGAGAAGAGAAGAAATATGTCGGAGGGAAAAGCACGTCGTATTTTCTTCTAGGGCCTAAAAGAAACTTTGGACATGTTTACGGCGGTGGTTTGGCTTTCTTACCGGTCAACACTGACAGAAAATAAAATGGTTGATCTCCTGAGTACTTTGGACTCTGATATTTCACCCACAAGATGAAATCTCCCAGTCCTCAAGTTTGTGTTAGCTTGATATGAGTTATTCTGTATAAAGGTGTATTTATCTATCAGAAATGTTCAGTTCAGTCTTCTGTCACCAAAGTCCAACGTCTTCTAGTAGCTTTCAAGTGAAGAAAGAGAAAAAACAGATTAACATCTGAGAGTAAGGCAAAGGTGTTTCTCACGTTGTAATATAGCTCCCCCTACTGGCCTTTTTAAAACAAATGTTTTATCATTTATACCATAAGTTAAGTTTAATACATTTGCAGCAATCTGATGTGTGCAAGCAAAGGCCCTTTATTATTATTATTATTATTTTAGTCTACATATAAATTATATTTCTTTAATTAGATAGCCACACAAACCTTATCTCTAAAGTTAGACATAAAACTGTTCTTTTACTATTACAGCACTTCTAGCCTGAGCAGACTTAGCTCATGCCTCATGCTTAACATAATTTGAACTCAATCTAGACAGATCTACAAGTGCTATGTTACGTGCCACGGAAGACATTCACACTCTGAATGTCTTCCGTGAAAGTTTGTGGTTAATTTTCACCTTGATCCAAATTCCAGTTAGAAGTAGTCATATAAATAACAATTTTGATTGATTTATTGATTGATTATAGTACAAAGAGATTAACTTTACACTTTTGAACATGCAATAACATCTCTACCTGTAAGGAATAACATAGAATGAAATAAAGTAAAAACTAGAAAAATGTAAACAAAAATAAAAATCGAAGGGTGAGCCTGGTCTATGGATGTTCTTGGTGTTGATTTTAAAAGTGAAAAAAAAAAAAAAAGCATAAAGAAAGTATTGCTTTCAAATTCAAATATGAGTCACTTATCTTGTTTTCATGGGCAAAAAAGGATGAGGAAGGCTGTACATGTGATAAAAGTTTTCTTTCATCAAAACAAAAAACCAAACAAACAAAAGGGGGAAAAAAATTATATATATATATATATATATATATATATATATATATATATATCATATTCCTAAGCTATTCTAAGAGCATTATATGTCATGAATGTGACGCAAGGAGGCGCTGTTTCCTCTGAACACCTTGACTTCTCTCAAACTTAAATGTGAAAAAGCAGCAGATTTGTTTGATTTGTTTTTCTGTGTTTAGAGCTGATTCTGTTTTTTGTAAATACTATCCACCTTCAGCATGTGAAGTATTAAAATGGTCTACAGATGGCTGCAGTGTTAAAAGATTGTTGTTGTTCGAAAATAGATTATGTTCATTGTGAAAACTATACTTAATACCTGCACAAAGGTTGTTATTTTCAAAGGGTTATATTGTTAATATATATGATTAAATAAAGATGATTATGATTGGCATGATTATATACATGATTAATTAAAGATCCTGCAATTTAGTATGTTTAATATTTTTAAGCGAGTTCCAGTTCTGATATCTAATATTTTTGATGCCAAAAACCTGTTGCTTTTTATATTTTAAATATGAAAATAAAATTTAATCAAGTGTAACTTATCTGTTTGCGTCCATAAAACAAAACAAAACAATGGATCGCCTTTGATTTTCACATTTTGTCACTTTAAATAAAAATCAAATTTTTATCTGACAAGCGAGACTCATTCTAATGTTCAAAACATCAGAATATATGTTCAACACATGTATGTACTGAACATACATGTCTGTGTGTGGTCCATCTAAACCTTTAAAACTATGGTGTTATCTTTAATTCTGCAAAGTCCTTGCAACATCTCATAAATTAATTAGCATTTCAAATACCTTTCTCAGTTTAAAAAAACATTTCTAAACTTAGAAATGCAATGATAATTTGTGCTTTTGTTTCCTCTCATCTATATTATTGCAACAGTCTTCTTCTGTGTTTGAATGAGAATCACCTCAACCATCTCCAGTCACGACAGAGCGCTGCAGCAAACCTGACACGCAAAGGAGACAGGATATCACTCCTGTTTTAATCTCTACGTTAAGTGTTGGTATATTTTAGAATTTATTTTCAAATTTTAGACCTCTTCCAGAGCTCTGCTTGGCCAAGCCCCAGCCTATGTTTAAACCAGCCTATGTTTTAGAACCCTACAGTTCTTCTGGCAGTCCAAGATCTTCTGGTCAAAGACTGTTGATGCTTCCAGGAAGACAGGGGATTAATGCTTTGGAGCGCTGACCCCTCGGGTTGTGGAATGTGTTGCCTCCGTCTCTGTGCCGTGTCGATGCTGAAACGGCTTTTATTCAGACTGGCTTTTAACTAGGTGACTGCTGAATGATTTTTTTTTTCTGTATAATATGAAATTGGTTTCGTCTTCTGTGCTTTTATTTTGTTCCAGTTTTTATTGTAAAACACTTTGTGGTCTTTCAACCTGTGACAGGTGCTGTAATATATTTATTTACTAAGCCTCTCTAACAGAACTTTAATTGGGCTACAGAATTCAGCCCAATCACATATGCTTTGATAACCAAAATAATAGATTAAACATAATAAATATTATTGTTGTGGAACTCATATGTCTATTTATTCAATTAATTTCAAACAAAAGGGGTTTTGAAATAAAATCTGATTTATTTTGTTACTATACACAGTTTTTGATTATGTATAATTATATTATTAATATATATGATTAAATAAAGATGATTATGATTAGCATGATTATATACATGATTAATTAAAGATCCTGCAATTGACATGTTTAATATTTTTAAGCGAGTTCCAGTTCTGATATCTAATATTTTTGATGCCAAAAACCTGTTGCTTTTTATATTTTAAATATGAAAATAAAATGTAATCAAATGCAATTTATCTGTTTGCATCCATAAAACAAAACAAAACAATAGATCGCCTCTGATTTTCACATTTTGTCACTTTAAATAAAACTCAAATAATTAGTTTTTTTTAAATCTATGGTTTCTCATGAAAAAAAAAAAAATCAAATTACAGACCGTTTCCAACAAAAGCTTACGAAGGCTGTGCCATGTTGTATAAACAAGCACCGCAGCAAGACACCAGGTCAAACTGCATTGGCAAAATTTGTCCTCCTAGACAAATGCTTTAAAGTGGCTCTGAAGGAGCACAAAGAAATAGAAAATCTTGAGTGTCGTAGGCAGAGGGACAGGTCAAAGTAACTTAAAGTAGGATAAAAGAAATGTGTTTACTTCCTTTTAAATAAAAAGATAATTAGCAGTGCCGTCAGCTCTAAATTGGCTGAAATCTGTGCAGAAGAAGTATGCAGAAAGGTCACCTCTGTTGTGAAAACCTGACGAACAAAATCTAAAATATGTAGCAGTGGAAGAGGACAGGAGAGCAGTACAATAAACATGGGTACATTTAATAATGCTGAAAAAAATTCAACATTTTTTATCCTTTGTTTGCAAAAGTGAAACTCATTCATTATGCAGACTGCTTGTAGACAGAGTGAAATATTTCAAAGCCTTTATTTCTTCTATCTATGGTGATTATGGATTACATGTAATGGAAATTTACCATAAAAAATCTCAGAAAATGTGGGTATTGTGAAAAAGTTAAATAGTGTAAACTCATGGTGTCACACTCTCAGTTGACTCACTCACACTTTCCTTTGCCTTTAAAAAGTGTTTCATTCTGGGTCAGTAAACTCCACGACCATGGGGAAGATTGCTGACCCCCCAGAGAGAGTAAGACACAAAGGTCATTGCCGTATTCAAGCACATTCATAGAAAATTAAATGGCAAGAGAAATCATGGTGTGAAATGTGGCACCAGGGCAAGGGATAACCTTGTGAGGAGTGCCAAGCAAAACCCATTCAAGCATCAAGAACCACTACACACAGACAAATGACATTCCTCATGCCAAGGTTCTGCTGAAACAGACAGCGGAGTGTTGCTCAGTGGTCCAAAGTCTTCTTTTCTGAAAGTAAAGTTTGCTTTTGATTTGGAAATCAAGGTTCCAGAGTCAGGAGGAACAATGGAGAGGCACACAATCAATGTTGCTTGAAGTCCAGAGTGATGTTTCCGCTGTCAGAGATGATTTGGAGTGTCATGTCTCTGGGTTTCCTGAAGACCACAGTCATTACAACCATCTTGCAGACCATTTTAGAACATTTTGTTATTCTGACAAACTCAATAACAATGCTGAATTCTCTTCCCAGCAGGACATGGTACCTGCCATCATTGCCAAAGGTACCAATAGCTGGTTCAGTAACCATGGTGTTACTGTACTGTCCTTGACTGGTCAGAAACTGGTCTGTTTCTGACCAGAACACCACAGAGTGGTTTTCTGTCAATGGTGAAGAGGATGATGAGACACCAGTCCAACATGGTCATGTGCTTTATGGACCTTAGAAGACCAATAGCAATGTTCCTGTAGCTATTTTGTAGGAGGCACTGCGGTACTATGGGATCGCCTTTACCCAATAAAGTAAAATCCATTCCAGTTTGGACACTGGCATGGTGTTTGTCACTGATCCTGTTTAAGATATTCGGAGACAGGATGTTAAGTTGTACTTATGAAGAGAAAAGTTTCTGCTTTGGGACCTCAGCATCTTTGAGTCTGGCTGATCGAGTTCTTCTCATCATCTGCCCTTCTTTGACATCTTTGACCCTTTACCATGCAGCAGAACAAGTCCAGTTACTTAGGGTGAAGCGGCTACAATAGAACTGAGCCTCTATACATCTGAAGATATGTTTCTCATCTGGAAAAACGAGTGCTGTCCCCTCCGGTATGGGTGTCTTTCTGTGCCTCCAGCGGTGTTTTTGTGCATGGTTTGGGTCCTGTTGTCTTTTTCTTTGCTGTTGTTGTATTTTTAAGAACCTTGGTGGTTTCTGCATGCAAACCGTAGAGCTTGAATGTTAGAAAGGTTAATTCTGGGTGAACTCTTCTTGAGTGTTTTGCTTTTTCCCCCTTCTAACCTGACGTTCAGTTTGTTGATCAGGGTCTGGATCTGTAAGTGTAAAATATGCTTCTTATGGTACCCTTCTTTTGTTCTACACTTACAGACACTCATTTAAGGTTTTAGATCTGCTACTTTAGTCAGATGGTCATGGAGTGAAGTAGGATAGAACGCTCCCCGCACCAGGAACACGATATTCCAAAACAAGCTGATAAACCTACTGGAGATGGAGCGACCGGTTCCCTTCCTCCTTCCCATCTACCTCCCTCCCCCACTCATTCAGTGGGGGAGGGAGGGATAATCTTCATAGAGGATTATACCTATGAAGAAATGTCTTCTGGACCAGAGTTTCTTAAATTTACGGATGGAATGAATCAACAGGTTCGCCTCGGCACGTCTCTCCTTAGCGCTCCCGTAGCAGACGCCACTTCATTTAAGCCACCTGCCCCTGACCTCCCAGAGGATCCATCACCCTGCATTTCTGAGGTCTGAGGCCGGGGTCCAGATATTATCTTTACACCCGTCTTCCTCCAGAATGAGTCTGGCCCCCCGGAACTGCAGAACATGACATTACTTGTCCGGATCACTACAAGAAAATTTACAAAAAATAGAAATAGAAAATACAGCGGTCCAAATTCAAACCTCAGACTGATCCCCTGCCTAAAGGAACCACAGACTGAAAAACTTTCGGCCTCCAAATCACTTAAAGTATCTCTTTTAAATACCAGATCACTCTGTGCTAAAGCTCTATTAATTAATGATTTCATCACTGAGTATAATATTGATGTGATGTCTCTGACAGAAACATGGTTGAATGACAATAATGACCAGATCGTACTAATTGAATCAACGCCTCCTACCTACAATTTTTTAAATGAGAATAGAAAACATAAAAAAGGAGGAGGCGTGGCTTCAATATTTAAGAATACCATAAATTGTAGTAAAATCTCTTTGGGTCATTTCACCTCTTTTGAGCATCTTGGAATTGAGGTTAAAGGTTACAAACGAACTTTGACACTAACTTTATACAAAACTCCAACATACGTGGAACACTTCTTTACTGACTTGAATGAACTTCTATCTCTCATATGCATTGGTTATGACTGTTTAATAATTGTCGGTGATTTCAACATTCATGTGGACAAACCCCAAGACAGAGGGGCAAAAAAGCTCTCTAATATTTTAGAAAATTTTGGTCTGACACAACATGTCAAACAAGCAACACACACTCAAGGACACACACTGGACCTGGTTATCAGTAAGGGTATGAATATCTCTGTAACTGATGTCGCACTGTCAGATCACTTTGCTGTTATCTTTGACAGTTCGTTATCCTTTAACCCACTTGGACAGGCAGCTACTATCAACAAACGTTCTTTCACAGAAAACACAGCAGAAACATTTAATCAAATCTACTCTTCTTTCTCGCTCTTAAGATGTAATGATGTAAATAAGTTGGTAGATGATTTTTAGTTTAAAGCTTCAGATATCATTGATTCCATTGCTCCAATTAAAGTAAAGGTTGTGTCTGGTAGGATGAAACCTCCATGGAGAAATGCACAAACAGTCCAATCTGCAAGACAACTCTGAACAAAAATGGCGTAAAACTCAACTTCACGTTCATTGTGACATCTATAAAGAAAGGCTACGTAACTATCACTCAACATCTTACATTAAGAATAGGGATTTTTTTGTTTCAATTGGAAAATTCTCATCAAAGAGGTCAAAGGTCACATGTGGGGTACCCCAAGGTTCAATCCTAGGACCCCTCTTATTCAATATTTATTTGCTCCCGCTAGCTCAGGTCATAACAGAAAATAATATTAGCTACCATAACTATGCAGATGATACTCAGCTCTACATTACGATGTCACCAGGTGACTCTGAACCCATCCAATCACTGAATAAATGTTTAGAACAGATAAATGTGTGGATGTGTCAAAACTTTCTCCAACTGAATAGAAACAAAACTGAAGTTATTATTTTCGGACCTAAAGAGGAACAATCTAGAGTCAATGCACAGCTCCAGTTATTACAACTAAAAACCAGCGATCAGGCCCAAAACCTGGGAGTAGTGATGGACTCTGACCTGAACCTTCAGAGCCACATAAAGACAGTTACAAAATCGGCCTTCTATCACCTGAAGAACATCTCCAGGATTAGAGGATTAATGTCTCAGCCAGATCTAGAGAAACTCATCCATGCGTTTATCTTCAGTCGCATTGATTACTGCAACAGCGTCTTCGCAGGCCTGTCTAACAAATCAATCAAACAGCTGCAGCTGATCCAGAACGCTGCTGCTCGCTTTCTCACTAAAACCAGGAAGATAGAGCACATAACACCAGTTTTAAAGTCCCTCCACTGGCTCCCTGTAGCTCAGAGAATAGACTTTAAAATACTGTTGTTAGTTTACAAATCACTGAACGGTTTAGCACCACAATACATTAAAGATCTGCTGTTGTTGTATCAACCTTCCAGACCCCTCAGGTCTTCTGGTTCTGGTCTGCTCTGCATCCCCAGAACCAGAACCAAACGAGGAGAAGCAGCGTTCAGCATCTATGCACCAAAAATTTGGAACAAACTTCCAGAAAACTGTAAAACAGCTGAAACACTGATTTCCTTTAAAACACAACTAAAAACCCACCTGTTTAGAGTTGGATTTGAAACTTAATCAATTAGAAATTTAATGATGGAACTTGACTTAATGTCTTCTTTAAAAAGTGACGAGTTACTGAGGGTCATTGCGCGTACTGAAAACCCTAGACTTTAAGCGCTTTTAAAGGGTTAGAGGCCCAGCTGATATTTCTCAGCTAAAGTCCAGGTTGGAGTCCTTGTCAGAACAACTTGACTAAAGTCCCAAAGGGTTAGAGGCCCAGCTGATATTTCTCAGCTAAAGTCCAAGGTTGGAGACCTTGGCAAACAATGACTAAAGTCCCAGAGGGTTAGAGGCCCATTTGTTTCAACTAAATTCTACAAGAGACGTGTTTCTAGAGCCCCTCTTTTAATGAGGATACCCCATAAGGGAGAATCCTCACATTGATAGGAAATTCTTTGTTGATAAGTAAAAATTAGCCAATACAGTATAAAATCAAACGACTGGAAGTATGTCAAAGATCAGGATCCGCACAAAGCAAAACATTTAGATAAATGGATAACAAGTTATAAATTTGACGGCCGTCTAAATTAATGTTTTGATTGTTTATTCTATGTTACATGACTTTGTGTTTTTATGTTTGTTATGATGTAAAGCACTTTGAAATGCATTTCACAGCTCTGCTGCTGAAATGTGCTATACAAATAAAACTTGATTTGATTTTGATTTGATTGAGAGTGTCTGGTCAGCAGCAGAGCTGTGAGTCTGTTTGAGATGCAGGTCCCTGTCCCTGTTTTTAACCAATCCCTGCCTTTGTCTTGTCATCTTTGAAAACGATCAAACACTTGATTTCTCACCAAGCTGCCGGTTGTGCACTCACATATTTTTTCTATCCTCGTTTTTATTTCTGACAAAACGTTTCACTCACATTTCCTAGTTTTAGTTTTCAAATATCTAGATGTTTTTAGTGGATGATCATCAAAACTAAAGATTGCAATTGATTGATTGCAATAAAAAGCCGCTAGAGAGCGTATTGATGGAGTCATGGTCGATTGATTTGGCCATTTTCAGGCTATTTTTTGATCTGAAGTCATTATTCTCAGGGAATCCAGGACCTCCTCGCAGTGTCTGTGTGTAATCAAGTTAGTCGTGATACATGGTCCTGTAATAACGTGAGGCAGTCGGCCATGGTGTTTTACACAGATCACAACTTAATACAGAGTGAAAGTGGTAGACATAATAAAAAGTATATTGTTGTTCATTTATATTGTTCTCTGTTTACCACATCATGATGCAACATGAATATTATCTACGGGCCTCAGTGCTAAAAAGAAAATCCCACCTGCCTTCCCAGGATTCAACAACTGATAGCATTTTCAGAAAGAAAACTGCAATACAGAAGAAAAAGGCTAAAAATTTTTTTAAAAAGAGCAGTAAGAAAGTATTCCTACACCACAAAAGCAATTTCACATTTTGTCATGTCATGACCATTAAACAGAAACACTGCTCTTGAAAAACATTCCAATTTGTAATATGCTTAAAGAAGTGATTTGATTCGCTAAACTTCACATAGTTTAGCAACACAAACAGTGGAGAAAATAGCAAAAATAACAATCCGGACATTAAAAAAAAAAAACAAACATTATTAACTGGAATTTATCATGTCAGGGATAAATCAAAATTCTTATCATGAAAAGAAATTGATTGCAATAAATTTGTCACATCATTTATCATGATAAATGATACAATAAATGCCTATTACCCTTAAGAAAAGGTTATTTCTGTAACCTTTTCTTAAATGTGTTTTTAATTTTGCTTGCTCTAGTGCACTGAGCAGCCAAATTTCAGTTTCAGTTTCTTAACTTATTCTGTCCTTTGCATTCACTCCAAAAGCCTTCTGTGGTTATCCAGATGTTACTTTGAATACTTTCGGTTCTGATTCACAATAGAAAACGCTGCTGCAGTTTCTTTCTTGTGAACGGTCCACTATTATTTCATCTGCTGCATCTTTTTTTTCCAAAATGAATTTGAACTCAAGTTGTTTTCCGTAGCTTGTGTAGCTTAGGCCAGTGTTTTCATTCAAAGCAGGAAGCATCTTAATATCATTTTAATACAATCTCAGGTTGGAAGGAGCAATTAGCTTCATTTTCATACCATTTGGCAGCTGCTGATGGGCACCATAACAAACGTTTATAGAAAAAATTTTTTTTCGACTTTGAATTCTGTAAGATGCGACTAGAAACCTGCCAGTAGAAAACTAAATTACACATTAAATTTACAGGCAAAAGGAACATCCTGTCTACAGTGAGGCATGGTGGGAAATCCCAGACAAGTTGCAAAAGATGGGTGACTTCACTGATGCAGAGCAGGACCAAAGAGCAGAGAGAGAAAGAGGAAGTTCACACCATCTCCTCCATTGACCAGAATGGACAAGGATCATATCCCCTACTCCAACATCTCTCTGTCCACCTTCCAACTACACAACCAGACAGAGATTTATAGAGGAGAGGCAGAAGCAAATGAGGTGGATTAGCAGTGCTTGCCAGTAACTGAACATGTAACAGGAAATATCACTGTGGAACATCATCTCTGCTACCCAGAAGATTAGCTAGCTTCAGTCAGGGACGTCTTCAGATTTGCTGCAAGACTAAGAATTACTACTCCATGGACGATATGAGTCATCACAAAATTTCATTTGGCTTTGAGATAAATAAAGTATTTGTTGACTTTGAATTGAATTTTAAACTTCTAATTACTGATACATGAATGCCTGTTTCCTTGGTCCATGTCACTTCTGGGAGATATTCATATAAAATTTTGATCATTATTTATTTTTATTATTATTCTATAATAATCGATTAAATTTTCCTTTGGAATCAATTATTATTATTTTTATATGATGTTGCATGGTGACTCACCTCTATCATAGACATTTCAAAATGGGAAAGATAACAGAACATGGCATGAAGCAAATATGTGTGGTTCTACACTATATTCAATAACTAAAAAAAAGTGATAAGACATTATCTTTTGTCATAAAGTGGCCTAAATCTGAATTTAGAGCAACAATGAATTTTCCTAAGCCAATTACAACTGTGACCGTGAGCAATGGTTGAGGACCTGACTTTATCTTACCACTATGTGAAAGGATAAAAAGGAAGGATGGTAAAGGAGAAAAAACGAATCTTGAACTCGTCGAAAACTGCATGTTGGCTTCACTAAGTTTCTATAGCAACTTGCTAGCTACATCCAACCTGTTTATTTGAGAGGCCTGCCAGGAAACAGACTCTTTCTCACAACAGCAAATGTTTACAGGTTGCCATGCTCCACTGGTTGTTTCACCGGAAACTTTTTTATTTGCTTAGATGAGACCAACATGGAGTTTGTCAGCTAAAACCGCCACAGGTGGGGTTGGTGTAAAACAGAAATCATCATGGAAAAGTACAACAGCTCAGTGTGTTGGAGGTTTGGTGATGCCGTGGGTCTGATTCTCGTCTTAACGCCCTGATGTCGTATCCCATACATCCATCCATCCTACAACCAAAGACTCTGGAGTCGTCTCATTGTATGTTCCAACCTTGTGAAATATTACAAGAAAACAAAAAGTGCTGTCCTAATGGCAAAAAAAATGGGGTTGCGTAATAATTGCCAATATTTGCGCCACCAGGGATTTTGTAAAAAATAATCCTTGGCATGTTTCTCCCCCCCAAAGAAATAATGTACACAAAATAAGAAGTGGTACTGAGTGTTCCAAAGAACCAAACAGAATAGGTTTAGTCATCAGTTTAAGTGAGATTATTAATTGCTTACAATCTAAGAGTGGAGTTACTGAAAGTGAATGAGTTCAGTGGTGATGAAGAGACTGTAACTTGGATGAAGACGGCTGTCTGGGATGATTTGTGACACCAGGAGGAAGAGACCTGCAATGATGCATGGTTTCAGGATGTCTTCATGTCACACCAATAAAAAACGGAAGGTGTAAAAAAGAAGAAGGTAGTTTAATAAGCATGACCTGGCACGACTCTTAAAGTTTGATGCTGCAATAAGAAAGAAGAGGCCGATATTTTACCAAATGATAAGTATGTTTTTAAAAAATTGCAAAGAAAAAAAAATTTAGAAGATAAAATTAAGGTAAAAACTCAGCATCTTTGAGCTGTAATCTCAATGTTTCTTTTTCATATCCATGCAATTCAATGATTTTAAAAAAAGTTATATGTAAACTTTATTTCCTCTGTTGAACACTTCTTTACTTGCTTTATTTGTTTATTACCTCTGCACTTACTGTACAGTCAATATTATGTGTAACTTAAAATAATAGAGAAAGTTAATTTCTTGATTCTATTGTAAGTTAGTTCATTGTCCCTCACTGTAACTTTTAATTTTCGAAGAAAATTAATAAATAAATTACAACACTAATCACAATGTTTGAGGGGAATGAAAATAAGTTATTTGTAACCGGACTCTTGGACGTGACGTTTTAGGACATGATTGGTGGCGGAGACCTCTATATATCCGTCAGGCTTCACTCCCACCTTCTCGCCAGTGGAATTTCAGCTCAGCTCCTGCACCTTCAGGGCAGACGAACACATAAAAGAAGTAAGTACTGGCTTGTTTTCAGTCCTATACCTCTGTATTCCCGACATCCGTGACTTCTACTGACCACTAATAAACCACCGCGGTACTTGTCCTTTGGCCAGTTCAGGCGTAAGCTCTATATATTACACTATGTTCTGGCCTGACTCCGTGTCATTTCAACCCTCTCTCAGCTGTGTGCCTACGTGGACTTAGCTCGCTAGTCGAACGTTATGGAAGCTAACGTTAGCTCGTTAGCTAGGCTATAGTTGGACTTGTACTTTTATTGAGTGAACTGATGTTGTATAACCCGTATAAAACGCCACGGTCCCTGTCTAAATGTACAGTTGGGATTATTGTAAAGTTTTTAGCGTTTAAGTAGCTGACATTCTAATGTCACCAACTGTAAAACAGACAGACTTAAGTTGTGTTTTCCAAGAGAGAGTGAGGCATGCTAAGTTAAGGCTACCTATTAGCCGAAGGGCTACGTGTCACAGTCGTACACGCCGCAGTTAAAGTTTTTAGCAAGTTTGCTAACAAGCAGTGGTTTCTGGGGTAACATTTAATTATTCAGTATTTGTCCTTGTGGCTCTCACACCTCTACTCAATGGCCCGAGTATCTAACGTTATCTCCGTGTCCTCGTTTAATATTATTAGTTTTTGTCAGGCAGACTAAATGTTTTATCGGCTAGGCAAGGTTAGCTGATATGAAGGCACCTAGCATTAACAGTGCTGTAAAGTGTCGTTGGCAGCTGTCAGCTAGTTAACATAATATCCTGTTAGCTGCCTTCTTAAGTCTATAAGCTGGGATTTAGACTATAATGTTATCGAGGCTCGAATGTTGGCAGGCTGCAGGAAATATTAATGCAAGTTAACGTGAAGTACGGAGCAACAAGACACTGACTTATTGGTAGCTTTTTAATAACTACATGGCGTGTTGCTCATCTTTTCTCCTTTGCATCACTATACTGTATTTTAAGTTTCATAAAATTATGTTGGCTAAATTCTCAAATGAGTATATTTCAGAAGTAGAATTCAAAACCTAATTTAAAAAAAACAAACTTTTGGATGCCAAATTCATGTATTATTTTAGTAGGTTTTTCTTTTTTGGATGCACATAATTTTGAGGTAATTAATAATCTTCCGACCATGTTAAGAAATGTCAAAGTTTGCCAGTAATTGGTACAAAGAAGGAACCCATAATAGTACATAATTGGTAACATGCCAAACTAGAAGTCATGTTTTGGCTGCAGGACTGCAAAGATGTTTCCCTTCCCCAATGTTTAGTCAAAAGCTTCACCATGTCACTCATGACCTAGGAATTACACTGTTGACTAAAAGGGTCAACAGTGTTAGTGTCTCTTACTAACAGTGTTAGTAACAGTGTTAGTAAGAGACAGAAGACTAATGAAACCTCTCACTGGATAAGGTCCGTTGGACATAAAAAGCACAGCATGCTGCATGTAAGTAAACTCTTGTTGTGCGGTGGTAGAGCACAGCACTGCCCTCTTTATTGTTTTTAAAATACTTTTACCTTGAGTCTAATTCACATTACTCCTGAGATTCTTCCGTGGTCCAATCAGAGCAAATGTGGAGTTTAAATAAATAAAAAATGAACAGGAAATGTGAAATATGACAAGGTGTTATAGGAAGACATTATTCACAATACTTAAGCCCAAATTATAGTCTTAAACACACAAGCACGATGAAATGCAATTTACAAAAAATATAACTTGTTTTGCACATCATACATAATTAAGTTATTAATGACAACTAAACCCATCATAAACAGTCTTATCACTGTTACATGTGTGTAAAAATCTGTTTAAATGCAAGTTTACTCTATATATTTTTTTTTTTTCCCAAATCCTACAAAGACTGCAACCTTAGTTCATAATGCTTTTTGTGGAAACGTCTCCAAAATGTTCAGTTTTTACATTTTAACTTGACTAGACCAGAATCATTTGTTGGATTTGTTTTAGGAAAACAATAATCAGTCTGTCTGATTTATCATTGAAGAGCCATTAGCTGGTGTATTTATTGCAAATCTACTTGTTCACCAATAAAACAGTACAGGAATTTAAAGCTTAGTTTTTCATAGACTGGAATAATTCCTTTTGGAGTCCTTACCTTCCTCCTCTTTGTTTTTTAAAGGTAAAAGCTGGCAGGCTGACGGGAACTTGCATTTTACAGGACGGATTATCTGGTAACTGACCATTTAGCTGGTAAGTTGTTTGCACACATGCAGTGTTTTTAAGTCATTTACACAGAATACATCTTTTTTTTTTTTTTTTTTTTTCTTAACAAATGTTGAGTCAGTCCAGTTGTATACAAAAGATGGGTTCAAAGTCGATAACACACTTTCCAATTTCATCCCAGTTATAAAACAGTGCAGTCAGTTTCAGTTTACTATGCTGTTTACTATGTTGAAGCAGCAAAAGGTTATACATTTGCGATAAACTTGGACCAATAGTAAATGACTATTTACTGGGGGGGGGGTTATTTCTAAAAGTTGTATTCCTTTCAATGCACATCTTTATGTGCAAGAGCCGCTAGGCTTTTTAGACTCTGGCGGCATTCTTATTGAGCTAGTTTGGCAGAAAGAGGAGACATGAAGGCACCTGTGCAGTCAGGTGGCCGGGACTTCTACGTGGTTCACATATTTTGACAGACAGCATGCCTCATGCACACACCTGCACACGCGTGTGGATGGGACTGACACCAGCAAATTTCTTTATCATGTTCCCACTTTTAAGGCAGAGGAGTGTGATCATAAATTCATGATGTGAACGTAGATTATTACAGCTAACTCTTTAGATTATGATTTCAGTAAAAGTTATTAAAACCTCTGGTTGAACGGGTGGGTTGTTGCTACCTCAGTTTGCAACAGGTGTTATCTATGCAGATTTACCATTTCTATTGTAACACACTCAAATGAATGCTTTTATATCCTTTTTTTGTTTTTATTGGAGGAAAATCCACCTTAATATTATTCATTCTTTTCTTTGTTGGCAAGAGTTTCTTGACCAAAACACACAAACTGGAGACTCAAGTTTTTGTTTTACACGTGATCAAATTGAAACAAAGTGCATATCCTGTTTCCAAGAAACTGTATTCCCTCATTAATGAGGATTGCTGTGGAGCATAACGCATAAAATTCAACAAAGTGGAGGTGAGGACTTCTGAGTTTTGCACTTGGAACTGAACCGCTTGCTCAGAGATCTAAGACATGGACTGCTCCTGGACTTTAATCTCTTGCATTGTGGACATAGAGAGGGGTCTCTGTGTGAAATCCTCTTAGCTGTCACCCTACTATAATTCTTGGAATAGTGCTGTTTGAAAAGACAGAGATGGTGCACTGCATTTGGCATTGCTAATAAAGGTGATCCTGATCTCTGGAACATGGGGTTTCTGCAATAAAAGTAGATAAGATAAAGGGAAAGCCAAAGTTCAGTTATAATGAGTTTGCTCATGATAATGTGACTTTTTTTTTTTTAAACATGTTTAGTTCTTGAGATT
Source organism: Poeciliopsis retropinna (assembly GCA_010277075.1). Taxonomy (NCBI): domain Eukaryota; kingdom Metazoa; phylum Chordata; class Actinopteri; order Cyprinodontiformes; family Poeciliidae; genus Poeciliopsis; species Poeciliopsis retropinna. Next base: position 25,372,060 of record VMRM01000003.1, read on the forward strand.
AAATGTTTCCTGACCCTTTTGAATGTAATTGAGCCAAAATTCAAATTGTAATAACATGCAGCTCACATGACTACTGTTTTTCCAAACTCTGCCACGTTCCAAAAAGTGAACATATAATTTGTTACTTTAACTGTTACTTGTTAGCTGCATTGTGGTTGTAACTAAACCATGCGCTTTGTTTCCAGTGGCACACTCGGACTCTGTGTTTGACGTGGGATCTTAACCATGAGCTCAGTCGCTGTACTTACGCAGGAAAGCTTCATCGAGCACCGCAGTGGGCTCCTGCCAGAGCAAAGTGGTGGTGAGTATTTCTGACCATTTATGTACTTTTATCACTTCATGTCTTGATAATTGGTGTAGTTTCAACCTCCCCTCCAGCTGCTGGAGGCCCCAATGCTGGAGAAGATGAAGAGGAACTTCCTACCTACAAGGATGCCTTCCCACCTCTCCCTGAGAAAGCGGCCACACCTGAGGGGACGCAGGAAACTGCTAATGCCTGGACATCAAAGATTCGGCCTCTCAAGTCCTCCATTATCACCCAGGTGCACCAGTACTACTACTTTAACTTAACATGTGGTCCTGTTTCTCCTTTTGCTCAAATTTGTAAGAATTTTACAGTTTCCTTGCATCCTGTCTAATGTCTTAAATGCAAGTTGGCCTTAAATGCATTAATCACAAGTCTTAAATTTTGGCACGGTATGACTTTATCATTTTGTATATTTTGTTATATGTAATATTCATGGTAAACGTTTCATATGTAGACACCTTCCTCTTGTGCTCTGTGACTTAAGGCTACCAATAACTAACTGCTAATATATATACATATATATATATATATATATATATATATATTTTTTTTTTTTTTTTTTTTTTCTTTTTTGCGTCTATCAAGCAAGTCCAAATTTATATTCTTCTTTGCCCCTGGATCACTTCTGTTGCTAATCCATAAGATATTATGTTAATTTGTGCTAAAAACTTGGCGTTAGGGAGGTTAAGGCTGTACAGGGCCATATGCAGAGCTGCTAAGAGCCACAAGCAGACCCCAGAAATGTCTGTTTTTGCTGTGCTTGATTGTAATGCAGCAGCATCCTCTGACCATTCTATAGATATGTTTTTTTTCTGGCTTAAATTTAATTCAAGGGGGCATTAACAAATAGTCTTACATTTGACCCAGGTTTTTGTGGTGGGACTTGATTAAATATTAATGTAGCTTGTACATAAGATTTATGGGCATGCCAGAAACGCAACACAAAGTTTTGTCTCGTGACTTTTGTTTGCTTAAAAAAATAGAGTTGAGTTTCACTGTAGCCATTGTGGCACCTATTAATGAATTCAGTGCAATATCTTTTTTTTTTTTTTTTTTACAAATCTCAGGTTTTCCATGTGCCGCTGGAAGAGCGCAAGTACAAGGACATTAACCAGTTTGGGGAAGGGGAGCAAGCAAAGGTTTGTGTGGACATCATGCATAAGACCGGAGCCCACCTGGAACTCTCCTTGGCTAAAGACCAGGGTCTCTCCATCATGGTGTCTGGGAAGCTGGATGCTGTGATGAAGGCCCGCAAGGAGATTGTGTCCCGACTGCAGACTCAAGTACGAAGCTTTGGAATTTCTATTGCTCAACATTTATTGTCTGTGACAAAGATGGCTGAAATGTTGTTTTTTTTTTTTTTTTTTTTCAGGCTTCAGCGACTGTCGCTATCCCAAAGGAACACCATCGCTTTGTCATCGGCAAAAACGGGGAGAAGCTTCAGGAGCTAGAGCTCAAGACTGCCACCAAGATCCAGATCCCACGACCCGACGACCCCAGCAACCAGATCAAGATCTCTGGTACTAAGGAGGGTCTGGAAAAGGCAAAGCATGAGATCCTGTTGATCTCTGCTGAGCAGGTAATGTTAATGTCCTGTTGGAAGCATTTCCACATGAATTTTTATTTCCTAGTTTTGCCATTTTTAACTTTTCTTATGCATTTAAAAAAAAAAAATAGGATAAGCGTGCTGTGGAGAGGGTGAACATTGATAAGGTGTACCATCCCTTTATCACCGGTGCCTACAATAAGATAGTTGGAGAGATGATGCAGGAAACTGGTGCTCGCATTAATGTCCCCCCTCCAAGTGTGAATAAGAATGAGATAGTCATCACCGGGGAAAAGGAGCAGGTGGCCCTTGCTGTGACTTTGATCAAGAAGATCCATGAGGAGAAGGTGAGAGGGAGGCAACAAAAAAATCAGATTGTATAGAACAATGTTTATTTCCTGTCAAAAGGTACAAACAGCTGGTCTTTGTATCTCCTGCAGAAGAAGAGCACGACCACGATTGCGGTGGAGGTGAAGAAGTCTCAGCACAAATATGTCGTCGGCCCCAAGGGAAACACCCTGCAGGAGATCCTGGATAGAACTGGCGTCTCGGTTGAGATCCCACCTTCAGACAACAGCTCAGAAACAGTCATCCTTCGTGGGGAGCCTGACCGCCTGGGACAGGCCCTCACCGAAGTTTATGCCAAGGTATAGGCGCTTTGTGATGCCGAGTAAAAATGCCAACCGGAGGGCATGAAAGTTGGAGGTAAAACTAACTTTTTGTTTTTGTTTTCAGGCAAACAGTTATACTGTTTCCTCGGTGTCAGCTCCTTCTTGGCTTCATCGTTTCATCATTGGCAAAAAGGGACAGAACTTGGCTAAGATCACCCAACAGATGCCCAAGGTGAGTGCAGTCTAGACTGGAAGAAGTTTGAGTGTTTATTAGTCCTAAATTAATTGATGTTTGTATCGTTTGTGTTCAGGTGCACATTGAGTTCACTGAGGGAGAAGATAAAATCACTTTGGAAGGACCAACCAAAGACGTGCAGATGGTACAGAGTCAGATTGAAGCCATTGTTACGGATTTGGTGAGGATTCCTTTTCACTGCAGTCTAGCAAATGAATTATCTTCTGTACATGAAGAAAATCTTTGACATGCTGATACTAAAAACTTAAGATTTATTCTCTGTGACTACTTCTACACCAAAGAGTGACATAATTTGGTAGAGTTTAGTAATAGTGCATTCACTCATCTGCGAAAGATAGGATTTCTGACTTGATGAAGTTGAAAACCATCCGATTTTGGTCAGAGACCATTCATGGTGCATCGCTACACATGGAAGTTCACACGTCAATTTTTTTTTATTTATTATTTTGCCTTTTAACAGGCAAGTCGAATGGATTATGCAGAGATCACTGTGGATCCCAAATTCCATCGTCACCTGATTGGAAAAGGAGGTGTCAACAGTAAGTGTGCTCCTGAAACTGCTTAATTTACAAAATAATAATAAAAAAAAAATTTTTTGCGCTTAAAAACAATCTGTTTTCAAATTTTTAACACTTAGTCAACCGCATCAAAGAGTTGCACAAGGTAACAGTCCGCATCCCCCCTGACAACGAGAAGAGCAACCTGATTCGCATAGAGGGGGATCCCCAGGGTGTGCAGGAAGCCAAGAAGGAGCTGCTGGAGCTAGCGTCACGCATGGTTGGTACACACCACTAAGATGCTGCATGTAGTTCACCGTCCAGCCTTGCGTTGCTCAATAACTTGTGGGGCTTGCAGGAGAACGAGCGTACAAAGGACTTGATCATCGAACATCGTTTACACAGAGCCATCATCGGGCAAAAAGGGGAGAAGATAAAGGAAGTGCGGGACAAATTTCCAGAGGTCAGTTCTAACTCCTCGTATTGGTTTGCATTTGCTCTGTACCGAAGCTGCTGCCGGTCTTTGAACGGCTCCGTAATGTTTGTTCCAGGTCATCATCAATTTCCCCGACCCAGCACAGAAGAGCGACATCGTTCAACTTAGAGGGCCTCGGAATGAGGTGGAAAAATGCTCCAAGTTCATGCAGAAGATGGTGGCTGAAATGGTAAACTTGTCAGTTGTTTTAAAATAAAATTTTCCCTCTTTTATTACTACTGTGATACATATTTTGAGGTGTAGCACAGGGTATCTGCGCATCCTTAAAATATTGCATGCAGGTATCTAAAATTAAGGCCATAAAACCTCTTCATTTTACTGATTTTATTTTTCAAAAAAATTTGCCCCTTAGTACATGGCCCCTGATTATCATTATCTAATGTTATAGGTCTTAAATTTTCTCTTGGCAGGACTATTTATCTTGTATATTCAGTTTGTTTTTCTTGTGGGACTTTTGTCAGAAAAATAAACTCTCAGGCAAAACTACTTTATTGTGTTCTGTGACAAGGCGGTTGAGGCCAACGGTCCCTCACTAACCGTACACTTGCTAGCTGTTTCTTTTTGCACCAATTATGGGTAAGTGCAATGAGCGCCACTTGGCTGGACAAAGTTTGTGCATTTCTGTAGAGATACAAGTCTTAAATTTAAGACCTTTGTGAATGTAATTTGAGTTTGTGAATCCCTTCAGTAATTGTGCGTTCACATTTTCATTTTTGCTGGTTTAGTTGGAGAACAGCCAGACTCTGTCCGTCCCCATCTTCAAGCAGTTTCATAGGAACATAATTGGAAAAGGAGGAGCAAACATCAAGAAGGTGCCGTATATTGTACCCTTTTTTTTTTTTTTTTTTTTTTTTTTATAAATGTATCCTCAATTCAAGAAGAAGCCTTAAACAAGATCTTTAATGCTGTAGATCCGAGAGGAAACGAACACCAAAATCGACCTCCCTGCCGAAAACAGCAACTCTGAAATGATCGTCATTACGGGGAAGAAAGCAAACTGTGAAGCTGCAAGGAACCGCATTTTGGCTATTCAGAAGGAACTGGTAAACACTCGCTAAACCCTGTCTATCTGGTTGTATGATAGTGAAACTACAGTTTATTAATTCTTGTCTCTCAGGCCAACATCACAGAAATGGACGTCTCCATCCCATCCAAGTTGCATAATTCGCTGATTGGCTCAAAGGGCCGCCTGGTGCGCTCCATCATGGAGGAGTGTGGCGGCGTGCACATCCACTTCCCCACCGAGGGCTCAGGGATCGATAAAGTCACCATCAGAGGTCCAGTGGAGGAGGTGGAGAAAGCAAAGCAGCAACTGCTTGCTTTAGCAGAGGAAAAGGTTCATACAAGTCTTTCAACTTCCTTGCTAAACTTGCAAGCATTTTATTTTGCTGTGTGACTATACAATTGGATTGATCTTTGCCAACAAGGAAATGTTTAGCACCACAAAGCCACCTACACTTTAGGGTGGTTACCACCTCTTCAACATGGCTGTCAACCATCATAAATTTATTCTGAAAAGCCCTACCGAACTCTAAATTTAAAATCTGGTAAACCATCTTTCACAGCAAATAAAGAGTTTCACTGCTGAGCTGCACGCAAAGCCAGAGTACCACAAGTTTCTCATCGGGAAAGGCGGCGGAAACATCCGGAAGGTCCGCGACAGCACCGGCGCCAGAATCATTTTCCCCACTTCTGAGGACAAAGACCAAGAACTCATCACTGTGGTTGGGACTGAAGAGGCGGTTCGGACAGCCCAGAGGGAGCTGGAGGAGCTCATCAAGAGTTTGGTATGCCATTTAAAATAAAATAAAAAAATGTGAGTCCTTTACAGGAATGGGCTGGTATGTGGGTTCAATGGGAAAACCTTGATGTCTATTTGATATCTCTGTAATTTTTTTCATATTGTTGGACTTTTTTGTCAGGCAAAAGTTTGAGTCACAGTCAAATAACTTTGTGTTCTGCAACTGTGGACTTTTGAAGCTACTGGTAACTCACTAACACTCTTGCTAGCTAGCGTATGTTAGCAGCTACCTAGCTAGCTCTGTTTGTGTCCATTATGGGTGAGAACAAATTTAATGCCAGTTGTACACTTCAGCAGATATATAGGTCTTATTTGAGTGGGTGAACGGTGTGGATTATTCTGTTTCTGTGTAGCCATTTTGAACTAATTTATGGTTTAAATAAGCTGATTCATTAAACACTTCTAAAAATGGCTTGATTTAAAAACAAAACAGATGGTATAAAATGTCCCTAAAGGGTCAACCTTAAACATTTGGAATATTGTAACAGGAAACTTATCGTGAACCAGCCCATTCCTGATCCATAACGTAAAAATAAATAAATAGAAGTGCATATCTTGTGGTTTTTAAATAGTGATGTCCACTTTGTGGTTTAAGGACAACATTGTGGAGGACACGATGAACGTCGACCCCAAGCACCATCGGTACTTTGTGGCCCGCCGGGGTCAGGTCCTCAGGGACCTTGCTGATGAGTACGGTGGCGTCATGGTGAGCTTCCCTCGTACCGGCTCCCAGAGCGACAAGGTCACCCTCAAAGGAGCCAAAGAATGTGTGGAGGCAGCCAAGAAGCGCATGCAGGAGATTGTTGAGGACCTGGTAAGTGTTGGTTGTCTTTTTTTTTTTTTTTTTTTCCCTTGTTTCTTCTAAGAGTTTTACTTGATGATTTTTTTTTGTTGTTGTTTTTCTTTTCCCCCCAGGAGGCTCAGGTGACTGTCGATTGTGTGATCTCTCAAAAGTTCCACCGTTCCATCATGGGTCCCAAGGGCTCACGGATTCAGCAGATCACCAGAGATCACAACGTGCAGATTAAGTTTCCAGAGCGTGAGGACCCACAAGGTAAAAGCAGGCCTTCATTGTGTTTCTGACCAAACTTTAAGCATAAAGGAGTGTTTTTGGCTCTAAACAATTAACGGTGTGTATATGTGTTTAGCAGCACCTCTGCAGAAGCTCCTGTTCAGGAGAACGGAGAGGCCAATGGTGAAGTGAAAGAACCCGTCGATCCTAACGCTCCCAAAAAGTGTGACGTGATTTTGATTTCCGGTCGCAAAGAGCGCTGTGAGGCTGCTGTGGAAGCGCTGAAGGTCGGAACTGATGCCACGCCTCAGTTTGGACTCAGTCAATTGCTTTTTCTACATCTAAGCGTGTTCTCCTCTCTGCAGGCCCTGGTTCCCGTCACGATTGAGGTGGAAGTGCCTTTTGAGCTTCATCGATACATTATTGGACAAAAAGGAAGTGGAATTCGTAAGATGATGGATGAATTTGAGGTACGCCGTTTTTAAAATCAGTTAAAATGTGATATGGGCTCAGTGCAGCTTCCTCATGACTTCAACCTGCTTCCAGGTAAACATACAAGTGCCTCCTCCTGACCAGCAGTCTGATAAAATCGCCATCACCGGCTTGGCCTCTCACCTTGACCGTGCCAAAGAAGGCCTCTACGAGCGGGTTAAGGAGCTGCAGGTTGAGCAGGCGGATCGGGTTTGTAGTTCTTCCAAGTCGTTCTGCTTCAGCCTCTTTCACAAGCTGAAACACAAAACTGGGATGATTTTCTTAGTCCTGCACTTAAACTTTATCTCAAATGGGACCTATTATGCAAAATTCAAATTCTGTACTAACATTTGGTTCCTACTGCTTCTAAAAACTGTTTTTTTTTTTTTTCTGGCAATGAATTGATGTTTTTTTTTGTTGTTTGGAAAATGAACTGTTTCAAAAACCTTCTAATTGTAAAGTCGCGAATGACAGGCACTGCACTGTTACTTAGCAACCCTAGCTGAGCTCTAGCACATTTGGTCGTCTAGTTTTACTGCTGTATGGTCCATACAATGGCTACTGGAAAAGACAAGTGTTGACTTGCCATCCAAAATCAACTTGCTTCATTCTTGTTGTTTGTGCAGGAGGCTCCACTTCTGCTTTTCAGACACGTAAAGTCATATAATTAAGCATCCGTTTACAGCTTATTTGGATTTAAAGTGACAGAAGCCTTAAAACAGCTTATTGTGAAATGACCTCAATATACAAAACTGATCAGACTCAAATCTTGTTATCTAAGAATATTGGTGCATAAAAATGTAAACATGTTTTGGCCTGTCCCAACCTGCTCAAGGCATCATCATACTTTTAAAGGTCATGCACAGCACAAAAGTCTCAGATTAAAATTCTCTCCTGAACCTGCAGGCACTCAAGAGCTTCAAACTGACCATCACTGTGGACCCAAAGTATCACCCAAAAATCATCGGCCGCAAGGGCGCCATCATCACAAACATCCGCACAGAGCATGATGTGAACATCCAGTTCCCAGAGAAGAATGATGAAAACCAGGTATAGTAAAAAAACAAATGCTTAAAGTTCTTTTTTCTTAACACATTGATGAAATGGAACGGCTCAAATATTTTATTTTTTATTTTCTTCAAAGGATCAGATCACAATTACAGGGTACGAGCAGAACGCCATAGCTGCACGGGAGGCTATCCAGGCTATAGTGGATGAGCTGGAAGAGATGATCTCTGAGAACATCACCCTGGATAGCAGGGTTCACGCCCGCATCATTGGAGCTCGGGGCAAGGGCATCCGCAAGATCATGGATGAGTTTAAGGTGAGCTTCAGTAGAGTTGAAATGTTCTCCTCTAGAACACGCACAAAGGAACTCAACCAAAACCTCACTGATGCCATTTAAATGTTCATGTAAATGTAAAAACTTTTAATCACAGTAAGGTGGGAGCTAAACGTGTAAATTCAGAGCTTTTAAGTCAAAAACATGTTCTAGAAAATTTCTAGTCAGATTTTTTTTTTCTTTTTTTTTTATTGAAAATGTCAATTATTTTCTTTAAATCATGACTTAAACATTAAGTTAAACACGACTTCTCAATGTTTTCAGATTGATCTCAGGTTTCCACAAAGTGGCGCTGCAGACCCAAACCTTGTAACAGTAGTAGGTCGCCCTGAACATGTGGATGAAGCCATCGATCATCTCCTGAACCTGGAAGAGGAATATGTAAGCTCCTCTGAACATTTTTTATTTATTTATTTTTTTTGTCCAGTCACGATCAAATACCAAATGTTTGCTGATGCACTTTTTTGTGGTTGTTTAATTTTCAGTTGTCGGATGTTGTGGAAAATGAGGCGAAGATGGCATACATGAGGCCACCTGGTGGCAGCGTTGCTGCTGCGGACGAGCAGCGTGGCCATTCCAAAGGTTTCGTGGTTAGAGAGGCTCCCTGGGCCACCGGCAACGAGAAGGTGAGACTTACCCAACTGGCTGCTATTCCACTCTGCCTCACTAGTTTTTCTGAATCCATTTGCTCCTTTTTCTTTCAGGCTCCTGACATGAGCAGCTCAGAAGACTTCCCAAGCTTTGGAGCGCCGGTCCAAGCGAAGGCGTCACCCTGGGGACCCAAACGCTTTTAAGCCCTTGGCTTAAACGCAACTAGTCAAATCTTCCCCTCCACCAACTCCATCTGCATCTCTCCCAACCTCCCCAAAAAAACCTCTGGACCTGGACTGACCGCTGACCCTCAAAGTCTTTAGTTCTCAGAATATCATCCTGCATCTCGGTCACCAGTCCACAATAAGAGCTTTCAGATACTGTAATCCATCGTGAGCTTTGTGTCTGCGTTCACTCGTACCGTCTTGAGCCTAAATGTTCCGGCCACTTTGCCGTCGCGTCTACACCGATGTTTTAAATGTTTTAGACCAGATGCCTCATTGTGGTTTGAACTGTTCTACCAAATCGTGATGACTAAGACATCACTACTTTTTACGTGAGCTGCCCTGATCTTAGTTGCCTTTTGCAGGAACAAGGGGTGGGAAGATGCTGATTTTAGTGTTCAAACTTAAACGTCAGTCATAGAAGGTTCCCACGCCCCTTCCTGCTTCATCCATGTAGCCCAGTGAAAATGACAGTCGTCCGTTTCCAAGCACACTATAGTGATCGTCCAATCATGTCCTTCCATGTGCTCGTACCTTTGCTGCTGTGCGAACGATCAAACTTCGGCTCCCACCTTGTAGCCTTATGAATTGGTGAGCTGTGATGGAAGGTGTTGGCTGAGTTTCAGCCACCACAGAATGGCACCAACTCAAACTGCCAGATGCTTGGAGATCATGCCACACCTAAACTTTGTACAACACTAGGCTAGAGCTCCACAGCATCAAAACCTCACACTAACTGTTTTAAATAGATTCGCTACATTATAAAGTAGATCACTCTACAGAAGTCAACCATCTTGTGCCAACTTTAACGACGTCCTGCGTTCTTCGCCCTCTGTAATGGGTCAGTGTCCAGTCCCTTTGTCTTCCAGTTGCTATGCAGATGCCCTCTGTTATATAGCAATGGCCCCTCCCTTTTTTTTTAATTTTTCATTTTTATTTCAGCCTTACAACTAGAAAGATACAAACCAGGTAGAGATGAGTTGCTTTCAGTAGACAACTGCAAGGTGTTTCCTCATTCTTTCAAAAACATTTTCTTCCCAGTTGTGTGTTTTACTTGGTGTGTACGTTTAGCCTACTAGCTGCTAAGTAAATGTCTAGCATCTATCTACCTTGGTTTATATCCTCCTTGTATTGAATGAAAGATTATGCAAATACCATGAAGTGAACGGTTATGGGCGACACTGGAAAAAATTGTCCAAAAGCCAATAAAAAAATTGGAAACATTTTTTCATCTCTGGTGTCATTTTTGGGTTCATCACAAATTAATATATTTTATGATTGAGCAACGCAAAGATGTGAAGTGATTGGATAAGATGGATTTTTGAGAATTTAGCAGTTCATGACTATATCTAAAAATAGGAAATTGTGGAAGGTCACTATAAAAATTAAATGACAAAATTTGGGTGCAAATTTTGATCATATATTGAACAAAGATTTTATGCAGTAAAACATGAAGCAGAATAAATTATTTTCATTATTTCAGCTTGGACAACAGAATAATCTGGCTGTGCGGTGATCTCCATTGCTTGGCTCAAAGTGATGTCCAGAAGTTCAGCAAAAGCTCGTTCTGATGCGGTAGATGAGCTGAAGTCTTAGCTCAGGAGTGCCCAAAGTTGGTCTTTGGGGAGGCATCCTGCATTTCTTAGTGCAATTAAAACATGCAGGATGCCTCCTCAAGGACCGACTTTGGGCACCCGTCCTAGATGGCGGACAGAAAGAAAGAGATTTAAAAGGAAAAATGTGAGGCCAAGATTCGAGGCCATACGATTCAATAAAGTATATTGGGTTTTTAAAAATTCTGACGCCCTGTATAGTCAGAAAAGTATGAAAGCCCATTTCCACCACTCTGTTTAAAAAAAGTAAAATCAATTGTCTCAAAACAATGAGATTCCATCTCAAAATAATGAGATGAGAAATGTTTAGAAACAAACAAAAATAGGAACAGTTTATTATTGCATCTTTTTATGAGACACAACTGTGTTGACAGTTGTAGTTACATTGCATTCATATTTGTAATAAAATCATTTTCTGATATTTTTCTTGCACATTGGATTTCTTTTGTGGAAGGTTATAAAAAAGGGTCTTTTTTGTTTTACTGGGCACAACTTGGTAAATTCCTTTATTTTAAGGTTATTAAATGAGTGCACTATACCCCAAGGTGAGTTTTTTAAGTACCTGTGATTTATTTTTGGGAATGTCAAAATGAGGGATTGTTCTTTGTTGGCAGAATACAAAATAAATACATTCTGAATAAAGAGTCTGTTTATGATTTGTTGTTGCACTGTAAATAAATTGATTGGGCATAACACTGGAAATGATAGATATATATGTTGTCAAGAGTAATGACAACATTTGTACTCTTATCAAATTAATACCAACTGCAAACAAGATATTGATACGAAAACTGTCACAAATGGTCATCTGTTTGTAATAACGTGATTAAAACATTCCTTGTACATGTAACACTACTGTCCATAAAAAGACTAATGTGTTTTTAAGTAAACCATAGAAACAAATTGTAACTCATTCATGCATTTTATTTTATAATCACAGTGTTTATACAGGACATATTGATACAATATCTGACTTGTTAGATGTTTTGTGGACCTCGGTGATTTAGAGAAACTATTCCCTCAGCCCATCACTGATCATAATTTCATACACATCGTCTGTCATTACCAGTCTGTGCTCAATCATGACTTCAGTGCATAAGTGAAATACATCGACATCACAGGGAAAGTCCTTGAAACGACATTCTTCTATACATATTTCCAGCTTTGTTAGATTAGCAGACTGTAAAAAATGTGGAACCCCATACAGGTTGGGGACACCAGGCATTAATGTGGGACGACCATGAGGAGCCCCAGGATTATTTGTAGATTGTATCTCTTTCTACAATTTCATATTGACTCATTTGTGTAATTTTGTTGGGACGAAGTAATTGATACTTTTATTGCAGCCTCGATTTTCCTTGTGCTCCTGCGAGTGAAACAGGCCGCAGACATATATAAAAGCAGTTAGAAAAAAATAAGTCCAATTTATAGTTATCGCGATAAACTGTGAAACCGCCAGAATCTTTAAAAAACATGATACAATTTTTTTAGTCATACGGATCAGCACTAGTTGGTTTATAAACCAAAACAGCACCTTACGTTAACAGAGATAGATATGTTAACCTTTCTATAAACGTGGTTTTCCTGACCTCAAAGACACACATATGTTCTGTGTTTTATAAAGCGGGTCCGTTCGTGTTGTATCTCCAGCACAATGAATGCTGGGAGATGCAGTTTGCATTGTTCATTTCTGCAAATTGGAGCCGAACACGACAGTTATTCTGCCTGGTTTTGGATGTTGGGCAACCAGAAGTTTTTTTGTTTTTTTTTTTCTCGTTTTTTCTCGTTGCCACAATATATTGTGGCAACAATATGTTGTTTTTACAAGTGGAAGCAACTGATTAACACCTGAAATGCTCCAATGACACCTGAACTATGACCCCAGAGGAGCTGAGAAGGCTTCACACTAACAGCATCACCAGCCACACTTGATGAAATGAGTTGCATTTAATTTTCCTTTGGGTCAAATTTGAATTGATTTTTTATTATTATTATTATTTTGCTAATCTATTATTATTAGCTCCTCACATAAATTCCCAATAAAATACACAGGTTTGTATTTGGAGCGTGTCAAAATGTGGGAAAAGTTGACTTCACTCCAGTTGACTCCTCCTTTCCTAAATTTTGACGTAGAAATGGGGTTAATTTTATTTCTCCAAGCAGCCTTTCTGTTAAAATCCTCCTCCTTCTTTTCATGTTCGTTGTGCATTTTGGTCAAAATTATGAACCGACAGCAGACGACTCTATTTTAAATTCTTTTTTTTTTTGCCTTTCATCCTTTCTCCTACTAAGAGTTGACAGAGGTGCATTTTCAACACTTCCAAAGTGCTCCTGTGTTCGAAAGGAGCATCGGAAAAGCTCTCAACGGAGCCACGAGGCATAATCACCACACAATTAAGATAATTTCCCAACGACTGCTGGTGGCAAGGAAAGCAATTTTTCTGCCTTGTAATCGAGTCGGGCTGTCAGATTAAGATAGCAGGTGATTTAAGAGAAAGTGTCTCTGCTAAGTGTTTGGAGAGCGATCTAGGTGGCCTCAGGATTCCCTCTGCCCACTGAGATTGCCTTGAAAGCCAAGGCGGTTCTAAATCTGAAAAGAGAAAGAAACATTTGAGAGTTGGATTCGTGTCTCTGGGCGTTTTTTTTTTTTTTTTGTCGCCGTATTACTCGCCTTCTGCTGCCGATCTGCTCCTGCATCTTGCAACATGAAAGAGTCGAGTGGCTTCTTATCTTCTCTCCCGTACCTTCTCGTATCTCCTCTTTCTGTCTTTTACTTGCACACCAACAACAAACTTCAAATTCAGTACGTACTGTATGAGATTATCCTATTTTTTTTTGGAGGATTGGTACATGACCAGAAGACAGATTCTTTTATACAAGCTGTATATATATATATATATATATATATATATATATATATATATATATATATATTTATTTTTTTTTTTTAATTATTTTGATAAGCAGATTTTATTTTCTCAGTATATTTGCATCCTTAGAGCCTTTGAGCCTCACCAGATGAAAATTAGAGGCAAAAAAATTCTCCCGCTGTTATTGGAGTTACTTATAGATGGAACAGTGCTATAAAATATTCTAGTTTCTGTTTGCATAAACAGGTATGGTCTAATGTTTTTTTAAAAGAAAATTCCACATCACAATTCTTTAAAAAAATGAACACTACTGCCTTTTTGTTTTTTTAAGGGACAAGGATTTTCAAAGACATAATTCCACACAGCTAAATATTATTAATGCTGCACCAGTTGGTTACATAGTGCTTACATAAAAAAGCTATGTAATATTATGAATTTTCCAGCCAGACAGTGCAATTTAATATAGCACAACCGAGTAATTGTGACTTTCTGTTGTTATAAAAAATGTTGTACATGTCAAACACGACTTAAAAGAAACGTGACTTTGCAATTTAACGTCTTGAAATGGGACCGCTGTCGCTTTAAGAGGCTCACGCTCTTTCTGACAGTCCGCTTTCAACGCGCCATCGCAACAGCGTTCCTCTTATTAACGTTTTTTTTTTTTTTTTTTTTTTTACCAGCGTTTCACAGAGAAGTAGCTCGAATGATGTGTTAAGCAGACCCACATTTCCACCATGTGTATGCTAATAGCTGCTGCCGCTGGTCTGAAGGAGCCGAGTGGGGTGGGTGAGGGCGGCTCAGGAGGAGCTTCATGACAAAGGCAGCGCTCGGTTACGCCGCACTCTTCCTGCAAACTCAATGGCTCCCAGGGGACGCCAGGGAGCCATTGGCTCAGGTATGTTTTTGATGACGTTACAATGTAATTGATACTAAGAAAAGTTTGTTTGACACTACAGTGCCTCTTTAAATTGCAGCCAGAACCTATAAACATGCAGATGGAAGAGAACTTAACAGAACTCTGCATGTTTGGTAGGACTATGGCGGCGTATTTTTAAGACATTGTAGAGAGAAAGAATGAGTAAATTTCCATATTAATATCAGACATTTTCTAGGAAAAAAAAAAAACAAAACTCCAAAAGTTAAAAATTTGCTAGAATTTTTTTTAGAAATTTTTAGATTAATCTTAGAAATTTTCTACAAAAATGTTGAAGCTTTCTGAGTTTCAAATGTCAAATTTTCGACATTTGAAACTCAGAAGTTTCCATTAAAAAAATTTTTTTTTTAACTTTCTGAGATTAATCTCAGAATTTCAGAGTTTTTGGCAAAAATTTACTCTGGAAATTGATGCTGAGCAGACTCCTCTGTGACAAAAAGACAGGGAGAACAAAACATGATTTTGCTGAAATGGTGTTACTGTTGAAATGAGACAAGTTTGTACTTTTCCTGCAAGAGCAAAACAGCTTTGGAGTCCTCTGACTTGATAGAGTGCTGTACAATGGTAGGCCATTCTTTGACCTGCAACCATGTTTCAGTTTGTTGCATCTTGTGCGACTGAGATTGACTCCATTGTTCTAAGCAGGAATCCATGACTTTTCACTTTATAAAAATGATGTAACTCTAAATATTTTATTCATGTTAGTAGATACCTTTTCCATCCAAGAGTTTTCTAAACTCCTCTGGAAATTCAGATGGAACTGACCGTTTACTCAGATGAGTGAAAAGTTGAGCTTCTTGTCACCAAACCCTCCAGCTGACTGGCAAACCTGATCTCAGAAAGACGAGGTAGTTGCCTTATAAAAAACTCCAGGTTCATTGGACACCTGACTTAACACAGCACTGGGGATGCTTGCAAAATAGTACGAGGCAGTACTTTCTGTGAATTTATTTTCTGGAATTTTCTTGGAACTTTTCAGGCACTTTTCTGAAAGTTTCAGGATAAATCTCTGAAGTTAAAAAAATAATAAAACAAAAACAAAACAAAAACAAAAAAAAAACAAGCTATAACTCCTGGGGAAATACCCTGTAAGCTGTACCTATAGCTAACGTGGTGTTCCTTTAATTTATTCAAAATATTTTATTTAAAAAGATAGATCAAGTGAAAACATATGAATCTATCTGAATCATTTAATGAGCTTTTTTGCTTATTTGTGATGGTGTTTTAATTATATATATATATATATATATATATATATATATGTCTCCAGTTTATTTTCCACTTATTTAAGGAAGAAAGCCAAGAAAGTAAAAGTTATGCTCAACACTTTCAGGCGGTGCAACAGTTACACACCTTTATCCACTAGATGGCGCTGGCAGACTGGGATTTCTTACTCATTGATTTGTGCAGGGAGTCTAAAAACTGAACAACTCAAATTCTACATGTGTCACAAAAACTGGCTGCCACCTCTTACATAGAGAAATACTATTATTTGGACATCTTTGTTACGTAATTATTATTGTATCCAAACTATTATTTTGACGGTTTTCACTCGTCACAAATTATTGAACAGAAAAAAAAAGCCCTTTTTAAAACACACTCACAAGTAAAAACAAATAACCAAAGAAACAAAGATTGCTTTTAAGCCCAGTCAGCGACTTTGTCAAGAGCATCAAAACCAGAAACATATTATAAAATAGATTTATCCTCTATTAAGTTCATAGCGTTTTGTAGTGCTCAAGATTTCCAAAGTGACATAGAAAGCATAAACAAATACAATATTATGTGAAAGCCTTTCATTTAAAAAAGAAAATACACAAATAAATCAATCACAAACTTTTTTTTTTTTTTTTTTTGGAAAAGTTGTTTTTCTGTTATGTCAAATGTCAATTGCAAGTTGTAAGAAGTAAATGTAGCAATTTCCTAAGATAATCAGCAGAGTGAGAAGTGGCTTAAGATTTCTGACTGAATATCCTCAGCGGTAACCAGACATTGGTAATTCTCAGTTATCTTGAGTGAGTCTTAATATGTTGTAAATATAATCCATGTAGGATGACAAATCATGGCTATCTTCTGTCCTCCCTCCCAGAAAAAGCTCTTTGGTCTTACTAATTACCAACATTGTCAACGTTTAGTACGGTAGTGGTAGCATCAAGCTAATGATCTCCTTTTGCTGCCATTGGAACCGGTCCACTACATTCTACCAGTTCTGATGAAAGAAGTTGTAAAACTTACCATCAGGTCTTTTGTTGATTTGGATGTTTGGGAAAAGTTGTGAATGATGATGATGATGATGATGATGATGATGGTTTTTGTTTCAGGATTGTAGTCTGCCTGTAGTTACTATCAGGCTCTTGGCAGCCTCTCTAGCTGGTTGGTTTCTACTGACCAATACCTTTGTATAATAACTTCCTTTCAACCATTTTAAACCTGCCTTCCAACAGTAGCTTTAACGAAAGGATGCTGATGCATCCTTACGTTAAACACAAAATCCTACCAAGTAATTTTGGTCTAGTTTCTGGTGCAAGTATCTTAGTACACTTGAAATAAGACAAACCTAAATTATAAGTAACTTTTCAGCAAGACACAGAACCTTGTTGTAAATCAACAATTCCTTCATGTTGATGAAAAAGTATTAGTTCCATTGGTAGATAATTCCACCTATAAGAAATATCTTATGTGCACGGAACTAGTAATTTTTCATCAATACTAAGGAATTATTGACTTAAAACAAACTCCTGTTTGTTGCTGAAAAGTTCCTTATAAGTTGGCTTTATCTTGTTTGAAGTGTACACTAGAAACTAGACCAAAATTATTTGGTAAGATTTTGTGTTTTTTCAGTGTAAAATCTCTATCTTAATGAAGATGTGTTCACATTCAGAGAATCTGCTTCACTGCCGCCTTCACATCAGCTGTAACTGATCTCATCGGTGACTGTGATCATTGTGTGCTTGTTGCCAGCGATGTCAACAATCCCTGATAAACATAATTAGACTATGTGTCAAGATAATATTTAATAATAAAAATGCTGCTGTGAACATTGTTCCTGAACCACTCGGCAACCTTGTTTTCCACTTTTAGATCTAATTTAATCAGTGATGTAGCTCATTCACACATTTCCACAGCCTCTTACGCATCATTATTACGGTAAAGTCATGCCTTTAATTGCAGCACAATGGACTGATGACACAATTCACCTCTAATTACTTCCAAAATTACAACACTTGACATGTTACAGAGTAAGATGCCGACTGCCCGGGTTTCCAGCACCAAAGGGAGAATCTTCACCCCCACGTTGCTGTGGCAATCTTTTGACTTGTCAGCACTAGAGTGGTTAAAAAGGAGCAGAGAAATCAAGCCGAGTGACCAGCAGGGGTCACATGTGGCCAAAAATGTATTCCCTTCCCCTTCTTATAGTTCATTCTTACAAGAAAAATGTCAACAAAAAGTTTCCCATCGACTCAATCAAAATTCCTCATGCTTAGCTCACCGTTATTTTGACGGCTTGTCTATATTATCATTCAGTTTCTGTGGAGCATGCAGACCAGATGGCAATCACATACACTAATCGGTCCCTGTGATATTTACTCCTTTAAGAGATGCAAAACGGGTTCTAAACATCAAACCCTACAGATCAGTAATTAAAGCATCGGGACCACAGGGTTGAAGGCAGAGTTTTGCTTCTGGCTGCTGCGCTTTTGTGTCATCATCTAAAGCAATCTCTAGATCTCAAACACGTCTGGGTTTTTGTTTTATCTCTCAAAACCACAAACCGCAAATGTGGGAAAACCTCCAGTCGAGTTCTTGCTTGGAGAGGCGTTAAATGACACGCAGGGCCTCGTGTTCCTGCACGCTCCGGCCACTGCCCGCTAGCTAGCTAGCTGCTATCTTTCGTCGTTTAGCTTTGTTTCTTATCCGACATACAGACACCACCTGCGGTTTTCACTTTTATTTTATTTTTATTTCAAGTGAATTATTGCTTTGTATGCTGACATATTGAAAGTGTTCCATTCAAGCGAGCCCGAACTGCTGAGAAATGGAAAAAAAAAGAAAAAAAAAGCTATATATATCTTCATATAACTCCATGTGTGTCATAAACCAAGTATTGGTTCTGTACTTTATCAGATCTCTCCATCGCCTCTTCCTCTGGAACTGCAGAGGTTTCATGCCAGGTGGCGATGGGATGGGGGTAGTCCGGGGAAAAAGGAAGGGATCTGCTGAGGCGCTCCCGCACAATGACATTGTCTGAACTACAGCCTCCACGACTTGCCGTGCCGCAGCGACAGCCCTTTAGTGTTTCCTGTCAAACGGAGCATTGTTGCTTTTAGTTCACTTTAAGTGTCTAGACAGTGGTTTTGCTGCTCCGTTGGTTCCCCTTGGATTGAGGCCAAATCTTCACTCCTGGCGGTGATAAGAGTCTTATCTCGCTGTTAGAGGGCCTGGAAACTGGAGCAGAGCTCAAGAGAGTGTCACTCAGGTGGTGGGGGGAGTGCGGGCACCTAGAAGAGCAAGCCGGGGTTAGTCAGCCGACTCACACATCACACCTGCATATTCACTTTGAAGCCTCTTCTGAAAGATTATTTGATTTTACCGGCTAGATGTTTTGTATCGCCACCTCTGATTTTCTGTGGCCTCAAACAGTAAGATGTGCGTTCGTGTTGATTTTCTGCGATTCTCTGCATTGTTTCAGTGGGTTCAACCAGTGTTCAACAGACAAGGGCGCACGAAGGAGCTTATAGCTCCCAAAATATGCGGACAAACTCAAACCTCATCTAAACAGCTCTCAAAAAAACAACAGCCTCCGAAGGCAGCTGTTTACTCCGCGGCTCCACGCCGACAAATTATGAGGCTGGGGGTCACCCATAGACGCACAATGAATGGCCCGCATTCTTCCCGACAAAGGCCAGGAGGGTAATACAACTATTCAGACGCTCTCTTTTATGCTCGTCGTTGCTGGAAACTGTTTGTTGTAGGAGAAAAAAAAAAAAAGTCCAAGGTCCCTCAGGTAAAAAATCAGTCGGCAGATTGTGCGCTGGTTTCTTGTTTGAAGTCCATTGTGGCTTTATTCCCCAGCCAGGTAACACAAGAATGCTGCTTTTCTTCCCCACATAGTTGATCCACAATATTGGCAAATGGTCCTTAATTCCCCTCTATGCAAGGTAACTCTCCAGCTTGAAGTAATTCAGAGTCCTTTTCTTTTCACTCTGAATGGTGGGGCCTGTGTAGGAGAATGAAAAGGATTCAATAGAGGTGGATGATTTATTCAAGGAAAAAGCACTAAGACTTTGGAATGAGAAGCATGACTGTATTCTCCCACGAAGGACACCTTGTTTTGTGCGACACAAGGCGAAATCCATGGCTGCTCAATTCATTCGTCACCACATAAAAGAGATTGAACTGATAAATATATATATATATATATATATATATATATATATATATATATATATAAAGTGGGGGACAGTGGAAAGGAGACGGTAGGAGGAAAAAGTTAGCCTCCCCCACTCCCGTGTTTGGTTGGTTGCGGACGTTATGCAGACCGTAGCTTCGTAGCGTCAATTCTGACTCAGATGTTCTTCAAGGATTTTATGTGTGATGAATACAATGGCATGCTGGACAAAAGAACTAGTTCAATTGTTCACCACCGGTGGTAGTTTGGGTGCCGTTAGTCATCATACATATTTGTCAGGGGTCTCAAACTCCAGTTCTCGGGAACTGGTGTCCAGCAACTTTTAGATGTCGCTCTGCTTCAGCACACCTGGCTCCGGTATTAACTCAATAGCAGAGCGCTGTAGAGCTTGGCGGCATGCTAGTAACACACTGTCACCATTTAGTTCCAGTGACAATTCCAGGACAAGGGACACATCTAAAAGTTGAAGTACTCTGTTTTCAAGGACTGGAGTTTGAGACCACTGTTTTAAAGGGCCAGTATTAAATATGTTCCAGGCAAATAGTGTCATTTTATAACACAATTAAGAAACTCTGCTAAATTAAGTTGGTGTAAAATTGCTATCTATGTCATATATGACTTAAAGGGTATTTGACTTTGGAATTGAATGCCTTGAAATTGGGTCTCTGTCTCTTTAAAAAAAACAAAAAAAAACTCCTACTCTTCCTGAAATGCTGCCTTCAGGAAGTCAGCACAACATGACTCCTCTATTAACCCTTTAACAACATTTTTGCGAAGTACCTCACATAATGAGCTCAGCAGATGTTCAGTCCCACCTGCTGTTTGCTAATTGCTGCTGGCTAGTCTGAAGGAGCCGAGTGGCTGGGTCGCGGTAAGATCAGTATTTTAACAGTACATAAAATGCAGTTTTCAAGTTTATCGCATATTAGTGTTGTCTTGATGGCAAAAAATTGACATCAATACATCCCTAGTTGTGGGTCAGTTCAATGTGTTTTGAATTAGTTATCTAAAACACAGAGGAAATTGTTACTTTTTAGCATTTATGAAAGGACGCTAACACATAATCTCCTAGTTGCTCCATCATTACTTTAATGCATATTAATTGGTGACTCCAGCGGTCGATGGGGAAAGTGGGTGGTCCACCCAAAAACCAGGTCACAGACTCAGAACCTGGTTCGAGAAAGTTTTCTGTGAAATTTTCCATCTTTAAAAATGGGAAACTTCCACTTTCGATTAAAAACACGGAACACTCCAATCACCCATTCAATGCAGCGCCGGTCCGTTTATGCTTACTGTCGGGCATAGCACACTGGAAAAGTCCAAGTGTTTTGGTGCGGCTGTTTACTGGGAATACAGGCTATGTAAAGTCTTCACATCCACTGAACTATTGCGTATTAATCACAATTTCTTTTCTCATTTTTAAGAAAGAATATGGAACTGGCAAGATTATTAAAATTTAATGGAGATTTATTTTAGATACAAAGTTCATATTTATATTATATTCCAACACAGAGGGGCTCCCCCCCACCCATCCCTACTGAATAGTCTATTTTTATTTCTCTCATATGTGTTGTATAATCACTGTGTTTTGATGCTTCAGGCGCTCTGACATTTGATGGTGCCGGCTGTCAGGCCTTGTCTTGGATTAAGGGCAGCATCAGGCAGACATATGTCCTTTCTACTTTTGTAATGGTTTGAGATTTTTTTTCCTTTTTTTATCTGGGAGAAATATAATTTTTATCTCACTTCATTCAGAATGACAGTTCCTCAAAATCGCTCCACACCGAGGGATATTCATTACTTTTTGTAGACCTGCCCGGGTAGCTCGTCAACTTTTCATCTCCCTTCATCTCTCGTCTATTTCACTCTCTCAGAAAGCCTGTTTTTTTTTTCTTTTTCTTCTTCTTCTTCTGGCAATTTTCCTGCTTTACTTTGCTATGACCTTCCTGCTTAAATTGCTTGGCTTGTGTTATTCACAGTCTGAGATTTACAGAGAATAATATTGCACCACAGGATTTCCCACACTCTTAGGTGCCCAATAACTTGTGACAGAATTTCTGTGACCTGGTTGTCTGTATTTTCTCAGCTTAGGTTGAGGTGATGGGGGGCTGTAGTTCTCATCTCGACCCCCCTCCTGCCCCCTGCCCCCAACTTGAATCTGTACATAATGCTCAAGCTGTCATGTGCACCTTAAACTGCGCCCACAGTTCAAACGAATTGATTTATTCCCCCAAAAAATGTAATAAAAACAGTTAATAAAGAATATTTTTGGGGCTTTTGATAAGCCAATCAGGGGCCAGCAGGTACTGAATGAACATGTGCATGTGTTTGTTTGTGCTAGCGGCACTTTTCTGTTTTTCTCCTCTGGCCGAAACAGAAAAGTCGAGGTCAGAATGGCAAGTCTATGTGGAGCTAACACACTTGCAAATGCGTAGTCTAATAACAGCCATAATGGAGGATGTAAAAAGCCCTCTATCCTTTTTTTTTTTTTTTTTTTCTGCTTCATTTAAGACAGTGTGAGTGCTTATCTCCCGTCTTGTCGCGCCACAACAGAAAAAATACACGGAGGAACTACAAAAAGAGATGTGCACGAGTACGCCACATTCAACTTTCCTTCCCTCTATCTCCCCAAAAGAGGCTTTTACATTGTCACTCTCTCATTTGTGGCACATAATAGTGTCTGGAACTCTCCGCGGCCCATTGTCAACTACAGGACTGGTTGTCCATTTGGGAAGAGCAAAAAATACTGGGAGGGCTTTAATCTTTCTTCATTATTTTCCAATTTTGGATAAATGTACTCATAATACCCTCCTCCTCCTCTAAATGAAACTCTTTGACACTCTCTCTCTCTCTCTCATTTTTTCTTTTTCTTTTTTCTTTTTGCTCCAACACTGCACTTTTCACCTGCTTTCATCTTTTACACAGGACAAATAAGTAGTCCAAGTGTACGGTCAAAATGTGGAGATAGAAGGATAATTGAGTCAATAAATATTAGGGTCATGGTGTGATCATTGTTGGAGCCTGTTCAGGAGGTCTTTAGTGCAATACCAATACGCATATTACCATATTTTTGTTATTTGCCACAACGGAGCAAATTGACCCGGCGAGGGCTACTTTGCAAAACTGTGATTGTGTGGATAGCTAACAGCACAGACCGGGTCCCTCTCTGTGGCTGCCTTGCCCACTGTAGCATTTTCTGCATCGCCGCGTTTATAATGCGTCGTCCAGCCGCTGCACAATTTATTTTGATATCTGCGATGAGAAATTGTAGAAATATGACTGCTCTAATTCTGCCACAGACTACATTTATGATGTGAAAATTTCTCTAATTTGCAACATGCTCAGTAGAAATGGGCCGCGTGAAATATCAGCGCGTCTCGATCTGACCCCCAGAGAATGCTGCGACTGTGACAGATGTGATTGGATGCAAGCACGCACATCAGCCTGAGCGCCCCGGAGCTCTTTGCTGTTGGTCACCCGCACTCGGCAGGCAGCCATGACAGTATATGCAAAACACTTGAGCGATAGTGCTGACAGAGAAATTGTTCCACAGTTGACCCCCCCCTCCGTACCGCTCCCCCAAAAAGAAAGGTTAAACAGTGAACATACTGTAACTACGAAGTGTTCTTTTACACGCTTCGGTACAATAAATGCATGAATAAATTGTCCAAATTGAAGTGGGCGTGTGTGGATGGGTGACAGTGACATGCTAATTGCTGTTTCGTGTCCTGGAAGTGTGTGTGTGTGATTTTTTTCTTTTTTTTTTTTTTTTTTTTAGAAATATATAGCAACAGAACCCTCGGCAGATGCTCTCTCAACAGCCATGTCCTCCATGTTGATTGAGTAGCTGTGGGTTTTGACCGAGACATGCGAAAATGTCATGCTATCATATCATTAGTATGTAATGAAATCTAATTTCTACCCCTTCAGCATGTGTTTACTTAAATTGGAAATGATCTCTATGTGAAAACTGAACTTACTTTTAAAAGTGACATCAGTCAAGTCCAAGTGGCAACTGGTAAAATTTGTTGTAAACTCTTGGAGTTCCGTGGTCAGAACTCTCGATATTAAAATAGTTTCAACTCAAAATTGTACTCATTTACTTACATCATGTACATTAAAAGACAATTACACAAGCGTTTTAAGAATACTGCAGCTCAACTCAATTTGGACGCAGGTTGTCGTCGAGTATGTTCAAACATTGCTGGTGTTTTTCAGGATTTGTTGACTGAACCTGAGCTCACCAGTCTGATAACCTCAGAATACTGTGGTCTCCATTTAAATGGAGCTCAAAATTACAGTCTTTCATGGAACACGTGTCATTACTGAACCTTTCACCGAGGCTAAGACAGGTAGAAAATCTCCCCCCCCCCTCCTCCACATTCAGTGGAGTCATCTGATGATGCGTTAAATATTTATTATATATACCCAATATCTGGAGTACTGTGAAGAACAAGCAGGGTTCTTACCTGGGCTAAGGATAAAGACAATAACTGCAAGCATAACAGCATTTTCATGCTGATTCTTTAAATATAGTTTGCTAATGATATATTATTAACAGGGGGCTTAGTTCATTTTTTACACCCATGGTTCATTTCTGCTCTGATTAGCATGGTTGTTTTTGTGTCGGCTTTGGTAGCGTTATCAGTGCTGCTGCTGCTGTTTCTACCTGGAATGTGTGTCGCGTTAGCTAGCCAGAGTTGAATCCAGTCAAAGGCAGCATCAGGTAAATATTCATACATGTTGTTTTGGAATAAAAGGATTAGGTTTACAGAGGTCCTTCTTCGTATTTATGCATTACATTTTTGCCAGCTTTGGTACTTAGCTTTAGTTTTAAGTACTAAAAATGACTTTAAGGTGATGCTCTGCTGAACCTATGATGACAATGTAGCATATAGCTGTAGTTGTTGACATGTTAGCTGCCATTACCCCACCTTGCTAGAAAGTTGTGGAAGTAATACTACAGGCTTTTAGACTATGCTAATGTTATAATGTATATGTTTCTTCTGTTTCTTCAATAATATGAGTAAATGGTGGTCTGTTTCCAACAGAGTTGTAAATTTGAGTAACATTAGCATTAAAGTATTTTGTGCCTGTTGTAAACTAATCCACTAAATAGTTAATTATTCACTCATTTGTCTACCTCAAAGTGTTTTCTTACATCTCAACATCCTCTTTATCTAAACACTTAATTTCATATTTGCAGAGCATATTCAAACGTTACTGATTCTATTTAGCTTCACATAAATTTAACATGTGGATGACATAATTTATGAAATAAAATGAAAAATCCATGAAAAATTTTACTTTTTGCCAAATTATGATGCTGAATGTTAAAGTTGTCTCCTATTCAGGGTTTTGTGTCTTGATTGGAAATCATTGCATCACTCAGACTTCTAAATAAGTACCTGTGTTGCATTAATATATTATTGTAAACTTGAAAACATTTCCGATGATAGTTTGCATTTTTAAGTTGGACAAAAATACAAAAGATATGAAATAGATTTCCAAAACTGTTTCCCACTATTTTACACTCAGACTGCCTAAAATTGTCACATTTCTGTCTGATAACCTTCTCATTAGTTTTGCTACCCAGACAAGAGAATTGTCCTTGGAAAGGTGTTATTCTGCCTCTTCCTGTGCTACAAGACATTTCATTCTTGATTCATATATATGTTCAACATTGCTACCTTGTCAAGCATTGCTCTGTCTAGCTTGTTCTATTAGATTGAAACCTCATGTGCATTTTCACCTTACAAATTGTCTTTGGCACAATAAAAATTACAGAATGATTCTGTTGCTTTGTTCAGACAGAGTTACATCCGCTCACTCCCATCAACGGTGCTGGTTGGGACCAGCACTTTCTGCCCACACAAGTCTTATAAAAGTTCACACTAACAATATGAATGCTCACTTTCTGCCCCTATGCTGTTGTGAGATTTGGATAAAACACTTTAGAACGAAGGACATCAGTAAGTAAAGCGGCTAAGCTGCTGTCAGTGTTTCTTATGATGTCTAAAAACAGTTTCACGTAGGTGTAAATGTGAAGAAAGGAATCGCATTTTGTGAAACATGTCATGACATGACATGTCATGTCCATAAAGTATGGGTGTCCTTTGTGATGAGCTCTGTTTCACACAGCCACACAAACACTTGGCTTGTGTCAGTTTAGCTAATGTGTCGAAAAAGGGATTCTGACTACCTTCCTGTTTGGAGTCACTTAGAAGAACTCAGCATGCTGAGGTGAGTAAATCTGAGGCTAGCAAACTGTTAGCGAGCTAAATGTTTAGCTCAGAGCTAAATATTTAGCTAATATGAATTTGCATATTTCAAATGAATTTGCAAATTCACTTGCCAATAACCGGAAGTGGGCTGTCAAAATAAAAGCTGGGGCTTTCATACCTCTATGTAAGATCCTGCTGGTGACACTGGATCAGTATTGCTGTGGATCCACTAGTAAATGTCTGTATTGTCGCTAAAACGGCTCATTCTATGAAACTGAAATGTTGTGCATGTCGAGAGAAATGCACAACATTACACTGTCACCAGCAGGAGTTTATTTAGACGTTTTCTAAAGCTAGCTCTTATTTTCATAGTCCACTTCCAGCTATTAGCAAGTGAATTTGGATATTGGCTAAAATGTACCTCTGAACTAACTATTTAACTTAATGCTAAATATTTACCTCTAAGGGCAATACATAAGTCAGGCTATGCATGTACAAAGCAAAAATAATTCGCTTGGAGGCTAAGTCTTTAGCTTGCAAGATAAATATTTAGCTTTCTAATGTTTAGTTTGAAATTGAGATATTTATAAATGAATGAATAACATGGTGAAAAAGTCTACAAAGGAACGCCCCCGCCCCCTATTTTTTTTTCTGTTATGACAGAAGAAAATGAGCGTCAACCCAAAAAACCCAAATTATTGCTGTTAATTTTCTACTGTAATTTTGCAAATGCATTGTTCAACTATCAACAATGCGTTCATAGTTGAACGCATTGAGGATTTACATTTCATTCTGAGGTGGTCAGACGAACTTTAATTATGGAAAAGTAGATGGCTAACTTGGTGAACTCCACCATATTTATTTCAGCATACATGTACCATTCGCAACAGGAAGACGTTAAAAGCGACGCGCGTGTTTCAAAGAGGTGACAGGACTTGGTTTTCTACAAATTCCCTTCAGTCACGTAACACTTTTTTTTTTTTTTTCAAAATTTCAGCCTATATGGCAAGATAAACAGAGCAGCAGCAGCAGCTTCAGCTTTAGAATAATATGCAAAAATGTGACAGACATGCTTAATTAAAACCATGGTTTAATGCTGTGGTTTCTTGGGAGACGGCGAGTGTTTTAAATGTTATTTTGAAGACAACTTAAATATTTAATTCTCAGTTAGACAGGAATATCTTCTGGAAGTAATAGATCGACCCACCATACAAAAAAGTCTAATATAACCTGTTTTTCATTTTAAATGCCATTGACATATTTGCTACATTTACGACAGTAATTTAACTGAAATCTCCAATTACATTGAAATATGTTGTTTTTATGCAATTATTTATTTATGTTATTTAAGCTTACAGCAGAGAGCAGAATTTCTTACTTAGATTTGCACTGACCCACTTAGCGCAGCGCTGCAAACGTATCAGTTTATAATATGTGGTGCTTCCAGCAAGGACTGTTAATGTGACGGTTTTGTTTTTTTTTAACACCAATGCTGTCATTTATGTTATGATGCATTGTGAATATCATGAGTAATGCAGTGACTACACTCTACTCACAGTATAAATGTGCTTTACAATAACTATAAATGAAAGGAAATATAGATTAGTCAGTCTAAAAATGGGATTTTCACATTCTTTCTTTAAAAAGAAAATACAACCCAAATACAGTATTCTGGCAGAGTCCACTTGTTTTTATTTCCCCTTGTATGTGTTGAAGGGGGGATAGGGGGTCGGGTGGGGGAACACAACACAGTCTTTGAGTCATTGGCACTGACCAATAATCCCACCAATCCATCACAGATATCTTCTCACTGGAGCAGTAAATCTGACTTATTGACCCTCAAAGCCCCTCAAAGGGATTATTTTACAGAAATACACTTATTTTAGAAAGAAGAAAAAAAAAAAAAAACTTCTACTTTTTAGCTTTTTGAACATATTTAAATCGTTTGAGTTCATGGTTTTAAATTTGAAACCAAAATTGCATTTATCTATTGTTTTTTTTTTTTTTTTTTAAAGCTGATATCGAGTTTATTTTCACACATTGAACCATACAAGCCCCTGACTTATGTGTTGCCCTTCATGCTTGGCTGCTCACCTGGTCCATGGAGCGTTTCGAAGATCACCTTAACCCAGCACAGAAAAACAACCTTATATCAAATTCTACTGCCCTATTTTCTCTTTATAAATATATACATCTATATATAGATGTATATATAGATTTATATATATATATATATATATATATATATATATAGTTTCTGCAATCACACAGCGCATCAGTAATTATCAGATCTGTTTTTAATGCCCCTCAGCAGATTATTGCCTTGCTGTATTGATTTATGATAGATCAGTGTTCATTTTGAACACATTGCATACTTTTAAGCAAAGTAAGCAGATTTCTCCCAGTCTGTTCCAACACATGCATCTAAGAAAAAAATAAAAGGGCTTATAAAGCAATCATAAGACACACAAAAAAGGGGCCTTTATGTTCAATATAATATGAGAGCAAATAAAATGAAAGCTGGTGTTAGGCAAGAGGAAGGAGCAAAGGGAGGAGAGGAAAAAAAAAAAAAGCACTTTTGACTTAAGCATTCAAAAAGGAAAAAAAAAAAAAAAAAAAAAAAATCTGAATTTCTGGGTCCTAATCTTTCGCTCCGAGCGCTGCCGTGCTAAGCTCTGGTTCGGGATGACAGGTCCCCCACCTGGACAAGCTTGGACAATGTCTCCGCTGTGTCTCATTTCTGTGGGAACAGTGCGGCGCAGACAGCTAATCACGTCCGGAACCAAAGGCACCTGCCCTATCTGCCTCTACATTTGGTCGGGAATCTTTAAAGAGGCTAAACCTCACTTTCATGCTTGTCTTTTATTCACGGTAAGTGCTTATCGAGAGCGAGCTGTTGCCACTGCCCCATCTTCCCTCCCACAAGCTTCTGAGAATGCTTGACGTAAGTACAGCCAATCTGGGTAAATACGAATCTCTCCTTGCTGTCACTGCTGGCATATTATGCCCCTGAGGGAACATTCTTTTCATAATATCATAAGCTGCTTAGCGGTGTGCTTCTATTTAAGGCATACATATTAATAGCTATAAGGAAATCATATTTGAACTGTTCCCTGCAATCAATGTCTTTGGGTTTGCTGTTATACTTTGTATAAGAAGGTGTTAATAACTTGAAGGCACTTAGACTGGGCAATCTAATCCCTTTGTATGATAAAGACTCATCTTGGCAGGAGAGTGCGGCAGATCACAGGACAAGGTGCCGCCGAGGTTTAGTCCCCTAAATCACGACGAGGCTCTTGCTCTCCCTCGTCGTTTCTCGGCGACAGAGCGAGATCCGGCACCGGCGCGCAAAGTTGTGTGCGAGGAACACGACAAACAGCTGGTTTCAGCGCTTTTCCTCTGGTCTGGAGAGAAAAGGTGACATTACTCTGGGACCTCCTTAATGCTGGCATAGAAGATTACACAGTGGTACATGAAGAAATAAGGGGGAATTATAGGATTTTCTTTTATTTTAACAATGAACCTAAAAAAAAAAAAAACAACAAAAAAACCCAAAACATTTGGCATCTTCATTCATCTATGTTAGAAAAATACTAATAAAAAATGCTTGGATCTTTATTTAAGGTCTGTTACCTTATCAACACACGGAACCAAAAAAGTATTTTCTTTAAGCAAAGCAGATAAAACTTTAAATTAGGCTCTCAAATCAGCAGTACACAGAGAAAAGTAATGCATGAACCAAAATCTGAGCAACATTAAATGCAGAATCAGCTTTAAAGGCTCAAGCTGGTGAATTGTAAGAGTTGTTTTTCTTCAAATGGTTTTACTGCAGTTTTTTTTTTTTTTTTCCTGTAGAGAACTGTGCATGAAATAAACCAGAGGAGAGTGGTCATAATCTACAACGCAACCCTAGTTGGTATTACAGCCACATTATCAAAATGTTCTTTATTATTAGAGCTTGATATAAGTAGATTGTTATTATTATTCTTTTTTTTTTTACCAGTTTGTCACATTCCACAAATTTCAGTCTACTTTGCTGGGATTTATGTGGCAGTACAGCATGAAGCGAAATGACTTTCAACATTTTTAGTAAAAATAAAACTAAAATCTGTAAAGTGTGGCATGCATTTGCCTCCAGCCCACTTTCCTCTGACACCCTAATAAAAATCCAGGACAACCAATAGTTGTCCCTCACAAGTTACAGTTTTTTTATGTTGTCCCCCCCTTCATGACGACGTGTTGCTTTCTGTCCTGTCATACAAAACTCCACACTGTGAAGTTCCTGCTTGCAGTGTGACAGAACAGCAGAGAAAACTCTGGGGGTCAAGATGACTTTGGTATTAGAACTGCATATTCAGAAACACACAATACTCAATAACTTTTCTTTTATGCAGATGCATTCATAGACACATTCAGGACAAAGCCTTGTGCTTGTAATTAATTCTAGCAACATTTACTTTTCTCTCGCGCGCAATCACAAACTTTCACTTACTCTTTTGGGGGGATTCTTTGAAATAGGCCAATAAAGTAGAACAAAATAGTTGTGACATGCTTTTAGTTTAGTTTAATAAATAACTTTGTATAAAGGGGAGGAAGGCAGAAGTGCAAACTTATTTTAATCCTGCCCCTTTTCTTTTACTAATCGTCTTCTACAAATCCAAATCCAAAAAGTGTGACATTCACTTGTGTTGAGCCTTTTATATATGAATGTCCCTAAATAAAATCAAGACACAACCAATTGCCATCAGAAGGAAAGAGTTATGTTTTGTAACAATATCCTGAAAACCACATATTGAAACTCTTTCCCCTGCACAACTATCTCCTACTTTGTGTTGCTCGATCACAAGTTTACGGCTGTAATGCAGAAACGTTCCACTCCGAGAAAAAGCAAACACACTCTTATATATTAATAAATACAAATTCATTCATACATTGGTTTGGTTCAACAGCTTCTGCTCGGTGACTCCTGTTCATTTCAAGTCACTGGTATAAAGACTCGATCAGCGTTGTTCTGCAGTGGCCTCTCTGGAAACACATTAAGACAATATTATGAACGTTTACTACGGGGGGCAAAAGTGAAAGAAGGAAGTTAAATCAAGGTTTTTTCATAGCCTCCGAGAACAGAGCCTTTTATTTGTCCTTCGTGTCTCCGCTCAATTTATGAACAACAAATGGAAAGACGCGATTCTAAGTGTCAATCAACAAGAGTCTTTCCCCAATCGTGTCAACGCCGGTTTTAAATGTATGATGACACAGAAAATTACAGCCAACTGCTCAAACAAGAGAAGTGAGGAAGGGACCGGTTTGCCCAGCAGGGGGTGCTGAGGGTCCAAGCAGGTTCTGTGGAGTGTGAGAGGAAGGAGGAAGGCTCTGGCTCTGGTTGCCGGGGCACAGCTCTCTGAGCTCAGATGAGTGCTTCAATTGTGGGGATATTTTCCTCTAAGCCCGTGGTTGACAGCAACACAGTGCACTTATTTAAAGCAATTTCAAACATGTCTTGTCTGACAAGTTTTAAATCCTACTTAACACCCCGTAACCGCCACGAGTTTACTGTCAGAATTAAAGAAGAGAATTCTCAAAGGCAGAGAAATTATCACTTTCATTTTGTTCGACGCCATTGTTTATAAAGGACACGGCAGGGATGTTTACCTACGGATGAATGCGTTATTAGCGCCTTACAACTCGGGAGTTTTTCACGCCGGAGAAAAGGGGTTTTAAAAGTTGAACTTAGATTTTTTTTAATATATATATATATATTTTAAATTACTGACATTATGACTGAGAGAATAAATGGAAGTCTGGGACGAAGCAGAACGGAGCTGTTCTTTTATGGAAATAAAACGTGATACCACAAATATTTTTTTACTTCATATTCCTCGTAAAAGCAGTGCAGTTGAAAAGCAGAATTAAAATCCTTTCTTAAAAAAAAAACATCACACATCCAACATATAATATTTATCCACATTAAGACACATGGGAGCAAATCTAGGCCTGCCTCAGCGCTGGCTCATGTCATTCCTGCAAAAAAAAAAACAAAAAAAAACAGAATTTTTTTTTTTTTTTTGCTCAGATTCCACATTCTTTATCAGCCCAAGAAGAAGAAGAAGGGAAGAAACCCCCCCCCCCAAAAAACAAATCAACAAATGTAACAATCTTCCTCCTGTCCTCCTTGTGATTGCATGTTAGGGACTGAGGCGATAAGCACACTGGTACGTGTTGTTGCTGTGTGAAAGACACCCTTTATCGGCTCATACCTCTGACTTGTGCTTAGTCTAGTCAGCCGGTGAAATATGACGGAAATCTGATGTGGGTACGGTCCCATCTTAACATCAGCGCGAGAGCACGCCTAGCAAGCCAATGTTTATGCTTCCCCGGCCTTATGCTCGCAAGGCAAAAATGTCAATAGTGTCAAAAGGAGCATCTTGCCAATGAGAGGAGGTTTTTCTTCTCCTCCTTACCTTTGCAGCGGCTTTATGTTTTTGCGGAACATCACGTCATCAGTGCCAGAAGTGAGCAAAAATGTTGCTGGAGGTAGATTGAAGCCTAACCTTCGTTTGATTGTGTAAGCCACGCATGAAAAATGGCCCGGATTTGATCATTTGTTGGAAGCTGAGTCTGTCTTTGAATGCAGGAAAAAAAAAGGAAAAAGTATTTTCCTCTATTTATTGTTTCTGATGGAGATATGACGGGGGGTCAGCTCGCAGGAATGTGTAGCATCTCATGCATTCACTTCACAAAAGCAGGAGGATTTCAAGATAAGACGTTCTGAAGCAAAAACCTTTCTTCCACTGCGAAAAGGAATTTCGAGAAAGCGTGCTAGTTTGTAAATGTTTTTGAACAGTTACAGCTGCAGCCAACTGAGCTGCTTTTGTAGTAATTAGCCGGTTTTCAGGCCCCTTTAGAAACTCCTTTTTCAAAAGTATACATGTAGTAATTTTTTTTTCTGATACTATCAGAGCCTTTAAGAGATTTAAACAGCAGTCCCTCCAAGGTGGAGCCAGACTATCTCCCTCGGCACGAGGACCGCTAATAAATCATGTACACATGCGAAGCGGCAATGAGCCGATTCCCTTACAGGTAGGGAAGGAATTAAAATGTACAAATATTCTTTGACTATTATAAATGACCGCCTAAAAATAACCTCTGGATTTGTGTTGTCACCTTTTGGTACGTTGGACACTGGAGCTTTTATTCCCCCAAAAATATTCAAAACAAGTTTCGTAATAATTGTGGTATGTTTATAAATGGACCACTGGGGGGGAAAAAAAGTAAATTTAATCAAATATAAATGAGAAACTACTTTTAAAAACCCTCTAAAAGTAGATTTTTGGTTCTAAGCATATTTAGTGTTTTTTCCTCACTTATTCTTATTCTCGTACATCATCCATTATAATTACATACACATGGAAAACTATATAACTTAGGATGGCTTTATTCAGGGACTTTTAGCAAACTTTGAGACAACCAGTAGATGCTTTTCTTCTTGAGGAGTTCTGCTGTTATGCTTGTTATTTTGGATCTGTGGTGTGGTTTTCAAGAAATGCTACGGCTGATACCGTATATGGGTTGTAGTATAAATCAATCTGTACACGAAGCAAAAGTTAAGATCAGTCAAAAGATTTATGGCTTAGAACGTGTGTGAAGGGTTAAGAATATACGCTTGTATCCAGTTTATTGAAAGCTAATTCAGAAGTCAAACTTTTAGAATTATTTTTTTTTAAAGCGCATTGTCTAGCAGAAGATGGTGAGGCTTTAATATTATCAACTTGAATAAAGTCAAGAAATGTTATAAAACGTGTTGAGAAAGTTTCTTTGTGGGAGCAACAAATTTGAGCTTATAATGAGAATTAGCTCATGTGGCGACAGCGCTAACGCTAAAGATAAACATGCTAGCATGAGCTGAGCTTCTTCACTCTTTAGTTACTAATAGATGATACATTTTACAATTTAACAAGGTGTAAATTGTACATGACACCTTGTTAAAATATATGCTAAATGTTTGGTACTATTTCAGTGTCTTTTTGTGTCATCGCAAACCATTCAGGACCAGACATTGGACCGCAAGATAAGCTGTGGACTACTACTGATGACCTGCGAATTACCGACCATATTTATTACATGTAGAGACAACTCTCATCAACCCGGTGCTTTCTCTGGCATCTCTGTGATACGACTTTAAAAAGAAGAAATGGCTGGACGGAGAAGTGCTTTTGAAACTGTCACTTTTTTAAACATTGATGCCAGTTTCCGGCCCGTTACAGTCCTGATTATGCAGCCGAGAAGGTCTCAGCGAAGATGACAGAGAGGGGATCCTCAGTCTCCGTAAATCTCGTTTGAATGCTCTAATGATTGCAGCTGTCAAACCGTGTCCTTCAGTGCGCATGACATTAATCAACCAGAGTTTAGAGATTTCAAATGGACAATAAAGAAGATCGTTCTGAGTTATGAAAGTGCAAGCCATTTCCCCGTCGGTTCTGAAACGTCTATGTAAAAAGTGGATATGCACTTAAGCTAATAGGACAAACAGTCCAGATGTACAGCTAGTTTAACTTACTAAACAACCGGAACATAAGTTGTTACAGTAAATAAACGATTTAATTTGAGCGAACCTATTCTAAACATTTAAACTGAACAATATTTTGTTGAGTAAGCGCAGTCTAAACATTGCTCGGAATTTGACCTATTTAAGTCACTTAGACGTTAAGCTAGTTTTGAGTCAGAAATCTGAATTAAAATCTACCCAAATATCATTTGACAGCGTGTCATACATCATCCGCATTCACATCCCAGAAACATGGGGTGGTTTAAGGATCAGGCGCTCTAGAGTAAAATTTAAACTTATAAGACAGAATACTTTAAAACAGTTCAGAATATTCTACCACATGTTGTGTGTGTGCGTTTCTTTTTTTTTTCTTCTTTTCTAAAAGTCCTGAAGGTTATCTCGACAGTCATATCTGCCGGTGGTCTTTGCACCGCTTCTTCTCATCGGGTTTTGTATCGTCTATTGGAACACCTTTTGATTTTTTTTTTTTTTTTTGGGGGGGGGGTGGTTGCCTCTTTCGAGGTTTGCTAAAAGAAGGATGAAAAAAACCACATGCACACACAACCATGGGGGTCTCAGACAAAGAGTGAACAAAGACATTTGTTTCCTGCTACATTGCCACCATCAACAGTAGCATCTTGCTTGTTAGCTGTGCGGAGCGAATGGGAATGTGGATAGGGGTATTTGGAGGTGGAAGAAAGGAGATGCTATCCGGACTAAATGAGGGAAGATTCACACAGCATAATGAAGGCTGGACCCATGGCTTCACAGCTGATGTGTATCTAAAAAGGCCTGGTAAATACTGTTTCGGAACAGAAGGCTTTATCTGCAGATATACATATCCCCTGCAACCACTGCCCCCCACATGAGGGCAAGATCTATCTTTTGGATCACCTTTATTCTTGTTTTTTTCTTCTTCTTCTGCCTTTTTTATCTGCAAAGGTGAAAATATGTGAGACTTCGGTTTAACTCGTTTAGGAATCTGTGCACTCTCCCTACAGTTAGAGGAAGATATGTTGGAGAAGAAGTTTCAAGGAAATTCTACACTGTTGAACAGAAAATATAGATAAAAAGAAATATTTCTAAACAATCCCCTTGTAAATACCTGGACAATGTATTAAGTAAAGCGTCATGCGACGACTTGCCATTTTAGACAGTTTTTCCAAGGTTTGACAGCCACAACGTGTATAAAGTGGTGGTGGGTCTCAATAAAAGATTTTAATCAATTTTAATTGCAGGGTCTGTGATTAATTGCAATCAATCACATTTTCATCAAAAACCATATCTTGACAAAATGCCTTTTTTTGCTGCCAAATTACTGAACGAGTACAAGACACATCAGCTTAACAACAAACATGTTTGTTGTTTTTTAATCTGTCATTCAGATCAGTCAACCATCAGATCGGTGCAGAGAGCTGCAGCATCAGAGTTCACCCAGGTGCAGTTCATTCACCCCAGCGTGGAGATGGGGAGCAACACGTATGCCCACTCCTGCCCGA
The DNA here is from genome assembly GCA_010277075.1 of Poeciliopsis retropinna. Classification (NCBI taxonomy): domain Eukaryota; kingdom Metazoa; phylum Chordata; class Actinopteri; order Cyprinodontiformes; family Poeciliidae; genus Poeciliopsis; species Poeciliopsis retropinna. The sequence continues at coordinate 25,408,306 of VMRM01000003.1, forward strand.
TGCCTCTCACCGTGGGCAACTCCAGAGTGGGAAGTATGTCCAGCCCGTCTCAAGGAGGCCGGTTCCAGAACCGGAGTCATGTGTTGAGGTGAGATTGACTATTTCTGGCCAGAACCTCTGAACCTCACACACTCGCTCTGGCTCCTTCCCCACCAGAGGCGACATTCCAAGTCCCAAGAGCCGCTTTCTGCAACCGAGGATCGGACCACCAGCACCCCGTCCCTCGGCCACCACCCATCACACATTGCACTCGACCCCTTTGGCCCCTCTCATAGGTGGAGGGGGGACTCATGTCTCCTCTTCGGGCTGAGCCCGGCGGGGCTCCATGGGTAAAAGCCCGACCACCAGGGGCTGGCTCCAGGCCTGGAGATGGGGTACAATAAGGTGGCACCCCAAGAAGAGGACAAACGTGAAAGGGTTAATAGATGAGCCATTTTGTGACTTCCTGAAGTTTCAGAAAGAGCAGGAGTTTCTTAAAGAGACAGGGGCACTCTTTCAAGACATTCAATTATGAAGTCAAATGTCTTTTTAAGTCATATTTGATATGTATAACATTTGTATAACAACTGAAGGCAACATAGCTTCATGATTGTGCTATAAAATGGCACTGTGTGACTGGAAAACACATAACACTGCTCCTGTAATGCACTAAAAGAATTATTTAATCAGAGATTCCACTTCCAGTTAATGCTCGACTCAGACTGTCTTTATTGGAACCTCAAAGGTCAAGGTCATGTTAAGTTCTTCCGTGACTCTCAACATTCACCCGTCCGTCCTCTGTGCAATCCCTGAGGGCGTCAGGGGGATCAGCGAGGATCCTCAGCGTCTTAATTATTTGGCTTTGATTCTGAAAGAGCTATACAAGTACGGAGCAAACAAATAACGCACTGTCTTTGAAAAATGTAAGAATCCAGCATCCTGTTGCCAGCTGCAGGACAAAGTGTGATGAGTAACGGTGGCGTCTCCTGCTCACGTTGGCTCTGTCTGCCTCTGCTCAGGCTCCGCCGATTTAGAATTCCCCCACGCCCCCCAAAAAAGTTTTTGCTAGACTAAAACATCCCACATGATGACACTTTACCCAGATTTTTTACATCAGCACTCGCTGTTAGAGACGCTGTGGAAATTTCTTATTATAAGAGTGAAAAGTGTCGAGTTGCGGCCAGAAGCTGCAGCTCGTGAGATCATTCACCTTCTGACCAAGCGGCATAAAAGGAGCTCATTCTTTGAGGGACAATTGAACATTTGTGCCAAACAGAATGAAAGTCTGCTATGAACACATCGTGCTTCCAAACAAGGGGATAGATTCATGGCCACACAAGAAAAGAAAAGAAGAAGAGTGTTTTCGTTCCGAACAACAAAAACAGCTCCTTCTGCCAAACGAACATAAAAAAAAAAAAAAAAACTAAAGAAAAATGGAAAACGAGAGAACACCGATCTATTTAATTACCAATAGCTTACAGCTACAGTATGAAACTCTACATGCAGAAGGATTAAACAACTTGAACCATTTTAACTTCAATGTTTTTTTTCTGTGTAATTTGATCTCTTTACAGAACAGCTGTTCTGTAAAGATGTTTGATCTGGAAGAATCTGATGACTGGACAGATTTTAGCTTTGAACTTGACAAATATGTCATATGATGTAATAATCACTGGAAAGAAGAAAGCCACTAGAAGTCTGTTTGTAGTTTTGTCAAAAAAAAAAAAAAAAAAAAAAAAAAAAAAGGTCACATACACCCAGAGCGACTGGCGAAGGGTTTCAGATCCACACAGCATATGTTACAATGGCCTAGTCAAAGTCCTGACTTTATTCAAATGGGACTGTGTGGTGATTTTCAAATTTGTGTTTCTGAAAAACTTTAACAAACCATTTATAGCTTTTACTTCTTTTGTGTTTTTTTTTCTCTCTCTCTCTTGCTCAATATCAACAAAATGTAATGAGACAAAAACATACATATAAAAAATAATAATAATTGAAGGGCAATTATTCTGTTTAGAACTTGTTTGGTCTTAAACTCTGTCCTATTTTACAATACTTTTGGACAACAGAGAATCATAGTCACGGCAAAACAATTAAAATAATAATAATAAATTATGAGAATGCAAGAAAGTTGTACAAGAAGAAAGTCCAAAAAATGGAATACACTCGTAATACTGTGATGTTATTCTCATAATTTTATTGTTTATTCTCTTAATGTTACGACTATATCCTCATAATTTGATAATATTATTGTAATCTGACATCATTCTACTAACACTGCAACTTTATTCCCATATTTATTTTACATTATTCTCTTAATTTTATGACTTTACTCTTGTCATACTCTGATTTTAATCTAGTATTATTTCCACTTTATTGTCACACGACTTTATTCACCTAATATTAATAACTTCATTCTTGTAATTTAAAGACTTTATTTATGACTATATTCTCATATTATGACTTTACTGTCATTCTGTAATGCTACAGCTTTATTCTTGTACCTTTATGACTTTATACTCATAATTTTATTGTTATTTCATTAATATTCCATAAGGGCCATAAGAAACACATGCATGCAGAACCTGATGGATCCAAATCATCAGTAAGACTCGAGTGAAACCTCAGAGTTACATGTGAGGAGTGAAGACCTTGTCATTTCCCATCCCTGCTCCACGCCTCAGATGAGGCGTTTAGTGGGAAAAAAAAAAGAAACGATTTCCTTTCCTCCTGTCAATGCAATTGAGCTATTGCAAAGGAGGAGTGTGGGGAAAATAAAAGTAAGAAAAAGGTCAGCTGGATGTGAAGCTCCTATTATCAGCAATCTTCCCTTAGCTTCCATAAGCAGCTTGTTTCTAAGCTGCAACCTAGCCAAGCATGAAGAGAATATAATTTCAGCCAATCTCCCGGTAGCATGGATGCACGGAAAACCATTGTAAGGCTGGTAAAATAGCCACAATGGAGTCCGTGGCCTTTCTGATAAAGATCTGCATGGGTAATGCCAGGGCAGCAATGAAAGCAATTTTGCTTCTTCGCGGTTAACCCGGCTCCCTCCATCTGACCGCTGTCCCCCGGGTAAAGAAAGAGGTGGGTGGCAGGTTTTTATTGTGTATAATTATGAGCGGCAAAGCGCGGCGAAGTTTTCGGGCTTTAATTCTCGCCTTACTGGCAGCTTGTGCTGAGCTCTGCTGCTTTTTGTGCGCTCACTGTTTTTAGATCTTTTAAATGCCTGCCAGAGCCACAAAGGGAAATGCTGCAAATGCTCTTAGTAATCAAAGTGTTAACGCATTACGGGGAGAGCACACACAAAGAGTCTGTTGCGATTCAAAACTGTAAAGGTCATTCTGTTGCATTTTGGGGGTGATCTTGATCGGTGTTAGAAATAATTAAATAAATCTCTCTGCGCAGCCCTACTAAAGGTCTGATTTTCTAAGAAATAAAATCAAACATCCAAAGTTTGATTGCCTTTAATGTAATAAACATTCTCTACAACACAAAGGGAAAACATGTAAAACTGCGTATCTTTGTACCGTTACAGCTTCATTTCATTCTTTGCTCATTTACAGTCTGTAGCTGAAACCATAGTTTGCAGAGAGGTGAGAAAGGATCAAGGAGCTCATTATACGAAAGTACTAGTCAGGAGAAGGGGAGCAAAAAACTCCAGCAGGACATGTGCACTACAGTGAAGGGAACAATTAATAACTGGAGACAGTAGCTGCGTTTCCATTAACCATAAAAATTGTGCAAATTAAAAATATTTAAAATCGTCAGGTTGCCTGGGCATCGGTTGCGAACAGCAACTTTTCAAGTCCTTCCACATTTTCTCTATTGGATTGAAGTCTGAGCTTTAACTGGGCCACTCTAGAACATCCACCTTGGTGTCCGCCAAACAAAGCGTCTTGTCTGAAGGCCACAAAGCTCCATTTTGGTCTCATCAGACAAAAGAACTTTCTTCCATTGGCCATTGAGTTTTCCACATGTGTCTTAGCAACACCAAGCTGAGCCTTGATATGAATTTTCTTCAAGTGTTTTTTTTTTTTTTTCATTGCTGGTCTCCCGTCAAGCTTTGAAGAACCTGGGTTGCCGAACAGTCGTTACATTCAGACTTCCAACTCCAATTGGCTGGACCTCCGCTGAATTAGGTCAGTCACTATGCTGGCAGTTTTTTATGTCACGTTTTTTTTATTTATAAATATTTTGTAGAAATCAGTTTCCACATTGACATTAAATGTGTTTTTGGGAAAAAAAGAAAAAAAAAGAAAAATCTTTTTTGCAATAGTATTTCTTTTTTTTTTTTTTTCTGGCCTGAGTTTTTTTGAAAGATGGATAAAAAAATAAAGTGTTGCCTCAATGCATGAGGAACAACAAAACCCAGCCTCCGGCTCTTCGCTCACTTGGCACCTCCACCTGAAGAAGTGAATTACTGGTCATGACTGCATGTTGTCATGTGAACACAAAGGATGAGACCACGCTAACTTCATCTGGTGAATGTGGCTCTGGCAGACTGTCACCCTGTGCCTCAAAAGAATGACCCGCACTTCACGACTCACTCCAGCAGTTTTCTGTTTTCTTTTTCTTTTTTTTTAATTACTCTGGCACAAACTGGAACACCTCACATGGATCTGTCCAGCCCTGTCTTTAATGATGTCACGTACCAGTAAGGTCTTACTCTGTAACTGGGACAGTGATGCTGGTCTTTGTGTAAAACTCTTCCCACTCCATACGGTAGCTTTTCTAACATATGCTCTTATACGTACCATGAATGATGCTTGCATTTTACTAAGAATTTGTAAATATTTTTGGAGATATATGGCTTATTTTTTTAAGTTTGAACAAACATGTAATGTAATAAAACAAAACCATTGGTGACTTTCTTACCAGCATACACAGAAAACTGTGTATGCAATAATAAATGCAATAATGTGTATGCAATAATAAATGCATGAGCGATTTATTATTAATGGTAAATTTATCCTTTTTGCACATTTTCAGATTTTATTGAAAAATCATAATATTAAGGCATTTGCACATAATTTTCTTCTATTGTCACAGAATAAAATAAAATACATAAGTAAGAGAGTATGAACAGTGTTTTATATCAATACAAAATATTCATTCTTTTTTTTTTTTTTTTTTTTTGCTGACTTGAAGAACATATAAATGGTTCCAAAAAACATAATCAATATAAAAAATGACGAGATACACTTTAGAATATTTGTAGTTGAAGTTTTTAAGAAGCTCGTTCCTGAAAAGAAATGACAGATATTCAAACAATATAAAAGGACTACCACTGTTGATATAATCAGACTCTCATTGTAACTTATAACCAGCTTATTTTTTTTATTTATTTTTTTTTATCTCATATTTTTATGACTATTGCGCGGAGGAGCTCCGGGTTTTATTTTCATCACCCTAATCTTTAGCTCCTTCCACAGATTCTCTATCAGATTCAAGCAGAAATATCACTTCTGATTGCGGCATGAATACTTTTTGAATACTTTTGAATGTTTGACGCGTCCTGGACCGTCAAACTCCTCCACCTGTTGCGACCCTACAGGTTTATCTATTTATAGAAAAAAAAACCATCATCGATGACACGTTTTTAGATTCCTTACAAAGAGTGGCGAGCTTTTGAAGCCCTCTCCCAGACAAAACACCGTCCCACGTCGTTGTTGGGAAGACAAAATTCCTGCGATCTTAAAAGTATCACTTGCAGCTGTTGCTGAAGCCACCAGAGCAGTCTGCGGTCAAATCGCCGAATTGTCTGAGCAGGTCGTAATGGAGGCCGGTGACCATAGCCACAATACAGATTCCATCTCGTCTGTAATCAACCGCGAAACCTTTTAACGCGACCTGCAGAGGCTTGAAGAAGCAGGATGGAGAAAAAGAACTTAAGATTACTTTTGTTTTTTTTTCTTAATCTCCTCTGTCTGTTTAAGCAAAACGAGGCCAGCTTCCAAGTTGTACAGTAATATCCGTTATCTCCTGCTTGAATGTATATTAAGTTCAACGTTCCATGCAAAACTTTGGACAAAACCACACGACAAGAAGGTTGTTTTAACTCGACCTTTGACACAGGAGAGCTGTTTTGTGCGTACGTTTTTGTAGTTTTCGCAAGGACGCGACAAAGTGGGAAATAAGGCCCGTTTTTTTCCCTCAACGTGACGTACAGCCGGCCGTTTGACAGAAAGAAAGTTAATTATCTGAAATGAGTCTGATGATGGTGAGACGTGACACACACACACACACGCGCGCGCACAAAAGGCAACACGTTATTTGAATGTTTAGCCATTATCTCCAGAGCACTTTTCAGATGATTTGTCCTTAACCGCGCCAAACACGGGGGTCCGCCGCCGCCTTTTGTTTTCTTAGTTTTACTGCATTGCACAGTTCACGGGGAGAGGTCACACTTTTGTATAGGTTTTATGGAAAGAGAAAAAATATTATTTGAAAGATAAACCTTTTTTTTTTTTTTTTCCTTACTCCTTTTCATCAGAGCAAAAGAGAGAGGCAGAGAGAGAGAGAGAGAGAAAGTGTGCACGCTCACACATCTTGAACAGAATGAAGGAAAAAAAAAAAAAAAAAAAAGCTGCAGTCTCACGTATTGGCCCCCCGTCTCGGCTGGAAGAATGCCGCTTCGCTTGAGGTAAGGAGAAGCAATGGTCATTTAATTAACCTTTCCCGCTTCAATCTGCTCACAACAATTTTGCCTGTGACTCCCTTTAATAGTTTAATGACCTTGCTGTCAGTAAGACTGAGGAGGACTGAGTCAAAGTATGATTTAATTAAGAGTCCATATGTTTAAGACTGTTCCCGCCGAGATGTGGAAACATTGGGGTTGTTGGCGGCGACAGGACTGACCTTGCTATTGAGTGTCAAAATGACAGCATGAGCCACAGAGTAAATAATTAGCTGAGAGAAGTAAAAGAAAAGCAGTCTTTGAATAAGGTGTGTGTGTGTGTGTTTTTTTCTTCTTCTTCTTTTCTTTTCTTCACCTGGGTGCTTGTAATCAGTGTCCAGTAATGCTGACTCCTTCCACAATATGGTGCTAGTGTCCCTTCGAGGGAAGACGCTGCTGTTATATGCAAACCAGGTGCGGTAAAGGAAGCTCAGCTGTTTAGGTTTCAGAGGCTGCAGAACATAAATTCCTCCAAACGTTTTGGAACGTTTCAGGTCTCGGCACGACGGACAGCAGAAATACGGTGAAGATTTTCAGGAATATTCTTCGGGAAATCAAGAGGGATGCGCCGATCAGATATTAACATCTGTATCGGCTCCGATATTGACAAGAAGTATCGGTGAAAATGAGGGCAGATCTAATCAGTCTACTTCTATGCTTTGTTTGTTTTACATTACATTTAGTAATATAACTAATAGCACTTTCTGAACCATTTGAAAGGTTTGTTGCAGTTTATTTTTTCACATATTTGACCAACCTATTGTTTTTATCACTTTCATTCACTAGTTCACCCTGCTATGCTCCTAATTTACTGAACAAATGAAAGTTGTTTTTGCACGTTCCAAGCCTTTTGGTGTATTTAAGTGTGCCGTACCGGTGCAGTTATCAACTAAATGTATAATTCAGTGGCGATGCTTTTTAGTTTTGCTCCTGTCTGACTTTAAATCCATTCGATTTTCTCATCATCACTTGGATCTCGTCTTCCTCCCTATGTTTCTACACCGGGTACGCTAAATGCCGCCACAGAAACAGTTCATAATGTGGTAGATGGTTTGCTCAGTGCGTCGGCGAGTGAGTGTTGCCAGCCTGCCACGGCGGAGAGCCTTTATGAAGTGACGCTGTCAAGGCAACGGGACGACTCAAAAACTACTTCCTGTCACACTTCCACAGTCACATCCTGACAGCAACCGGATGGGATTCATGTTGACAAGAAACATTGTAGCCTGCGTCATATTTATCAGGTTTTCTATGTGTAAAAACGAAATGTGAAAAAAACAAACAAATAAAGAAAAACATCAATTTACAATCAAAATGTGAAGCTTGCAGTGTTTTATGATGAAATAACACAGAAGAAAGCTGCAATAAACCTCTTGTTTGCCAGACATAAACTTACACAAATACATTTTACCCTATTAGATTTATTTATTTATCTTTTTTTTTTTTTTTTTTTTACTTTTTAGACTTTGGGTATATGAAGTGTTTTTGGAATGTGTGTACTTTTAGTGTGGTAAGTTGATTGGTTGTTCTTGCCCGAGACACGCAGTGCAGCTCTGACTCCTCTGCAGTCGGATGTAGAAATATAGAAAACCCAAACCAGAAGCTCATTTTTACTTTGACCTTTAATTTAATTGAAACATGCAGTTCCTCTAAAGTCTTTAATTATGCTTTAACCGGTTCTGTGCTGCTCAACAATACGATGGCAAGAAAAAGAAGAACATTTCACGCAATTTCTTTTTGTTATTAAAAATCCAGATGATCTTTTTATTTATTTTATTTTTTTTCTTGGTTCACGAACACAAACATCTGCATCACTCTGTCGTGAAAATGGACCTCGGTTGCTTTTATTTTTAACTGGCTCAACACTGTTGAGAGAAAAACTTCACATTCAGTAAGTATGTTGTCCTGTGAAATGTAAGTGTGTGGGGCAACATAAAGAGAGACGTGGTGACATTAACGCGGCTGATTCGACGGCTGCTTGTTAACCTGCATTTGTCAAATGTGTGTGTTGAGATAATCTAAGCTCTTAAAGTAACGATGACATGCTGCGTGACTCCCAGTGGGATGCGACGATCAGCGGGGACGGGCCAGTCCAAACATGTCTTCAGTGTGGTCAGTGATGAGACTGTCCAGTGGGGCTCTCCAGAACGGAGCAGCAACGTTGCTGAAAGATCTTAGACTCATGGTGGAAAACCGAGCAAGAGAAGTGGGTATAGACACGCAGAACTAGACCTTAGAGATAGAGGCAGTGTTGTGGAGTTATTTGAAAAAAGTGTGTATTTAAGTACGATATGAAAAGTTAATGAAGGTGTAAATGCATGTAAAACCATTCTGTCTGTTTAACGGAGTTAATAGTGGAAAAAAACATTCTAAAATTACAGGAAAACTGTGTATCCGCCATCATCTGGTAACCGGCTTTATCATTCATGGCAGGCCATGTTGTGATGAACCAGCTGTAGTGGAGCACTGAGCAAGCCAGAGAGGTGAGCATGAGAGTGATTGACAGCGCTAGGCCCCCCCTCCTGGCTCCGATTGGTTGTTTCTGACTGAGTGATTTATTTCTGCAGCTAGCACTGGGAGAAAGTAGAGGAGGAGGACTCTACTTCCTTCCTTCCACAAATTAAATGTCTTCCATTCTTTTAAAAAGTGGCGAGTGACTGGGGGTCATTGCGCGTACTGAAAACCCTGTATATTCTAGACTTTAACAGGTAAAAATAATGCACAAAATCCGTGTAGGACGGCGAAGTCCTAGCGCAAAATTTCGTGTAAAGGTGTACGGAGCCTGGTGCTGCAAGGTTTGAGACATTGTCCTGTTGTGGGGAGCGGAGCCCGACTAATACCCGCGGTAAAACGGACGGCGGAGCCGGCGAAAACAGGCGCTTAAATTCCGTGACGTGATAGGGAACTGGATGAGTAAAAATCAAACGACTGGAAGTATGTCAAAGATCAGGATCTGCACCAAGTAAAACATTTAGATAAATGGATAACAAGTTATAAATTTGACAGCCGTCTAAATTAATGATTTGATTGTTTATTCTATGTTACATGACTTTGTGTTTTTGTGTTTGTTATGATGTAAAGCACTTTGAAATGCCTTGCTGCTGAAATGTGCTATACAAGTAAAATTTTATTGATTGATTGATATTATACTGTCACATAACAATCTTAAGAAATATGTAAATATACTTTTAATAAGTTGCATACTGCAGCTTTAACTGGCCACATATTCAAACGACCCATGCTGTAGTACAATGGACGGGAGCCCAGTTATTAATGATGTAACGATGGTAAATGACAGTGTACTGTTGCGCAGGTTTCTTTTGTCTGCTACATTTAAACCAGTAGGAAAGTCAGGAGTCACAGGACGTCCATGAGATGCGTTGTATGTCCTTTTGCTTTGTGGTTCAGATAAGACCCAGCTTCACCGTCCTCCTCCTCCTCGTCTTCTTCCTCCTCCTCCTCTTCCTCAGCACGCTGCCGGCTCCGGGAGAGACGGAAGGCAGCTGGGGTCACCTACGACAGCTCAGCTGACTGTCACACAAAGTGCTGGTCCACTGATGAGAGTTAAATTACTTCATAATAGTAAGGGTGTTCCTGGGTTTATATTATGATACGATAATCCTCTTTCCGCACAATGATGATAATGATCATTATTATGGCAGGGGAGTAGGGGGCGAGGAAACCACTCGGAATGGAGACTTTGCTGCATAATCCTCCTGCCTTGAAAGGTTAAATACGGATTTGAATATTATGATCCCCCCCTCCCCTCCTCACCACCACCACCACTCTGAAAATGATAGCGCTGCATTTGAAGCAAATGTGCTCGTTGTGCACTTTACCTTCCGGAGCAGTCTGAGTGTCACACCGCACCGCAGAGGACATGCTTTGCACTGCGGTTATTTTCACAACTACTCCTGGGAAAAAAGAAAGAAAGAAAGAAAAAAAAAGATTATGAACTGTGACTCTTCAGAGAAATCCAGTGTTGGAGACGCTAATGTTGAACGTGAGTTTGCAAGAGGTTGTGGTAATCTTTAGAGCAGCAAGGCAATGCTTTAGGTCCCGGGTTTCTCAACCAGAGCCGTGGTTGGAAAGTTAATGTGAGCCACGTGCGCCAGGGGTGTCCAAACTTTTTATCACATGGGCCAAAATCGTCCAGTCAATAAGATTCGTGGGGGGGAAAAAAAACAACAAAAAAAACCTAGTCAACAATAAACTAAGCTGCAACAGATTAAACGAGTAAAGTAATTTTTTGTTGTTGTTGGAAGTACATGTGTATTGAAGATCCAAAATGGGAAAAAAAAAAAAAAAAAAAAGGTTTTGCAGGTTTGAAGAACCACACTTTGAAAGGACTTGACTCCAAATAATATAACTTTTTTTTTTTTTTTTTTTTTTCCTTTTAGAAATTTTGAGCAATTAAACTAAATTTAGGTCACTTTTATTGAAAAGTATGTAGCCACGTTTAATAAATTCATCAAGCGCTGATCTCGGTGGATCAAAGCCTACAGGAAAGAAGTGATTCTCACAAGAGCATATAAAAATCCTGTGTTTCGAATGCTTTGCTGTAGCCGACATATTTCTATTGTAAGATTTTTAAAGTTTGCTGATTGAACCTAAAACATCTCCAGCTGCATGCGAGGGGCCGGCATATTTCTGTCATTCTTGAATCGCAGTCATTGGAAATCGGTGCTGTGTTTTATAGCATCAAACTTTACTCCCAACATGGTCGGTTGAGCATTAGATGCTAAAAAGTCAGACGTAATAATGACAGTAGGACTTGTCATAAACGGTAAGCAGAAGTTGGTACTTCGCTCCTTCACATTTAGACCCACATAAAATATATTTAGATGAGTTATCATAACAGTTCAGTGTCTTGATTTAGATTGAGGAGCTTTATTTCTGTTAATAAAGACTTATTTGTCTTGAAAGCGTGTTAGACGTCGATGTGTTAATGTTTAACATGCTAACATACGTGTTGCGCATCTGTTAGGAAATAAAAATCTGACTTTGATCTCAGAATTCTGACTTTGGTGCAGATGGGAGCAACCAACTTTAATAACAAATGTGAAGGAGGAGAATTAACCTTCTGGAGAAATAATTTGGATTTAAGCAAAATAATTCTAAGTGAATTATGAGGGGGGAAAAAAGAGGCATTTTCCCCCTCATAATTCTGTCTATCCCTTTTTGTATTTACATTTTTTTACTTAATTAAGCTGTATTGCACAGGAGAAAAAGCTTTTGGATAAAAGTCTTGACAGGAAAAAGAAACACAATGTATTTTTGTGGCTTTAATCAAGTATGTGAGGAGGAAACCTATTTTAGGTATTGATCCTTGTTGAGCAGGAGGGTCCTCCGAGGCCAGCTTTCATCTGTGAGAAGTTGTTGACTCTTCCTGCTGCTCGAACTTATTGAACATTCAGGCTTTTTTCTAAAATTCCTCGAGTCGCTTACTTAAAGAAAAGCTTAACGACCCCTTGTTGACCCATTTGAAGTTGTGAATGCCGTGTTTTCTTTCTTTTTCTTTTTCTTTTTCTCTGTTCGCCATTTAAAGATAGAGACCTTGATTTAACAAGACAAGGTTTTTAATTACCAACTTAGAAATGAGGATAATAAACCTTCTGCTGCACACGTCGCTTCAAAGTGGGGGATATTATTTATCTAATAGCCAGATGCAAACTTGGAACTTGGTGAATTGTTTGGTAAGGAAAACAGATAAATCTTACCTAGAAAGGGTCTTGACTCTAATTCTTATATTTCTACCTTCCAATTTGTTGTCTTCTTTGAACTTTTGCAATTCTGTGTTTAAAATAAAATATAATAATAGTAATAATAATAATAATAAATACACGTAACTTGCACAATGTCAGTTTAATCTTTGAACTGCTTGTAAAAAAACTGTGCTCTGCAACATTTTTTGTTTGTGCCACTATAATTTTAAAGATATTAAGAAATGTTTCTAGAGGTCATCAAAGGTCAGGTGGAGGAGATTGATCTTCTCACAGGTTATCTTTCTCATACTGTGCAGTTTTAACAAATGTGAAAAAAAAAAACCAAAACATTTTATTTACGTTAAGTAAGAGTAACACATCCCAGTTTTAATTCCCTTCTTGTGGCTTTCTTCTCGCCACAGTTCTGTAAAGGCCAGATTTCTGAATGAATAGTTGGGCTCTCCTGCCTCACCCACCACGGGCCCCTGGGCTGCTTCACTGATCAATGCTCCCTTTGCACAGCCCACTAATTTAGGTGGATGGCTTTATCTTTAAGAAAAAAGTATGACACAGTTGTGTCATACTCCTTCTTCCATTGTCAGATGATGCATTTTACACCGCTCCATGAGATTTCCAAAATTGGAGACATCGTTTCAGAACCTAATACCTCTTTAAATTGACCTGCACGTCGTGTTTCTGAGTCTTCATAGAGTTTCTTTCTCTCCCGCTTTTTCTTCTAGTTCTCCAACAAACCTCTAAAGCCTCCACAGAACAGCTTGATGCATTCTGAGATGTTTCACAATTGGAGACATAGACAACTTCTGAAGTCAGGCGGTTGAGCCGGATTTTATTTATTGATCAGAGTAAAGGAGGCTTATATAATTCCCTGTTATAATTATATAATGTTGCAGAATCATTTGCTGATAAAAGACGAATAATTTAGCTTCTGTAAAGACTTTGAAAAACTGCAGTGTAATGTTTCTGGAGGACAAAATATGGCAAGCACACAGTGCAACAAGTACTGGCTAATCCATCTTTGGCTCCAGATCTACTGGCTTCATTAACTGGATCCCTTCTTGTCTATATGATATTCCACAGCCATAGCTGGGGGGATTACATGAGGAACAACTAATATCTTAAATGGAGTGCTTACTAAAACAAGGGACAAAACTATGCACTTGTGTTTAAGTAACATTAGATCAGGTGATTGCGGTATCTGTACGCCATGTCCTCCTGACAATGAGAACTTGAACCCCACTAACAATAATGACCAGAATAATTTCCGTAAAAAAACTATTAGAATGAGCCTTGATTATTCAAGGGATGTTTCTCTCTAAAAATGACCCACACAGTTAAAAGACTCAATAATCTGTCCTGAACACGACCTACTGTGGATGTGCAGCTGTAACATCTAGCATCTTTTAACAAATCCCCCCCTTTTTTTCTAACAGTGTACAGCAGATGTGCAAATACTAAATGACATATCCCCAAATGTAATAAAAGTAATTGTAAAGTAGCATCAAATAGGGAAAATATTTTGGTTTATATTTAAAAAAAAAAAAAAAAATGGAATGACAAAAATTCTTTTCTTTTTCATAATCATTACAGCAATCAAACTCTTATAATTGCTCACCAGCTGCTTGCATGTTTCCATTGGTATTTGAAAATGCAGTCTCAGTGGATACAGGGAGCATAACAGAGAAAAAAACAAGAATTATGGCTGTTATGTATTTGATTTTTCACTTGAACTTTTACCATGTCACGCACAGTTGTTATGATTGTACCTATGGCTAGGCTATATGAGGAAAATCTAACATTCTGATATATTTTTGCTATGCCACAATACGCTACATATATCGTGATATATTTATTGAGTTCCAATTTTATTTTAAACCATAGACCCCTGGCAGCATGATGTCACCCATTTCCCTGCTAGACTTAAATGTAAGCTTGATTAAAATGAAAGAAACAGGGATGCTGTGTTTTGTTTTCATGAATTTTCTACACTATGACTAGATAACAAAGTCAGAAAAAGGTTTTAATTAAGAAAGAAATTAGCGAGGGAGAGGGAAGTGTTTCAGTTGCTTGCTTGACTTTGACAAACTATAGTATAGATGTGGAATAAGGTGTGTTTTGTTTGGCTTACAAATAAAAAAGGCATGTAAAAGAGTAATCACCAGTGATGCATTCGAAGGGTGTCGGATAAACCATACTCGCAGGGAATTTGATGGCGAAAACTTATTATTTGAACAACAATTTATGCTCAGTGGTTGCGATATAGCCATTACAACCATCGTAAATTGAAAAAACTCGTAAAACATCAAGTGCACAAGATACATCGTCCAGCCCTAATTGTACCTGCATTTGTGCTATGCATCGTTCTCTGTTGTTGGTGGAATGTGTGTTTTTTATGTGGGTGTCAGGGACTGCAAATGGAAATTAACTCTGGCAGATATAATAGTTGTATTAGTTAAATGGTTAACAGTTTTTCTTTGTGTAGTTTTTCTCCTACACATAACTCTCGTTCAGTAAACCAAGTAGAAAATGATGCAACTGTAAAAAAAAATAAAAATTAAAAAAAGCTGACAAAGGTCAATATCTAAATGTTCAGACCTTTTGATTAATAAATGATTTGGAAGTCAAATTGCGACTGATCTCGGTTTAGATTTTTGATGACCACCAATTATTTGAGCTTTAATGATGTGGATGAAACAAAAGTAATTTTTGATGAGGGTGAAACGGTACAACACTGTCAATAAGTCCTGTTCTCAGATGTTTAACACTTCTCATATAATTCTCACGTAATGATGTCTCGCCTGCATTTTCTGTGTCAATAAATAATCTGGTTCCCACTTAAATAACCACTTTGTGCAAAAATGATGACAATTTAAAAGCTGACGAAGTAGCATTTGCTTAAACTTTGGACTAGCTGTCAGCACCAGCCGTCGAAACTAGCTTGTCTGGATGGAAGACGCTGTAGGAGTTTTCCACTGCAGGTAAAATTACTACTGTTTTAAAAAAATTTTTTTAATAGAACCTTCCTTCAAAAACCCAGAACTTTCCCTTTAGTTATGATACGTACTGATTGTGAAACAATCAGTGTGACTGGAGTTTAGCTTCAGTTTGCGATCTGGTTTACAGCAGTAAGAAATAAACAGACTCAAAAATTAAATGTCTGAAATGTCCCACATGTAAAATATTGAAGGCAAGGAAATAATCTGTAATTTGGACGTTCTTGTCATAGCGTATTAGCAATGGCCTAAACTATTTGAACAAAAGTACTTTATTGATCCCAAAGGAAATTACATGTAACTCTTTTAATTAGTTATTGCATTGTTTTCTGGTCATATTGCAAGTACTGAACTACTTTTATTCTCCCTCAGTAATAATTGAAGGAACTGGACATTTTCAGTGTTTTGTGTTAAAACGATATACTTTCATTCTTTGATTTTATTTCAGAGGAACAGTTTTCCCAGTCCTGCCTCTGTTCGCCCCCAGCGTTAGGATGAATGTTGCCATGTGATTGTATACGATGCATACACTGGCGCGCATGTCACTTTCCGCATGTCGTACAGTAGCGTGGCGCGGGTACAGTGAGCTCGGAGGAAGCTGCGCAGCTTGTGCCAAAAATTCAAACACGATTTACATTCCCAATGTAATGTATTAAAACGTTGACAGGGCAAAAGGGATTCACAAGATGCTGCATTAGAAACTCAATTTCTGTGATGAATTGCCTGAAGCCAGTGAATTACAAACTGCTCCCTTCCACCTTCCCCAACTCACCCCCTACCAAGGCTCAGAAGTTTTTTTTTTTTTTTTTTTGTGTGTGTCAAAATCTTCTTAAACCTCTCTCTTAATCTGATCTGCTGAATGTGAGAGGGTGAAAGGATTTCCAGACTAAAAAGCATTCATTTTTCGTCTTGTTGTGCACTGCCTTTTCCCAAGTGCTGGGTCAGTAATATTCAAAATTTGCTGCTTTGCTCTTCCATCTTCCCGGCACAACTCTGCTTGTCTCGGCCTTATAGATGTCCCTTCCCAACCCGGTCCGTCGGCCATTATGCACGACTGATGGAAAAACTGCCACTATACTTAACTAAGTGTAAACATTATTAACCAAGTAGTCCAGGTGACAAATATTTATATTTATAATTTAGTGCCACCACTGGCTATGATACAGACTGTTTCTACACACAGCATGCCTTTAACCATAGGTAATAAAATGCTTTTAACTCATTTAAAGTGCCTTGAACTTCCCATGTTTTGTCATGGAGAACAAAGCAGTGCATAGATGTGAAGTGAAACAAAACGATTACATGATTATTATGATTAAAAAAGAAATAAAAATCTGGACTTGGACTTGTGAACAACCCATCAATGGAATTACAGCTGCGAGTCTTTTCAGTAAATTCCCAACCAGCTACGCACGTCTACCCGAGGTGTGCAATACTGTATGTATTGGTATTGGATTGCTACCAAGCAAATACATGGCTGGTATCACGATATCAATACCAATACATTTTTATTTTTTAAGTCTCACATTGTCGTTGCACAGATTCCCCCACCTCCTTTTCTCTGCTCTACTTCTCCTTGGAGAGGGTTGACACCTGATGATCAAACTTCTGACGGTACTTCATCCGGTATTTTTATGGTTTTTCATTCAATTATTTTATATAAAGCTAGTATACATTTTGGACAAAGTTCATATGTTTTGAACAGAAAAAAATAATTTTGTGTGCATAGTTTCCGAAGTAAAGTTGGAAAAAAATTTCCAATTTAAGAGCAAATTGAAACAATCTTTTCGAGAAAACGTTAAGAACCTCTGACACAAATAGAACGAAACTTCAAAATTTGAAACAAATGTATTGATCTTACCACTCTATTATTGATCTGATACTTTGTTTTGATATTATTGATAGTTTGGATTTATCCGCTGACCTCTAAACTCCCCAAATCCCTCTAATCGGGTCAATCGAAAACCAGACTGCGAATATCAATCAAGTCTTGCCACAGATTTGATGCATGAAATGGACGTTTTGGGACTTTAATGTCAAACGTCTGCGTGATCAAGACATCACCACCTGAAGAAGCAAAGACAGTGCTGTCTGGATTTCCTTCTGGATTGAAATCAAGTGTCAGAAATATTCCAGTTTGAATGTATCGAATGAACAATGGGAGAGGAAGCGTAAACATAACAAATAACTTGAGAAGTAAAACGCATTTCACACGAGTGACTGACTTATTGTTCGTCGGGGTTCATATTTTTCGAAGAGCGCTGGTGCCGGCCCTGCGCCATTGTGCTCCCCTTCATTGTTCTTGTTGATTTACAGGGCCGCTACAATGGTGTAATAGGAGTTTGGCTCGGCTGCTCCAGAAGAGGTTTGCAAGTCTTTTGTTTGTGAGCCTGATTGTGAGGAGTGAAGAAGCCTTGGAGCTGTCATCCCAATAAAGAAAGCTCCTCTGCACTGTGTTAAGACCAACACCCAGTCAAAAGAGGTGGCGGTGGTGGGAGAAACAGATTTAGTTCACCGCTGTTTGCTTTTCTCACAGAAAGGCCATGCATTAATGGAAATCCAAATATTCCAGCATTACCAGAGGATGATAATGTAAATTCAAGTTAATATTGGCACAATGTGTGTGTGACAGTTTGCCATAATGCGCTCTTCCGGGATTAGTCGTTCATTAAACAGGTTTGCCATGCAAAGCCACTGTCAGATTTTTGTCAACCGGGACAGAATAGGGGAGAAAACAGTGCCAGCCGTGGCGCTCACAATTAAAATCTGCAGCCTGATTATGGTGACCGCTTTAATCTCGATCATGTGAGTTCCTCTGTAGATGTGCAGAAATAATTCTTGGCCATAATAGTGCGGCGAGTCGGAGGAAACAAAAGCTTGTATGCGTTTGGTTTAAAAAGAGCTGTGAAGCATTGTTGGGAGAAATGTTGTTTCATTTAGATTGTTCAGAATAACAGCATCTATTTATACATCCTTGTTTTGTTGGCTTTTCCTCTTTTCTCTGCTCTTTTTGTGGAGTTCTGTGAGATCTGAGAAAATGGATAAAGTGCTATTGTGTTATGAGCACAGAGATCTTACATGGATCCAAAGCTTTTTTCTTTATTATTTTGGGATCTACAGTAAAATGGTGCGCGCTCATCAGACCTTCAGCATTCTTTAGTGAAAATAGGAATGTTTCATTTTAGAACATGGACCTGCTTCAGCTGAATTTGGATGCTGATTTTACTAGTTTGATAGTTAAGCTGCTGACAGTTTCCTATCATACTAGATATGTAAATAGCTGTGGCTTGTGCTGCACTATCATTTCTAAATTCTGAGAATTGTGATAATGTGTAGAATTCAAATACATTAGCACAGAGTTCATTCATTTTGTTTTGCGATAGCATTTCAGTTTTATTTAATGTTTTCTCGCTTAAGTGTAGCGAGTGTGTAAAAATGTTTATATTTCATCCCAAACCCATCCTCATTATCTATGTATGTTTTTCTTGGTTTTTGAATTGTATTTTATTTTGGCGGAGAAGCTTTTATGTTCTTATTTCCTGTTTCCGCGTCATATCCTGTGCGTTCACACTGCCCTCCTCAGTTCGCACCAAGATGCGCTGGGGAGAGGTGTGTGTGTGTGGAAAAGCCGGAGCCCAAGAACTGGTGCGCTGAAATTATTCTTGTTTTAAACAGAATAAACCTGCCCTACTGCCTTGTCTGCTGGTTCCTTTTGTCCATTACACACAATGGAGAGTACACACAACAGATGAGTCAGATGATGGCGGATACATCAAGATCAACTGACCATGTGGGGTCGAGAGTTTAATAGAAAATAGTCACATAATTGAGTTACAGCAATTGGAAAGCAGATCATCCATCTGGAGTCAAGCACTTGGAATGCTGAGTTGAGTGAATTATTCTCAGTGTATGTAGAGAAGCTGCAGTGCATAGAATGATTGTAACTAAGTTTATTATTGAGCCATTGCTGTAACGTTTGATGCATATTTTTGGTATATTAAGTATTTGCTAAGGTAACTTTCAGTGGGAAAGTTACTGTTCTCAGTAACTTTCCCACTGAGAACAGTTAAAATCTGCAGATACTTGAGCCCCCCTCTAAAACGGCCGATAGCTGCCTATTTTAATAGTTCCAATACCAAATATACATTAATATGGATGAAGAGTGGAGACAATCTTACCACTATCACAGAAGCTCATATCTACTGTATTCCTTATTTCTAGTTTTAAGGATGCAACCAATCAGCACCAGTCACAGGTTGGCTGCTTTGCAAATGCCAGCCAACAGCATTGCCGCTAGGTGAACTAGCTTCAAAGGTTGCATTTTCTTTAGAATATGCTCGTCAAACAATCTACAAAAATGTGGGTTTCTTTCATTTGGAGCAAGTAGAGGATTTCAAGAAGTTGGCCGAAGTTAAAACTAGGACTTTTGAAGTGCATTTTGGTTCAGGCATTTGAATAAAACTAATTTAATTGATCAAATAGTTAAGTACAAAACTGTTACTTAGTGTTTGGGTGAAAGACTGTCCCTGTAAGGATATTCTTAATTCTGGTTATAATTCCAAAAATACATTCAAGTTGGTTCTTTTTATTCAAGTGAATGTCAACGGTTTCCTTTCTCCAAATAACAAACACGTTTTTTATTTTATTTTAATGCATCTCCCCTGCTTGTTTTTTTTTTTGTTTGTTAGTTTTTGCTCTTCAGTGTTCTGCCCGTTCAAGGACTTTCTGGTGGGGAGGGTAAAGTTAGTGCCTCTTTCAGTCTGAAAGAAATAATGAGATACAATGTACCTTTTTGGCTAAAAATATATGGCAGATGGCAATAAAAGATTGTTTGACTGCTTTTGTCATCCCCACCTTCAAGATACACAAGCATCATAAATACTCCATACATCGTCTCACACAATTCTGGCTTTGGGTGTGCGCTTGTTTGTCACTCTTCGGTATTGATAAAAAAAGATTGGTCCCCGGAGAATGTGTTGTTACTGTCATAAAGGGAAGGCCATGTCCACATTATTATTTTTCTCATTGCGTCCAGCAGTGTTCAGCTTTTCAGAACGCTTTAATCTGCTCTCCAGTCGGACACGTGGGACGCGGCCTTGCCCCCCTATCACCCCCGGTAGACTCGAGGCGGTAAATATCAGATGGGGCCCCGGCCGTCCACTCAGGCTCGATACAATCAGCATTCAGAACAATTCCCAAGCACAATAAGAGTTTTTCTACTGGTGTCTACAGTCCTAAAGTGGGGCTGAAGGACCATTCTTACCCTACAGACATAGCAATGAATTATAGGGGGAAAAAAATCTGTTTCTTTCATATATGCAGTGGAATATATTGACTAAACTTCTGCTTAACATTCAAGTTGGATAAAAAAAAAATAATTGTTTGCTTGTTTGTCACTCTTCGGTGACAAACACAAGTTTTTTTTTCTTTTTTGTCATTAGTCTCATTTTCAATTCTTGTAGAGAATTTTAAATATGTATAAAACACTTTTTATAATCTCTTTTTGTTCTAAATGTTCTAAAAAATTTTTATCATGGGTTTATTTTGGATGGTGAAGTAATTTATTATAATTTTTTTTCTCATTTCAATCCTTACAGGTTTCCTCTCTTTCAAGCAGCCTGACCCAAACCATCACATTTGCCTAGGTGTGATGCAACCCGAAAATAACTCTTTAGCACACTACACTCAGACTTTGGACCAGTCCTCATATGGTCAGCAATTGTGTTGTGGAAAGTCCGAATAATGTAACAAAGGCAAGTATACACACACACTTAAAGCTAGCCCCCACTCTTGTTGATCTTGTCAGTTTTTTGTCTTATATGTTTCTTATATGTGACAACTTGTCACATACTGCATAAGTGGAAAAATATGGATTAATGTGCCAGACAGCACAGTCTCTGTGCCTTCTTAAAGCAATAAAATCCAGGAAAGAGCAAAACAAACAGCAGATTGCTTCTGAATAATTATTTTTCTTTCATTCTGACTGACAGTTATTGTTACTCCTATTTTAGAACCACTTTGTCATTAATCAGCCAGATCATGTGGTGAAAGCTGTCACTGCTGAAATAGCTTTAATATGGACTACCCCTCTGGGAACAACTTGGTCATTAACTCTAATGCCATTTTCTGCTGGAGAGAAACCTTCCACTCCTCCTCTTTTTATCCCCTTCATTGATTCCAAAATCAAGAGGCAAACGACTCCCAGGACATTTAAGCACACTCCAGTCCTCCTCCTCGCCAGCCAAAGAGGTTGCATCGAGTCTTTTGTCTGAACCTCTGACCTACTGTTCCTCTGCAGACAGTCGCCGGCGGCCCCGCCGACGCGGGACTCGCTTCAACTTAGACCGACTTAAACAATTTGTATCTCGTTAGGAGCATGTCATTTACGGTAGTAAACAAGGAGGGGTGATGGGTGGTGAGAGGAGAAAGCTGAAAAGACTGTGACGAAGACAAGAGGAGGACAGGTCAAATGGCAAGCTGCATCTTTAACTTAGCGGGTATTGATTTTAGATCCCCTTCTCCTTTCCCCCCCACGGGAGACGCAGTTAGCTGCTCTGCATGAGTGTGGGATGGTAACAGTAAGTAAAATCCATCAGGTGCATCAGGTGAACAACCTGCCCTATTCAAAACAATGCTGCAGGTTATTAATTCAGACAATGAAATTTTCCTAACAAATAAAATGAATATTCAAGAAGATGTTCTTATCTGCAATTTTGATTGCATTATTGTCAGATGAGGTTAAATATATGGTTTTAAGAAAAAGATGCTTTTGCTAGGAAAAAGTATGTAGTTAAGCTGTCTAATCTTAACATATGAGACATTTTGTACCATGTTTTTTTTCATATTGCTGTTAATAATGGACATCCATTCAAAATTAAATTCAAAAGTACTTTATAGGCAAATTTAATGTTATCCGAACTCATATTAATTCAAATTCTTCAAAATTAATGTAGATAGTGATGGCTTTTGGGAGGAAAGAGCTCCTGTAGCCGTCTTTATTACAGCAAATTTGAAAAAGCCTCTGACTAAAGACACTGTTTTTCTAAGATAGTCTCATGATGAGGATGCTCATGGTTGTCTATAATTTTCTTAATTTTTGTGTAAAAGCGTTTTGACTGTATTTTGATAAGATGTGTCAAAATGACATTGTGCTGCTATGGATCGGTACAGTACATTACATTTTATCACCTCATTTTCTTCTGTTTTTAATTCTTATGGATCACCCTAATTCTTCTGAATGAATGATCAAGGATCTTTACAGAGTGAATGCTGCAACTCCATGCCCTCATCTTTTAGCGGGTCTTTGTCGTAGCAGAGAGAGCGTATGCATAGCATAGCATGATATTAGTTAAAGTTGTAATAATTTCATTTCTTTCAGACTTGGCACTTGTATAAATATGCAAGTGGTTCATTATGGAATATGTATGTGCTTTTTCTGAATTGTAACATTTAAACTACTGATGTTTTTGTTAAAAAAATTAAAAAATCCACAATACCCAGATTTAGCCAGAGATCACACCATGCATTATGTCACAGAAAAGTCTACATGCTTTACTTAAAGATGCATATCTTTTATACAACTTGGAAAAATAATGCAGATACCCAACAGTGAAAGGGGGTATTAATAGCGTCACCCATGGCATGGAAAGCTAATGCTAGCTAGTCAATTTTATGTTGTTGCATTTGCAGTAGCATCAAGGGCATGAAATGAAGAGCTGCAGATAAGTTAATAATCATCAAACAAACATATTAATTCACATCCAATGATGTTGGTGCATTAATGTTCTTTTTGTAACAGAATAGTTGCAGAAACAGAATAGATTTTGTGGAGAAACATGGTGTGGAACCATAAACAAAGGGGAAAAGCATGCTAATCTTAGCTAACAAAGCTCTGATTTTCTCTCCAAAATATTTCCACCAACCTTGCTTTCAGTTTTTTTTTCTATACAAAACAAAAATGTAATTTCTTAATAAACCTTAGTGTGTATTTACAGTGCCCTTCTACAGTATCAAGATCTACAAAATGCAACTTTCTTGATAAAGACATTACCATAAAATCCCCTTCAAAATCAAAGTGGAAAATGGTTTCTGCAAAATAATGCAAATTACATAAAAATATTTATCCTAACTTGAATTACTGCATTATATGGGCTCTGTGTGAATAGGTCTCAGTAAGACTTCTACATCTGGACGCTGCGATTTTACCCCAATTCTTCTTTGCAGAACTATTCTGTCAGGTTGTCGGGGATCGGCCTTTTTCAGGTCCAGCATCAAAATTCTCACTCAGTTCAGACTCACAAAAACAATCCAGTCTGAATTGCTGCAAGTGTGTCAATAGCATATAAAAACATAGAATGAAGGTTTTGTGCTTTGAGAAACGTTTCGAAAGAGAATGATTTCTTTGAATTTCCCGTGGTTGCGGTTCTGGTTGTGCACCGGTCAGAGTGGTTTGTACAAACCTTAACGTATCTCTGCGATCTTCTTTTCATGAGCCGGGACCTTTTGTGGCCGTTTACTTCATCATTAAATTAGATGTGATTGAAACAGTGTGAAAGCAGTTCATTGAAATGACATATTGAATCAGAGATGAAAAACATTTTAAAATGCTTACCTTTCATTAACCACCAATTCACTATTATATGTTGAAGAGGTCAAAGAGAAATGCCTGTACAAGTGCAAACAATGTATTGAGTGAAGTAAATAAAGCATTAAATACCTTCCTGCAAAAATAGTAATAATAAAGAAAGGTCTGTTGAAGTAAGCAATAAAGCTTTGAAAATGATGCATTTAATGGAAAATATATTACCATTTGAAATGGACTCAGCTGTTGTCTGTTAATTAGATGTCCTTGAGAGATAGAGGTTGCCTTCAAAAGCAACAATGGCTCTTTTCAACATGTTTCTATGGCTTTGCTACTTAGGCCGCCCCTTCCAGACTGTTCAAGGCAACCACGAGCCCATCTCCGGACCGCTCCTTTTATTGTCTCCATCATTTTATATCATTTAGAGTCACTCTCATTCTTATCTAGATATTTCAATTACATGGCTTCTTTGCCACAATGTAATTTATTGAATCACTGGTTTGCGGAGTATTATTGGTCTGCTGTGTTTCTGGGAAGGTTTCGCTGAGCACATCAACTCCAGTTTTTTTTTTCTTTTGTTGTTGTTTTTTTCTTTTTCATGGAAGGAAATGAAGCTGAGATTTTTCTATGGTTCTATAACTCCATATTTTTTATTATTTTTTAAAAATCACAAACATTGTGATAAAAACAATGCAATTTAGTACAATTCTGCACATACAGCATGCCTATCTTTTTACCCAAACATCCAAATTTATAATATTGTCGGGAAAACTTGTTAAAAAATATGAAAGCTGTTCATGTGCAAAATTTCCAGATGTAAAGAGTAACATGCAACATGTAGGAGTCCTTACGATTGACGGCTGCTGTCCAGCAGCCTACTTATATTGTGTTGTACTGTATCACCTCAGTAAAAGTTACACAGTACAAAGACAAATTTGGTTTGGATCCTTGTCTGTTGTGCACAGCACCCTATGGCCATTTTTAAAGTGAAATTAACTAAATAAAAGCAATATTCGGCTAACATTAGGAGTGCATAAGTTGTTCTGAAGAATGTGAGGGTCAGTCGTGAGCTATAACATAGTCTACTTTTGTGTAACAGCATACACAGTGATAACAGTGATAGCAGCAGCATTATAGAAAACACTTTTCCATGTGTAATATTATTTCATTTGTATTATTAAATGTTATTTTAAATAGATATGTTGTTTTTTTTTTTATCATACTAGCTTGGCGCTAGCACCACAGGTGGTCCCCCAAGAAGCTGCTTACCCCTGATAGCAATACTAAACTCTGGCATAGTATAGTCTACCTTAATATAGCAGATTATAGTACAGCATATTATACCATAGAATGATATAGTCCTGCATAGTTGCAATACTCAGCCTTGTATATTATACTCTATAGTACATTATACAATAGTTAAGTTTACAGTACCACAGTATACCAGAGAATAACACATTATAGTTTAGCACAGTCTACTACACTATAGTTAAGTCTTTCTCAAACTAAAACTGACCTAAGAAAATAAGTACAGTCCTAATAGGGGATGTTAAAAAAAAAAGAAAAAAGGAAAAACTCTGCACGCGTAGTAGCTGACAGGAAGCAGGTTACTTATTTGAACTCGTGTAAATCTCTTTATTCCCCGGCCGTACATTTCGCCGGGATGTTTTTGCCGTTTGCATCAAGAACTAACTTTCCACCGGCGGAGTAGCGAGAGGAGAGACTTGACGCAGCAGTCTGGTGTGGATAAGAGGTTTCCCTTCCCAGAATCAGTAGTGCACAGAGCAGGTTAACAGTGCTGCGCCCAGGGAGATGAAAAAGCATAAATTAAAGTGCTCCCTCAAGGAGAGGAGGAGGGGAATGGGGTGTGGGTGTGTGTGTGGGGGGTGCTGCTGGGTTACCGAGGCATTATCAGTGCTGGGTGAGGAGCACACAGAGCTCAGTTTCATCCTCATGTTCTTTGTTAACACAAAGGGGGTCACCTCCATGTGAAAAGGAAAATATAATAAAGCGGAGACCCTCGCACAATGGCAGACCGCTGACAAATTCTCACCTAATTCTGCCTTTACGGTCGCCGTGCCCAAACTCGGGCTCCTTGTCAGGAGGGGCGTCCGGGCTGCGGCGATACAGTTAAAGAAAAAAAGAATACAATATATTAGCTGATGAAAAATAAAGGACAAAAAAAATAAATAACACAAGCACACACATGCTCACTTGAGAAATGTTTTAATTATATACAAGAGAATGCAGCTAATAAAGGAGGGAATTAAGGCAAACGCTCTGAGCGATTGTGGGAAATTGGCCAAAAGGAAATGAGTTGCCTCACAACCTCTCTCTCTCTCTCTCTCTCTCTGTGTGTCTCTCTCTCTGCCATTAAAAAGCTTGCAACTTCAAGCAGTTTTTTAATCAGCTAAAAAACATATGTGGCTTTGCAGCTAAGACAGCTTGCCCAGGCGCTGATAAATGCCTATCACTAATTTGCATGTGGTAGAAGCTACACTTTAATCAGAACCTCTAATCCCTGACGGTATTAATGTTTTTTTTTTCTTCTTCTTCTTCTCTCTCTCCCTCCTCATATAGTATCATGTTTGCTAATTCCAAAGTGATCAGCTCCTTGTATGCGTCTCTTTTTTTGTGCTGGCATAATGGCCGAGTTGAGAACTTCTGTTATCCTACTTTGGCACATAATTAGGACTACAAAGGGGGACAAATCGCGCTGAATGGGAACTCACAAAGAAGAGCTCCTTTCTTCAGCCCCCTCCGCCCCCCCCCCCGCTCCCGTCTCCTTCTTCTTCCGCCGAGCTCTCGTTAACGGTCGTGTCACTTCACGCACGGCCGGCGAAAACGGGGGGAGAGGAGGAGAATTTTTGCAGCTAAATCTTGACTACATGGCAGCGCTTAAGAGTTCAGGCCCAGACACACACACACACAGAGAGAGAGAGAGAAAAAAAATCAAAATTTACCATGTAATTAAAATGTCTGTCACCCGTCGGCGGGTTTAGAGGTTGGAGTTTCTCCTAAAAGTGGCACTGCAGGCTGAGAAGTATTCCCTCTTAATTACTTTGCTAAGCACCTTGCAGGGTACATATGTTTGACCTTATTTTCAGCTCTCATAAATATCTCATCTGCTGCAGCTACACAAATCTGTTTTCTTCTACTTCAGAAAAAGGCACAAAAAGTTATAGGTTTCTTTCATTTTTGCTTCTTCTTTTGTCATTTTAAACATTTTCAAGCAACATAAAAAAATATACCCTGAATAAAGGCTATGACCTCATTAACTTGGCGCACCGAGGAAGTAATTGTGAGGAAGTAATTGGCTCTTTGACCTGATAACTGGGTGTATCCCCTGCCTTTGTGAAGGGTTTGTAAAAAATTGACAATAAGTCTTTGACGTTGCTGTGGAGGAACTTCTGGCCCAGAAACGGTTGATCTCAGCCTGGACGAGGGCGTTGGAGCGCGAAGAGCAACTCACTCGGGTTTGAGGGCAAACTTTGACCGGGCCACTCCAAAACCTCCATTTTGTTTATTTTGAGCCATGAGGAGTGCTGGTGTGAGTCAGATCAATGACCCGCTGCCAAAAACCCCCCCAAAACACTTGAGTTTAAGGTCACGAACTGATGGCCAAACAGCAGGACAGCAGAATTCATGGTTCTATCAATAACAACGACTTGACCTGCAGTCTGTCACTCTACCTCCTCCATGTTTGACCAAAGGATGGTGATGATGATCTCTCCGGGAAGTTCATCTTTGATCTTGTAAGCACATAGAATATTTTCCCAAAATTCACGGAGATCATCGAGCTTTTAACGTGAAACTGACCTTTTGGTTGATAAGCAGTGGTTTTTGCCTTTTCAACTCTCTGTAAATGCACATTTTAACCAGTTCCTTTCACTGCCACAGACACACAAAGGGAAAAGAAGAACTAAATCTAAATTTACCAAGGAGTTCTGGTCTAGTTGCTAGTGCAAATATCTTTGTACACTTGAAATAAGGCAAACCAACTTAGAAGTAACTTTCTCAGCAAGATACAAAAGCTTGTTTAAAATCAATAACTCCTTAATATTAATGTAGAAGTACTCTGGCAGATTATTTCATTTATAAGAAAATGTTCTTCTTATAAGTGTTTTTTCCAGCCAATGGAGGTAATACTTTCTCATCAATATTAAGGAATTATTGGCCTAAATCTTTGTAAACTTTTAACAACATATAATTGAGACATTTGTTCGTTTTGTCTTATTTTAAGTGCGTTAAGATATTTTCACTAGAAATTAGACCAGAAATACATGGAAAAATGTTGCCTTTTTTTTGTGTTTTTATTGTTTATTGATTAACTTTGACCATAACCGAGGCAAATGAGGTTCGCAGTGCTTTAGATCACATCCTGCAGTCTTAACTAGACCTCTTGGATGAGTTATCGATGAGCTTATGGAGAAGTTTTGTTTGGCAGGGCCCTCCTGCAAAACAGCACCGCTGTTCCATGTCTTTTAAATTTCTTTTCTTCATTTTTGTATCACAGATCTCTCTCTACACTGAAAAAAGAAAACAGGCGCTCCAACTTAAATATATTATGGTAACTGGTCACAAGAAATCAGATTAAGATTCTCCAAGTAAGTGTATTAAGTTTTGTCATGTTAGACAAACATAAAGAACTTAATTGGATTCCATGTGACAAATTAACACTGTATCTATTAGGTTGGAAGCCCATTTTCTTTTTCAGTATTTGTAACACTTGAGTCCCACAGCCTTTCAAATTGCTTTTCAACCCATTCCAGACTGATGTGGGCATATAAAAGGTAACGATTTTACTTCTAATCTGTTCCTGAATTTTTGTAGGGTGCAGCATAATGTGGCTTTTTCTGGTCTTTTGGCCTGCTTCATGTTGTCAAACAGGTTCTATTCAAGTGATTTCTTGATTCCACTAGTCAGTGACTAAATCACTGCAAGATTAATTATTTTATTATTTTCAATTTAGAGAAGAAAGCAATTTTTTCACAGTAAAACACATCAGTTTGGGCAGCTATTACCTCTCCTAAATGAAATTTTCATTTGAAAAGTTTATCTTCTATTTATGCGGTGTATATTTTGTCTGACATTAAAATTTTAAATGTGACAAAAAAGCAAACACAGAAGAAATCACTTTGTCACGGCACTATAGTTCTTTTTTTTTTTCTTTTTAAATGACTACAGCCTTAAATTTTGGGTCATGACGCTGAAAGAGGGGAATTAAAAATGAAAGGGAAAAGAAATGGAACGTCAACTAGGTACACGCGACAGCTGATTTATACAATTCATTTGGGCCATTACTTTTCATTAAACATCAAATGAAATGGGTACTTACTTACTAAGAGGCCTTTGGGGAGCTGAATTGCAGAGAAGAAAGAAGATTAAACTTTACATTCAGCCCCAAATTTAATTCAGAAGTAATCAATCGCATAATGGGCCAGCAACTGTAGCCGGGGTGATTGAAATGAAATTACCATATTTTTAATCTTAATTTTCCACACTGTTTATCTGACACTGTCAATATAAAATACAAACAGATAATGAAATAGCATTATATTGACACTACAATCATCTCTCGAGCAGCCCTCTGTGATTAAACCGCTGGAATGTTTGATTACATTTTGTTGGCTGACATTACAAATGACACGGATGCTTCGCCGAGACTTGCTGCCGGCTGGAAAATGAGCCTATCCATCAAGGACTCCTGGCAGCTTCTCCCCTTCCAGTCGATGGCTACTGCCAACGGTCTGGGCACCCTTCTGTCAAGCCGTTTAGCACCCGAGGAGAGGGGAGGGAGGCCGCCGTGGTCGGGCTGTTCGGGGGGAGAAGAGAGAGGTTGAAAAAGATGGAAGGGGGTCGGGGGGGGGGGGGGACGGTGGGGGGGTTGAGACGAGTGATTCACGGCCCCTTTGCTCTGCTAATGATACAAAAGCAAAGGAGCCACACAGAAGGAGAGAGAAAAATGTCTCAGGCAACATATCGCCCATGCAGGTGTCTCCTGGCGTACCATAAAGGGACCATAAAGCCCTCACAATGCAAGGCCCACAGTCTGCAAATCAACAGCCAAACTGCCGCCCTGGATTAGGTCTGCTCCGCAGTCATCAAGGTCCTGTCCACTCCCGTGCGCGGCGCCGTGAATACCCTAATTACTTTTTAAGAGGCTTCATCAATTATTGGAAATTTGCGAGGAAGTTCAGCGGCGCTCGAAATACTGTTTTTCGCTTGTTTTCTTGGTGCGAGCAAAGAACACTCAGCAGACGATTTTGAGGGGAGCGTTTGACTCCGTGAATATTTGTGGAGCTTTATGATCGTTGGGCTTTACGACATGCAACCCGCAAACATACACAGCACATGTATTGCTGTGATGGGAACTAGCTGGTGCTTCAGACAATAATGCATCGTGTTCTGCTAAAGTATTCACGCCCCTCAGCCTTCATAAAATGCTTCCACCTCACAAATGCATCTCTAAAGGGGAAATATTATGTAAAATAGACTTTTTTGAGCTTTTTGTTGTATTTATTTATAAAAAACATACCAGCAGTGTTGCCTTAATTCTCTAATGCATGTTTGAGAGATCTTTTAATCTCCATGGAAACCATTCAGTTGGGCAAAACACCTGGGTTGCCCTAGCTCCGCCTTCGAGACACAGCTCCTCCTCTGGACTGTAGTTTCCAGACGTCCGAGCATCCGCATTACACAGTGCGACTCCTCCACTCGGCTCCTTCAGACTAGCCAGACACAATTAGCAACACCTGGTGGAACAGCATGTCTCCCATGTAAGCAGCGTGCAGTGCTGGTAAAATCATCGTTAAACGGTTAAAAGAGGAGCCATGTTGTGATGACTTTTTGAAGGAGGAGTTTCATAGAGAGCAACTTCTTAAAGAGACAGAGGCCCAATTTCAAGGTGTTAAATGACAGTCAAAATTTTTTAAGTCTTTTTTGATGTATACTGCATTTTTATAACAACTGAAGGTAACAGTCACTTGCCTGTTATGAAATGGCACTATGTGCCTGGAAAACACATAATACTGCCCCTTTACTGTGTTATGTTTGGGTTTTTGTGTAATAGAAGAACAAAAAGAAGCAGATGATTGTTTTCAAAGGTTTTTACAAGAAAAAATCAGAGAGTTTGATTTCACACAATACCTTATAGAATCACCTTTAGCTGCTATTAAAGCAGCAAATGTTTTTGAAATATCATTTTGGCCAGGTTTGCACCTGAAATTTGTGTCTGTTCTTCCTCGCAGACGATCTTAAGCTCAGTCAAATAGTATGAAGAGTATCTGAATCTGTGAACATCAGTTTTCTGTTTTTTTTTTCATTCCCTTTTCCTTAACCCTGAGTTTTCAAATTGATACCACACACTTTTTTTTTTTTTAGCACATTTGAGTCTGGTCTTTAACAGGACCGTTTTAGCTCATGAATGACGTGGCTGCAGGCCTGACGTTATATCAGACATTTGAAATTAAAGATGTAAACATATTTTCCTAGTAAAACTCAAAGCCATATTTTTTTCCATCTCAGGTCAGTGAAACCAAAAGAAACACTAGTCCCCCCCGCTCGTTCCTTGAAGCTAATCTCCCACATAAACAGACAGAGAGGGTGTTTGCTGTGTGCATCCGTCACATGTTTCTCGTGTTGAACTGTGGGAACTCGGCTAATCTAGCCAACCACCTGTAGAGGGGACACAGCATTCACAGTGGAGATGAAGTGCCAACCCCAGGAAGTGCTCTGATCCTCCACTGGAGTTCGTGTTAATGTTGTGGAAGTCTTTGAAATGTTTACAGAGGGATTTATTCACACCGATGTTGCGCATCAACACCGGAAGGACATTTTCCCCTCTTTTAATGACAAGCCAAACGCCGTCACATAAACACGAGGTTGCGTGATATAAATTCAAGGCAAAGCATCCACTGCGACTGAATGACGGCGACGCTGGTCGACGTGGGAGCGTGCGCCGCCGTCGCTACCATCCTCTTTTCAACAGACCGAACCTTGAGCATGAATGAGGGTCATACCAGACTACAGCTACCACAGTCACCAATATTATTGCTGGCGAATATAAATATCAGTTCTGTGAAGTATAAGGCATGGTATTTGTAAGTTATCAGATTTATTCAACCGCACTATTGCAAAATCCATTTAGTGTTGTCAGAAGGGGGTCAGGGGGAAGCATTGATTTATAGAGATGTATCAAAATGTTTCTTTTTTGGAAATTTGTGGTAAACACATTTACTTGCCTCACAGAGACAGAACAACACAACTAAACTAAAGAAGAAAAGGCTAATTACATCTATCGCAGCAGTGTTGTTTATCAAGAGTCCTACAGAATAATGCGCCGCGGCGGCACATTAGAAGTGACAGATTGTAGTATTTGTGTCATCAGTGGTGTCAGCGGTTCTGAAGGTCAGACTGATAAGGCTGAGGATTTCTACCTTCGGATTGCATTGTGCGCCGACCTTCAGACCCCCCCCGAAGTCGATCAAACCGGTATAACAGCTGCTCCACCACAGGACAGCCAGGTTCAGAGAGATGGGGAATAAGGAAGGATCAGTGCTTAGGCTGGAACCTGGTGAGGCGAAGCCAGACAACATGGGGAATTATTTAGGTCGGACAGCCACAAAAAGCAGACTGGCTGCCCCTGTAACTTTGTGCCATGTCGTTCTGATGTCATGCCCAAACATCTCGCTGGCCTCTTATGTGCTTTTCATTTACGTTTCTATTGGTTAAAGTTTGGTCAGCAACCTTTATTAGACATAAAAAAAATCTACTTCAGGTTCTTCAAAAATTGTGTTGAACAATTGTCTCACCCAAAGATGACATTGGGGTGAGTACTGGTGTCCAAGGTCGAAATATATTTGGCGTAATAAACAACCCTTAGTTTGTCACAATAGGTTGTCTCACATACTGAGCCGTGTTTTTTCTGAATGTTTCCTCCTGTTCAGGCTGAGTTGTTCCTTTCTGTCGCCTCATGCTTACTCAGGAGGAATTGCTGCAAAAACGCGGCCTTTGGGTGAATTACATGCATTTATGTAAAGTGCACTGAGATCACATTTATTTTACTGCTATATAAATAAGGGGAACCAATTTAAATAATCGTTAGAGCATGTTATGCATTATTAATTATCGGCCGTAATGTGAAATCATGGAATTTTCACAGTTATCCTTGTAAAGTCTCACACCCAGTCATATCCATATAAACATGATGCAACAAGAGCATCATGAGTAACACATACATGATTGAATAAGTGTGTATATCCTGGTAAATGGAGAAAACCTTTCAAATGCAGGGAAATATGTCGCAGCCACTTGTTAAATCTACAGTAAAGACTTTCTTTGTGAAAACATAAAGAAGAAGAGCTCCCCTTTGCGAAAATTATATGATTGCTCTTTAAAAGGCCTCGTCTGGCCTCAAGGCAATAAGTAAGTATGTATCTTCTTTGACATGAATGCTGGAGCAGACGATGTTTTCAATGCAACGTGCAGCTGATGGAATGTTTTGTTAAAGGACACAACAGCTTCTCTCATTTGTTTGTACAATTTGATCAGAGGAAAATATTATCACTGCCGTATGGAAGTCAATGGATTATGTTAAATTTTGTTTTCTTATTCTTAAGAATAAAACGTTTATGCTTGTCAAATAAATAATAATTCCATGTGTAACTTATGGAAGATTGTACATTTTCCCAGCCTATCGCATCGACACAGTAGGATTACAGTTTCTTACGCTGGTCCACAAATGGCGAAGGCAAAAACAACTCATTTAAACTTAGACAAACAAAGAGTCACATCTACATAAAACTGAGCCGTAATGAAAAACCCTAAACTATTACGACCCTGGAGTGGAGCAAACTTTAGTCATAAATATAGCTATAACAAGTGTCTTATGTTATTCAATTATTATACTGTAGCTATTATACTCACATTTGTTTAAATAATAAAAAAATATTCCTTTTTTTCTTTTTACACTAATTGAAAACACTTTATCTTTTATGGCCAAACATGCCATCAAACTGTTCATCATCAGTTTGTGAACATTCCATTTTGACAGAAATTAAAAGGGGGTGTCCTGATTTTTTTTTTTTTTTTGTCACATTGAAGTATGATAATGTATTTGGTGCATGTACAGTGTCATCCTAATACTGGAAATATCCCTGGTTAATTTGTAATTACCAGCTCTGTTACAGCTGCGTCAGTGATTCCTGTGAGATAATGTGTGACGAAATAAAAACAAACTGCCACCATTTTCTCTCTGCAAATTCAATCTGCCATGGGACACAAAAATAAATGGATTCATCAATAGCTTTGTGAAGATCGATTTGGAACTATTTATAGGATGAATAGGAGATAAACCCCCCCACCCGGAATTTAAATCCGATTTGCAAATTGAGGTCTCGTTCCTCCGTTGTTTCTAAGAAGTGTTCGCACGGCTCACCGTGCTTTCTACTTCCTGTGATTTCAGGCAGAGATGAGGCTGATAACTTGCACCTCCCAACAACAGCGTCGCATCTGTTCGCCATTCTTAATGATCTTCCTTTCACATTTGAAGAAGCCGCTCCTCATCACGGAAACGCGCGCTGCGTGTCACGATCGTTTAGGAAAGACTAATAGGGATGGGAGGATGAGAAATACAAGTGGAGAAGAACTCTGTCAGAGGAGTTTGATTTATTGTGCAAGTTCAGATGTTGCTGCAATTAGATTAGGCTCACTAAAGTGATGCATGTCTCACTTCTTTTTTTTTTTTTCACAAGCAGCCTCGAAGTTATTTTTTTAAATTTCCATTTTAGGAACTGTCAGTCAGGCAGACAGTTTCACATAGACTATAAACACACTTTATTTTCTTCTGTGAAGTTAAATTATCTATAATGTGCTGGTTTATACTTTAGATAGAGATTAAAAGGGCAGTAGCCCAGGACCCCGATTTTTGAGGAGGGTACGGGGATTTCATATATTGATATATATATTTTAATATATGCATGTTTTGCAAAACTTTGTAGTTCAACTCAGGCCCAAATTAGGTGACATGTTTTAAGATCTTCATATAAACAAAATTCGAGTGTCGGAAAATTTTAAAATTAAAGTCGAATTCTTTGGGAACAACATGGAGTCAAAGCACTCTGCCCTGCACGTTTTAAGCATCCCCCTGCTTCAGCACACATAATTTCAGTCTGATTAACGGGGTTTTGCTGAATTGCAATCATCTGAATGGGGCGTATCAAAGCAGGGGAACATCTGAAACATGTAGGTCAGTGAGCTTCAAGGGCCAGGATTGGGAAACACTTGACTACAAGATGTATTAAGCATCAATTCATACCTGCTGATGTACACACGGGTTGCAACATGACGCCACAAGCACAAGAAACTGCTTCCTGATGACTCCCATTGGTTTTAGCTGTCAAGTTGTCAGCATCACATGCTAAATCTTAAATGTGATATATATAAAAGAAAATGGGGCGCAGGGCTTTGTTGTTAATTGTAAAAACTACGACAACTAGATAACAAAGTCCAAGTTTATCACATTTTACAGGTCAGGAAAAGTCTGAGTTAAAAAGAAAAGGAGAGGGAAGCAGGTCAGTTCTGCTAGCTTGACTTTGACGACTTTAACATGTGAATATGCTGCGAATAAAAGGTAACCAACACACCCAACTCTCTGACAGATCATCAGTAGAGAAGGTTGTTAAATGAGCTAATCAACCGCCGCTGCTTCCAGATGATAGCTTATTAATAATCGCAAATTAAACATCAAGCCTGAAAACGTACTGCTGCTGTAACACACAACGTTCTGGTTTTCTGTATGGGAAATGTGTGGATGTGTTATGGTGTTGAGTCCTGATAGACTTGTGGATCTGCAGCCAGTCAGTCACGATGGCAACCAATCTGTGTGCAACACTGCCGACATCAGAACCATGCAAACCCTGCTCTTATACCGAGAATAAATTTGTTCAAATGAACCAAAGAAAAAGCGAAAATCCGGAACAAACATCCAGAAAAAAAAATGACCAAACGGCTGAAACACTGAGTTCCTTTAAATGAAGACTAAACACCCACCTGTTTCTTTTGCTTTTGAGCCACAGTGACTGCAACACTAACCAATATATTTATGTGTTGATGATGTTAATGATGGCACTTGACAAAATGTACTGTCTGTTTTCACATCTGTTGACTGCCTGATATTTGTTTACATTTTCACGATGTGAAGCACTTTGAACTGACCTTTTGAACTCTTCTCACGCTTCGCACCGTCAACCATCTCAGGGACGGAGTCCCACAAAGTTCTGCAGCCTTTCTCATATATACAGTCATGTTTACATGACTGCCCAAGCTTCTTTAAGAGTAAACATATTTTTTTTTTTTTTTTTTACCAAACTCGTTTAATAAGGAGGAATCTGGGGGTCATCTATATTTTAAAGGAACTCTACATTTTTGGTATAAAAGTGACATCCAGCAATTGTAAGAGCGTAACACCTAACTTGACTCTTGATGATAAGGTCAGACATCAGCACTGTGGGTCAGAGTCATTCATTCAAGCCTTCACCTTCCACTGGTCCTCTTGTATAAATGATCTTTTCAAATATCTTCACATCGAAACCTTTTCTGAACCGTTGCAACCTGGTAATGGCAGCCGGCTTTGAACCCCTCACCTCCACAGCATCTCAGAAATATGTAATTCCCTCATCATTTCACATCTTTGACACGCTGCAGCCTCTTCCTACATCCACTTGATGTTGTGCAACCCTCGCCCCTCGGTGGTCGCATCTCTTCAGTCTATTTTAACCTTTTTTTTTTTTTTTTTTTTTAGAAATCTTTTACTTTAGACCACAAAAAACAGCCTTGCTGAAATATACTTTTTACCTTTAAGTTTTTTTTGTTGTTGTTTTTTTTCCCCTGCATTGCATTTGAATGTAACGCTGCATTCATTCAAGGGAAGTATGGCTTTTCTCCTCAGTTCGTTGTCATTTTGTGAGTTTGTTCAATGTCGTTAATCACCCTCTCCTCCTTAAAGGTGTCTTTTGTTTATTTTTTCTCCCTCAAGATCTCAAACTTAAACTTTTGGGATCTTTAAACAAATTTTAATATCAGTCGTCCAAAGCATGTATAAGATGCAGTTTCGAATAATTCCCATTCCTCCTTTGGAAAAGCCTTCAAAGTCAACCTGAGCATGTGCCAAATATCATGCCATATTTGCTAACGGGGTGGTATTATATATTTTCCAGACACATAGTGTCATTTTATAGCACAGTCAAGTAACTGTTACAGCATTTTCATTACAACTGAAGGTATTTGTCAAACATAAAGAAATTTCACTTTGCAATTTTATCATTGAAATCAGGCCTCCGTCTCTTTAAGAAACTCCTGCTCTTTCTGAGACTCCTCCTTCAGCATGTTGTCACAGCAACATTTCTGTCAGGATTCTTCATACATACATAAAAGAATCAAAGCAACACTCCAGGTATGTTTTTGTTGAGAGAATAAGACTACAACACAATAGAAAAGTTGATTTTACATAATAAAACTAATTAAAAAAATCATAAACAATATGATTTATCTAAACTTTTAAGCTCAGTTTCACAAAAGATCACAGAACATCAAAAGCACTATTATTGCTTGTTATTTATGCCTTTGTTTCTTTAAGATTATGGATTGTTGTAGTCATGATACACCTGCCAGAACAAACCGTCCTTAGACCGTCTGCAGGTTGTACAGAATGTTGCTGCTACACTCCTGACCGGAGAAAGCGCCAAAGTTTATCTCTTGTCACACGGCTCTTAGTTCTGTTCTCTTATTCACTTTAGAATATGATACAAAACATGTTCCTACTTACACAGTTTTGAATGGAGATACATACGGGCACATCTCAGAATGTCCCCAGCAGGTTCCTGAGGTCATGTGACCAGGCCCTGCGTTACCTCCAGTACGGTGAGACTTTATCCTTTCGAGTTTGAGTTCTGAGGAAGCAACTACAGATCAAATTTTCTTTTAAAATATATTTTGTTTAACTATATGGAAGTACTAAAATTCAAGGATTTTAGTTTTTCTTTTGAGCAGCATTTCAGATCCATGTCTTGAAAGGCGCTATGCAACTGGCACCTTGCATACCTACTCATTTACTCATTGGCAAGGTGAATGCAAACTTTTACCTCACTGGACTGAAATAGATTTTGTCGCAATGAATTTTACATTGTGTTTCAAAGTGTTAAGAATTCAAAATCAATATATTTCTGTTTTGTGAATGCGGCTTTTATTTCTTTCTTTGAGACTCATTTCAGCCCAAGGACCAAAATAATGTGTTACAGGGTTATGAATTAACGTCGCTCGCAGCGTCATTCAACCATTGAAACTGTATAATATGAGAAGAACTGAATCAACTGAAAGGATGAAACGCGATGACACAGGTCATCCTTCAGCGCGGCTCACATCATGTTTGTCCTGATGCAGTTGATGTTTTTCTTTTTCACTTTTTTTTTTTCAACAACTTGCTGAAAGCAGCCTAATATAAAATTTTCTTTGCTTACAAAGAAAAATTCAACATCTTTTAGAAAGGTTCTGTTCACTGCAAACAGACAAGGACGTTGTGTTGCAAATAAAGGAGACTTTGTTAGTCCTACAAAAGTAATGTTTTAAAATAATAAAATGAAACATTCTTCACACTAAGCATATTAATCTTATACCTACAGAACACATCATTGTAATAGATTATTTTGACAACAGTATGGGCAGTTGATTCACTGTAAAAATTGATTATAATCATGTTAGGTAAATTTGTTTTACATTCTTGCGATTAGACCGTTACATCCCGTACATGTCCATTATTTTTCAGTCACAACCAACCTCGACTGACAGTTTCAACTCATGATGAACATTTGACATTCAATTTTTTGTTGAACGTCAAATGTTATTCTTGTGCCAAAGAATTGATGAATTTGGACAACTTGAAAACATAATAAGAGGTCATCAGCGTACGTTGATACCAAAGTAAACAGGTTTGGCCAAAAAATAAATCGCAGACATAGTTAAAATATGAATCACCTGAGTATTTTCTGGTGGGCAGTTTTGGTTACAATGCACATCTCTGACCTATTGGCGCAAACATTTTCAGTTTTACAAACCGAGTACGTCCCGCAGGTAACTAAATTAATTAAAAAATTCCCATCTGAGTATCGTCTCTGACATGGAGTCAATACGTCTCGCAAATCTGGTCGCTGGCATGTTGAAAAGTTTTGGACAGGAGGTTTTGGAGCGTGTCTGGTGCAGGCAAATCAAGTGCCTGTGTTCAGAAAACACTTCAATTGGAGAAATGTTCCCTGATTTAAAAACCTTGACTCAAATGGTGCTTGTAACTCCAGTCTTTATTGTGGCAGTGGAGCACAAATTCATCCACCAGATCAACATAGAAACCAAGAGGCATTTGATTACCCACAATTCAGGTCCATGCTAACCAGCAGGAAATAGCAAAACAGTACGCATTCAGACCATTTATAATTTAAGTGTAACTGCTTAGTTTAATTGTTCACATGTAGATCCTGGGCCCACAGTCAGTGGTATTTGTCACTGCGGAGAAAAATATCCACACATTCTTCTGGTTGATGTGTGATTGTTGTTGTTGAATATTTTTTAAACTGATTGAAAATTTAATGCAACCGAATGTCATCATTTGAAAAGCTGATGATAGAAATAAAAGTAGAGTGTGATGAAATTTGTGCGGACCCAGTGGGTCTTACTGACGGCGAACAAAAAAAGTCCAGCACAGCCTCTGAGTTCATAAGTGGGCTGTCAAAAATATTTCCCAGTTGAATTCCAGCTCGATTTATCTGCTCTCATTTAGAGCACAATCGACTCATGTCGGGCCA
Source organism: Poeciliopsis retropinna (assembly GCA_010277075.1). Taxonomy (NCBI): domain Eukaryota; kingdom Metazoa; phylum Chordata; class Actinopteri; order Cyprinodontiformes; family Poeciliidae; genus Poeciliopsis; species Poeciliopsis retropinna. Next base: position 25,448,109 of record VMRM01000003.1, read on the forward strand.
AGATCAGGTGTTTCAGAGAAAACAACTGATTTGATTCAGGTTCTCATGTGGCCTCGGCAAATGAACAATTTATGCAGCAAAACATTGAACGTGTATGATGCAAAGACTCATGTATTAACCTCATTTAGCAATTCTGAAAAACTAGCATGCTAACGTCATTCTAGGATTGTCACAGTAAACAATATTGTTTCAGCTCATGCCAAATAATTCTCCGGCGGTGTTTTCTAACTTATTCCACATGTCCTCCAACTTAATGCGAAGCACAAATTTCACTCAGATGTCAAACTTTACCATTGTTTTTGTAAAGAAACATTAGCAAGCTAGGATTAGTGCTAAGATGAGAGCACTGTTCCTCTCTTATTGTGACCCAACAAAGCAGCCTGCGTGACTGTCGAAGCTCATTGTGGACAAAAGTCAAAGTTGCACTCCAAACGTTTTGTCAGAATTCCAGCGTTAAAAATAAACAACAACAAACAAGGCAGAGTTAGCTGAGGGATGGCAGCCGCCGAGGAATCACGCCACCTGTTGGAGGACAATGTGGCTTTTACATAAAAGTGAGACAGACCTCCCCTGCTCCCTCCTCATTTTGTCAAGGCATAACCTTTCCCCCCGCTCGCCCCCTTCAAAATGCAGCAACTCTTTCCAATTGAGCTGTTGTTGCTGCCATTGCTATTGGCTTTCAATAAGGCACAGGGTTATCAAAGAGTGAAGGAGAAATTGCCTTGGCTCTGCCGTAGCCCTGATTGCGCTATCAGAGCCGTCAGGGAGGTTCTTTATAAAGGGAGGGCACGGGGGAGAGCGAGGTGGCGGCTGGCGTTGCCCCCCTGATAAATCAGCGCGTCGCTGGCAGCCGCCGCTTAGTGCAGCCAGGCAGCAACCGAGCGCCGCAGTTCAGGGTCGCTACTTGGCAAGCCCCCCTCTCAAACGGGACGGGGGGGCTGTCTGCACCCGACCACAGACCGCGTCGCTCCCACCGCTGCCCTTGTCGAGGTTTGTTTGTTTATCCGTGACCCCCCTCCACAACCCCGCCACCCCCCCACCCTCTCACAGCAAACAATATTGTTTCAAATCATGCCAAATTAACCCCCCCCCCTTCCCCTGTTCTCTTTTTTCTAACTTATTCCACACATTTTCCAACTTCATATATTAAATTAAAAAAATGTTTGGATTGGAAATGTGCTTCCACTTTGTTTCCATTATTTCTGTGTTTGTCCCTCCGAACAACAAAACAAAACTAATCCAAATAAAAAGTATCAATGCTCGCAGGGAGAAAGGGACAAAAGTTTCTATTTTTTTCCCCTCTTAATTTGTATTTGGCAAGTCTGATTTTATGACAAAAAGCGCATCGTACTGCTTATGAAGAGAGATTTTTAGGTTTTCACAACACGCATTCTAATCTGACAACAATCTGAAGATGAAGAGCTGCGGTGGAAGTTTATTGAGAAACTTTTACAAGAACTAAACACCATATACGCATACATGTTCTCTTTTTTTGTTGTTGTATATTATGTAACGAAGGAAAATACCAATCACAAGGAAAAAAAAAAACGAAGATTTTTAAATGTTTAATATACAACTTCAAAAACATGTATGGACAACGATGTTGTAAATGATTAAAAAGAAGCTCATATTTAAACAGAAAAATAACCTTTCAAAATAAAAAAAAAGAAAAAAAAACTCCTGCCATATGGAAGAGAAATTATGCCACCGTTAACATTTCTCATAAATTTATCCCCTTCATCTCCAATTGGATGCTGGAGTTTATAACCCCTAATAAAACTCCTGATTTGTTGTGCGCTGGAGTGTTTGCTTGATAAGGCTGCAGCACAATCATCACTTTCGGGACCTGCACCTCCCTCCGTCCCTCCCTCTGGTCCCCCATGGCCGTTTCTGTGCTTGTCTTCCAAAGAAAGCTCAATTTTAATAGTCCAAGCTGATAAAATTAAATGAAATTAAACGACCAGAGAATGGGGATGACTGTGAAGGGGGGAGAAAAAAATATATATTACATACATATAATTTGACCTTCTCTATTCCAGGTGCAGTGGGGTTAATGCAAATCTTCAATGCTGCAGCTTTAGATTGCCATTAGTGTTCAATTACACTCAGTTAAACAGGCAGCACCATTGCCGCTCCGGTTTGATTTAGGTAATGATTAATTTCCGATCTATACTGTCGCGCTTCAGCCTTCCGATTTCCACCGCCACCAGGAATGGGTTTGATGTTGCACAAGTCCTCAAATTTTCTAATTGGATGGACACGAATATAGAGGTACATGCCATTAAGAGTGTGAGGCTGCAGCGCTGGGACTGTGACGTCATCGAGGGACCGACACATCTGTCGCGCCGCGACTTTTAAGGAATCACACAGTTTGACTCGTGTAAATTGTGGCGTTAAAATATGCATTGGTCTACGGTTACACTTAATGTAAGAGAGACGTCTCGTCCGGGCGTTTTCAGAAGCGCTTGTGCTTGATACGCGTTTAAGAGAAATTGTAACATTGTACTTGTGTGTGTGTTTGGTGTGTATATGTGGCCTCCCATGGCGGAGATGTAGATTTTTAGTCCTCCGACCAAAACTGGACCTGGATTTTTTTTAAATTAAGAGTTCTGCTTTTTTGTAACCATATAAGTCGGAGTTCTGATGCGCAAAGTATTTGCACTTTATACTTTTGGCTCATGTGACAAAATGTTTGTACAAAGCTGTGCTAAAATTCTAACAGTTTACGTTAATATCTTAGAAGCTCTAAACACACAGCAGCTACCTGACTAGAAGTTAGCTTACTTAGCATTAGTCGCTAGGTAGCTGGTTGTGTTTCTTACTGACTCTAGGCAGGACTCAAACATTTTCAAAAAAGCTTTCCTTTGCCAGTTGTAAATTCCCAAAATACAACTACTTTTAAAACTTTAATGGCTGGAAGATTGTTTTCAGATCAAAGCGAATGACATTACTGACAGTTTACTGTCAAATTTACTAACTTTATTTTGCGCGTACATCACTGTTAGTGATGTACGCGCATACATACATCACTGTATGTATGTTACATACAGTTAACATACATGTTAACTGTATGTATGTTGTATGTTAACACTAACAGTTAACATACGTATAGGTACATATGTTTCATGTGGGTTTCAACAAGTGACAGAGTCTTGCTAAAACAAGTCGTTAGCATGCTAGCGGCCGGGTCTGTGTCCGGCCCCACAGTCACCCGCCTCCTCCTCCTCTTGAGCCTTGAAGCCAGGGGACGCGTGCGGGCGGGGTGGGGTGAGGTGGGGGGCTTTTGTGTGTGCAGTGTGGGGGGCCGCAGATGCCATTCCCCAGAGACACAGCGGAGGTTAATGATCTCTCAGCCCCCGCTAAAATAAATAAATCATTTCCAGGCAGGAGCCTGCATAAATCTTCACTCAAACGGCGATTTGCTGGAGCAAGCACCACCAGTTGCTAATGACTGTGTTTTTTTTTTCTCTTTCTCCTCCACCTCTCTTGATTGCCCGAGGGGATAAACTGTGACACAGATGAGTTCCTTCCCTCACCTCCCTCTGTTTCTGTCTCTCTCTCTTTCTCTCTCACACACACACACACACACACGCACTGTTGTGACTATTCTAATTCGCAGCGTTTCGTCAGGGGACATTAGGCGGCTGACAAGCGTCTGGTTTGGACCGGGGGGTGCATTTGTAGTGACAGTGGTAGTTGTTTCATGTTCCAGCTGAGTTGATAGCGGGAGACGTGTGTGGCGTGGCTGCTGCCAGGCCTCACTCAATCTCTTTCATGTCCTCCACGTCGTTCGCTCACCTCGACGGAAACGCAGAGGATGACTGCACGCCAACAAGTTTCTTAGACTAACATTGCGCAATCTTTGTACTCTTTCGCATTTTAATGCGACGTTACCAAGACTCTACGATGATGGGGAGCAGGTGGGGTTTGCTATGAATTTAAAATGTTCTCACTGTATTTTGTGCCGGTATTGCGATAACGATAGAAGTCATTAATCGTTATTATTACTTCTTTTTTATCTACCGTATGGCTGTGGCCGCATGGCACAGCAATAATTACCCCACAAACACAAATATTGCTCTTGAAAAACATTTAAAATACACTTTTGTAAGACACAAGCCGTGTGAAAAAGTCTAACTTGTATCACTAAGCTGCTCACAGTAACTGCATTTAATCACATGTTCTAATTTATTTATACTTTCATTTGAACAAACAGTGGGGATAAAAACTAATTATCCCAACATGTGGACAACTTTGGGAGGTTGTAAACATTATTAATAGGAATTTATTGTGACAACGATAAATGAAAATTAATATATTTAATGGACATTTATTAATTGATAAATAAATAAATGGATAAAGGCCCAGCCTTACTGTGGTACCACATCATCGGTCCTGTCAACACCATATTACTCTTTGTAGTTCTCTACATCATAACATCGTACGCTTCTCCTAATTTACTCGATTCCACTAAATCAACATTCAGTTATTTGCTCTTCATGTTAATGTTAATCTATTAAGATGGTACAGTGGTGGAAAAAATGTGAAGTTCATTGTAATGTCAGCATATGAGTTAAGTCTTTTTCATGCTTTTTACCATATAAAATCTCCTTAGGTCGATATGTGTTTCTTCTTATTCTTTTGTGTTTGAAGATCTAATAAAAACAAATTGCGCATTCAGCTTTTGTTTCATTACAGTTTGCTCTGATTAAAGTGCCAATGTTTCCTAAATCTTTCAGTAACTCATTCATAATTCTCATGATTTAATAGCCCGCTCTACCAGAGCATATATGTGTCTACTTTACATCAAAAATGTGAAATGACACCACTATGTTAACCCAAGAAGTATGCTTTTTCTGGCGGAGAAAGCATACTTCATGTCTTAATGAGACAGCAGAACCATCAGCTGTTGACTGCTTAAGTGGTGTCATCAATACACATGGATTAGTAATCAATGAGCCCATTCAGAGCTAATGAAGAGAGCCACACTCAATTAGAAACATTCCTCAAAAATGAGTGGCGTTATCGCGACGTAAGCGGAGAATAAAAATAAACACAAATCCTTCATCATTTTTCACTTAAAATAAAGCGGCTGGATTTAGTTTTATTTTTCATACTCTGGCGGAAAAGAAACACCCTTTCATGGGATCGTACCTTTGACAAAGAAAATGCATGGATTGATCTTTATTTCAAAGTAAAAGGCAAGTCAAACACTTTGAGGATTTATAGATCAAATCGTAACCATTTTGACTGGAGTAGGGATTTTTATGTATATATATATATATATATATATATATATATATATATATATATATATATATATATATATATATAAATGAGCAACAACAAAGTAAATAAATAAAGTCATTACCAGAGCTTAGAACACAGCCACCCGATTTGCTCTTTTATCCTGCAACAACAAAAAGAAGACGACAGAAGGAGAAATAACAAAAAAGAGAGAGAGAGAGAGAAAGAATTGCACAGAGGCTTTTCTTTTCTTTAAAATGCTGCATTAGGTCTTTTCCTGCAGTCAGTTTTCATAGTTCAAAGCTGGCAGTTCAATAAATAGCTGGAACTGGCACATCTCTGTTCTTGCAAAAAGAAATCAATGTTAATCCTATTACCGGCAGTTATCACCTAGCCCAGAAACGGTGGCAAGTAAGGGAAAAAAAAAAAAAAAAGAAAAAACTGAGATGTCAAAGCGGGAAGGGGAGAGAGAGCGAGAGAAAGGGAGAGAGAGAGCGAGTCACCCTTCATTCACTTTCAAACACAGTTTTGATAATTTACTTCTGTAGAAGAAGAAGGAGGAGGAGGCAGGCGGGAGGATGGGAGCAGGGCACTGAGCTTCACTTACCAGGGAATGTGTGTGTGTTTGCATGCGCGCGTGTGTGTGTGCATGCCTCTGAAGAGTTGGGGGGGGAGAGGGAGCGGAGGGGTCCAAGGCTACTGATGTATTCGCACATAATGCTTGGATCAGACCCTGCTGCTGTAAGCAAGATGTTTGAGGCACAAAACATCGTTTTTGAAAAATGTTCACACCGCTTAGCAATCCTCTTCCTGGAGCGCCCTGACATCTGGCCTTTCTCCTTCTCCCCTTCTCCCACTTCCACTCCATCCTCTGCGCCTGGCGCTCCGTCTGTGGGGGAACCGGCAGTGGCGGCGGCGGCTACCTGAGGCACCCGGGTGGGGGGACAGGAAATTATTTCTGCTCCTCCTCTGTCGCAGCATTTAAAAAAAAAAAAAGCGCTCAATTACATCTCCTGTTTGAATATTCAGTAGATTATTTTCCTCGTTTAGCCATTGGAAAAGGTGAGTCCATTAGTTTTGTCTGACAAACTGGACCAAAGGGAGCCAGGAGACAAAGAAAACAACATTTTAGCTGAAGCATTCAGTGGGTTTGCTTCAAAAGAGACTCGATTAACAATACTTATAACAATAAAAACGCCGACAAATTATTTTCTTGCTGATCAGCTAATGATTTCCACTATACTCTGAGGCATAAACAAAAGAGATCAGAGCAGCAGACCTCCAGTTACTCGGCTAGTAATTAGAGCACTGATTGATTTTTTTTCTACTGGCAGCAAAATAATTCAGAAAGAGAAGTGATATTTCATCAGAAATCAATTAGAATATTACAAGAGAAAATAAATTGGTCTTAGAATTATGCTCACAAAGTATGTTAGCAAAACACCTAACAATGCCTTTATCAGCAGAGAAAAGAACAAAATAAGGAGCAACTCATGGAAATTATGAAAGGAAAATCCTCAGAAATATCTTAAACATCTTGGATGCGAATATTTTTTTTCCCCATTTAAAAGATAATTGGTTTAGAATGTATCATTTCTAAAGTATCGTCAGCGCGATATCACTGTGTGCAGCAATAATATCGCTGTGGTCTCACTGGCATGAGTCAGTTTATTAATTTTGGAAGTGTGGTCAGGTCACAGTTTGCATGCTGACGAGATAATCAGCCTGATAAAGATGTTAAAAGTCACTGAGATGGAAGCAGAGTTGGAAAAAGAGAGGATGAAGGACAACATTTTATTATAACCGATTTTGTAATTGCAGCTTGTATGAATAGTATATCCACTGCCTCATTTTTTTTCCAAATATGTTGCGGCCTAATGAATTCATCCAGAAAACAAGAAAGGAAGTGTCAATTTTTTTAGAGTAATCCAACTTTTTCCTGAACCAAATACTAGATATTAGATATACGTGTTATATCTCGCTCTGTTTATGATGCGCTCTCTCAAGGAAGTGCAACATGTTTTATGCCTTCTGTATTGACACAGGTCAATACATAGGGCAGTAAAAGTCGCAGTAATTGATCATTTCATTATTTCATCCAATTCCTTTAACCGTTGTTGGTTTCAGAAACATTAAAGTGGTTCTTGTTTTTGATGGATAATAATCGTAGTAGCTTGAGATTTGTTTTCTATGACATCTCACAATATTAAAACAACACAATATTTCTCATCAAGGAGACGCCTGACATCTGGTCAATTTAGCTTACGCTATCATTATTCCCTTTGAAAATAAGGATAAGCACGCTAACGTCTTTAACCCCTTAGATATGGAAGCATTTAGCTGCCGGAGCTACAAAATGATTTGGGAAGCATCACTTTATAACGAGTTGCAAAACTTAACACAAGACAGTTGGTCGTTTCAGCAATCTACAAAAACACGTTCTCCTCACAGACTGACTTCAAACATCCCACCAGGTTTTGCCGTTTAACTACAACCGTTCTCATTTAAACATAAAGAACATATTGTCGTTTTAATGACATATCAAACTCGTTGTCACAAAGTATAAAACTTGTGACTGTAAAACTTGTTCAAACAACTCAGACCTTATAATGACACTCTGCTTCTGGATTATTTCTTAGAGCAGTATTTAGTCACAGCTTTTGCAACATTTTGGGAGGAAAAGAGGAAAAGATTAGAATAACTGTTGAGCCCTGTAAGAATCCCGTTACTGGCTAACCGTTAGCTGCTAATCATGCTAAAGACTATTTAGCACTAGTTTAGCTTGAAATGTAAACTACTTATCTGATCAAACCTGAACACAGATTCCTTTTAAACAGATATTTATGAAATCTTTATTTTATTTGCACAAACACACAAAAGAGAGCATTTTGAATGTGTTTTAGCTTCTGGAGCGCTTTAGGAAAATATAAGAATAGCAAAATATAGAGCGATCAATCCTGGACTGAAATGTGTCACCTTGATTACAAATGGGTGAAACTTTCACTGTATTTGTGAACACAAGCGATGATACTTTTAGGTTTTGCAAAAATTGAAACGTCTCACTAATGAATCCTTAGTTTTTAGAGCTGCATGCTACTTATCAGGCAAAACGAGGCAAGTTCTACATTTCTCCGACATCTTCGCCTGGTTTTATGTGAAAATCTGCTCACTGGAGAAAGTGATCAACATGCTAAGTTCGGTGAAGTAACTCTGGCATTCAGCTCTGCTGTCCCACTCAGTCAATGTCAGCGCCACAAAAGATGGATTGCACTTTCACTTCGCCACACTCTAACTGTACATATTCGGTGCAAACAAAACTCTCTGAAAACAAAACACACAGCCATTTAAAATCGCATTTCTCCAATGAACACACCAAAAGCCCTAGATTAGGCCTAATCACTGTCACCAGGAAGCAGAATCAGGCCCTCTCACTGGCGGATTAAGTCTTCTGTTGTTGTTGTCCTTATTGTTATTGCTGAGAAATAATTACAGCTGAATCTCATCAAAGCCAATTCAACTCTTGGCAGGGCTCGGCTCTGTTTTCTCTCTCTGTTTTTTTTATTTATTTATTTGTCTCCCCTCTCAGTGAGGAACCTGAGTTTTCCCCCTGTATGAAAGTAAAGATTAAAGTAGCTGAACACCGAGAAGGAAACGCGGGAGAGGGGGAAACGAGGGGGGCAGCGGCGACCGGGCCCAGGAAAAGGCCTCACTGCTCTCAGACGGCAGAGAAACCCAAAGAAAGCCAGAACGAGTCTCGCTGACACAAGTTTTCACCTTGACTCGCCGACTTTTTGTTAGGAATTTATTTCCTGTGCCGCGTGAAAGCAAGTGACCCCATTCCAGGCGAGCCTATTCTGTATTCTTATAATAAATTAGGTGGCAATGCAGGGGGGGGCTTTAACATGTAAAATAGCAGTGACATGCTAAATAATGAGGCAGGGTAGAATTATGTGGCACCGGCGTCCGGACTCTGGGGTATACCTGGGCCCCGGTCTAGCCCGGGCCTCCCACTCGCTGGCTGTTGAAGAGCTGAGGGGGTTTGTTTAGCTAAAGGAGGGCTGGCGGTGGGGTGAATGCATAAAAATAGAATTAATATCCCAACGCCCAAAGCTAGATTACACTTCGGTGACCGTTCCCACCTCGCTTCCCTGTCTTTTCCTCCCATTTTGCCTCGTGGAATTTATTTAAGATATATCGCGGCGTTTTATCTTTCGGCTTTTACGATCTCATTTTTTGACGCATTTCACTTGGCGTAACTCAGCACGGGGGTTTTCGCCCCGGAAAAGCGGGAGATGATTGCAGTAAAGACGCAGAGCCGTGTGATTTTCCAGTCAGAAATGTAATCATCTCACAATGACCGTGCGACTCCGGGAGCTCTGGCTTCTCCGCCGTTATTGTCGCCATTGAATATGGAGTACAGCCGGCGTGGCGCAACCTTGAGGCTGTTCTGTAAACTCTACTGTTTTATTGCCATTGTGTGCAGCAGGTGACAGATTTACCAGGTTTAATGCGGGCGATTTTAGTTTGCTTGTAAACCTTTCTTTTTACAGCTTCCCTTTTTTTTTTTTTTTTTTTTTGTGTCAGGGTGGCGAAGGGGTTGAGGATTAACAGATGAGCTTCGCCTGTCCTTCAGGTCTCACGCGCTATTCCGTCCAAACTAATATCCCATTTTATAGCTTTTCTGTCAGCAAATACAAGGGAGACTGATGAGGTTTTCCCTCATCGGAGCATTAAAAAAAAAAAAAAGGTGATTTCAATCTGAAACACAAACACTGGCATTCTCTTAAAAGTATCCAAACAATGAGAAGCCACCATGCTTTGGGATTTGCTACCAGATGAAAAATAGCCATGTTCTGTCATGGTTTTTTTTTTTTTTACCCCTTTTCACTTTTTGCCAGAGCCCCTGTCTGGCGCGGACGGCGGCCGTTACAATGGACGATATGTTACACGTGCACACACTGGCTGGGTTACATTTTTTAATGGCTGTGAGGGCAGTCCTGGCTGTTTTATAAATTAAAAAGAAACAACAATAAATAGGGCATTGGAAAATTCACACAGGATTATTAGGCAGCCTTTTGCCGCTGGAGCTGACCCAACTTTCCAACAAAATTACGAGCGCAGACTTGGCAACAGATGACCTGTGAAAATGTAACTCTTCTGTTTTTGCTTGAAATGGGGAGTACATAACTTCTATGGAAAAAACAAAGAAAAGGTTCTTCCATATTTGTTTAAATTGTCACTATGTCAGGGCAGATAATCTGTGATAAGATCGATCGGTGCTCCCTGTGCTGCTATTACCATTCGAAGAAATGCAAAAACAACCAATCGGAGCTAAGAGGCGGGTCTTAGCGCTGTCAATCAACCTCGTAACCATGAACTTTTCCAGGAATGACCCGCCTTCCGAAATGACTTCAAAATGCACTTCAGATATATTCTGAAGGTCATAATACAACACAGAACATCTAAAAGTATGTCGGCCTCAATTATGGCAGCTGAGGTCAGTTTTTGTGATTCAACTAGAAAGAGACTGGCTGAAACTGGCATCCATGGGAGGGAGTGCTAAGGCCTAAAGCCAGCTTCACCTTTGTCAGAAACATCTTGATGGTCCAAAAGACTTTTGGGAAAATATTCCATGGAACTGAGACTTGGAAGTTTTTTGAAGGTGTGCACCGCTTTGTTTCTGCCAAAACATAACACATAATTTCAGAAAATAACCCCTACAATCAAACATGGTGGTATTGTTTTGGCCGTCAGTGTTTTGCCACATCGTCCTGCTGCATAACCTTCATGCCTTTAGGTTCGTTTGGCTTATGCAGGAGGACAGTGATCTGAAGAAAACCAGCAATTCCTCCTCTGTAACCTTTACAAAAGCCTTCAGTGTGTCTGAGTTAAAGGGACAGTATTAAGTAAAACTGACTTTTTCAAGCTTTACATCATGTTATAAAGTTATTCCCTCATCAAAAACAAACCTGGAGTGTTGCCTTGATTCTTTCATTCATGTTTGCAAAATTCTTGAATTGCCATTCTGGGTACAGAAAACATTTGGTGGAGCTGAGCGCAAAGCTGCTTCTCGCAGGTCGGCTTGTGACTCCCCCACTCGGCTCCTTCAGACTAGCCGGCCGCAATTAGCAAACACCTGGTAGAACCGTGCATCTGCTGAGCCCATTATAGGTGCTACTGTTCAGTGAAACACTGGTAAAAACATGAAAGGGTTAATAGAGCAGCCATGTTGAGATGAATTCCTGAAGGCAGAGTTCCAGAAACAACAGGAACTTCTTAGACAGTGGCCCAAATTCAAGGTAAAGTCAAATGTCTTTTAAGTCATATTTACACAGCATTTTTATAACAATCGAAGGCAACATAGTTACTTGATAATGCAATTTTATAGCACAATGTGCCTGCAAAATACATAATACTGCCTCTTTAAATCAATCCTGCAAACAAGGACAGGTCAAACATTGATCATAAAAACTCATCACCAGTTATTTTGCTACTTCGACGGCTCACCGGAACCGGGTGTTTCACTTGCTCACTTTGAGCCCGGTTAGTTTTGCATAGATTTGTTTCTTTAATCAAATGCGGGCATCGTTTGAAAACTGCAAATATCTTTGTCTGATGTTGACGTTTATTTGATGTTTTTAAAACATTTCTGCTTAAAAAACAGAAAAGAGAGGAAATCTATAAGAGGGTGAATCCTTTTTTTAAAATGTTTTTTCCACAGCGCTATAAACGGTGCGGTGAGATGGGGATCAGCATTCTGCCGGCGATGTTATGAAGTGGGGGGGGTCTCTTTGAGTTACGTGCTCTGATTGTTACCCGACATTATGCACACAGTTTGAGGCTACATAACCCGGCCGGCGTGGGCGTCGTAAAACGTGCTTCCCGCGCGCCACCCTCGAAGCGAGGGAGGGGAAACCCCGCCACCAACTCTTCCTCGCCCACATCCCTCCTCCCCATAAACAACTCTGTCATTTTAAGTAAGCATCGCCCTGCTTACCAGGCACCTTTCGTGCGTGAGCTGCACCTAATTTAGAAGCTTTTAAATCTGTCGCGAGCGTTGTTGTGAGAAATGCCTGGTTGCAAATGTCTTTTATTGAATGCTGACTGTGTAGTATTACAGGCTTGCAGATATGCCCGGTGTAATATGTCCCCATAGCTTTATCTTGTAATAGTAAAGTGTATTAATTTTTCCCCAGACTGGAAGGAGAGCGCGTGAATGGCGAAGAATCGACTCTATTTTGGGGATTGCAGCGACTTGCCACGCGCTCCAAACATGGCTTTCACGCGGCGGAAGATGAAGCAGGTGGTGGGGAGGCAACAGAAAAAAGAGAAAAGGGGGAAAAAAAAAAAGAAGTGCTTTCAGTCGGTGGATTTCTTGAGTAAGCCCCACCGGTTTATCGCGATCCATCGCGAGGAGTGGCGAGTCGGTAATTACAGAGTTTTCCGAGAGTGGCATTCTCGGAATTGGAATTCAAACTCCACTTAGCATGGTCACCTCAGAAGTGGAGCTTCATCCTAATTTGCAGCACAGTGAGGGGAGGCTGTGAGGCATTCAGTGGGTCAGCGTGTTCGTTACAGTGCCTTTCCAGAGAAAAAAAAAAAAACTGTTCATACCGCTGTCTTGTTACACTATGACCACAAATGGAGGTGCATTTTAGTAGGATTCTGTGTGACAGACCAATACTATGTTATTTGTAATTGTTGAAGTTGTCAGATTTAAAAAAAATAAAATAAAATAAGACGACAAAAAGTGAACCGTGCATCGGTAGCCAGCCCCCCCCCCCATTTACTCTAATTCCCATAAATATATATTTCTCCTGCAACAGACAAAATGAGAAAAAAATAATCATTTTGTGTGGAATTTCATCTCCAGCCGTTGTGTGAAGGCCTCAGAGGTTTCCTGGAGTAGCTACTTTTTTTTATTTATTTTTTTCATTCATGTAAACTGAGATTTTCAGAACGGCGACAATGGAAAGATTTGTTTCAATGAAAATGATTCTGGAACAATCTTTACAGTGGGATAAAATGAAATCTTTTCCATTTAATATATATATATATATATATACTTGTGCTAGGTGGGCGCGTCACTGCCAAGGACTACTGAACCATTCTGGAGGACCATGTGCATCCAATGGTTCAAACATTGTATCCTGAAGGTGGTGCCGTGTATCAGGATGACAATGCACCAATACACACAGCAAGACTGGTGAAAGATTGCTTTGATGAACATGAAAGTGAAGTTGAACATCTCCCATGGCCTGCACAGTCACCAGATCTAAATATTATTGAGTCACTTTGGGGTGTTTTGGAGGAGTGAGTCAGGAAACATTTTCCTCCACCAGCATCACGTCGCGACCTGGCCACTATCCTGCAGGAAGAATGGCTTAAAATCCCTCTGACCACTGTGCAGGACTTGTATATGTCATTCCCAAGACAAATTGACGCTGTATTGGCCGCAAAAGGAGGCCCTACACCATACTAATAAGTTATTGTGGTCTAAAACCAGGTGTTTCAGTTTCATTGTCCAACCCCTGTGTATATATATATATATTTTTTTTTTTTTTCTTTTTTTTTTTTTTTGAAAATCATTAGATGAAGCAACACGGCGTTGAACATGCTAATGTTTTGCTGTGTGCGAAACGTCTTCGGTGGCTATGCTAACTAGCCTTAGCATTCATGACTCTGCTTTTGGGAAGAAGCTGTAGCATAGCAGAGAGCAAGGCCCTCCTCCTGGATCTGTTTGGTTATTTCTGACCAATCTGTGTATTTCTACAGATGTCAGCAGGACCACACATTAACTGTCAATCAACAAAGATGTAAAATAAAAAATGTATTTTTTTTGTGCAAAAGTTACAAACTGCAGCTTTAACATACTGCATTTAGGTGACCAAAGAGCTATGTTAGCAGGCCGTTAACTATGTTTCACTTATTAAATAATGCTAACAAGTTAAGCATTGATTCTGATGACATACATGGAGCTCAATGTTAACTGACTTTAGCTGCAAGCAGAATGAGCGCTGAAAACCTAACTCAGCATTTTTTTTTCTGTGTTGTACAGACAGAAAAGTTTATTTTTATTTCTGCATTAGAAGAGGTTTCCTTATTCTTTTCATCTTCTCATAGGTTCATATGTGGCAGCATTAAAATTGTCAAGTTTATGATAGGATATTTCAGTAATGAGGCAGTTCAAAGTGCTTTACACCCTAAAAACACAATTCAGTAACCAATTATGAAGCAAACAATAGACATTGTCAAATGCCCTCATCAAAACCATCAAACATATTGATCAATTCTCCAGTTGTTATGAATCGAAAGCAGCTCTGAAGAGGCGGGCTTTTACCTTTGACGGAAAGGAACTCAGCGTTTCAGCATCTTTGCAGTTTTCTCGAAATGTGACTTCTACATGTTACCGATGACTGACAGCACTAGGCTGCCTCCAGACACATGTTCTTTAGGTAGGACTGAAACCAGTTAAGTACTGGAAGCAAAACGCTTCATTGTTCTTACTTTAATGCAGTCAGGAGTTACATTGCAGCTCTGGTCTTGACTTACCTCGAGAAAAACTCCTGAGTGCAACATGTCTGAGACTTTGAAAATGTTAACCTAAGACAGACTTGGTAGTGTAATCAACAAATTTAGTCTCCATGGAGGACCGACTTAGACTGCAATATGAACTCTCTTGAGCAGTTTGCCACAATATGGAAATATATTTAACAAAACTGAACTTTTGGGCCAATATCTCAAATGTTTAGTGTGGCAGAAAACATAAAACAGCACATGACCTGAAAGTGGGTCCAGGGTAACTCTGGAGGAGCTGCAGAGTTCCGAAGCTCAAGTGGAAAATCTAACAGGACAAGAATTAATGTCCACTAATCTGGTCTTTATGGCAGAGTGGCAAAAAGAACATCTTTGTTTAAAGAAAGTCAAATAAGGTCACGTGACAGAGTAGTTTAGGTGGATAGAAAACATGCCACTCAAAAACCGGGGAGGTTTGTCTTTCTACAATTATACAAGACTTTCTGATTGTCCACCACATATTATCCTAATGAAATACATTCAAGTTTGTGACGTGACAAAACGGGGATAATTGCGTGCCACATGGTAATTTACAGGTCAGCGGCATTTTGAACGAACAGAACGAACCAATAAACAGGCCCGCCAAAATGATTTACTTTCTTTTCCCAGAATTATGTGGCGCTATCAAAAAACAAAAAAAGAAAAAAAAAACACACCTTCTCGACGGATTTCATCCAAAACTTGTTCATCAAAGTTGACTACATTTGTCCGCGCTCTACCTATAAATAGACATTTGGAGGGGTTTTATGCGGGTTCTAACATCAAGCCGTCTAAAGAGTGTCCTATTTGCTCAGATAAAGGAGCACCATGCACTCCTCTCTGAGCTGTGAGGAAATGGCAAAATGGAGGAGACAAACCGGTAGCTTCCCAAGTTTGTACAGCGGTGCTTTTCCTGATAATGCCACACATTCAGGGCTCCCGCTTTCAGTCGCCTTCGCACGAGTGCTCCAGTCTCACACGGCACTTAAGTGTGATTAATAAGGTGTGTGCCGCGTACACGCGTGTGTGCGTGTGTGTTTAGGAGGGTTGGTGTTGAGGTGGCGGTATGGCGGGGGGGAGTTTATGTCAAGATAAACGTGGAAATGACCTAGCAGTCGCTGGCTTTTTCCCTTTCGGCAACTGCACAGTGCCTCGCTCGAGAGCAGGAGAGGCTGGGGGCTTTTTTATCAAGCCGAGGGCTCAGACCACCAGAGGCTCTTGTGAAGGAAGGAAATTACCGGGTGCAAACATTCACAATACCCCAACTCAATGCCACCCCCCACCCCCTCTCCTCGCCCCCGCCCTCCCTCATCTCTCTCTTTCCCTTCTCTCTCTGACTTCCACTCTCCTGTCCCTATGTTTATCAGGTTTTGGGGCACTGTATTTTGATGTCAATAAGCAATTTTTCTTGCCTGGTCTCCTGCCTGACCCCTTTAATCCATCAATATATTATTAGAGATAAAGTTTTGTGGACGCCTGCTGCAGTCACAAGATAAATGACATCTCTGAAGTCACGCATTAAAGACTAGATTAAGGCCTTGTGACTGTGTCTTCAGTGCTCATCTGTGCGCCTCTGTCCAACCTATCACACTAAGTGACAAGAAAGAAAAATAATGAACTGAGGCAGAAAAAGCAAAGAGATATTTCTTACACACACAACCGGCGTCTGTCTTCAGCCGGGATTAGGACGCATTAGAGGCATGCTCGGAGAAGAGGAGAGAGGCGCCGTTTGTGTCTGTCTTGGCTGAGAGGAAAAAAGGGATTTTCAGCCCCTCTATCTGTCGAAAACCAAAAGGGGAAAGCGGGGAGTTTTTGTTTAAGACAATATCGGCCCAATTTGTTCAGAAAGCAGATGGCTTCATTTTTAATATCGGAGCTAGATTATCAGTCATATTTGAACCACAAACTGTTAATAAAGGACCCTGATTAGATTTACAGCTTCATCAGCCAACACTCTATTATTACGCTATTATTCTGGTGGGGTGGGAAGTTGAATTTAATGCTGATGCTCTGAGGTTGAGATTTATATAATGACTAATTGCTTCTGTGAGTGAAAAAAAGTGAAAAATTGTTGCTGTTTTTTTTTTTTTTTTTTACTGCGTTGTCTTATTAATACAAAAAGTGTAAAAAAAAATCAAATCCATACATTTTCTGAACCTACCTAATGCTGTTCAAGACCTGTTCCTGTCTCCGAGGGTCAACGACGCCCCTGGGCCTGCGTACTGCTAATATTTTAATATTTTTAAATGTGTTTTTTTCATCCTTTGTGTTGCCCTGTGATGGACTGGTCACCTCTTCAAGGAGAAAAGGTATAATCCACTATCACTGACCTGTCTGATCCAAGGGATTTCGAATGAAAGCGTTGCAACGCCTATCCCTCGCCAGCAGGCGGTGATCACCTGAACGTTAAAATGTTAGTTCACATATTTTGAAGCATACATATAATTTATATTACCTACATATAATTTACATTATATGTAGATACATACATATAATTTATATTACCTGTTATAGAAAGATGTCACAGGGCTAGACAGAAAAATAAGTACGTCCAAAGAGTGCTAAAAGCTAGCAAGCTAGTCAGATATACACCAGGATAGTTTTTAAAACTACTACTAAAAAAGCACAAGAATTTCTCATCTTTAACAATGTTAAGTACAGTAAGACTGATGTGAAGTTCACAAGTTTACGTCCTTTATAGTTGTTTTTTTTTTTTTTTTTTTCTTTTTAGCAAATTTGGCAGATTGATACAGTGAGCAGGCTGAAGCAAAGTAGCTCTGTGGAGAAATGGGAGCGTTGTTCCGTTTGACAAAACACCACCAAACGCAACAATGGTCACTTGGAATATTATATTTGACTTGTAATATCCTCTAACAAACTGCCATATGACTCTCATGTTAGCATTTTCAGCTTCAGTTCTAAAAAGCTGAAGTTCGACGTGCAGATGTCCTCTGTTGCTTTTCAGCACGCTGCTTTCAAGCATCCTTTTAGTTGCGAAATAAAAACATGTATCCATGAAGAGCCATAGTGAAAGGTTTTCTCTGCCCGCTTAATGTGACAGCGTTCTCCTGAAAACCAGACCCCTAAAACCTCTGAGTAATAGACAGGATTACGGACGTGAAATGACATTTTTATAGCTTAAACTCCCGACTACCTGGACTAGCGGATATTAAACACGTATCTGGTAGCACTTAGTGTTAAGTGGGACCAAGTGCTTATTAAGTTTCTGATGCCCTGAGAGTGTGTCTGCTCCGGTCCGGGCTGATACGCGCCGCTGGGCCACAGTGAGCGAGCCGGGGTGGATTTGCGCCGGACTTAGGCCCGTTTTATCAGAGCTTGCCGGTTAATGCGACGCCCGGCGCTGACGTCGCCACCGCTGTGAACCGATTGACGGGTATTTGAATTTCACATTAAGCCCTCCCTGCCCGCCTGTGTTTTCATGCGGAACGTTTTCACTCGATAAGACACTTTTTTTTCCCCCCCTCTGCAGACACACAAGCTGTGGTGAAAGCAACCAAACATGGTCCAGCTGTTTGCCTTTGTGTCGATTTACCTTTCCAGTTTTTCCCCAAGAACATGTCGACCTGCCATTCTCACTGCAGGGCCTCGGACGCTATTATACATGTTGTCATATGACACAGAGTATTTTATTTTGGTTTAGTAAAGTAGAAGCTAGAGGATAAGTTGTTCATTACTGTCCCCATCAGCCGTTGCCGATGGTGGCACTTGGAGAATCTGGCACTTACCAAACTGGGACTTTTTACCAAAAACCTTCGAATCAATGAATTGAAATTCGAAGGTTTTCAATTCTCTGTCCTGATCTCAAGTCTTTTGACTCATCTAAGAAGTTTTGTTTTCAGTATTGCCCTGCATTTATGCAAAATATTTCCTGAGCAGGAAAACTTGGCACATGGACCAAACTTTTGAATTTTAAGATTACCTGAACGTTATTCTTCCATGTTTGCTGTTTCCCCCCAAACGGATTATGCCAAACTGCTCATATGATTTGAACTGGCTTTCTTTGTGCAGCTTTTCCACCATGTTATCATTTGCATGAAGTTATTGCTTTTTTGAAAGAGCAATAATAAGGAATTGATTCAAAACAAGCTGCTGAAAAGTCACTTGTTTTGAAAGTTGGTTTTGTCTTATTTTAAGTGTACTGAGACGTTTGCATTTGACCAAAAATACTTGGTAAGATGGTCTTTTTGCAATGTGGGTTGTTATATTTTCCACTCTTCAACAGTTATTTGCTACTTTGCAAATAACTGTTGGTCCGTCACAAAAAATCGCAACAAAAGACATTTAATCCTGACAAAGCATGAAAAGTTCAAAGGGCATGATCACTTTTGCAAGTCGCATTTAGTTTGTATAGAAAATCATCTGAAAGAAAAAACTGGCTTCTCAAATCAATTGGGTGATATGAACCAGACTGGCCCCTTAATTCAAGGCTCCACATTCATTTGGTGGAGCTTTTCAAATAAATTACCCAAGGTCTCCCCGTAATGGCCAATTAAATTAGCTCCGCTGAATTTCTCCTATTTTTCTTGGTTTTAAAGGTGAGGCTAGAGGTAAATTTGTCCATTAGTCCTGTTTGTTTGCCCCTTGGTTCTTCCTTTAAAAGCAAATCTACAGACTTTAATGCATTCCGTAAAATCCCCTATACAACGAAATCATTTGTCCTCAGGACAGCCGGCACCTTTTGAAGGTTTCCTTTTATCCTGTGAGTGGGTTTCAAAACACTCTGAAACAATCTGGCTTTAACTGCTTATATTTCAACTCTGACCTTTTAGCAGAAGCCGTTAATTATGCTTTTGATCATGACCGATCGGAATGTGATCCGCAGCCGACCATTAGCCTCTTTACGTTTTCGCTCTGCGTGGTTTTCTCTTCCTACACGTCGGAATGCATCTGAATTCTTTGACGCTTTTTCGCGACACAATGCCGCCTTTCGGTATGTGAATTGCCTCTTGAAATGAATTTATTTTTACTGTGATCCTTTTAGAAGTTACAGGGAATTTCTCTGAAGTTTGGTGATTAATGTTTGTTTCTTTTTTACATTTTTGTATTGGTTTATGCTGATAGCATGTAGCTCTGGTATGCTAGTTCTGGTTTGTAC
The DNA here is from genome assembly GCA_010277075.1 of Poeciliopsis retropinna. Taxonomy (NCBI): domain Eukaryota; kingdom Metazoa; phylum Chordata; class Actinopteri; order Cyprinodontiformes; family Poeciliidae; genus Poeciliopsis; species Poeciliopsis retropinna. Next base: position 25,468,027 of record VMRM01000003.1, read on the forward strand.
TTTTCGTGGACTTTTGTTGATGAGGTCTGAATAATCCTTTTCCAGATTACGTCTCAAACTGTGACACTTTAACAAATATGTAGAAAAACATATTCTTCATAAAAGCTACACTCTCCTTCATAGCTGCGGTCCACAACGCCTTAAACTGACCCCATCGGCTCACATGCTGACAGAAACTTTAGTTGCTCCACTTCCACTTAGTAACGAAAGACGTTTTGTTGGTTGCTGAAGTCGGCTCGCCGCATTGACGCCGCTGCCTTGTTGAGTGGCCCGTTTGCAGGGTCCAACAACACCGCTCCGATTGTGTTGGAGTCGCGGCGTTGTCAGTCTCAGAAAGGCTGTCACTCCTGAGTATTTATTACTCGAGCAAAGTCTGTCTCGGTTTCGTGTTTCCTTCCCTTCTGAGGAGCTCAAGTAGCCCTGAGCTGATGCTTGCAATTCTTATAGTGTCCCAATTATTCCTATGAAGCCCCGCAGAAGGGCTTTACTTCTTTGGATCATAACTACTTAATTATGCCCACTCTTTTTTTTTCTTTTTTTTTTCTATGCAAACACATTTTTGGGAAGGGAGAGATATCTGCATGGTTCTTCCCCCCCTTCTCTTCCTCCCCTCTTCTTTACAAATAAATGTGATGGCAGTTTAATAGCCGGGTGTTCTCAGACGGATACGGACAAAAGCTGTTCATTGAGTGCGGTGGGTTGGGGCCCTCAGCATCGTGAGTTATGCGGCTTCCGCCCCCCAGTAAGAGCCAAGCTAAATAGATCATCAGATAGTCCTCGGGAGCCCGCCGACTGTTTATCTCCACTGCGGCGGAGAGCGCTGATGTATCTGCAGCGATCAGTTAAAACCACACTGATGATGAACTAATGAATCAAGGCCCGCATTAATCACAGCACGGCTTTCACGGAAAAGACAAATGGAAATGCAAAAAGTTCCCCACTAATGATGAACTACTAACAATTTGCTGGTGGACAAGAGGGTATAGGAGGAGGGGGGGGGAGAATTACACACACAGGTTCCATGCATAATCTGTGAAGATATTAATATTTCAGCCCACCCCTCCCTCCGACCCGGCCTCCGACCTGACGTTGCTGCCTTTAGAGGCGTAATCAAATTTCATTACCAGCCGAGGCGACATGATTAAACGGGACACGGGCCGGGTTCAGAGGCCTGGCACTGCGGCACACGCTGGCTGCCACTCACAGGCGACTCCGCCCCTTTAATCATTCACTCAGCGATCCAGATCAGCGTTTCACCGCCGGCCCGCCGTCTCTGACCGCACGCTGGCTCTGCGGGCGCCTTTATCTGTCAGTCACGTGGGTCCCGGAGGAGCGGTTCATCTCTGAGCGAGCCTCGGCGGAGACCCGCTTTCTCTCAGGCCGAGTAAAGAGACAGCGATGGATCACGCCTCTCACACACTGATGTAACCTTACAGTACCGACCACGTTTTATCAGGACAGTTTGTAAGGATGTGGCAAAAAAAAAAAAAAATCGCTGGAATAATCTCTTAATTCCACTTTTACAAAACAATTTGAATCCAACTTTTATCTTGATTAGGTTTGAAAGGGGCAGCGCGTGGAGGATTGGTGCTCTGTGCCTGGAAGCTTCTCAACTGCAGCTCAGAGGAGGAGTTTTGTCTTCGAAGGCGGCGCTCGGCCCCTCCAGGCGTTTTGCACAGCTGAATGGTTGCCGTGGAGATCGAATGATTTCTCTGACATGCATGACAGAATCAAAGCAACACTCCAGGTATGTTTTTGATGAGGGAATGACATTATAACATGATGTTATAACTAAAAAAGCTATTAAAGAAAAACAAAACAATCAGTTCAGGGGCCACAAATGACCCCCGGGCCACACTGTTTTTCTCAAGGATTTAGGTCTGGGGAGTTCTAATTGTTTTTCTGAAATTCTGCCTTCAGGAAGTCATCACAACATGGCTCCTCTATTAACCATTTAAGAACATTTTTGCCAGCGCTTCGCTGAGCAGTGGCTCCTACAATGAACTCGGCAGATGGTTAGTTCCAGCAGGTGTTTGCTAATTGCTGCTGGCTAGTCTGAAGGAGTTGAGTAGAGGACTTCTGCTCTGGGAGGCAGAAGCTGGGAGGCTGCAACTGTGGGGAGCAGCTGTGCCTCGAAGGCGGAGCTAGGTCCACCCAAGCATTTAGAACAGCTGAGTGGTTGCCGTGGGAGATTAAATGATCTTTCAGTCGTCCATGATAGAATCAAGGCAACACTCCAGGAATGCTGCCAAAGAGGATTTTACATAAAACTGCATCTTTAAAGGACATTGTAATTTTACTTCAATATGAGCAATTTAATTTTTAATATAAAAAAACAAAACAAAACAATGAAGTGACTTCACTCAAAGGGTAAAGTTTGTTGCGATAATGGAGCCGTGAACGCCACAACATTGATCCTAACATACACGCAGTCTTCAGGAACCGAAACGCATCAGAAGTGACACGTTCATCGAAGTCCCGGCGGAGCGTAAGGACACACAAAGTCTCCTTTACTTTTTTCACATTTAGACCCACGTTGACCCGTATTCGGTAAGAAAACGGCGCGACGGCAGTTTTAGTGTTTCCTCCTTTCACGGTTTGTATTCATGTAATCTACTGTGTGCTGAAAGTAGACATTTAATTTCTGTCTATCAGCACATCACATCACAGCAGAGGGTTAGGTAAAGATAGCGCCATCTTATTGTCAGTTGGGGTCAATCTGCTCCGCTGCTTGGCTCTGATGACCCCTCTAGTTTTTTTTGTTTTTTTAATCTCTTTTCGTCTTATTTTCTGAGAGCTTATTCTCTTTTTTCTTTTCTTCCCTCCTTTCTGTTTTTTTGCTTGTTTATTCATTAACTTAAGGATCATGCGCATTCCCTCCTGTGAACGTGTTTGATGCAGAATGAAAGGGGATATAATATATATATATATATATTTTTTTTTTGTATCCCGTCATTTTTCTTTCTATCTCCCTTATGACTTCTTAATCCATCTGAATGCACAGAAGATAATGTTTTGGGCGAAATAACATAAGAGGAAAGATAGACTCCCGAGGACCAGTATCTTTATTGCTTGGAGGATAAACGGATTATGTCAGCCATTTTCTGCTGCTGACAGCTTTTCTTATTAACCGATTTTATTTTTAATCTGCCAAGGAAGAAATGCGGTTTTTATGTCACAATAAAACGCTGGTCACATCTAATGCTGCCCTCAAACAAACAGATTTCACAAAGCCATGCTGGGGTTTTTGAAATAACTTTGAAAAAATAAAATATAAAGGGGTGGGGGGTACGGAGAAAAAAAAAAAAAAAAAAAAAGAGAGAAGGAAGCGGGGAAAGGAGGGAGTCTTCATCAACATGCTTGTTCAGTAGGGGAGTAAAAGATTTTTTTAAGTCCTTCACACTTGTATTCTTCCTTTTTTAAAATATGTCTTTCCTTTTTGCTGATCTCTGTGGAAAAAAAAACAAACAAACAACCTCTATCATGACGGAATATATTGTGTGTGTGTGGGCTCCCCTGCTGTGTCCATTCACACACACGCATATACACGCCCACACACACGCACACGCACACACACCCCCACACACACACAAAGGCACAGATGCTTGTTTACAAAAGGGCAAAATTTAAAGAGTGGGGTGGAGGAAAAAAGAAAAAAAAAAACTGGACAGAGTGAACACTCCTGTTTCCTTTTCCTGTCTCTAAAATCAGGCCAACTATCTCAGGTGTTCATACCTCAAGCCCTCCACCTCCACACCACCTCCACCCCTCATGCTAGGAGATTCTGGGGATCATCTAAAATGAAACCATTTGACCAGATTTGTATGGAGCGCTGTGTGCGTGGGTGGTGTGTGTGGGGGGGGGGGGGGGGGGTGCCATGGAGCTATCATTAACCTCAGGGCTTTAGCGCTCCCTGCTCTCTCATTTCATGCTCGTGATCTAAGGGTGTGAATTAGCCATCGCCCCCGGCAACCCAACTTAGTTACCGGCTGGACAACATGAAAGCAACACACAGAGCTGCATAAAGAATCGTCTCTGATCCCCCACACCACCACCACCCGCCTCCTACATCCTCCTTACCTTCTGCTGGGTGACGGAGGCCAGGATGCTGATGCTGGGGGGACCGAGGCCCCCCAACTGGCATTAACCTCTGACCCTCCTTTGAACACCCACAGACATTACAACAAAATATGTAAGGAAACATCAGCAATCATTTTTATTCACTATTCTATAATTATTGCATTCATTTAGCATAAATGCTGCCTCATGTCACCTGATTTTCGATGGACATGACAATGTTATTGTCAGATAACATATTATGGCTTTAATGCAAGATAATTTGTCATCATAATCTCCTCGTTTGATTACAAGAACATATGTAATATTTTATATTGACATTAAAATTTTATTTTATTGCCACAGTTCTTATGAATGGTTTCTTTGTCAAGCTTTTCCATTTCTTGCTGGCTATGCCGGCGTGAGGAGCAAAGCTGCGTGATGAATTTAACTGGCAGCCAATCAGAAAATAAGCATCAGAAATAGCATGTAAATAAATTATTTTAACTTGTCTTTTATTTATTTATTTATTATTATTATTATTTTAAATGATTAAATTATGATAAAAAAGTTCCAATAAAAAAATTTGAGATTCAATTTTTTTGTTGTACTTTCCCCCGCCCTCCCTCTTCCCTGAAATTTTCTGAGGCCGAAAAATACCACGGTAGGCAAATGTCCTTTGTGATGAACAGACTTAACTAATTCAAACAAACTAGTCACATTTTCCCCGTCGAGACAAAAATCAGCCACAAATGATGCATGGTTTCTAAAACTTTTGGTGATTTGTAATTGTTTGTCTTTAGTCAGATCCTACCCTAAAGAAGGGAAATGACCTTCTAATATAAATCAGTTTGATTCTTGGTTAGATGACTTCACTGAACTGTTAGTCCAACATGTGATGGAAACATAGGGTGTTTCCACAGCTGATAGTTCAGTGGGTTCTGTTCCAGTGCGGACTAAAGTCGCAGCATTTGTTACTGTTAAAGTTGCTCCGGTTCGCTTTCACACTGCTGCGTCAAACGACCCAAACCAATTGGGAAACCTGTTGCCCTCCTCGCCTTTCGGTGGCGCTGTACCAACAACCACAGAGGAAAACAACATAGAAAATCTCTGAAGAAGACTCAGAGTGCAACTTCCTTCTTCATGAAACGCAAACAGAGATGGAGTAGCAACGAGCGGTTTCTTTCGCTAGCGCTAGACCTACGCGTTTGTTTTGCTTGCATTTACCCAGAATGCCCTGCACTGTAGTTCGCTTACTTCTTTTTGAGCGTTTTCCGGCACACTTGCATCCACACATGCTGAGATCAAGATTTTTCGGCAGACCAGAGTTCGCGATTATGGTCCGCATCGGAGTTCGGTCACGTATTCACACCTTCCCAAACAAACCCGGACTTTCTTATCAAACAAACTAAAGTTTGATTAAAACAGACTGAACAGGGTCGGCGTGAATGCACCTACTGCCATTAAAAAACATTGAAGACTTGAAAAAGGTTGCAGTGAAGGCCGACTTATGGACTGAATAGACTCCTGTATTTATGAAATGTTTTTTTTTTTTTTTTTAAACTAGAGCTCTGAGCATCAGCCCATGTGAAGGAGGGCAGGGTCAAGTGGTGTTCACTGTCTCAAATATATATGTAAAAAATCCAGTCGTCACATTACAATCACAGTTCATGTCAGGTTCTCAACAGCGTGAGTTGTTGTACTCTTTTATTCTTAAAGAAGTCAAGTTTTTTAACCCATTCACAGTGAAAAGACACATTGTATTTATTAAGGCTTTGTGTTTTGTGTCAAGGATTTCTGAGGTGTACTTTACATCCTTTTTTTTAAAAATCTTTCTGTTAATATTTTTTCACTTGCGGCTAATGAAATCACATGTGAAATTAAAACGTGACAAGAGACCAATACAGTTTTTTTTTTTGTTTGTTTGTTTAAATACAAAAATACGGACTTTATAAGAAAATAAGTTATTTTCAAAAGTTACTTTTAATCTGACAAACGAATCTCATTTATTCAGTGCAACCCCTTAAATTAAAGCCATCTTTTCACCATGACTCCATTTCAATGAACTCAAATCTATTCCCATGCAGAAAACCCCTCATTTTTTATTTGTTGGGGGTCCTAATCATAAGTTTATAAAAAAATAAAAATAAAATAATGTCCCCCCCCAAAACACACAGACCTACGCAATAAAGAGCATATGTATTTCACTTAACCTGTGTGACCATAAAGCAGATGCAGCGGTATATTTTTGAGTCAGAGCTTTGGTGACAGTGTGGCTGCAGTGGAAATGGATTTGGTTTGTGCGCAGACTGTACCAGCTGATGGAATAACACTGTTTATTCAGTGAGGAATGATTGAGCTTGATACAGTGTCTGAACGTGTGTGTGTGTGTGTGTGTGTGTGCGTGTGCTTTTGCTGGAGTAATACTGACATCAGTGCAGATATGGCAGCAGACGCCTGAATCAAGTCGCATGTCATTACGGGACCCAAATTCTTCACCAGTACCCATAACTCCTGGCTGACACGCTCGGTCACTGCCACGGGAAGCAGCAGGATCGGTTCGGGTTTGACTTTTTCATCGGAGTCTCGGCGAATCTAAAGGTTTCAGTGCATCAGCAGGACAGTAGATGTGCAGTAAATCTATCATTTAGAGGCGATGTTGTTTCTTTTACGGAGTTAGTTCAGATAAGAGCTGATAGGTTATTACATCTTAAAAGATTCCTGCGGAAAAGAAAAAAAAAAAAAGAAGGCTGAACTATCCCTTTAAGGTCAGGGTGTCCAAAATGTGGCCCGGGCCCATTTGTAAAGCTGGGATTGATTTTGTGTGGCCCCCAACTGCACTGCAAATATGATACAAATTTGGCCCTAAGATGAAGGCTTTTCATTTGTAATACAGGTGCAATTATTACCAACATCAATTTCTCACAATGGAAAATGTAAAGTACAACACAAAATATTTGTCTTTTTATAACTAACAAAAAATAAAACCATTTTAATCCAGAGACTTTTACTGAAAAGGCAACTTTGATGCACCCGAATCAGCTTTTATTCAAGTGATTTAACGTAATATAGTAAACGTTTTTCAAGAAACTGCTATAGACTCTGGTCTCACTACTAAAAATAAATGTTTTTTTTTAAATTATATAGAGAAATCTTGGACATTTCCTCATTTCAAATGTTGAAAAAAATTGACTTTTGAAACTCAGAAACTTTCTAGAAAAATGTTGAACGTTTCAGCTTAAGCAAAGATTAATCTTAAAGTGTGAGATTTTTGGTAGAAAATGACAAAAAATTAATTTTTCTCTGTCTGCAGTGGGTGTAATAAAAACATCCCTTTCTACAATAAATATCCATTTGATAAAAAATCAGGCGACCTTACCTGCTTTTTTGTTTTTTTTTCTTGTTTCCTTTATGCCCATGACTACTTTTGAGTCAACAGATTTGGTCCATTTGACAAAATGTTTTAACAGTCCTTCTTTAAGGGATTTCCATAAATAGCGATCGAGATAAATCCAGTTCACTTTTATCAGTGCAAATATTTCAGATTTGCTGTGCTTTGTATTGCAGACTTCTGCCCAGGTCCCTCTTGAAAATGAGTTCCAGATATCAATGGGGTTTACCTGCTGAAATAAAGGAAACAAAAAAATATTTATTTAAAAAAGATTTCCAACCTTTAGTGGTTTTTTTTTCCTTCAGGGTAACCAAAAGTTTGTCAAAAGCCTTTTTTACAAAAGTGTTGTGTCTTAGTCCGTCAAGCAGATTTTAGTCAACCTTCTAAACCTTGTTATTAACCTGAATTCACAAGGAAGATTGACTTCCTTATTCTTGTACTTCAAAATAAGAGTCTGAGCATAGACACAGCTTGCCAAAACACAAATAATTATCAGGCAACATAGACCAGGAATATTTGAACAAATTAGTCTAAAATGTTTTTATTTTGATACCACAGCAGAAAAGATTGCAGAAGCACCAACCTGTAAATCCACCAAAGATTGACGGGACGCTCAGAAATAGAAAGTTCTGACCATATTCAAAGCCTGATCTTTTTTTCTGCAAAACAGCAGAAACACTGAGTTCCTTTAAATCTGGATGAAAAGCCCGCCTGTTGAGTTGCTTCTGAACCACAATGAACGAAACACTGACCAACATTTTGACGTGTAATGATGGCACTTGGCAGAATGTAAAGTTTACTGTGTGGTGTCTTCTATGACTTTGTATTTTTGTGTTTTTATGATGCAAAGCACTTTGAACTACCTTGCTGTTATGCAAACAAACTGGACTGATTGATTGGTTGATTTTTCATGTGTCCACTCAGACACTTGTGAATGCTAAACAGAAGCCCAACCGATCTACTTTTACAAGCTTTTGCGTTACTACTCCACTAGACCTTTATAGATGCAAAACCTTCTCAGAAATGTCTCTGGATCTTGATCGGATTGAGATGCTGTGGGGTTGGAGTGAAACAGGCTGACATAGAAAAACTAAGGGCTGAACGTGAACGTGGGGGCAACGTGTCTTCAGACCCAAGTCAAACACACGGAGAAGGATGGCTATAAAAAGCGTCGCAGTCGCTGCGTTTCCGTTACAATTGTGTGCAAACGACACTTTTAAGTTGGAAAATGTAACAGCAATAACATCCAGTTGTTGATCACATACCTGGTGTAGTGCAAAAAGTGTTTCCTAATTCCAAAATGGCAGAGAAACCACTTCAGCCAAGCGCAGAAATGTTCTATCAAAAAACTTCTTTTTTTTCTCGGAAAGGTTGCGTTTCCGTTAAGCAAATTTATTTTCTGAGTTCCAGATAGCACAAATGTATGGTCAATGGAAACACAGACACTGACGTTATTTCAATCAGAGATAAGGAATTAGGTTTCAGAATATTCTAACCTGTTTTGTTATCTTTTGCTTACTGACTACGCAAGGTTAAATTTAGGTAGTAGCAAACTAATTTGCCCCTCAGAATATTTAACAGGGTTTCCAGTTCCATGGCTGCGGGAACTGCTGTTTTAGAAAAGAAGGGTGATGACGGCCAATAAAGAGGGCATGTTTAACTTCAGCTAATCCTCTAAGAGCATGAGGTGAAATGAACACAACCCATCGTCTGACCTTATTCTAAAACAATGCTCACTTCTATCTTTATGTTTCATTTTTTATTTTATCTCTTTTTTTTTTTTTTGCGAGTAGAGGGATGATCTAAATCCTGCTGTTGTAAACTCCTCATGGATTTCTTGTCCTGTTTTGATTTTTTTTCTTCCAAACGGCGTGTTTATTTAGGCGGCGCCTGCGATGATGATCAGCCTTATCAGCAGAAAGGAGAGCAGTGGAGGAAACAGTCGGCGAATTAGCGGAGACGGATCCCTTCCCTATCATTAATAACAATCCGCCGCATTTTCTCCTTAGACTTTCAGATGTTTGCATATCATTTGTGTTTTTAATTGGCGAAGTTTGATTAAACCCAGCCCCTAGTGTTACACGGCATTAGGCTCTTGCCATATGTTTCGTCGCGAGCAGATACCCATTTCCATAATCACTCTTGCCTGTTTGAGGCGCCTGTCTGTTCGCTGCGCTGCTCCGATCGCATCTGCCTCAACTTTAAAAAAAAAAAGAAAACAACAACAACAAAAAAGAAAACATGCTGTTCCCCGCAGTTCATCGCTGTGACCTTTAATCTGCCACTTCCAGAATGCTGCCATCTATCATGCTTGTCACTTTGAAATCCTAATCTCTCGTGAAAAGTCTTTACAAGTGCGGCTGGATTACTCTGCGATAATTAATCATATTCAAATGCATGAAAACAAATTTTGTTTACAAATTTGCCGTCACCTAAAACGAGGGAGACGAGGGGAGGGGAGCGCAGCCCCTGCGAGGGGCTAGGTGAGGAGGTGAGGTGTGCCATTTGCATAACATTCAGTTGAAACAAGCGAGCGGAGACTGATTTGTTTGGAGAGACATTGAGAGGAACAGAGGGCATGTGTTCCTTGAGTTTTCCATTCAAATCGCATTCGGATCGGAACGCTTCCTGACACTTATGTTCCTTACAATGGGCCGTGTAAATATTAGAGCTAAGCTCCCGTCAGTGGCTTCGCTCGTCGTCTGACTGGGTGGTTAGAAAAGGAACTCTGAAGTGTTCCTCTGAAAGTTGGCAAACGTAAATCACACGTTAGGAGCCAGTTGGCTTGGAGTTGGTACTTTTCAGGTGAAGTGTAATTTAAAAGGCTGTGTAAAGAGATCTGGAGCTGTTGAAACAGAAGGATGCTTCTCGTCAAAGCAAGCTTAGCAAGGTGCTATCAGTGACAGTTGCTATCTGGATGTATTATTATTAACCCCCACAGTACGATGGTCCATCCACCCATTGATTTTCCATCGACACGTTGCATGTTATTGTTTAAAAATGGAAAAGTTGCGCAACAGCACAACACTTCAGGGGAAAAACACGATTCTTTCACTTGCCGTTCTTAGCTGCACTGTAGCGGTAAAGCAATGACATTAAGAAAACAAAACCTGGAGATGTCGGTATTATTCATTCAATGCAACGCGCCACAGGAGAGACAAAAAAATAGCACGGAAAACCATTGAAGAACAACTTTAAACCCCTCATATTCGTCCTTTTTCTCGCTCTCTGTCAGCTTTGCTACACACAGACCTGTTGCCATAGAAACTGACAACAGGTCCACTAGTGTATCAGGATTCAACACCAAATAAAGGAAAAAAAAAAAAAACACTGAAGAATTTTCCACACAGAGAACAGAACACTCAGTCCATTTCAGTGTTATGTTTTCAGGTTTGTTGTTTATTTTGCGATCGTTAACAAGTGACTGTCTGAACACAACGCTGGTTCAGTAGCTAATTCAGACACCCGCTCCACCGATGATGTGTGTGGATTGCCTTTTTTTTTTAAGAAAACTGACCTGAAGCAGTGCATCTACAAGTCAAGGTTGTCATAGCTGTGCACGCACACACACACACACACACACACAAGCATGATTGACAGCGCTAGGACACTTCTCCTGGTTGTGATTGGTTGTTTCTAGATACAACAGGGAGAAGGCAGAGGAGATTTTTTTCACCAATTATCTGCCTCACAATGTACTGTCAGATCCTAGCGACAGTTCTAACAAATATGGACTTTTTTTTTTTTAGTATAAAATTACATACTGCAGCTTTAAGGGCAGTTAGACTCAGCAACATACATAACTTGATTGTCTGACATTTTAAATATAATAACCTGCCAAACGCCGCGTGCAAGCAGTCCTTTGTTGTTGTCACATGGCACACACCACTGAAAAATAAACAACAAACAAAACAGGTTTTGGAATGGATACACCAAAGTGACATGGGAGTAATAGGATGACCTTCTTGTGGACTTTGCTGAAAAGCAGGGTCAATCCCAGGACACAACCCAGTTTAAATAAGCTCTAGTGGTCATATAGGTGGCCAAAATCATGCCCGAGTCTTTGTTGATGGCGACAAAAAGCACGCAGACGAGGTGCAAAACACCAAGGACGAGCTTTGACCTTATGTTGATAACAGAAAAACTGCAATAAATTAGTAACCAACCTTTTTTTTTTAAGCTACTGAATCTGTTTGTATTATCTATGCAACCTGGATATAACAATAAATCATTAAAAGCTCATAAATAACATGAAATTATATTGATGAGTGCATGTAATCCTCCAAGAAAATTCAGTGTAAAGCATATTTATGTTCTCTGAGTTGCAACAGGGAGCGCTCGCAAAGGGAGTCGCATTTAAAAAGGAAAAGAAGAAAAAAGAAAAAGAAAAAAAAAAGGAAAATCAAATTTTCCATACAATGGCAGAAGATTTATTATTTGTGCATGTAAAACAGCAGTGACAAAGTAGGCTGCCCTCCAAATGCAACAGGACTGATATCTTTGTTGGCTGTGTTCTGTGGATGCAACATAAGGGGATTTCTTTTAGCAGAAGCAAGTCCTGGCTGTGTTTTCTGTTTGAGAAAGACACATTCTTTCTAAAGAGGTAGGGGAAGAAGAAGGAGAAGAAGAAGAAGAAGAAGAAAAAAAAAAAACATTTCACTTTTCAATTACCCCCAGCTCCTTCACCTCTCCCACCCTCCCCAAGTCTAGTTTCCAAGGAGAGGAGGAAAAAAGAGAAAAGGGATGCTTTTGACTTGCGTTGCAGCCCCTCTGCTCCTCCCTCCCTCCCTCCCGCCTCCCTCTGCCCCTATCATCGTGGCCTCCACTTTTATGCATGAAACAGAGGCAGATTGAAAGCATTCAGCGGCCATTCAGACAATGAAGAAAGGAGATCCTCAGAGCTTTATTAGATATGAAGATCTACAATAAAAATCAATTTCTGGCCTCTTTATGCAGTTTAAATGACAAAGCCTCAACCCATTCAGCCATTGTGCGCAGGAAAGTAATTCTGCTGCACTGGCCGAGACAAGAGCGCCGTATACTTTTTGACCCGCGATTGCAGATTCTAATACGATACAGACCTACGGAGATAATAGGAGGCACTTAATATCATCTGTTGAGAAGGAAAAAAAAAAGAAAAAAAGTTATCTCATATCTTTTGCCAGATAGATTGATGGGGGATGAGGTTTAAACTGTTTCATGGGCGGAATACTAAACAGGGCGAGATGGACGGCCGATGTGAAAAGAATCCACACAATTTACCACGTTACAGACAAACGTCTGTAATACAAACGTCAAGAGAATGAGGATTGTTCTACAAATAAGGTGGAGAAAAGTGTGGGATGCATTTTTATTCAACTAGTTGAATGACCTTCTGCTGGTTTTATTGATAGAAGTGTTTTAGGGCAAGTTTCACTCAGTACCAGGGGTTGGACAACATGGACTTAGACTTTCCTCATTATATTTCATGGTAGTGTTGTGATAACGATAAATGAGAGCCATTTATCACGTCTTTGTTTTAGGTAACTGTACGGCTGTGACTGCATGATGCCGCATTCGTAGCGCCACAAACACAAATGCTGCTCTTGAAAAACATGCCTATTTGAAATAAGCTTCTTCAGGACACAACTTACTTAAATCAACGTGATTTATATCACTAAACCACACACAGAGACTTCATTTCATCACATTTTTGAATTACAAATATTTATTTGTTTCTATTGTGGAAAAAGCAGCAGACAAAAGAGTACAAATGGCGTTTTATTTAAGTTTATTTCACATTCACTGAACTTTGTATCATTGTAAATGTTGCCCCAAAAGGCGTATAGCAGATAGAGATTGAAAATATACCCAGTCATCTTTTAAAAATAACTCAGTCTTATCACCACAGATGGAGAGCATCTCAAAACAGCAGTTTTCAAGCCTTTTTTTACAAATCAGATTGGCCAAACTGACACATGCGGATGCTTTGGGCTAAGGCTGCACATTAACAGTTGTCCTGCTTTAAAGCGAACATAGTCTGTTGAAAACCAGCCCCTTGTTCTACGCCTCATTTCGTACACAGGGTCTGGAGTCTCGGCTGTTAAGAAACTCAAACTGAGGTTTGAAGCTTTACCCAATCGTTAACGTTTGTCCTTGACTTATGCAACGGGCCGGTTCAACACGATGATGCTTACCAGAAATAGTCTGAACTGAAACGCACCCAATTCCACAGCACGTCTACATATTAATGTTGTCAAAGTCAAGCTAGCATAACTAGCAACAACTAGACCTCATTTTCTAGTTGTTGTCTTGACAACTAGTATCAAAGCACTGCATCCTTTTGTCTTTTATATATCACACGTTCATTTAAGACGCAGCGCGCCATGTTGACAACTTGACACCTAAACCAATGGTAGTCATTGTCAGCAAGCAGTTTCTTTTTAAGGATCTTGCGTGCATCATGTCACGTTTCAATGTGTCTATAGTTTCCAGGATTATTTAGCACCGTCCATCTTCCCGTGTCAGACGGAAGGGTGTTTTCACTCTGATGTCCTGTTAGTTTTGTACCACACAGGATTTAGTATGTAGGCCATGGTCTCCTTGCCTGGTCTGTCAGATTAAGTGAAGAACCGTGTCTTGGTAGGTTTGTAGTTGTACTTTCATCTTTCCATTTTCAGATGACGGATTGAACAGAGCCAGTCAAACCTTGGAATGTTGTTTTAAACCCTTGCTATGCTTTAAGCCGTCTCCATAGCTTCCTCCGTGACCTGTACGCTGTACGCTGTGTTCATTGGTCTTAGTGACGACGTTTGTTCCCAGACCTCTAAGGCCTTCACAGATAACTTCTGCTTCAGTCAATCTCACTTCATGTTGGTCTATCACATTAAATCCACAAAAATATGTTGAAGTTTCTGGTTGTCATGACAGCAAATGTGGAAAATGAATAGGTAGGAGTACTTTTACGAGGATTGGCCTGAGAGTGTGCGAATCAAATTTTCCAACATCAACCATTTCTCCTTCCGTTATTGTCTCTCTCTGTCTAAAGTTGTGAAATTGTCTGCTCCGTTGGGATGATGAGTTGTCGCATTCCACCCTCCTGCCTGTGATCTAAGCTCAGTTGTCTCACTGTTTCCAGAAAACTCCTGCAATCGATGACATGCGACAGAGCAAACTCAGCAAGATAAATGATCCATGTTGCCGTAATGAAAAGGTCTCTCTTTTCTTGTCGTCGTGCTTTCATTCTGCTCTGACGGAGGGACGGTGGGGGTGGTGGGGGGGAAACGCGGATGAATTGGAAGCGCGCGCCGCACCTCCAAGGGCAGGGAGATAAATATTGTGCCACACTTCTCCTCCGCCGTGTCACGCCGAGTCTTCCTTACCAGGCAAAAAAAAAAAAGCAATTGTTTCACTGCGGGGGCCTCGACTGCAAGACATGTGCTCTTTCAAATTAAACCTTCAAGGTCCCAAAGTCGTTTATTTGTGTCAAAGTGGACGCTGAGAGGAATTCTGAGAAACAACAATAAATTCACTGCGGATGTAAGAAATCACAATAAATTCTCAGCCTCTTAGCAGCAAGTGCTGTTTGCTTGTGGAACAGAATAATATCCAGACGCAGCTCTCCATTATTGGCCTTAACATGTGGAACTAATCTCCTCCAAAAGGACTACTATTTGGCGCCTTTGTTGTTGTTGTTTTCTTATAGTTTTTTTTTTAAAGTTTAGCCTTCCCCAAGTGTCAGATACACTAACGCGCATCCACGGGGGGGAAGCCATTGATTGTGAGTAGCCTCCTCCAGCTTCTTTACCGAGAGAGACCGAATGGATCCTGATTCACCGATAGCGCAGAAGCCTCCTTGAGTGCTTTGCAAAGTGTGGACCTTGAGAAGAACGGCTTTGCCAAAAATCCTCTTGTGGCGCCCTGAGAGCGCGGCGCAGTGCTCGGTGAAAACAAAGATGTTATAAGCTAGCTTAGCTATTATCGCCTCCTCGCACTACATCTCCCTAGACACCGCATTCAAATCAATCCCTATTTATTTGCTTTCTTATTTATTTATTAACACATTTTTCTCCCCCCTATTTCGCAGCAAAATAACGCTAAAAGGATTATATGTGGAATGACTGCAACAATTAGCAATGCTCTCGCTCGCCTGTTTAATTCAGCCAGACTGAGCGGCCTTTTTTTTTTGTTTTTTTTTTAGTCCTTGCAGAACCATTAGCATACAGTAGTTTTAGGACAAAGGGACAAAAGACGGAACTGACAAGAGGGCAGAAAAGAAGGCGGCAGACTTTCTGGGTTAATGTGTGGGTGAAATAAACAAATGTCAGAAGTTAAAAGAATTCAATTTCAACAGGCGCATCTGAGACTATGCTTACTGTATGTACAGTATTTTGTTTCGTATTAAGTGTTTTCCAGGCACATAGTACCACTTTATGGCACAATCAAGTGACTGCTAATTTCAGTTTTTGGCCAAATGCTACATATATCGAACATGACTTAAAAGAAACCTTGTAATTTAACACTGTGAAATTGGGCCTCTGTCTCTTTAAAAACTCCTGCTCTTCCAGTAACTCCGCCTTCAGGAAGTCATCACAACATGGCTCCTCTATTAACTTCTATTAATACACTGCTCAAAAAAATAAAGGAAACACTCAAATAACACATCCTAGATGGACAGTTTGATTTCACAGAAGTTTGATTTACTTGGAGTTATATTGTGTTGTGTAAGTGTTCCCTTTATTTTTATGAGCAGTATATTTACCAGTAATGCGCCGAGCAGCAGTTCCTATCATGAGCTCGGCTGATGTGCAGTTCCTTTACATGTTTGCTAATTGCTGCTGGCTAGTCTGAAGGAGCTGAGAGGGGGCGTTGTTGGGGAGAGCTGCTCAATTTCTTCCAAAATGTATAGTCTTTTTATATTGTAAAATTAAAATTACAGAGTGGGATTAATGATATTTGAAGCATAAGTGTGGTAACTGTTGGGATGGAATCCGTTACATTGTCATGTTCCGTGTTTTTCTGTGTTTATTTGAGTTTCTGTGTCTTCTGAGTCTTCGTGTTGTCCTGTCTCCACTTGATTGCTCCCAGCTGCGTCTCGTTCCCTGATCACCTCCTGTGGATTTAATGCCACTTGTGTGTCTGCGTCCTCGTTGGGTCCTCGTCTCATTTTTTGCTGTCTGTTCATGTCTTTCCACCTGTTTGACCAGTGTTACCGGGTTGAGCCTTGAGTGTTACGGCCAGGCAGCTCTTCTGTGCTGCCTTGCCGTGGACGTACGGTGTTTTTGTATGTCTGGCTTGACGTCATCATTAAAATCACCTTTTTCACCATATCCTGGGTCTCCAAGCCTCTGCCTCACCACCATCCATCACACCGTTTCATGATATAAATAAGTAAACTATGCAAGCAATTGTCCAGGTAAAGAACATTACTACGTTTCCATTCCATATAATTAAAGTGGAACTGCAAAAAAAAAAAAAGCTTAATGAAAACATGACAATTAAAAAAAAAAAAAGAAGTCAAGAATCACATTTTTAATAAAGTTTTGACACTAAGATGAGGGGACTTTTTTCTGCCATACTGAAATTGGTTTGTTGTGCAAAACTGCGATGGAAACAGTTTTTTTTGCATCACGAGTCACATGATGAACAACAGGACGTTGCCACTGGCACAAACCACGAACAAGACGACAGGAAGTAGTAGGAGGATGATGGCACTGCATGTATTTTAAGGACTTGAATGAACTTAAACACACATGATTTTAATTGTGTTTCTTATTTAATGGAAACACTGCATTTGCAAAATTGTGGGTTTTTTTTTTTTTTACATGAATGGAATATTGACAATTTTCACACATTTTTAACAGACCAGCTAATAAGGTATATTTGCCTAATTCATAATTTTACAGTAAAAAAAAAATATATATATATCTGTATTTGGGGATAGTTGTGTTAGGGTCACTTCAGCTGTTCTGGACTCCTGTGGTTGAGACTGCCAAGAATTTTCATATGAAGTAAACAAGCTATAAGGATTTTAATCTTTTCTGACTTTTTCTTTGCAGCACCATGCTATTCTTGTGATCATACCTCTATACTCACCACAGTTGAATGATAAAGCTGCAGATAACACAACCCTGGGTTAAGATCTATGAATCATTGTTGCTTCGAATTCTTATGTGAGGTCAGATCTCATCCTTCCTGCCATCTTGATTGGAAACAAGGTTAATTTGATTTCCTTAAGATCAACAGACCGCCCCCTTAAAGGAAAAATAAATAAATAAATAAATAAGAGAAGAAAAACACTGAGCGAAAATTAATCATGGTGCGTCGCACGGATTTTCAGACACTTGTTTAAATGAACCAATGAATCCGGCTGTTATCGTGAACAAAGACCATGATCCTGCTATCAGACTCTTCATTCATGTCTTCTCAATGCCTGAAAGACAAAGTGGGTAGCACAACAAATTCATTTTGAGCAGCGCTAAAACATGATCAGCATCTGTATAGGCGTGGGGTCTTTTTTTTTGCCAACTTTAATTATATTCATGACACAGTGCACTGCATACAAATGACCTTGGTTCTTTTTCAGTGCATAAATCCTGAAACTTAAAGTGAGTGTTACTATTGCAGCCTCTAATTTTTAAAAGCATAATCTACTGGTGTTATTGCATTCCATAGTGTTATGAGGGCATTTTTAAAGGGGCAGTAAAATCAATGTTTTTGAGCGTTACATCGCAACATTATATTATTCTCTCATCAAAAACACACCCGGAGCGTTGCCTTGATTCTTTCATGCATGTTGGAGAAATCTTTTGGTCTCCCGTGGCAACCATTCAGCTGTGCAGAATGCCTGGGTGGACCTAGCCCTGCCTTTGACGACGAAGCTTCTCCTTCAGTTTCCGAGCTTCTGCCTCACAGATCAGCTCTGCTCCTTCAGACTAGCCAGCAGCAATTAGCAAATACCTGGTGGACCTGCACATCTGCTGAGCTCATTATAGGAGCTACTTCTCAGTTCAATGCTGGTAAAAATGCTGCTAAAGGGTTAATAGAGGAGCCATGTTGTGATGACTTCCTGAAGGCGGAGTTTCAGAAAGAGGAGGAGCTTCTTAAAGACACGGACGTAACATTTCAAGACGTTAATTTTCTTTTAAGTCATATTTCATAACTGAGGGTATCATAGATACTTGTTTGTGCTATAACATGAGACTACAGTTTGTGGCTGGAAAAAGCATAATACTGTCCCTTTATACAACTTGAAGTTCATCACATAGTACAATTTAAAGAAGTCACCAACATTCAAACATATTCCAGCAAAATGACGCCAAGGTCAAATTGCAATCAGATATAAAATCTGATTGCAGATCAGATTTGCAAACTTTGGATAATAAATGAACATGGGCACAATTTTGGGTTCTGCAAACCTTGGACAAATGAGACCAAGTAAGGATGTTTGACAATACGACACATCATAGGACACAGAGACACAGAGTTTAAACAGGGTGAAAATTGTCGGCGCAATGTACCGGCGTCAAGCACAAACCAAACATAAGATGTTTGTAAACCATCCATCCATCCATTTTCTTCCACCCTTGTCCCTAATGGGGTCGGGAGTTGCTGGTGCCTATCTCCATCTACGTTCCGGGCGAGAGGCGGGGTACACCCTGGACAGGTCACCAGTCTGTTGCCGGGCAACACAGAAACAAACAGGACAAACAACCATACACACACTCACACCTAGGGAGAATTTGGAGAGACCAATTAACCTGACAGTCATGTTTTTGGACTGTGGGAGGAAGCCGGAGAACCCATGCATGCACAGGGAGAACATGCAAACTCTGTGCAGAACGACCCCGGGCCGGGAATCGAACCCAGGACCTTCTTGCTGCAAGGCAACAGTGCTACCAACTGCGCAGGCCCCGTTTGTAAACCAAAACTATTAAAATCTTTTTGGTAGGTCAAAGAAAAATTTCAGAAACTACATGAAACTGACATCATCAATAGGTTTTGCTCTGTTTGTACTTTGCTCTTCAGTTTCTGTTAACTTCTGCTAGTCTTAGTTTTTTTTTCTTCTTTTTTTAATCATTGATTTAGTTTTACTCTTATGGGTTCATTTACTTTCTTGTCTTCCATATTAACATCCCTGCAGTGTTGCTCAGAAATCGAGCCTCACATGTTTGGTTCTGATTCCTTTCAACTGCTATTCTGTCGCCATTCCTTTCAGATCACGGCTCTTTTTCGTTAAATTTGCCCTTCTTGCTTTTCATTTCATTCCGTTGTGAAGATCATGTTAGGTTTTTTTTCTTTCCCTTGGAGTTTCTTTACCTCTGCTGCGTTAGTTAATAACATTAATTTTGTCCTTCAGCTGCGGTTTTCAGTCCTCCTTTTATGGCGCTCGATATCACAAAAACACACACACACAGACCCACCTGCACTGGCCAGCAACACCTTGTGAAGTGAAGACAGAGGTGCAAGAAAAAAAGTAAAGGTCAAGATCTCTGAATAAAATGCGTGGATACCCTGTAAAGGTCTGTGTTACACTGAGAAAAATATCTGGAAAATCTGACTTGAGTGTCTTCACACACTGGAACAAATTGGTATCGGCACTCTTTCAGTAGTAAATGAGGATTTTGACTTTTTTTTTCTAAGAGTGATATGCGCTTTGTTGTGACCAAGCAAAAGAAATGGCTGACTGAGCATCGTCCAAGAGAAAGCCTTTGACATTTTAAGGTAGAGGATTATTCAAAATGACACCCTCTGCTTTTTCTGCTGTACAAAGGATGGAGTTTTTAACAGATTCTAGAAGTATTGAGATCTAACCTCAAGTGTCTAAAACCACACATCACAGAGTCACAAGAAACTCTGTAAATAATGATGACTCCACATCATTATCAAGCAACGATGGGGCCAAAACTGAAATATAACTTAAGCAAGCCAACGTAAATTGGCAAAATACATCCTTTTGCTGTGGCGCACTGCACTAAATTAATATCTACATCTCCAGGTTTCATTCTAGTGGAATTAAGTAGGTGGTAAATGAAAGAATTGTCTCTTTGCCCTCCACCGCTGTGCGCATGTGCAGATTTTCCGAATGTAAGCGTCAACCTGTGACGTGTCTATGGCTTTTCTCCCTGACATCTCTGCTGCGCTCCTTGACCTTCACGATGCTTCTCGTGTTTTTTATGTCCGCTCACAGACAATAACTCTGACCCCTTCACAAAACATCTGGATTCGTAAGGAAATCAAATTGCGCACCAACGGTTCTGAGAGATCTCCACTGATCGCTCCGAGGAAGAAACAGCCGGTTGCTGTTGGACGTCACCTGTGGTTCCACACGCACCGATTGTAATTTCTGCTCTATTTACAGAGTATAATGGCTGGTGTGGTGGGACCTTACATTGCTGTATTCTTATCCATCCACAACTATTACCACACCAGTCCTCTGCCTCGCCTCTCCACATTAGAGGGGGAAAAAAAAAAAAAAAAAAAATCAAAGAGGGTATTAGGCAGCGGGGTTATTCCCGACACTTTGCTGGAGGCTGGCGTTAATCTGTGCGTTTTGGAGAAACGAGGTTAGTTAAGCATTTTAATGGCCCTAGCCCTGTGATAATTAGGCCTGCCCTGGAGGGAGCTCCAGTTGAGCCACTTGGGCCTTGAAATGGAGCCAGGGAACTAAAGCCCTGCACGCACACAATGATCCTGAACTAATTCCCTGAGTAAATATTTTCTCCATTCTCCCTCCGCAGCCTCTTTCTCTTCAAAGTTGTAAAAGGCCTGTTTCCTTTTGCTCTTACTCTCACTCTTTTACCCTCCCCTCCGTGTAGATATTTTTGGCCAGAAAGCACTCGCAGCAGTTTTACACAGATCCTCCTTTTCTTCCTTTCTTACTCTTCCTTTCTTTTGAATTAAATTTCTATAAATCAGACCTGGACACATTTTGTCAGGTCTGGAGTTTTGGAGTAGCCATTTTTTTATTGCAGTAGAAGGGGAACTCATTTTTTGGATGGCTCTTTATGTAATTTATTATATAGTATGTTTTTTTGATTTTTGTTTTATATCTTGAGACCAGGTGTCACAAGATATATGTCGCTTATTTACTGAAACTAAATGAACTATTTAAAAATGTTTTAAAAAAATTATTTCTCTTCATGCGCTTCTTGAATATACGCGATCGGCATCATTGTTTATTTTGCTGTTGTTGTTTTTTTTTAACATGTTCGAAATAAATTTTTAAAATGTGTATTTAATTTGTCTAGAGTTTCTGTTGCATTTGATCCTGGACACACTAAAAAGAAGCAAGTAAATGTAAATCTTTTTTTCTCATAGGACAAGCAACATTTTCCATTTATACTAGTAGAAGAAACAATATAAACAATGTTGCAGTTGAAAACACTGTTCGCTTTGATGATTGGAACAAAGGGGTTATGTCATAACTCTGTGTTAATATGAATATTTCTTAGGGTGTTAAACTCTGATGTCATAATGCATGTTCATTAAAAAATAAATGTATTAAACCAAAAAAAAAAAAAAAAAAAATCAAAACTTCCTTCCTTCTTTCTTTCTCTCCTCCTCTCCATTTCTCTTCTGCCCTTTTCACACAATCATGAAGCAGAGACACTGAGCCTCAGTAACGTGTCGTGTGAGTGGCGTGGCCCCCCTGACCCCGGGGCCCACGGAGGAGCCCTTTGACTGACTGATCCGCCCGTCCCGAAGGGGATAGGAAATCTCGGAACATTGTGCGTCGCCGTCTCTTCCTGTCTGCGTCTGGGGCCTCCTCAACACTGAAAAGCCCCCAGAGCCGCAGCCGCCATTGTTTCTGGGCACAAAGGACAGACATCACGTCAAAAGTCCTCCGTGTCGCCATGAAACTCGCATTAGTCCCTGTCAACAAGAAGAATCAAAAGCCACCGGCGTCCCCGGCAATTAGAAACGAAGAAATATTCATGAGACATGCGGTGATGAGTCTATTGATGCACAATTCCTGTTTTGTTTTTGAAAGGCATCCCAGATTTCTTCTTCTTCTTTTTTTTTTTGGACACACACTGAAGATGTCCCGGCATTAAGTTGTCAATCTACAAGTTTGTGTGCGGGTGATAAAGTTTGTCAGCTTTCAGAGTGGCTGTTTGGAGGACGCTTTGACTGACACGTGGCCCCGGAGCAGAAGCTGGCGTCCAGGTCTTCCGGGGACACTACTGGCTTTGTGAGAAGTATCTTCATCTCACTGCTGCTCTGTCAGCCTGTTCCTCCAGGCCACAGTGTCAGGCGTCATTTATATCTGACAGGAGCGCTGTGTAGAGAGAGAGAGCGAGTGTGTGTGTGTGTGTGAAAGAATTTACACGCGTGTTTTGTGTGTGTGGGCATAAACGTCACATCAACTTTGGGAATTTAATATTTTAATGCATTTGAATCATTCTGTTGTGAACCGTAGACTCGGTTTGATTAGGGAAAAAAATTGCGATAATTTTTACATTTTCAGCTGATGCAGTTTGCTTTCACACTGCACTGTGTCAAATGAACCAAAGCCTTTGAAAAACCTGCACCCCTTCCAATTCACCTGTGGCGGCGCTGCACCAAAAACATAATAAACCAGGAATGGGCTTATTTAAGAGTCCTAATATCAGACTACCAGTTTTGATAAATCAATCAATTTCAGTTTTTATTTTGTTACTTTTAGTTAACTATAATAACCTTGGTTGCGGTTGGATTTAGGCCTGCACAGTGGCGCAGTTGGTAGCACCGTTGCCTTGCAGCAAGTAGGTCTTGAGTTTGATTCCCATGTGCATGTTCTCCCTGTGCACAGTGGGTCCTCTCAGGTTCTCTGGAGAAGAACCCTAACGTAGCTTCGTCTCTCTAAATTCTCCCTAGGTGTGTGTGTGTGTGTGTGTGTGTGCGTGTGTGTGTGTGCACGGTTGTTTGTTCTGTCTGTCTCTGTGTTGCCCTGCGACAGACTGGTGTACCCTGCCTCTCGCCCAGAACGTTAGCTGGGGATAAGCACCAACACCTCCCGACCCCACTAGGGACAAGGGTGTTAGAATGGATGGATGTATGGATGGATAGGTGGATAGGTGGATGGATGGATGAATGGGATTGGACTTTTAAAAAATCCACAGCAAATTCAAACAACAAAAATCCCTTGAAGTTTGTTGTATATTCATATCCAGCCAATCCCAAATGAAATGGTTAAAATGCATAATTAAAACTCCTCAGAATAAAGTAACATCCATCCCAATGCTGAGTGCATGTAAGCTTCTGACCGGCGCTGTGCATGTCCTGGACGTATTTCCAGAACCAGTTGATGAATGTTTTCCCAACATAGAACATTATCATTAAAGCTCCCTGCACTGTGCTTGATTGATTTTCCGTTCCTCGGTGGCCAGATGTTAACACAGAACCTGCAAATGACTCCAATTTGAATATGTTACTTATCAACACTCCACAGTGCATCGGTGTAAAATCTTGTGGAAGTGCGCTTTAATGGGAAAAAAAAAATGTCATTTTTCAGTGCAGAGTAAATAGGCACCATTAATTCTAAAAGATTCCTCAGCTGAGCTGACGTCTGATGACTGCCAGGCCGGGTAATGTACGCGCTTGGTCAACTTCACTTCACTAAAAAACTTTAACGTGCAGGCATCCAGCAACGAGGGAGCACTGGAAGAGATAAGTGAGGGAGGTGGAAGTTGGTTAATACATCTTGGCCTGTAGATTTTTGGCGAGCCTGTTGACATGATGAATGGAGGGAGAAGGTGTAGCACTTGGCTCATATGGAAGAGTCCCTGCAAAACAAGAGCTCCAATTAGCATCAGAATTGTTCCTTTGGAGCCATAATTCAATCCAATAATCTCCAGTCACAGATTCGATGCGTCGTCACAGTAAAGTTAGAAATTTAAAATAAACTCATGAGCTCAGTTCGACGGAGTTTCTGTTGAAAGGATACATAACTATACTGTTGCATTGGACGTCGTATCGATATTTCTCCAGGTAAACTTCATCTCTGTTACTGTATTTCAGTAGCAAACTATTGATGTAAAAGAGTAATATACAATGTTATGGTATGAGTGTGGAGACCCAAAGATCAGACGTCTGTGAGCTTTTAACAAGTTCAAACCTGTGGCTTCCAGTGAACTCTAAGAACAAAAAATATAGGAACAAAACAGAATTGATTTTTTTTTTTTTTTCTGGTCTTCCTGCTTTGAACACTGATTAATTCTTGTTGTTTTTTTGCATCCGACTGTTGATCCTGTGACTCGTGTGACGCGCAAAAATTGTGTTTTTGTTGTGGTTTTTGCGAAATGCAACTATTTCAAAACAGCTGAAAAACGTCCTCATATCCTAGCTCACAAACGTTTTATTGGAACACCAGAGTTTTGTTTTATTTTATTTTAGTTTTGTTTTGAATTGTTGTGTTTCCATTAAATAATTTTAGTTTTGCAATTTGAATTTGCTGGTTTGTGGAAATGCAGCTAAATGCAGTCTTATTGCTGTGCAGTTCCAGCATCTGAACATCATCTCGCAAAACGCTTTTTCCCTCCTTCATAAGGAACCCAGTAAAGACTCAGAGCTTCAGTAAATCACTGGAGAGACAGAAGGACGCTTTTCATGCACTCTCCTATCTTATCCCAGCGTTAGCTTCACCCCGGCTATAGACACTCTCCCCTTTGTCCTCCACTTCCTCTTCAGTCCTTCCATTGCCCCGTGACTTCCTCCTCACCCCGCCTCCTTGTCCCGGCTCCGGGACGCGGCCGGTCGTGGGCTCCTGGCGCCTTCTGACCCTTTGTGCCACCTTTATCACAGACTTCTTCACCGTGGGCTACTTAACCGCAGCGCTAACTGCAGGTCCTGCGGGTCCCTGTGATTGTGCTCTGCATTGAGCGGGGAGATGAGGATTAACACCGACACTCGATAAAGGGGTCAGAGGTGTGCAGTGATTATTTGTGTGTGTGCGTGTGTGTGTGTATTACGGGAATGATAGAAAGACTGCACGCGTGCGTGTGTGTGTGTGTGTGTGTGTGAGAGAGGTAAGCCTGCATGGATGTGTGTGTTTCAGGATAGAGGATGAAGCATGGCTGCAAGGTTGAGGTGAAATAGATGGATAAGGTTAGCCGAGTTATCAGACAGGAGCATCACAATCAAGCTGTCAGCTCAATGCCTCCCTCTCTCTGCTCTCCCTCTCTTTTTTTGATAAACAGAGGAATAGGATTACAATTTGGACCAGTCCTGGGGCGGCAAGGAAGTCTGCCCTGCCTTTCAGCTTCATTCTCTGCTCTATGAAAGGAACACAAGAAAGGCACAAATCCAGCGAACGGGGCTTTCTGAGGCCTAGCGGAGGATAGAGGAAGGGCGTTCTGCTGTTGAACGAGGTGTGGAGGTTGGCTTCAGGTGCCACGGGAAAAAAAAGGTTGTTTTTTTATAAAAGGAATTTTTGTCCTCTCGATATGCAATTAGGCCTGTCGCCGTAAGCAATAAATCAATCAATCACATGATAAATTAAAACAAGCTCAATACTTTCCATTTGCATTTTTTTTCTTTTCTCGCTTTCCACCAAAATCAGGAGGACTAAAGTCTTCATCTTGGTGTTTTAGGACTGTTTTGTTCATAATTCATTTTGTTTGTTGTTTCTGTTTTGTTTATTTAGTCTGGATATTTAAAATGTCTTGCATCATGTTTAAATGTTATTCCTTCATCAGAAACATACTGGGAGGGCTACAGTGAATTTCCATGCATGTTTGAGAAATCCTCGAGTCTCCATGGCAACCATTCAGTTGTGGAAAACGCCTGGGTGGACCTAGCCCCGCCTCTGAGGACGAAGCTCCTCCTGCGGTTTGTTGCGATGACTTCCCGGCAGCACAGTTTCAGAATGAGGAAGCGTTTTTAAAGAGGCAGAAGCACAGATTTAAGGTGTGACATCAAAAAGTAACATTTCTTTTGCCATATATGATGTACATATGTAGCGCTAGTAGAGCAACTTATTACCACAGAAGCTAAGAAGAAAATTAATGACCTTCTTGGATTGGTTGTTTTGCAAGCGCCAACCAGAAATGTGTCAAGCAGCGTAGCATTGGGTATCTCAGATTCCCAATTCGTTTGAATATTTTAGAAATGCTTTATTTAAAAAAATCTGCAAATAAGAACATTTTCCATGAATATTTTTGAAATTAAGAGCCACAGGAAAACTAGCAAATAGGTGAATTTGTGAATACTGTGAATGTGCAGGTGTTCACTGCACCATGTGCCCATTTAATCAACTTTGCATTGATGCAACATTAAGTCACATTAAAACACAATATCAGAGGTTATAACAGAGCAAAATGTGGTACAAATGCTACAAATACCTTTGCACGGCATTAATTTATCTTTTATTAAAAGTGTATTAAAATGGCTTTTAATCTCTTTTCATCAATAATAATAAAATATAGCAGCTACATGATCAACATTTTAACGAGGCAGTATGGTTTATATGGCTGCAAAGCACAAATCCGACATTTCTCTGTGCAACGTCATGGTAGTACCAACAAAGAAAGCCGAACTTATTAAATGTTCCGCTGATTTCCTATTAATTGGATGGTGCTCTCCTTTCTTCTCTAAAACTAATAAACACTATTCCTGTGATGGCAGCACAAAGGCCCATGCTGTGGTTGTTTTTGTCGACTTTGTTCGGGACACAAAAGGCTCGCTGTTCCTCCGGCGCCCCCTCTGACTGATCCCGCAGATTTTTTATTTTTTTTTAATGTTAACTCTGCCGAGAGCGCAGGAATAATGTTGGGACAGCGGCCAGAGCAGCAGGGCAATTAAGACAAATTAATTATGGTGGGAGGGTGGAGGGGGGCGAGGACTCGGCCCAGCTAAACTATGAACTCACAGCGGTGTTGGAGTCGCATCACGGCGCTCTGCCTTTTAAACGCTGCTGTTGCTATGTTGCCATCCACAAGGAAACCTTTTGGATTGTTAGACTATAATGTAAGACCTCAGTTTGAATAAAGTGATACATATAAATCCTATAAGTCTTTATAATGCCATTTTATTGCGGAGTTGGAGTAATTTATGTCACTTTCAGCTATTATAAAAATGCTGTATAAATCAAATATAACTTTAAAAAAAAATTTTACTTCCCAATTAAAACCTTGAAATTGGGCCTCTGTCTCTTTAAGAAGCTCCTGCTCTTTCCAACACTCCACCTCGAGGAAGTCATCACGACATTTCTCCATTAACTTTTTAACGACATTTTGACCCATGTTTCACTTTGCATTTCCTACAATTGGCTCAGCAGATGCACAGATCCGCCAGAGCTGAGCGGAGGAGACGCAGGGGAGCGTTAAAGACTCAATCTTAGTTTTTGATGAGGGAATAACAATTACATTACATGAAGCCCATCTTAATTCTCCTCTCCCTCTTTAAAAGGTTGGTTCCACTTGTGTAAGAGGAAAAGTTGCATTGATTTTTATTTACAGGCATTAGACTTAAGAAGGGGTGAACACAAATTCACATCATACTAGTCAGTATTTACCTCTTAAACTATGTTAATCTCTTCCACGCCTCCTCGTCCCTCCATCTCTATAGGATGAGCTGAATTTTGAGAGAAATGTAAAAAAAAAAAAAGAATACTTTATTGAATTTGCAAATTCAATAACAATTCTCTTCTTGCCTGTCTTCCACCAGGGGAAAACATGGATTTTTTAATTTTTTTTAAAAGTTCTTCTTTGTCTGGAACCATAAAATGTGTCTATTTTCCTAATACTCTATTTTGTCCAGACATTTTAAACGTTTCATAAGACATTGTAAAAACACCAACACCAAAAGGACACACGCACATTTAATATGTTCCTTCTTGTCTTTCCAAACGCTGCATTGCGTCTGTGAATTAGCGTTGTAGTCGTAGCTTCAGATTAACAGACTTTTTGTTTTCCGGGATGTGAAAACTTGTCTGGCGGTGCGGAGACAATCGAAACAGGAACCGGGAAGAGCCAAGGAATCGGGAACATCTCGTCATAAGCTCAGGCAACAAGTGAAAACATCCTCCAAAACCTGAATGAGCGCAGACACTCGACACAGATCCGTGTTCTATTCTTTTGTAAGAACCAAATCCCTCTCTCTCTCCATTCTCAGCCATAATGTGGCTTCCAAGCGAGGTCCGGCCAGAAATCTTGCGGCATGGCCGTGAAATAAAGGGAAGTGCTTCCAACGCCCGACTATGCCAGCGAATAATGCCAAAGCAAATTACTTAGGGGAAGTTTGGTCCAATTGGATGCCATCCCTTGGTATGTAATTCCCATGGAGCATCGCTGGCAATGGCGTTGCACGCCTCAATCAGGTGTGGGGGCCTGGAGGAGGCGCTGCTCATTTGCATGTCCAAGTATGAGGGGAATTCCTCTAAGGAAGGAGCCAGGCTTTGATGTGGGCATTCCCATTTGGATTACCAGACCGAAATAGACAGTAATGGATCAGCGAAGTCATTCATCACAAGTGTGTGGTTTGCTCAGTCCTCCTTCACCTCCTAAACCACATCGGGCTTCAAAGAGAGTCGTCCAGCGGGCTCCCATTGTCACCGGCAACGGCTGCAGATGAAACTGAGAGGTCATTATATTAATTGGAAATAAGCTGAATGAGCCGTAATTGTGGAAGGACCGCTTCCTTGACATGTCAGACTGTTTTGTAGGTTCTGTTGAAAGTATGAAATACATCTTTGTTAAAGTTTGTATTTTTTGCTGCGAGGTTGGAATAATAGTTTTGGGTTTTTCAGTGTTAGTTTCTTCGTCACCTTTTAGTTTAGTATTTTGAGCCATTCTCATGTTGTGTTCTGAGGAGTCTTACCGCTGACAATCACTCTCGTGCTGAACCCCTCCCATCTGGCTAGCTTTAGCATAACCATTTATCAGCCATTGATGACGGCTGAGGTTTTCAGGAACTTCAAGTTCTTTCTCGGCCATTAACACTTTGGTTTAGGAGGTGGCTTGAGGAGCATTGATTGACAGCGCTGAGACTGCAGCTTTAAATTACACACATAACTAATCTACATAAATAACTAATCTCTTTACTAATTAGTTGGTTATCCGAGTAAAAATGACCAAATGCAACTGCTTCAAGGTTAACATTTTTATTGGAGTAAAGAGTTGAAAACCATGAATCTTTTCCCTTCGTCTGTCTTTTTTACTATTCGTTTTGTCTTGTATAAAACTTATTAGCAAAAGAGAACAGCTCATTGTTCGACTTCCTCTACAACACTTTTAAGTTTCCTTGTTGGTTTGGACCGTGACAGCCATCCAAAGACTCCCCCCCACCCCCCTCACCCTTTGCTGCTCAGTTTCTTACCACAACAGGTGAAGTGAGAGTTGTGGAAGAATGAAGGAGAGGGAGAGACATGGGAATAAAAACGATAAACAGTTTGACCTTCTGTTTCTGCCAATTTCCAGCGCACCCCCTCTTCCTCCTCCCTCCCTCCTCCTCCTCCTCCATCAGCCTTCTCTTTCCTCCTTTCGCCCTCAGCCCTGTGTTGGACGAATCCTTTTTGGAAGGGATAAATAGCACCGCTGCGCTTTGATAGCCCCAGTCCCAAACAGCAGCTACCGATAAATAAAAGGGAACTTTCTCCATTTATCTCTGTGAGAAAGAAGTTCCTATTAGGGTCCCCGTAGCCACGGGGCCTTTCCCTCCTTCACCGCACAGCTTTGTAGATTGCCTGCTTGGTTTAAGGTGCTATTGAGTGCTCACCAGGACAATTACATGCCAGGACCCCCCCTCCGGAAATGTCCCCCCCACCCCCAGCTCCCGTCCTGTACCTCTGCGCCGGTGTTGCGTGAGATGCTATCTGTCGTGTAATTGTGTGTGTGCGTGTGTGTGTGTGGGCACGCGGGCGTGTGTGTGAGCTTCCAGCTGGAAGAGGGGACAGAGGGGGTGAAGTGATAATGGCACTCTGAATGGTATGGAATAAAGTATCATTGCTTAGAGCCTGGAGTCAGACAGTGATACTAATGCAAATGGTTTCTACCCCCCACCTCTGCGCCTGGTATAATGATAGCCCCACAAACAGTATGTATGAAGAAACAGAGCGGAGGAGATATATAAATAAAAATAGACCACACCTCAGTGAAAATGACTTTTTGTTGCCTTCAGGGAACTTAAAGACACACCTTTTTTTTTTTCTTCATTTTTTTTTTTTTTTGCAGTTCCCCTCCCCGTTCCCCCTCAGGGCCTCCTCCTATTTCCTTCTTCCTTTGATATATTTATATATATATATATATATATTTTTTTTTATCTCTGATAACATATAAAGTCAAGATTTCAGTGCAGAGCAATATCTGTGCCAGATTTAAGGAAGACTGGGACCAGGCGTGTAATTTTCACCAGCAAAAAAAAAAAAAAAAAAAATCAAGGTGTTCCCGACACGTGAAATCAGATGTGTGTGTTGGCAATTGAAGGAGAAGGTGGCATGTTTAACCCGGTGAGTTCTCAGCATGTTTTGTATTAATTAAAATGACATTAAAGCCTTATCAGATCAGTTTGGCTTATCAAGCAGAATGGGGGTTGGCAGTGGAAGTTCTATCACAATATTTTATAGTACTATTAGTATGACAACGATAAAAATGATGAGAACTATTTATTACATCTCTCTCAGGTAACTATATAATTGTACCTGTGTGTCACAGCAATTACAGCCCCACAAACACAAATAATGTCTTTGAAAAACATAACCATTTGTAAGACATGAGATTTGTGTCACCAAATTGCTCGCAGTAACTATAATGATGCTTCCATTGAGCCGACAGAGGAGAAAATAGTAACGTTTGAAACTGGAGTAAATTGTGACAACAATAAATAATGTGTCATGATAAACATGAATAAATACCCACCTATAAAACGGAATATCTGACCAGATGAGAGGCTGTGGAATAAAAGTCGAAGTTAGTCAGAAGGTCGGCGTTCATCGCCAGTCGGTTTGTCATGAGTGGCGGTGGCGTGTCGACTGCATCAGCTTCCTGTAGCCTTTGGCAGAGCTGCAGGGGGAGTTCAGGGACCCTGATAGAGAGGGCACAGCTAATCAGGGAGCCGGCGTCCCCCTGGTGCTCAGGCCTCTTTCCGTAACCCCCTACCCACCCCTCACAAGCCTCAGTTCTCTGCAGTTACACATCTCGAGCCTAAGCTCCTTTTATTTCACAGCGTCAATCTCAAAGATTTGCTTTTTGTTCTGTAAAAAGCACCGACTAACATGTAAAAGAACCTGCACTGTAATATTATTCAGTGAGATTAATTGACGGTTTTTCTCTCTCTCGTCTCTCCTTGACCTGCCATTGAAATCTACGGCGCATTTGTGCCCGAGTAAAGGTACCAACCTTCTTCAAATGAAATGAAAGACACATGGAGAAAACAAAAAAAAAACTCCTGCCCACGACTCAACGTGTGGCCGCCGTTTGTTAGAATCAAGTCGTTCCAGCGAGTCATTAAATTGTGGTCACGAGATAACAGGTGGCCATTATGAGTTTAATTCGCGGCCGTGACTTATTTCCTCATGATCTCTACTCATCACAATTAAGTTGTTACCACGTAAAATTAACTCGTGACCACAA
Source organism: Poeciliopsis retropinna (assembly GCA_010277075.1). Lineage (NCBI taxonomy): Eukaryota > Metazoa > Chordata > Actinopteri > Cyprinodontiformes > Poeciliidae > Poeciliopsis > Poeciliopsis retropinna. The sequence goes on from VMRM01000003.1 coordinate 25,500,001, forward strand.
TTTTTTTTTTCTCTCTCTCATGTCACCGGTCGGGCTCTGTGCGTTTGCGTTGGTTTTGATGTAAATTAATTCTGCCGTGTTTGAGAAGCTAATTATTGTAAAAAAAATTTTTTTTAACAATTTATTGACACCAAATGTGTTTGATTTGTAATTGTGGGGTTGACCTTTGGTGACCTCTGCATACAATCCTTAAGATCTTTAGAATGACTGCGGCACAAAGCAAACATTTTACAGCTCAAACCAACAACACTAACATTTGACCCCAAAGTTTGTTTAAATTGAAGAACTTGACTTTAAAGGGCAATTACAGTTTATCCAACCGGCCGTATATAACACTTACACGCAGAGACTAAATGCGGCGTTTTTAAAACATAACTGCTTGTCAAATGTTTCACAAAAACAGCCTCTTACGATCGCAGTAGTGATTCCATATGCTTCCAATCGTGACATATCTCTTTTCTCTATCATATGTTTAAAAAAAAAAAAAAAATGCTGCAAAAGAATAAAACCTCCCCAAGCCCCACTGCTCCATTTCAGCTAAAGGCCAAAATAGTAACACTACTTATTCTTCCAGCTGGTAAAGCTTCATATAAATACTAGAAATGGTCACCCCCCCCTCCTTCTACAGTGTCTTTGTAACATATCAGTTGGCTTCACACTGCCCCTAATATCTGGGTAAAGTTTCATAAGGGTGCCTTTTTGGCTGCCTGAGCTGAGTGGTCTTAGCTGCCTGTGATAGGCCTGTGTGCCGAGCAGGTTCTGGAGATAGCGGCTCTCTGGTGGCACGGCTTCCCTCTCAGGTCCCTCCCTGGCAGAAAGCAAAAGAAAGGGAATAAAGAGGGGCTGGGAGAGAAAGGAAGGAGGCAGGAGGGAATTGACACAGAGCTTGGCGAGGAGCCAGAGCCGGCCTCCTCGCGTCTAATGTACGAACGGGGATTTATTTAAACAGTGAGAAGAGAGGACAGCTTCACAGTGCCAGATTAATTCCACTTTTTATTCAGAAAATAAAAGAGACTTTGAATTATTAAGAGATAGCAGGATTAGAGGCCTCTCTTTCCAACCCCAATCTACGCTCCTTTTAATTTCCACTTTATTAGAATTCTTTTTGAAGTATTTTAACGTGGACAAAAGGAGAAGAAGAGAGAGAAAGCGGAAAATATTAAATATCAGTTAAACTGCATTAAACATAAGCCCAAGCCTCGTGTTTTTTTCTCTCCCTCTCGCTCGCTCCGCAGTCATATTGATCCCGCTCTTTCACTTCTCAATTATCAACTTTTATTGTAGGTTCAGCCAAGTGCAGAGGCCGATTTTTGAAATGAAAACGGCTCCTATCTTCTATTCATCCTCAGGGCTGCGGTGGGCTTTCTTGCTCCCTCACACTCTCTCTTCACATCGCTTCCCTAAACCCCACTCAAAACGTGTCAGCGAGGGCGACTCCGTTGTGCCCCGAGGAGGAGGGAAGGGGGGCTGTGCCGGTTCTCACGTCTCCATGGCTCAGGTCAGGGTGGAATCAACGGTATCAACAGGCACAGAAGGAAGGGGGAAGGGGGGGGGAAGCCAAACACAACCACTTTTTCCCTACTATAATGCTAAGCAAACCACTATTTACGTAATATGCACTTCATGCTATATTTGCTTCTTAGCTCTTCATCAAGGGAACGGCTCGCCCTCACATTACCGGGAGAGCCGAGCCGAACGGTATTGTGCCCTCTCCCAAATCTCAGCAGCCACAGGAATTTGATTGTGCCGGAGGATTCTCTCTGTCAGACAACCGGCCCATAATCTCTGGCAATTCTTTGTGCTGGAGGATTACCGCTGAAAGTGTTACCACATATTTACAACTACTCCACCAACTCTCAACAGGCTCTCCTGCACGCGACACCCCTCAGCCGCGGCTAAGCCGAGGTTAACATTGGTAAATCAAGCTGAGATTTAGGACATCTCCTCCTGAATCTAAGCGCCGTGCTATATCTGCGCAAATATTAAAGCGCAGGGCTGCTTGCTTTTCACTTTTGAGTTTGTTTGTTTTTTTCCTTTTTTTTACTAGCTCCGGTTTACCATAGAGAATTACCTGTGTTTATGAAAAGTGGTGTTGTTGTTGGTGGTGGTGGGTGTTAGGCAGGAGATTCTCACTGTATGTGTGCCGCCGCTGAAGTATTAGGTGTTTGCAAAGCACCTTAAATATCCGGAGGTTATGAGAAACTAGTTGGTGACCTAAAATAAGTCTGGCCTAACTAGCTAGCTGAGAATAATTATAGCATTTTGGAATAATTATTATCATTCAAGCTGTTTCTCTGTTAGCAAAAGTAATAATTTGCCTTTTTTCCACATAAATCTCAAATAACTTTGGCGCATGCCTTGAAAAGCCGAGGGGCCGTTAGCTTAAATGTTGCCTATTTTTGGACAAGTTGGTTTTTGGAAAATTACCAGTTAAACTGACACGACAAGCTTTAGCAATGAATGATTAGGCAGAAATCAATACTGATAATTATTTATCATTTGACATTGAAAAAACACCTAAAACTGGCAGAATAACTTCCGACTTAATTTTGCATCAATTTTGTATGGCAAACAAATAGCTATTTCTGAAACTAGATGATATTTTTATGTCATTTTAAAAATTATGAGAGTACAGTTACTGTACAGTTTGCTTTTCCTCGGTGTGGACTCGCTGGGTCGGGTTTGGGCCTGGTGGTAACTGCTTGAAGTTCCAGTTTGTATTTTTGGTTCTTATACTTTTTAAACACTTTATCCTTCTGTGACTCTACATGCTGTTACTCCTGCATTTCACTTCTGTGGGACAATAAAGGACATTTCTTTTCTATTCTGTTATCTTAGTTTATGATTACATGCGAGTGATGGGTTATCAGCTTTATGCACTTTTTGTTTCCACACAATGACTGACTGTGTTTTTGAAATACATTCAAACAGAATTTGTCTTCTTAGTAAACAAAAGAAAATTCAGGAAACCTTTTTTCAGCCAGCTGACTGGCAGTAACAGGAAAGGGAGGGGCATTGCTGTTTTAGTCTGTACTTCACACAGACATAAAAATCTCTGGTCATTCCGGCACTTTTTTTTTTTCCATTTCTTCTTACAGTAGCTTAAACCGTGGGCATGGTGGGATGGAAAATAAAAATAAGAATTTTTGATCTTCTGAACTTTTATGTACTTTTATACCATTATCTATGCCTATTCATGACTATAACTTAGTATGTAGCTATTTATGTAAGAGAGAATTAGAATTATTTATAGCATTTACTGCTATTTTGATTTTCATGCAAAGACTTTAAAATGCAAACGCTTTCTAAATTTAGAAACAGTTAATTGCATAACTGCGTAAGAGTAATAACACCAGTTTAACCACTGGTTAGCAACGCTACCTTAAGTAAGAGTGACGAGTGTTGATAATTTGCAGTTTGTCAGCTGACCAGCAGTGCTCAGCAACAGAGACATTAATGTCCTAATAATTGAAATTTAAACTGTGCAAACAGCATGACAGAAACTTTCTGCAGTTTCGAAGCAATTTTTAAAACCTGACTGTTGCTTGATAACTGGCAATGGCTCCTGCCGACTGAGTACACATCTGTTAATGTGTAAAACACTTGACACCGATTTCCCAAGGGATACATCAGTCGCCTCGCAGTAAATACGGAGCCATTCATGTGAAAATGATCACGCCTTAATTAACAATGCGGGTTTACACAAGAGTAAATGGATACGAGCAGAGCCGGCTTTTTTATTTTTAACCCCTCAAGTTATATTGATATTTTGAAGTAACATTAATGAAAGTCATTACAAAAAAAGTAAAAAATTTTTAAAAATCAAGTCTAACCTGGATCTTAAACGATGTCGACTCTGATTGATTTTATTGGCTACAAATGAAAAGAGCAAAGCGAGGGTCAAGAGGCCAGTTCAGCCGTCTCCCTTTTTAGCATCTGTGTCTTATCTCTCCATCGGGGCCCAAGTGTTTCATTCAAAGTCTCACCAGATAGGCTGCGTGTCTGGGTGTTGTTATTGAAATAAACTGGGCTGGCGTTGCCACCCCGGACTAGCCCTCTCATACCCCCTTCCACTCTTGCCCCCTGTCTGTTTTGAACAAGTGTATCTTCAGAAACACGCCAGCTTGTTATGGTAATGACCTGCATATCCCCCCCGTCACCGCCTCCGCCTCCATTCTGCGTGTGCCGTGGGGGTGAGGCCTTGCTTTTTTTGGGGGGGGTTGTGGGGGAGAGTAGGAGGGGTCAACCGACACACAATGTACCAGGGCATGGCTTGTTGTGTCAGAACAAGGGGTTGAAATACTCTTGAAATACTCTGAAAAGACGTCCCGTCAAATACACATGTAGAGCATGTCCATTGTTTCCTTTAAAAAGCAACCCTGAAAATGTGATTTCTAGCAACTTTCTGTATTGAAAAAGTAGAGAAGAAATTATTATTATTATTATTTTTTTTTTGTAGTTGCTCGAACACACACAGACACGTGCACAAGCCAAACTATTATGTCAGCTAGACTCCTGGCATATGTGAGATCTTATTTCTATCATTACAAAAATGCTGGGCACAAACTGACAAGCATAACCTAAGCACTAAATGGAAATCATCCAATATCTGATGCTAACAACAGCCAACAGTAGGGGGCTGGGAGTAGGGGGGGTGGTGGAAAGTGTTGCTTCTTTGACATGAGAAATCCCCGGCAAATAATCCGCCGGAATGTCGACTGGATGGGTTCGGGAGGGAGGCAGCGTGCGACTGGAAATATTCCTCTGTCCTGCTCGCACCAGAGCGGCGGCTATAATTAAAATAGCAATGAATTTGGCCCCTGGACAGGAGGCTCTTTAAAAGGCAATTGTCAGGGGCACGGGGGGGCCAGATAGCTCGAGAAGAATTGTTGGGCAAAGAGAAAATAAACGGAGAACAATGTCGAAAGTCGGCGTTGAAAGAACGGCGATAAGGATCGTCTATTTAAACAAACCTAATGCTTGACTGCTTGTTGTGAGCTACATTTCATACATAAAATATGTTCTGTCACTGATATCGGCCCTTATCTGCGGGGGAAAGAGGCAGACGAAATTTGCAGCCTGTGTGCGAGCAATGGGGCTGTTTGTGGAGAGTGATAGAGGCCCAGAGCTGGAGATGCACGGCAGATAGCATCTGTCTGTCTGTCAGGCGTGCAGGCGGGCTGGAGCGGTGAGGGGAACGCACAGGAGACGGAGACAGAGGAGGGTTGGTGGGGAGGCAGAGAGGATGGGGTGCACCCGGTGGTGGGCAAACGGACCAAAAAGGCCCTGCCTCCCGAGGAAATAGGTGACTCCCAACACACCCCGGCCACCTCCCACACCCCGTCAAATGCCAGTTGACTTGTAGGGACGCTCCCCAGTGGGCCGCGACAACAAAAGCGAGAGGAGGGTAAGCAAGCTGCCAGCACAGCAGTAGAGCGGCTACCGCTGCGTGTGCGGACTGCTTGAGTCGCGGAGGTTGCGGGATAAACAAGAGACCCGGAAACGATTGTCTTTTTGGCCATTTGGCTCAGATCCAATCATAGCTTTTCCCCCTTTATCACAATAACCCTTCCCTCATTATGTGGGTGACCTTGGTGTTAGTGGAGTGCTTGTGATGAATTAGCCTGGTGAACTGAGAATAGGCCGGCGCAGCAAAGTCAAGGCTGCAGCGGCCCTGAGGCAGATACTGGTAGCCGGGAGGGCGTTGCAGATTAAGGAGGTGAGGAGGTCGGCTGATTTCCTGAACGCAACAGAAAAGAAAAAAAAAACAAAAAAAACGGATGGATATTCTGTTTGTTCCTCTTTAGAGAATGAATCACACACATTGCTATACATATTTATATGCATCAGTTAGTATTAAGCAACAATAAGGCATTGAAGGGGCAGTGTTATGTGTTTTAAAATGATGCATGGGGCCATTTTGTAGCGCAATTAAAGTAACTGTTACCCTCAGTTGTTCTAAAAAGCCTTTTTATATCAAATATGACTTAAAGGATATTCAACGCCTTGGAATTTTACGTCTGTGTCTTTAAGAAGCTTCTGCTCTTTCTGAAACTCCGCCTTCCGCAAGTGCACTGTTAAGTTTTTTTCAGCCAACACCTGCCATGTCTCTGTTGACATCATGTGGTACCTAGTGTATCGGCCCTCCACAGCAGGTGATCATGAATCTGCCTTAAACCGCGCCACTTAGAGCATGCTCCAAGTTGGAACATAAACTTTTAGATTGCAAAATCTAAAAGTTTATTCCGCTATTGGTGGCTTTTTAGAAGGTCATGACTGATCAGACTGCCAGTCGACAAGTTTAGCCTTAGCATCATGGAGGTTGCTATAGCAAAAGCTTTCTAGTGAAATTGTTTGATGGCCATCACATAGAGATGGAAGTTGCTATTAATTGTTTACTTAATATTTTTATAAATGTGATACACAACATGTACATCGTTGCTTTTCCGTTTTAAATAAGGCAATTAGATCACATTAAATATTTTTGGTTCTACATTTTGGTATAAAAACTATGATACTGTAAAAAACAAAAAAAACAAACAAAAAAGAGCATTTTTACTAGGACAATATATCGGATCGGAACATCGGATTTACCGTATCAGCTTCGGGCCAATATGAACAACCAATATTTTTATCCATCTGTTTCTGTCTTTTTTTTTTGTTTTTCTTTTTTTTCCCAAAGGCATCGAAACACTAGTTAAAAAATGTAAATTACTGTCAAACATCTCTTACATAAATGTTGATATCGCCCCAAATTTTTATATCGGCGCATCCCTAATTTTTGCTTTACGTTTTAACAGTTTAAATATCCCATTCTGGCCCGTGCACAATGCGTCATTGTTTACACTGCATGCACTTTATGAAGGTATGTAAGTGTAAGCATTTGAAATGCTAAGATTTCTCTACCTGGGCTGCATAAACCGGGCCGGGATATTTAAACAGGATTATCCGTCGGAATGAGGTCTGAGATGCAAGATGCTACCGTGCTGAAAAATTCCATTTGTCAGATCACTGGCTTTCATGAATACTTAAGAATGGAAGCGGGGCGGGCGGGTGAAATATCAACTGCTGAGTATCCCAGACTAATTACACTTGTAGAACACAGCAAAGCATATAAAAATGAATATATATTCTCAATTTAAAGAAAAAAAAAAAGACGCTTAAAATTCAAAAATGGCAATAGCTTTGGAGGATTGTAGCTACTCATGCTAACCACAGAGGTGAATGACGGAGCAGGAGGGATTACCGGGCGGGGGCCTGTTGCAGATGATTGACCTGAAGATGAACATTTCTGCTCTTCTTTTTACATATTTCCACCCAACTATCAACGGAACAGAGCGGAAAAATGAGTGAGGTCACAGCTGACTCAGAGAAGGAGCGACACAAAGACACATGCAAAAAATTACAATGCACTTCTGCCTACAGCTGCTTTTATACCATACGGGTAAAATATATAATGGGCATTGGATCATCTTAAATCAAAATACCATAAAATTCTATAATTTCACATTGTTTACCCCAAAACTTAAAGCAAAACGTACTCTGTGATGCAGTTGTTTCAGGCCTAAAGAATCATAGCCATGTGTTTTGTATCATTGTCTATATTTATTTCTTCATTTGAATTTTGATATTTACCGATAGCTGATTGTGTGTTGCTGATACTACATTTAGTTAGTATCAGCAACAGTCCTGTTTATCTGTAGTACTGGATGTTATATCAGAGCCTGTGCGCAGAAAAAGGAAGAACTGACAATTTATGAGGCGATATTAAAGATCCACACTTTCACATGACACCATTGCTTGAGTTTCTCTCCGTTTCCCCGAGTTAGGCTAAAGTTTCACATCTTGGGACTGCGGGTTGCATCGATACGCCTGATTGATCAGCTCATCTTGTGTCCGCAGGGATTACCTTCAAACAACTGTCAGATCTGGGAAAACACAGAAACGTAGCACCTTTAACGCCTCGCCACAGCCGACAGCCTGAACCAAAATCCACAAGTTAGCTCCACTCAGCCGGACCGATAAAGCTGCTGCCGTCCACCGAGGCAACTTTGCTGTAGTAATGCAGCAGCTGAGAGAACAGCAAGAGAATTAACAATCATCTGTTCTAAAAGTGTAGAAACTTAACGTACAGTAGCACAATGTTTTGTCCCTTTGATAACATTTTCGGTCTGAGCGAAAACAGGGATCCGCTTTTGAGTCTTCCTGCTCTGAATATTTCTTTATCTTTGAACTGTCCCTTCAGGCAAACATTTTGAATAAACACCCATTTTTATTATTATTTTTTTATCAGCAGCATTCAAGTGCATACCACACAAAATGTTCCTAAATATTGAGGACCAGCCTGTGAATCTTCTAAGCACTCCTAATCAGACCAATAGTTAGTGCCATATTTTAGAAATTAAATGTTTCTTCCCAAGACTCATGTATTAATGGTCAGAGCTGCTTATCATGCGCAGCTCTAGCTGAGAAACATGAAAGGCTCTAGAGCTGCTCCTCCACACATCAGTAGCATTGATTAGACCTTGCAGTGACATTCGTACATTTTATAGAACTTGACTAAACTTCAACAGAGAGAAAAAAAACCCCGATCAGATATGAGAGTAATGCAAACAACTGGCCTATAAAATCAATAGCATACATAAGCTTTGGTGAGTAATTATTCCAGTGATTAGTATTGATCAGTGGTGTGGTGTGGCTGTGTCAAGTTCCCACTTTATTGATAAACCAGTAGAGACACCTGACTGTGTTTGTGTGTGTGTATGTTTGCCAAGCTATTCTATTTAGAACCTTCTCTGGTATGTTCTCTAACCTTCTGAGGCTGTTGGCCGTTATGGGGCCCATGTGTATGTACACAAATTAACTTCAGTCTGCACCTTTTACATGCGACGTTGATAAGTTGAACATTAAATCCACTCAAGCCAAGTTATTTTTTTTTCTTCTACCCATTTACATCCAGTTTATCAAGTCAGGACATTTTATCATGTCCCTGTCTCGTGTCAAAGGGTGTATTAACCAAACTACATTATTTTCACTAATAGCATGTTTTGTTCATTTTTAAACACTGTATGTAAAATGTCTACACACACCTATTAGAACTCCAGGTTATTGCGATGTGAACCAACCAACCAACCAACCAACCAACCATCTCACCAAACTCAGCAAGCAGTAACATAAAGCAGGTAGTAGCCATGTAGATGTTTTTACTGAAGAAAAACTGCAGAAATTATGAGAGAAAACAAAATATTTCCCGTGCAGGAATTGGAATTGCTCTTGTAATAAAAGCGTACAGGATCATCCCAACTTTCCATTCTCTACAATAATTCTCCACCGGTTTCCAGTTGGTACACCAAAAGGAGGAGAGTCCGGAATCAGTGAGACAAGTGAGTGATGTATAGTTTTTCCCTGAGACAGATCGTCTGGAAGGTTGCAGAGATTAGTTACATCTGGGGCTTTTAAGAAAGCTGCAAATTGTGGCCTTTCTTTCACACGGCTGATAAGGCTTTAAATGAAGGGAGCCTCCTTATCTTCCCCGCTGCTACCCATAAATCACAACCGCCTCGCCTCCTCTCCTGCACCCCTGGTGGTTTCTATCTGCATCCCGGGGCTGGCCGAGATCCCGCCATCACCGCCGCTACCACCAGCACATCACACAATAATTACGCTATTTGCCTCCTAATTCACCCACTATGCAAGACAGTGCATAAGACGCGCTCTCCCATTATGTCTCACACTCGTTTCTGCCTCGCTTTTAGTCTTCTCCCTCTGCCTCTCGCCTTGGCGTACTCACAAGTCTTCAAACGGAGGAGTCATTCTTCCCGCGAGCGCTATCAGACTTTAATCCACGGGAAAAAGAAAAAAAAAATCACCGACACTTCACCACCGGCAGGAATGAATAGGGCGAGGAAACAGCCTTTAATGGGATATTGTTCTTCCTTTGTCTCATTCAGACCAAAAGGAAATAGAGTGGATAGCATAAACTTTAATGAGCTTGTGTAACAGACTCACTTAATTCTTTGGCTTCTCATGCAATCAGACAGCAGAGAGAGGGATTTTTGTTGTGCTTCCATAACAGTGTGACATGCTTGAGCAAAGGAGTATGTGATGGAAATATTAACAATCAAGACTCAGAAATGATTTTTGAACAAATAAACAAACAAACACACACACATACACACACACACAGACGTATATACGTAGTTTATCCAGACAGGAGAGACATACAGCCAAACTTTTTTGGCGACCGCTGTCGGGCATACATGTGAAATAACACTTTGATAATTGAAACTGCTTTAGATTTTCCATACTTACACAAAAGTGTTTATATTCATGGATATCAAAAATATATGCTGAAATTAAATTAATTTTAATGTCCTGAGGATACCATTGAAATATGGTTAGAGAGATCTCTTGCAAAAGGAAGTGCTTCAGGTTTAACTCAGACATTCACCACTGTTATGTAGGTTTTGTAGCAGTGGTTGTTTTGCAGCTTGAACAATGTTGGCCTCCGGCCTGTGAAGATATTAAACTAAATTCAGATGATGTACTTTTTTTCCTTGGAGATCACTTCTAAGCCATGCTTAGCTCGAGGCACTGCTACCTGAACTTATGTCACCAAGTCCTGACAGATTGGCAAACCATAATCTTCCAATCATCATCGAGGAACCATCCTGATCGAAGACGAAGGGGAAAAAAAATCCAAAATCCAATCCAGCTGCAGGAACCAAATGTAACTGTTCCAGGAGCAAAAGCAACCGTTGTCGTTAGAACAAAGCCGTCATCAAACAGTTGCGGGTTTGAGGCACGAGGAGCGATGGATTGAAGCGAAAAGGGAAGGTTACGGCACTCTGGGGGGACAGCGGCAAGTTCTCAACTTTCTTGTTGTGTCGCTATCCCGCGTTTTCAAATCTATGTGTACGGGCTCAAAATTTCACTTGCACAAATTATCAGAGGCTCGTCGCCTGAATGAGACACAGACGTCTCCTCTGACGGCTGACAGATGATAAGTACTAACACAAACCGTTTACTTCTGTCGCTGCCATGATTTTTAATGACTTATCGCCTGGACAAGCTTATTCACATGTGATTTTAATTGAATTTCTTATTTAATGGACACACAGCAGTTGCAAAATTGTGTGTTTTTGACATCAGCAGAATATTGACAGAGTTTGACACATTTGTAATGTAAGTGCAGCTAGTGTGAAATAATTGTCAGTATTGTTTTTTGGGGGATATCTGCACCATCCCCAATCACAAACCAAAAACTTTTTGGTGAAATGAATATTACATCAAATCTCATAAACAGTCATTTTGTTCCTACTTGTATATAGAAACTAAACCCAACAAGATCCAAGTAACGTTCATGAATGTGAGCTGAAACATATTTGTTTCCAAATGACTATTTATCATATATTACTATTTAGCTAAAAGGTGTAAATGTTTTAGCTTCTGGACTCAAAATGCACAGATCTAGCAAAAGAGCTAAATTTCGAATTCATCCTAATTACTGAGCAAGTACTCACTCTCTCTCTTTCGCGCACACGTACACACGACATCTGCTGTGTGTGTGTGCTTATCAGGAGGTACCTGTGTGGCAGGTGATAGAGGTGAAAGTGGAAGCGGCTTTTCGTGGCAGCAGCACGACTGATGGAGCAGCTAAGCCTAAGGAGGAGCTTGAAGGCGTGGGTCTGGCCTGCGCTGTGTTACTACAGCCCTAACTGGAGACAGATTAAGGACTGTGCATTTATCTTTGCTTGTAAATGAGTGACTGGCCAGTGTTGTTACTGCCAGGCCAGGGTATTGGAACAAGAGGCTTAAGATGCTATCAGAGAATGCAGTGCCTGCAGGCTCTCTGAAGATTATAAGGCGTGGAGAAAAAAAAAGAGAGAAAAGAAAAAGACAGTGGGAGAAGTGTTGACAAACAACCAGGGGTTATTAAGCATTAATTATATGCTAAGCAAACGCCTGCTCTGACCCATTAACACAAAGCTTTTGAGACCGTAGGGCTTCGGCGTTCCTTTATCAAGGTCAGAAGTCATCAGTTCGGTTTGATTGGCTTCGAGCCGCTGTGTTAGACAGATAATGAGTATCAAGGTCTTCTGCTGTTCCTCCTGCATTTACAGCTGAGAAAAGTCAACAAACGATTCCGATTTTGTTGATATAATGATGGAATCTGGCCATGCTATCCCCATGTTATGGTGTGCACAACAACATGTGTAACAGAGTAGGATTGAACGACTGTTTTCCCATTCTTAGATCAGAATTCCATTTCAAATTGTGTTTGTGAAAGCAGCTCTTAGAAATGTGAACCACTCAGATGTGGAAGGGAATTCGCCTGGTCGCTGTAAGTGGCTAAAGCTTGCACGTTGCATTTCTATTGTGACATAATGTTTGATCCTAACTCTGGAATACCTCACACCCAGCACACAGGAATCACTGCTACTGCGTTTAAATAAATGACCCAGTAATAACATTGCTCATTCTGCACTATGCAGACATTCTGTCTGCACTGATGAAAATCTGTTTACCTCAGCATGCCTCCACCCCCCCAATTAACCAACTTTATAATCAGTTCAGCTAATAATTATTAGACCACTTGCTCACACTCAGAGACTGTATGGAGGACTGAACCATGTTACTTTCATGATCAAGACATCATTAAAAATGAAGAAAAGAAGTGACTTCATGGCAAAAATAAAATGTCCTGACGCATATAATTGCTAAATTTATACCTTTTACCTTAATAAATACACACTATATACAACTGGGGAAATGTGCTTGCATCACACAGAGAACATGCTTTGTTAAAAATACATCTGAACAAGCTCTAAATCATCCATAAAATTGGATAGATTAGGTCTGAAAGTGAACGTTTTTGCTGTCATTGTAGACGTTTGTTAAATGTTGACTTGATTGATCTGTCATTGACAAGACGAGGAAAGGAGAAGAATTAGCTCGACTCAAACTCTGGAACTCCTGATTAATTAAGCAGCAACTTCATTAGATAAGCTACAAAAACAAGATACCTTATGGCTTTTCACGTATACCAGTCATTGTTTTATTGCTCTTGTTATTAGATTGATGATTAATCCATAATTTAAAGGACTGCTCAATAGTTAACATCATTGCTGTGCAGCAAGAAGGTCGAAGGTTGAAACTCTTTCTGCACTGAGTTTGCATGTTCTTCCAGTAGATGCATGGGTCTTCTCCAGGTTCTCCGGCTTCCTCTCATAATCCAGAGCATGACTGTTGACCAACAGCTGAGTCTTAAGCAGTGGATGATGATGCTGAATTGATTTTCAGCGTTCTTGGTGCAGCGCCACCACAAGGGGAGAAGGAGAACAAGCTTTTGAAAAGGTTTGGTAGGTCTGACAGAGTGTGTCATGAAAGCAAACTGCGCCAACTGAAATGTAATAAACGTTGCAATTTTGGCCCCCAATCGAACAGAATCTATTGGACACTCTTAGGACTTTTTCTCTCCTGTTGGTGGATCGCAAGACCGGAGCCGATAATCGTCCCTCCGGTTAGACCTGACTCTGCCCTGGGATCTTTTCCAAGGGGTCATTACCAGAAAACCTGATGAGACCCCAGAATAACTTCAACTGAATGTGGAGAAGCATTGGACTAAACTTGTTCTTGATGAAACCCACAGCTGGTTCTTAAAGCCTGGATGTTAAGTCATCAGAATCCATTCTTGCATTGATTTGGTCTTGAGTGCTTCAGATGGCGCTTCCATAATCACATTTTTTCCCACGGTCTTTCGCACAAAACATTACAAATGTGCACACTCTCCTCTGAGTGAGAGTAGGGATCACTACTGGGTCGGTTTCTTTTTTGCCTTGGCAGGCATGCTTTGCCAGTTCAATAGCAAGCAGAGATTAGTAGTTCATTGGAAGGCACAACAGATTAGGTCAAGTTAATAGACTGAATAAGAGCTCTCTCTAAATCTTGTGACATCTATAGAGATTCAAGCATTCACTAAAATGTAGGTTAAATCTGTAGTTTTCTTTTAGCATGACAAACCTTAGCATCCAACATTCACAAAACATCCCACAAAACTTTGACTTCTTTGGTCGGTTATCTCAGTTGTTCCGACATGATTTACATTTTATGGAAAATTATCTTCCCGTGAAAACCGCAAGACACTTCACCGACTGAGAAATTAGAGGGTCTTTTACTCCACTTGTCCAATTTAATCACACTTGTGACTCATCTTAGCTGCAATGCCAGGAAGTCATGAGTCACTTTGAGCACCACGGCACCAGTGACACCTTGACACCTGCTTCTCCCTGCGCCTGGCAGATAAATAAAAGTATTTTTTTCCCCTCCCCTTCAGTGTCAGATCCACTGTGAACTAAAGCCACCAAGAGCCTTTCAGGGAGCAGTGAGAATGGAGATTACCAACAAAATCTCCTGTACCCATACTATGCAACCCCCAGCTTGCACAGGCACTTACAAATTGGTATTTGGAATATAATTAGCTTTACTTTCAAGGATTACACTGCCTGCTACAAAGCCGGAACTGCATATTTTTCAAGGCGTGAGGGTTGAAGACGGCAGCCAGTAATCCAGCAAAATCAAACTTTGTGCTATTTAACATTATGGAAAGAAAAGTTAGACTAGTTGGGGAACAATAGGAATAAACGTAATCATTTAAGATGTGTTCACAAAGTATTTAACCAGTTATTTTATTTTCTTCTGTACTGTGACTATTTGGACAATGTAAAAAATTTGCAAAAAAGTTGTTTAAAGAGGAAATGTTGTGTGTTTCCAGGCACATGGTGCCATTTTATAACACAATCAAATAACTATGTTACCTTCAATTGTTAAAATATGACTTAAAAGAAATTGGACTTGGCAATTAACAACTTGAAATTGCGCCTGTGTCTCTTTAAGAAACTCCTGCTCTTTCTGAAACTCCGCCTTCAGGAAGTCATCGCGACATTGTTAGCTTTAGTTGTTCCCAGCTGAACGATTGCCACAGGAGATTAAAGGATTTCTCAAACATGCATGAAAGAATCAAGGCAACACTCCAGGTGTGTTTATGATGAGGGAATAACATTATAACTAAATAAGAATGGAGGTGCCATACTTTATTGATGCAAACATAATGACAGGAAAAGATCTATTCATCCGTTTCTTCTTGCTTAATCCTTGCGGGTCACAGAGTGACTGATGGTTCTCCAGCAGTGAGATACACCCCATTCATGCTAGCTGCTACTATTTACATCTCCATTTGACGTGACACTGTAATCCCAAATGTAGTTTTATGTCCTTATGCCTGACAAAAACAGCAATAAAAGGAACTGAAATCAGTAGGTTAGGTTATTCTGAGAGTCTCTCAAACTTCTGCGAGTTTGTGTGTCAGCAGCATAAAGGATTTGATTTTGTCATGCCAACGACATTGGTTGGCGAGAAGTTAACAGGATTTCTCGTCTCGTCGACTGGATTTGTATGCAGCTAAACAGACAGCTTGAAACGCTGCTGAGCAAATGTTACTTTGGTAAATGTTGCTTTAAAAAAAAAACACACACACACACAAATAAAGAGTCATCGAAATATATATATTCAGAAGTTACTTTTCATTAAACGCCACTTCTGCGACTTTGAAAAGGTGAAAGGAAAGCCATGATCTAGCAGAAGTATTTTTTGATTCGATTTCAATTGAAGTCCACAAAATTATGTTAAACGAGAGCAGCAAAATGAGGCGAGTGTTTATGTAGAGACTAGATGTCAGGGCCAAATACCTTCAATTAATTCCACGTATTTTATGCAGGTTGCGGCGGATAGAAAACATGCCGCAGTTTATTCATCAGGTGAAGATTAAAAAAAAAAGTTAGCCAAATGCCCAGGAAGTGGCCTCCTTCTTATTTAATAATAATATACCTTTTTTTAAGGTTCCTTCTCTCTCTCTTTTTTTTACGTTATGTATTTAAGTGTTTTCCTTTTCTGAATTATTTTAATGTGCTCATTTTGCAGTCTTACGTGACCCCTTTAAAGTCTGAGTGTTTATAAAAGTGCTATACAAATAAAATTTATTATTATTATTATTATTATTACCTTGAAATACAGTGGAATTAATTGATCTAATCATCAGCTAACCTTCTAAATGATTCCGTCGTGTTTACCTGATCTCTGCAGATTTTTATTAATTTTGTTTTTACCTGTAATTCTCGCTGTTCAAAAGAAGTTTAGGTTCTGCTGGTTGCAGTTATGATATTCACTTTAAGTGTAGAAAAGTGGCTCTGTGATACCACTTTGAATGCAGACGGCTTGTTTTTTGCATGTTTATCCTGATGAACAACAGGGACGACTGACCCCGCCATGACCTTTTAGTAAGTCGAGCCGGACTGCAGCAAGTATTGCTAGCTTCCTCAGATAGATGCATATTAGTTGCACATAACTAAGTTTCAGTCTGTTCACATGTCGTTTTTTTTTTTTTTTTTGAAGTTTGGGCGTTTTACGTTTTGTTCTGTCATTTTGGATTATTTTCCATTACAGTGACTTCAGTCCTCAGTGTGCATGGGATTAAATTCAGAACTGATGATAATTGGAAGATTTTCCTTAAGCCTCTACATTTCAATCTGGTTTATATCTAATATATATATATATATATATAATATATATATATATATATATATATATATATATATATATATATATAATTTTTGTATTTTACGGATCAAAAACTACAAATTGTTACTTTCCTAAGTTGTTTTGTTTTTTCTTCTTTCTTTTTCTCCCAAAACTGATTTTTATTTGTTTACTTATTTTTTGCCTAAATCAATATTTGGAAAGAACCAGGTGGTAATTTTATTTTATTTTTTAATAAAATGACTTTCAGCCAGAAATGACTTCAGCCATTACTTTAGAAAGGTGACGAAATGTTTCCTAGTTACTCACAGATGACTCTATGTATTCCATGCATGATCATTTTACAGTTGAATAAATGAGCGAATTTATGTTTTGTTTTTTTTTTTAATTCAAATCACAAAAAAGAAATGTACAATTTGTTTCAGTTCCCTTCAAGCTAAATCTCAAAATGAAACTTGGGAGCCTCGTGTTTTCCTTCTATTTTAAGACCTAGCAGACAATGACCTACAAACAGACATTCAAACAGACTTGCAGCTGTGCTGAGGTCACGAGGGAGGCACGCCAACAATGAGCGAGTGACGGGGCAGGCTGTGTGCGTCCTGTACGTCCGCAATGACACCGGCTGACCCCCAGCTCTGGCTAAGGACTTGGAGAATAAGGATCCAAGAGATGAAAGACCCGGCGGATGTAAAACTCGGGGCTTTTGGACATTCTGAACAAGATTACGTTTGCCCTTCTCTCCGTGCCCTCCTCTCTGCACCGTACTTCAAATGCTGCTGCAGGAGACTGTGGAATGTGCTTCACTTGTTAACTTTATTGCCGCTACTCCTTCTGAGAGGTCAAACACTCTGAGAATGGGCGGTGGCGGCACAGCCTTGCTTGTGAATGAACGGGGCCGACACCGGGAGGTTTTGAAATGTTCATGCCGGGTCACGGGCAAGCAGGTGAACGCAGGAGCTGAATGCCGTGTTTTGGTGTCAGGCCCGTCGAATCCAAGAGCAAGGACTTCCTCACACACTCACAGGTCACACAGGGAGGAGGAAATATTAGTGGCTCTGCAAACTGTCCCTTCAACAGACCACAATGCTTCAGGGCCACAAGTCACTGTTTTGTCATTGGTTCTTTCACTGCAATGTGAAGCACTAACTAACTAACTAACTAACACCACTGAGCATAGATCTGTATTTAAAACAAGCTATGTTAAAGATCTAATATGTTATGTTCACATATTTGTAACAATTTAGCTCGACTTAAAAAAAAAATATTCCATCCACCAACATCTTCAGTTTTTTTTTTTTCTTTTTAACCAAGCTGCAATTTTTCAAATCATCATTAAAAAATTGAATATTATGCAAGGATAATTCAATTAAATTTTGTTTTATCAAGTACAGAACTGTAATGGATGCTGTGACGACAACAAAGCATCCATTTAGTGTGAAGATTTAACGTCGGTGCAAAACATGAAAAGCAGTTTTCAAATGACGATTTATTCCATTAAGGGAAAAAGGTCACACATTCCAACCCGGCTGGATATGTAACAAGATTTTACATATCACGACCAATATGGTGTCACTGCTAATAACTGGTTGTGACACTCTGAAACCGCCATTATGCATTTGCAATAAGAGTCTTTTAGGGCAACATTTGTTCCATTTTCAGCCGATGTGGTTCTCTTTCACACTGTTTGACCCATCGCCTGTGGTGATGCTGCAACAGGAACCACAGAAGAAATTGTAGGAGGAAGACATTGAGTGCATCCTCCATCTTCACAAAATGTAAACACAAAAGGGAGCGATGTGAGTTTTCAACGTTTCTCTTCTGTCTTTGGTAAAAGACCAGGAGCCATTTGTCCCCCAGGCTAATGTTTGTTTTGGGTGCATTTACCCAGAATGCCCGGCGCTGTGGTCCACTTCCTGCCGGTGGAGCAGTCTCCACTCTGTTTGATGTTCATGTGTGAATTCAAAAAGCACCAGAGTTCATTTTAACCCAACTGATACCTCGGTCTGTAGGTGAGCCAGAGTTGGAGTCATTCACACCTTCCCAAACGAACGAGACTTTCTCGACAAACCAGTCAAGAGTTCGATTAAAGCAGATTAATCAGGGATGGTGTGAATGAGCCCTTCCATCAATGAAAAGGGATATCAACCCACTCTTCATTGCAGAATTGTTTTAATTCCATAGCCAATCAGTAGAATTTACATCCAGACTTTGACTATGCCACTCAAATTTTCTGAGTGTTTTTTTTTTTTTTTTTTTTTTTTTTAGTCATTCAAAATGAGACTTGCTGGTGAGCTTTAAATTGTCTTGCTGGTTGAAACTTTGGGTCAAAAGAAGAAAAACTTTTGGATCAGTCCAACTCGGTCAACATGAGTTCAAGGTTTTTACTAAAGCTTTATTATGCTTTGCAATGAAAACAGTTCGTAGTGCACCACTTCATACTGTGATGCAGAGTATTAATAACTCTTAATAATAACAAAAGTACATTTTTAAGATGATTTTTTGTTTTTTGTTTTTGTTTTTTGGTTTAATGACATTTCTAAGAGATTTTTAATTACTTTGGATTCATAACAGAGCAGAACAGCATTAACAAAAAAAAAAAAAGATGAGCTGCTCTTTTCAAAATGTACTTTAAACAAAACATGACCAAAGACTGCAGTACTTCATCTCCAGCACATGCAAACCACTGACAAAAAGCAGTGGGTGAGATTTATGTACTTTAGATGAATTTCTGTGCTTTGTTTGGACCGAACTGATGGTGAGTTGCACAGGTTCTGGTTCTGATAAAACAAGCAGTCTCTCACTGGGTCATTCTGTGGCTATAAAAACGGTTCAGACAAATTAACATCATGTCAGCTGGGTTTGAAATGAAATTACTTACCCAACCGATAGCCAGTATGAAGAAAAATAAACCTTCAAATGATATATTTTCTGTTCTAAGTGTTTGTCCTCATACCTTTGGTAAAAACAAATGACTCGGGTGTTATATTTTCACTTTTTTCACTTTAACCTCTGAAAACTTAAAATAAACAATGGTATTATTATTATTATTATTATCATTATTATTAATTTCCTCCCAACCTTCTGCAACCTTCAGTAGCAACATTTCCCTCACCCTGTTTGTCTTTTTTTTTTTTCTTTTTTTTTTTTTGTCAAAGCAACATGAAACAAACCAGAGAGCAAGCAATTTTATTGTTCAGTGGTATCTTTAATTGTGATGATAAAGGATTATGTAGATTTCCGTAAGCCTCCCTGACAAGACATATTTCAAAGTGAATAGGCCACAGAACAGGAATATGTGTCAGCGGTGGAGGCTTAGCGGAACGTCTCCTCAATAATAGGGTAATCCTGGAGTCTAGGGATCCCTCATTTAGCCTCTCAGCCGACGGATGATGTGCACTGGTCTCCAGTTAGAGCTCATGGTGTCTTACAAGACAAAGAAAAAGACTTAGACTGTGTCTAAATGTCATAAAGACATTGCCTTTATCTTAATTACTCTGTCCACTATTAAAGAGTAATAACGCTGAAAGCGGCCAAAACCCGCCTTTTGATGCGCACAAAAACTTAGAAGTGATCCACACGACGCCCGGCTGATCCCAGATGATTTAAAATGATTTATTTTCTCACTGTCTGTTATTAAATCAGATCGACTGTTTCGGGCTTAGAAGTACCAAAATTTATTTCTCTTGGCGAAATGTCAGAATAATTAGTTTTGTTTCATTGACTTGCTTTATGGTCAGAAGTTTGCACACACTAAGATCAGATGCCTTTAAGCAATGTGTGAATGACAATGGCAGATGAAGTGAATTGAATGACTGGTGTCAGATTTGGAGGAAATAGATGAGCACAAAGTACCAGCTGAGAAGTACAGGGGAGGCAGCATCATGCTGTGTTGGAGGAATTGGTGAACTTTACAAAGTCGGTAGTTTTGTATCTGCATAGCCCAAGCCGTAGATGTAGGTAAAACATTTACACCTAGATTTGGCCTTTGGTCCTATCCTGCTGTCATTTTAAATATAAATATAGTAAAATGTTGATGGGATATAAGTTTTTGTGTTTTTTTATTTCGATCATTGTATATATAGGTTGTTTTTAAAAACAATAAGCAAAAACATTCTTCAGAGTTATTGGAGATGGCCGTGGACATGAAGGCTCTCCTGTAGCAGTCTGTACTACTGCGAATTTCAAGAAGTCTCTGACCGAAGACACTCTATTTTTGTAACTGGCACCAAAGGCGTACTCTAAGTAAGAACTTAAAAAAAAAAAAAAAAAAACTCTTTTTCTAAGGTTGACATCCAGATCACATTTAGTCTGTCGGCGCTCAACGATGTGATGCCGGTGTCCACACACATTTTGTTTTCACTGACATTGGACCGACGTGATTAGTCCACTAATTCCTGATTATCACTAAAAGTTTCAATATAATTGTTAAATAAACATAAAATGATTTTTTTTTTCTCTATACAGTTCAGGAAGTTTGAAGGTACATAACTGTGCCAAACATGATTTTTTTTAGGGAAACTAAATTTCTCTCTCAGTTTCCAAATTTTGACCTAACAGGCTTCCAGTTTTTTTTTTGTTGTTGTTTTTTTTGTTGTTGTTTTACATATTTAGATGTTGCATGTTTGAAAAATGTTGAAAAATTGAAGGTTTTCCAGAAGTCCGTTAATTCAGCTGGGCACCTGATCGCTGCCCGACTGTTGAGTTCCTGTCGGCGTCTCATCTGTTTTTGTTTCCCCGTGATAAAGGCGATGAATCAAGGTGGAAAAATATAGAATGAAAAGAAGTGTGTGATTTGTGGATAAAGCAGGCATAAACAAAAGATGAAGACTAATTACCGCTGGGGGGGTCAGCTTTTCAAACGCAGATCTAAAGGCCCGGGTGTTGCCGGAAATTTATAGCAGTCACAGTTATTTAATAAGCTGAATGGACAATTTCGCAGTGGATCGGCGGAGAAAGAGGACATGGAAACTTGTGAAGAATTGATGATTGTCTCTTTGAGAGGAAGTGAGATAAAATTGACCATGAAATCTGGAGCTGGGAGTTAAATGGACTGGAAGAAGAGGAGGGGTAAAAGGTGCGAGGCGTAATCACAAAGACGCCTGTGTCTTTGTGAAAATGCCAAGGTTAATTTGCGGCGCAGTTAAAAGGAATATTCAAATGCTTTTGGTCAAAGGGAAGCAGAAAAGAGCTGAGCTGGATGGAGCGATTTCTGCACAGTTTGGCATTTCCCCTTCACCGCTCGTCTTAAAGCAGGTTCCTGTGTTCTCCCTCTCGTGTCGTGAAAAGATCGCGCAAGCAATTTACAAAGTCTTATATCTCATAACTTCAGTGTTGTATTTCTGTTCAGGTAGACAATGTCACAGTAGAAGAAAGCCCATTTGAACTCCAGGCTTTTCTACTAATATAGTTTTAAGGATGCTCGTAGTTTTTTTTGCAGACTTTTTCTCTAGAAGATCTAGAACATCTGAAGCACTGCGGGCCTGGCTTGTTTCCCCCCAAAATGTGAAAACAGTATGACTGTCTTATGAATATTACAATTGTGCAAAACATTTTTTATGTTTTAGACCTGCAGTAAGTCACCGACTCATTTTTTGCAAAGAAGCTAAAAGCTAGCTTTCGACGTAGCTATCTAGCTATCTGTCAAGCTACGTATAGCTTTACATACAGCTCTGGAAAACATTAAGAGACCACTTAATACGAGCGTTGCTCTTTTATTCTGACAACACGTCTCCAAAATTCAAAGCAAAAAATTCAGTATTTATTTGCAGACAATGACAAATGGTGAAAAGAACAAAAAAAAAGATGCAGAGCTTTCGGTCGTCAAATGATGCTAATGAAACAAGTTCATACTCATTTAGAAACAACAGGACTAATGTTTTAACTCAAGAAGAGTTCAGAAATCAATATCTGGTGGGATAACTAGGAGGTTTTCAATGGGTTCAGTGCAGTAGTTTTTTTCCAGAGTTGTATGTGCAGCTACGTAGCTATCGGTACTTAACCTACCTACCATGTAGTCGTACCCCTGGATGGACAATAGCTATGTTTGTCTGACAGGTATAGTTGTTTTTAGGTTGCCAAATCTCAAACAAACACATTTTTACCACTTTTATTTGACATTTCTCCTGCAATATCAATGTGACGATATAATTCAAGTCACTTGAAATTAGACTGAGACATTTTACCAATCAAAGCAAAAAGCTTTGCCTCAAGGTTGCAAGAAGTTTTGAAAACTGTGCCTTGTGTTATTTTTCTTCAAAGAAAGCCAGAGATTTTTATTTTATTGGCAAAAGAAATCTTTGGCGTGCTTTCAAACAAAGTGCTTCTTTGCAGCGAATCGGTTTATTTGCGAACTCCGTCGGGTCTTTTTCTTCCATCGGCGCGTCGGTGCATTCACTCTGAGGTGTGATGGCTCTTATGTGCACAATAATAGCATCCTTTGCTTCACAAAAATTTTTTCGACGGCCTCTGTTTTTGTCACTCCAAAGTGTGCTTCTGGAGAATTTGCGAAAACTGAAATTTGAATACCTTCAGATAATGAAATAAATGGAGTGTTTTTATGCCTTAATGGCATTGTGATTACCTTACCAGCTGCCTTCAAGCATGTAGAGCAGAGGGTGTCAAACTCCAGTCCTCAAGGGCCGCCGTCCTGCAGCTTTTAGATGTGCACAGGTACAAAACACTGGAATGAAATGGTTTAATTACCTCCTTCTTGTGTAGATCAGATCTCCAGAACCTTAATGACCTAATTATTCTGTTCAGGTGGTGCAGCGGAGGCACATCTATGAGTTGCAGGACTGGAGTTTGACACCCCTGATGTAGAGGATGGTGACGCCGGAGGACAGTTTCTGTCTTGTCCCACTTTCATGTGCATGACTCAGACCAGAGAGCTCTTTTGTTCTTCACTCACTCTTTCTGCAAAATCTTTCACCTCCAGCTGTTAACGTTCTTTGACTTTTGTGTCTTTTTAAAAAAAAAAAATTGTTTTATAAAATCTGTCTAGAAACTACATTAAGTTAATCTGCACTAACCCGGATTCAGCAGGATGTGGATTCCTGGGACAGAACCGGTTTTGCTGCTCTGCTCACACACATTTCTTTAACAGATGGAAATAGTTAAAAATCAACTTTAAGGTTTCGGAGCCTTGTTTGTGTGAAAATTGAAAGAAGTAGGTTCTTCTGTTGCTGTTGTTACATCAGACATTTCTGGTCGAGGTCCTGCATGTTTTCTCAACTATTCGCTCTGGTTCTGGATGCTGTGCAGTTGGAAGGATTTTTGCTCTTACTTTTTTTTTTCTTATTTTACTTTTGGACATCTACGAGGCAAAAACCGTGGCAGCAACTGGGAGCGGCTGATGAGCATTTCAAAGGTTCAAATAACACCTGAACGAACTACGACCCTGATCTCAAAGGAGTTGAGAAAGAGGCTTCATGGAGAGACAGGAGGAGGAAGTTCAAACCTCGTCTTGTTGATCATGATTAGTAACGATCCCCTACTCCAACATCTCTCTGCAATGCTTTCTAACTGTACGGACGGCAAAAAGCGGCAAAAGCACATGAGCTGGATTAGCAGGGCTTGCCAACAGCTGATGGTTTCATCCAGGACATGCCACTGTGGAGTGTTACCACTGCTTTTAGCGTGTCATGACAGTCATAAGACTGTTGTGCAGTCACAGGCCTCTTCCTTTCATTTGTTGCAACACCAGCTGCGTTCCCATTGACCATGTCGTTGTCCAATTTCACATTCCGAAAATAAAACCCACTTAATGGAAACACAGCAATTTCAAAAACACTCATTTTTTTAGCTCAAAGGTTTTGGAGCTAGAATGAGGTGGTTCTTCAGTCGTATTGAAATTGGTTTATTTCTGAAAACTACAGTGAAAACACTTTTTGTCACATCACACACGTCACGTGATCAACGACCGTAAGAAGACAGGAAGAAGCTGGTAGGATCAGGGCAGAGCCTGGTTTTTAACACCTCACTGGACTTATTGACATGTGATTTTAATTTCCTATTTAACAAAAACCCTGAAACTGTGAAACTGTGACAAAGTTTTAAGCGCATTTGTAATGGAAACTCAAACTGACCGCAGCTGCCCACAACAACTCTTTGATTGAGTTATGGACGTTTCATTTCTCTTTGGCATGAAGTATTTTTCAATTGAATGGAATTGCACTGAACATTTGAAATAACTTAACATGACTTTACCAAGCCTGAACCTGTAAGCAGCAGCTCAGAAGAACATCGGTTGTTCTGATGAATCTAGACTCTCATTAAGAGAAATCTCTGTCACTTCCCAGAGCCTAGTAAGGCTCTGAGGTCCTTTTACACATCACAGTGGAGAACAAAAAAGGCCAAAACTTTACACTATTCGATTAGATTCACCAAAACCAATTGTGCTACGTTAGTGTGGAGACAACACAGAGGAACTGACGAGGGGGTCTTTGTGGTAGACGGAGTTTCTCCCCCCCCATACCATGAAATTTGTATACTTGGCCACTAAGAAAACAATTCTCGCTGGTGTGTTGAGCAGCCTTTTTGCCTCCAACCCCCCGCACCCCACCCCACCCGTTCTCACGCAGAAGACTGTCGCCGGGTGAGTGAGGGAGTGTGAAGCCTCTTTAATTGCCTTCGGTCACCCACAACGTCGAACCGGAGCGCCACGCGGCTTAGCGAGGGGAACCGGGCAGAGGGGGCCTGATAGATACTTTATCGCTCAAGTTAACGGTTAATGAATTCCCAAAGTGAAATCTGTCACTTCAAAAATAAAGAGGGAGGCAAATTAAAGGGAGATAGAGAGAGAAAAAAAAGGGGAGAGGGCGGCGGAGGGGGAAGAGAAAGGCACTGGAGAGGGTGACACAGTTTTAGAATGCCCTATCTTCTGGCCATCCCCGTTTTTCAATGGAATAAAGAAAACTCAGCCTCTTTCTTCTCCTCTTTTCTTCTCCCATCTTTTTTTTTTCTTCTTTCTCTCCCTCCCATCCCGCTATCTCTCGCGCCGCTTTTCTCTGCAAAAAGAAAAAGGGGGCGAAAAAAAGAAAGAAAGAAAGAAAGAAATTCTCATGAATGATTTATATGTGTCTTGTTATCAGCGACGATTTCTATAGACCCCGACGCATTCACCAAGACATTTGTGGCGTAATTGTTAATTTTAATGCCATAATGGCTTCAGATGGGAGCTCTGATTAGACATTTATTACACAATTAAATGAAACATACTCAAGAATCACAAAAGCCTCCCGTAATTATTTCAGGCCATTAATAAAATGGGCATTAAATTATATTGGACACAAAAGAGAAGTGAAATAGATTTCCATTAGAGCAATAGAGGCAGGGTTGGAGGGTTGGGGGGGGGAGGGGGTAATAGATCCTGGCTGAATTCGCTCTGAAATTAATTGTTGCCCAGCCTATTTCCACACACAGTGGAATAAATGAATGAGAAAAGAGAGGAAGAGAAGAACGAGTTGGTGGCCAAGAGGGTGAAGGGAGGGGGTTACATTAAGAGCCTCTGATAAAAAACCTTTTGTTTGACACTCGACAATGGACCCTCAACTCGAGAGAGAGCGAGGGAGAGGAAAAGAGAGAGAGAGAGAGAGAGAGAGAAAGAAGAGTCGGACCAATTTCAATCTCCGTCCACCCCTGCAGAGTTTCAGCTCGAGGCTATAACCCTCTTTTCAAGTTTTGTTTGCTTGTGAATAAACAGCTATCGCACATCTCACAGGAGAATGCACAAAAACCCTGAGAGAGAGAGAGAGAGAGAGACTTTTACTCAACAGGAAGGTGAGGAAGACAGAAGCAGGTGGTTGGAACTTGGAGGAAAGTTAAAAACAAAAACAAAATAACAAATGCATCCTGTTACTCTGAATCAATTAAAAGCTTCCAGGATGTAAAGTCAGGGAAGACAGTCAAAAGTGTGATGTGGTTTAAATGAAGAAGAAGAAGAAGATGAGGATGATGAGGGGAGGGGGGAACAGAAAGAGCACTGGAACACATTTATTTTCTGATTAGGACACTTAAGACACATCAAAGCCGGATGTACGGTAAAGACTTCCTGAAGCCGTCTCCAGGGGCGATCCGAGCGGAGGTGCCGTTTGAACCGCTGCCCTCACGAGACACTCGGTTAAAAAAAAAAACCGATCATTTGACTGAAATTAATCAGTCACTGCTACAGATTAGTGAAATTGTATTTTATTTTCCCTCCCTCTTCTTCGTTCTGACACATGGAGTATCTTCTCTTCATTACGGCCCATTTGTGTGGCTCAATACGCACCGACTTGACGTTTTGCATCCGTCTTTCGAAGCTCACGTTGTTAGGGTTTGTAAATGCGACTAATAGAACGTGGACCAAACGGTAACCACACCGAGAGCTAAGCGATGCAGCCTAAAAGAAAAATCGCTTCTTTTTTTTTTTCCACATTCGATTTTGGATTTTAAAGGGGCAGTATTATGCACATAGAATCACTTTACAGCACAATGAAGTGCTTGATTATGTTGTTATAAAAACGCTGTATATATCAGATGACTTAAAATAAATTTGACTTAATTAATTTAATTGGGCCTCTGTCTCTTTAGAAACCCCTGCTCTTTCTGACACTCCGCATTCAGGTTTTCATCACAACATGGCTCCTTTTCAACCTTTAGCAACGTTTTTTTTTTTACCAGCGAAGTAGCTTCTATAATGAGATGCAGTTTACCAATTGCTGTTGGCTAGTCTGAAGGAGTCGATGGGGAGGGGCTGCTCTGTGAGACGGAAGCTTGAAAACTGCACATTGAAGGCGGAGCTAGGCCCACCCAGGCTTTTTGCACAACTGAATGGTTGCCATGGGAGATTAAAGGATTTTTCAAATATGCATTAAGGAATCAAGGCAACACTCCAGGTATGTTTTTGATGAGGGAATAACACCATAGCATGATGTAAAGCTGTAAAAAAAAAAAAAAAAAAAACAGTTGATTTTACATAGAACTGCTCCTTTAAATGATTTACCTTTATTTCTTGGGCTGATTATAATTTACCTGATCAATCACCAGCTGGCAGCAGTTATGTGGGGCTCCATGTAATGAGACAGATTTCACTTTGATAAGAAGTGGTGACCAACAACCTTATTTCATCCCTAGTAACTTGTGGAGAAAACATATTGGCTGCTGGTAATCTCTCCGCAGAACCCCACTTTGTAAAAAAAAAAAAAAAAAAAAAAAAAAACACAACATTGAGGAGAAGTAAGAATTCTTTTTCAGATCAGCAGCAGAACCTGCCTCATGGTGAGGCCATGTGACATTTATTTAGGATTAATCAAAAGCTCCCAGGAAGCGGCGTTATGTCCGGAGACTCTGTCCCGTTAAGCAGCTCCTGTTTACAACCTTCGAAACTCAAACGTCGGCGATAACACTTCTGACACTTTTACATGGACTCATTACAGCTGGGAGAGCCGTATCTCATCAGCGGATGTAATTTGTCTGTGGAGCTGCATGGCCAGACTCTGATGGTCCTCCTTAATTACAGGGAAAAGTTTTTATGCGGACCTTTTATGAAGGACGATGTTTTTAATAATTGGACTGAATTGGTTTCTGGAGCGTGGAAGCTCAGATTTAATGCAGGTTAAATTATTTTTGTGTTGATTTCCCCGTAAAACAGCCTCAGAGACGGTCTTAAACATCCTCACACCAATATTAATAGCAACATTGGAATAAACCACACTTGTTTTATTTTTATTAGCATATTTCTACTCAGGCCTGCCACTGAGAATCTGCCAGATCAGGTGCTTTAAAAAATATATATGTATTGTCCTCAATTTGTTTTTTTTGGTGGTTTTTTTACACTATTCTACACATCACTGTATTACAATGGGATTTCGTAGACTCACCTGCACAAAAAGAGGACATAGTTGAGAGGGAGAATAAGGAAAGTAGATGGTTTCCAAGTTTTTACAAGCAGAAGAAATCTGAAAGGTGTGCCGGGTTTGTGTCATAATGCCTCCTTAATACAGAAAAACTGAAGAAAAAAAAGGAAAAAGTCTTTAATTTTACCTCTGCAGAGATCAAGGTGTTGGATAAACCTATTAAAACTACTAAAACGTGGCCGGCTGATGGAGAAGAAGGTTAAATGAATCTGCTTTCAGTTTTCATGCTCCTCTAATCTGAAACAAACTTCCAGAAAACTGCAAAGCTGCTGAAAAACACTGAGTTCATTTAAATCAAGTCTAAAAACCCGCCTGTAACTGGAACACTGATGAATACATTTGATGTGTATTTGCTCGATGATTCTGATGATGGCATTGGAGAAAATATAATGTTTCTTGCTCGTCTCATAACTGATAACTGATGTTTTTGGGGCGTAAGGCACAATGAGCTGCTTTGGTGCAGAAATGTGACACAAATAAACTTGACTTCATCAGAGAAGGGGAGAGATCCGTGGTAACTGGAAGAGCAGCAGATATCCAGGCTCGGGCGATGATGCAACATTCAAAACCTATTCTAGAAGAGCAGAGAGAGAAAAAGGGGGGTGCGCTAACTATTGGTTATCTCTTCCGTTGCCGCCGGCTTGCGTTGGTCCTTCCTTTCACCTACACAAAGAAGAACTGTTCTTATGAGACTATGAATTGCAGCTGGCTAGGAGAGAGGAGTAGAAAAACAGCTTATACAACTCAGAATATTTTATATATGTCTCGGTGTAATCTTAAATATTGTAGATAATTAATTTTGTTCCACACTAGCTCCGACTTCAAAGACATAGGTGCAGTTTCCAATTCCCAAACTTCTGCCTCACAGTGCAGAACTCTCCTGCAACTCCCCCGCTCAGCTCCTTCAGACTAGCCAGCAGGAATTAGCAAGCACCCGGTGGAGCTGCTGAGCTCATTACAGGAGCTACTTCTCAGTAAAATGCTGTTAAAAAACATTCCTAAAGGGTTGATAAAGAAGTGATGTTGTTATGACTTCCTGCCTCAGGAAGACCTGGAGTTTTTAAAGAGACAGAGTCCAAATTTCAAGGTGTTCAACTACAAACTCCAATTTATTTTGTTGTATTTGATATATATAGTGATTTTTTTATATAACGAATGAAAGTAACATAGTTACTTAATTGTGCTGGAAATGGCAATAAGTGCCTGAAAAACAAATAACACTGCTTCTTTAAATGTGCTTTAAGCTTCACTCTGTGTGTTTATTTGTGATGTTCTTAATTTGAAGTAAGAGCGGAAGTAGTTCTTGAGTTCTTTTGTTGTTTTGATGAGGTCGGCCACAAAGGCTGGTTGTTGAACTCACCACCAACACTTTGTTAGAAAAGCGGTGAAGCTTTCACCACTTTAAACCCTGAGTGTGTGTGTCAGCATTTCAGAGTCACAGTTAGGATCCCACTGCCGACTTCTGCTTATTGGCTCTAATACGAAATGCTTCTTTACCATTTATCATATCTACTTAAAAATCTGAAATATTGCAGCTGATTTAACCTGCAGTGGATATTTCTACACAGTCTGAGGTTTATTCTGTTTCTGAAAACACAAACATCGATCATTTCAGTGTCCGTTTTGCATGTCACAGTAATATGCTACTGCAGCGCGAGGATTAGTCAAACCTTGAATGAAATGCTCTAAGCTGATTAAACGTTCTGTAAAACACAGGCTGTGATTAGTGAGACCTTTACTCTGAAAACCAGAGTTATTACAAAATATTACTATATATATATGAAAATCTTGTCTCATCCTCAATAGACCAAAACACAAGATATTTGAAGTTTTATTCAGGATCATCTTCTACACATCTGCTGTCATGGAGACTGTAATATTTTCAGCCTTCATTTTTTTTGGGGCAGCAGAATCAAACCCAGGGAGCGGATAATGGGATAAAGTAGGCTGGAAAAATACAAACAACTCTGAGCATCCTCTTCATGAAACTGCTTTACAACACTGTCTTCAGTCAGAGGGTTCTTCAGGGCCACTGTATTACAGACTGCTACAGGAGATTTCCTTCCCGCTCACAGCCATCCAAATCCATGGCGACTATTTTTAGAACCGTGGATAAAATGAGCTATACCATTTTATTTCTCTTTGTCATTCATAATTGCACTTTTTGTTTTTGTCTCATAATCTCCCATTCAACCCAGAGTTAGAGGTTTGCACTTTCCTTGATGCTGGTATTTAATTTCATTTTATGCTAATTTGATTAGACGTCATCTGTTTTTTGGAGTTAAACATGTAAAACCAGGTGAAGCTCATCTGTGTGCTCTATTTGAGTATTTTGAAGTAAAAGACGATGGAGTTTAAAATCATACTTCAGCTGTAGATGAAACTCACCATGGTGAACGCGAGATCTTCTCCTGACTGAATGTGGCCACTAGGAAACGTAATAGAGCTACGTTCATAGATCTCACAGCAGTGAGGGACCGATCCGTTAAAACCTGGATAAAAAAAAAAAAAAAACACGGTTGCAGCTGCTGAGTGAGTTTCAGCACATTTATGAATAACGGTAATATTCTCTGTACTTCCGGCGCATTTTCAACGCACCTGTTTGGCTGGCGTTTGATAGCAGCTCCAGCTTAACTTCACATTAAACAAATGTTATCTTCTGAGTCGGTCTCATGTGGAAAGCTGAAATCCCTCTGCAAGGAAAGGCGGGCTGTAAATGAGATTTTTTTTTTTTCCCTCCTCCCCTGTCTTAATGAAGGTCAGGAGAGAGTCACATCTTTCCTTGTGTGATAATTTATCCCCATCTTCTGTTATCTCTGTTTTGGCCCCTTTAATCCTAATTGTATTGTATAATTGTGGCGACGCAGACCTCGCGGTCTTTGAAGCGCTGGCCTGCTCCTTTCATTATTACCTGATGCCTTGAACCTCTGCTTACTTTTCTTCTCCCGCTCGCTCCCTGCTCTGTTATCCGGTGCTGCGGAAGAAAAGGGAGAGCAGCTCAAGTTCAGCTATTTTTTCTTTTTAATTTTATTCAGGTCTGATTTCACTATCATGCCGAGGGAAAGCGTTCCAATCACAAAGATGCGATGCACACGAATCCCCGGCATAATATAGTGCCACATGTTGGAAATGCGGCTCGGAAGCGGCTTATTGCTGTTTCTGATTGCTTCTCGGTGTCGGTGAATGGAGCCTGAAAAGGGATCCTGTCATAAGGTCTGAGGCATTGTGAGCAGAATATGAGTTTTCTAATTGCTTCCAGAGAAAAGGGGAGCGTGTTTGTGTTAAATACTATTAGAACAACAGAGATGAGTCTGACTGAGCTCTGCCCAGTCACACACACACACACACCCACACACACACCCCCCCCACACACACACACATACCCACGCATATGGGTAACTTCACCTTGAGCTTTCCTCTCACTTTGCTGTTCCATTTGTTTTAGGAAGGAACAAATGAATTTACCATAAGAGTTTACGTCAAATAAAGACTAGAGGTTTATGCTAAAGCTCAAAAACTGTTTGCATGTTTTACTTCATTTAATAATTTCACAGAAACCATTCAATGAAAACTGTGTGTTGCTTAATATTGGTTTAAGCTAATGCTTTAACGGCACTGACAAATTAACTGGAACTCCATGTCGGATGTGAAAGCAAGCTAACATCAGATTATTTGGCTTTTTAACATTCAGTTTTATCATGATGTTTTGCAGTACTGTTGTGATAAAAGTGATAAGAACTATTTATTTCATCTTCTTTAGGCAACTGCATGACTGTGACTGAGTGTCACAGCAATTATGGTCCCATAAACACAAACAAATGCTCTTGAGAAACATTCCCCATTCCTACTGTGTGAAGAAGTGAGATTTGTGTCACAAAGTTGCGCGCGGTCACTGTGTTTTCAGACTTATTGACGCTTTTATTAGGAAAACAGTGGAGAAAAATAGCAAAACTGTCTGTCTCGAAAACAGAGACAGTTTTAGTGAGTTTTAAACATCGTTAATTGGAATTTATCGTGACATCAGTAAATCAAAATTCTTCTGACAGGAAATGTATCGCGATAAATGACCAACAATACGATAAGCGTTTGACCCTCACAGAATCGGCCGAGGTGGGAAAAGACCTCAATTGAACAACTGACATTAATAAAGCAAGTTTGACAAACTTCATTGAATTACCGGTGACCAAGTTGGAGTTCAAGCTCAAGTTTTTCACGAGCCAAACTTTTTGCTGAGCATTAATAACGTCAGTTTTACTCGGCAACTTAATAAACTTCATAAAGTAACTTGGATAAACTTAATCGGGTTCCTTGTAGCCTATTAACACAATATATTTAAGTCGGATCAGCTGTTCTCTTTTTTCAGTGTAGGAGAGTGACATCAGCTAAGCCATTGTTAGAGGACACTTCATGTTTAAAATTTGACATAAATAACCAGGCAGACATTGGTCAACCAAACACTGTGTATGTGTGTGAGAGAGAGAGAAACATAGAGAGAGAATTAGAGCACATAGAAACATGGTGGCAGCATCATGCTCCAAACCTCCAAAAGCCGTGATGCTGACTTGAAGGCTTACCTTTGAGCAGGACGATGTTACAGTGAACCAGTTTGGATATTTAAACATAAAACCAGAAGAGAATCTGTGACATTTTTTTTTTAAAGAAAGGGAAGAATCCTTTCTCTGCTTCACATTTACAATCCACTTTTGTTCTCAGAAAAAGCCAGAAGCAGGAAAAGAAAAACAAAACAAAACAAACAAAAACAAGTTTATGGTG
This sequence comes from Poeciliopsis retropinna, assembly GCA_010277075.1. NCBI lineage: Eukaryota > Metazoa > Chordata > Actinopteri > Cyprinodontiformes > Poeciliidae > Poeciliopsis > Poeciliopsis retropinna. Next base: position 25,533,261 of record VMRM01000003.1, read on the forward strand.
TGTGAATGTTTTAGTGCTGCCAACTTAATTCTGACAGCGTAAAACACTGTACATTCAAAAGTAGCTCCTCAAGAATGGGGAGTCGTACATCACTCAAGTTCTCCCCGCTTCTGACATTTGATTTATTTCCGTCACGGTGAACCGCCAAACAGGATGAAATTCAAATAAAAGGCACCGAAATGTCAACCGGTGCTTTTAGCTGGAGTTATTTTTATTTTTATTATTTATTTTATTTATTTATTTATCTGTTTTTTGTTGTTTGTTTTTTTCTTGTAAAAGGGAGACAACGCGGGATCGCAGTGAAGAAACCCTGTTACCTCTTCAGCACCGTGGCCAGCTCCGGCAGCCGGAGTTTCCCTCGGAGCTCCGCGGGGGCCCGAGCTGACTAACAGGCTCCACCGTGTCAGGCCGCTGCCCGCTCTCTGTCCTGATGGACGGACACGTGTCCGGAGATAATCCCCTGGGATTTTTTTTTTTTTTTTTTCGACGACCATGCGCGCGCCACGGTTCCCCGTCTTTCTCGCGCGCGCCCTAGTGCGTCATTTAAAACGGCTGTTTGTATCAGTGATACATTAGTTACTGACAGCCAAACACGTCCTGTGTTCCTAAACCACTTTATGGGCCCGAAACTGACACTTTTCTTATTTCTTTTCCTTCCGACGGTGAACAAAATTTCAAATGACCTCAAGTTCGGACCCTGTAGGTGGGATTGTGAAACGAGCTGGGTTATTATATCCCCCCGCCCCCCTCTCTCCACCCCTGTGTGTTTACCGCAGACTATAACTGAGCCGGGGCGACGGCGAGGAGAGAAAATGCGGGAGCCAATAATCGCCTCGCTCCTCGACGAAAAATCAAAACCTATTGCATTTCTCATTACTCCGTTCAAATTGTCTAGGGAACTTTCAGGCGCGCGTTTATGAGACAATCAGCGTTTGAATAAGAAACACAGCCGACTGCTCCCCCGCGAGTGCGGAGGCTGAGCCCCTAAAATAATTCCCCCGCCCCCTCCCCGCCGCCCCACGTTATCTGACTCGCCCATCTCAAATGAAGCCTATAAGCCGGTGTGGGGATGCGCGCGCGTCCGGACGCCACATGTCTGCGCGAGATAGCGTAACGCAATTTAAAAACTTCAAGGCGACTCGGAATTTCCAGTGCAAAGTATATGTACATGCAGTACCTCGTGGTTACAGATGGACATATCGACAGCCGATTGGTAGGACTGGAGGATATGTTTAATTTGTATTTGGCAGACAAATAAATAAATAAATAAATAAAACGAATAAAGGTATCCTCAGATGATTGTTCTGTGAGTCTGGATGAAGAGAATCATTTTCCCCTCTATTTCCGCCCGTTTTTTTTTTTTTTTCACAATTAGACCTGTTTCAAGGTTTTGCCACAACAAATATGATGGAAATCTTCCTGTAAGCAGCTGCCGGCTCACGCATGCGCACGAGAAGAGATGTGGAGGGAGAGGAGCGTGAGAAACAGACACAGATGGGCTTAAAATATGGAGATAACAGCAACACCAGGAGGAGGTTAAAAATACAAAAACAAACAACAACAAGAAAAATACTGACAAATTAGGCAGGTACTTTTCTGTCCAACATCAAAAACAGAACGCCAAAAAAATCGGGATCTTAAGACAATAATGTTAATAAGACAACGTTAATAATGATGAGGTGCACTGACAAAACGGACTTGTTGGATTTAACCAATAAAACAGAAATGCTGTAACTTTAGCCATAATTCCTGCTAATTATTAAGATCATGTTTTCTTGCCTGATTCGTCCTCTCATTTAAAAACTAAAATAACAATAATAATGATTAAGTTAGAAAATATTACTGAAGTAGCAACTTTTTAAATATCTATTGCAACAGTGTAGCAAGTGAACATTTTCCCTGTCAGGCCAAGATAGTCCATCCACTGCCAACAACTTCCAACTGAATAGCATTAGCACTGCTGCTAAACATTAAATCATGTTCTTAATGCCAAAATTAATTAATTTATTTTTTACAGAATTAATAGATTTACAGCTCCATACATAAACATATCTGCCTAATCATTCTCCAGTGGACACTGCAAACCTCAGTTGTTGGAACCAACATTTTAACCCAGATTCAAAATGTTAGTTAGGATGTATGACTACAAGTTAGTCACTAATGTTAGAATGTAAATGCGCCAATGTGTTTGATTAACATTTGAATCATTTCAATTGTTAATATTTAACAGCCATTACAACTGTGTTTTATAGTGCAATAAATGAAAAATGTATGTATGCAACTTTGTAAAAAAAAACTTTTCTGTCACATTTTTATATATTTGTAAATGGGAATTGTAGAATTGTTATCATTAGAGTGTGACGTTGATTGAGCTATTTTGAATGCTGGGGTAATTCGCATTACCAAAGGGAAAAAAATAATAATAATAAAATACTGGACCAAAGACTGCCTTAAATAAATCAACAATGGTACCCTACGGTAAGTACAACTTTCTCAATTTAATGGCGCTCTTAACATGTGTGTGAGGGCGATGGAGGGAGGCAGAGAAAGGGTTTAATAATCACAGCTGAAAGAATCCTACATCACACAGGCCTGCATTAGCCGGAGGGCTATTAGGCAACAACGAGCCTCGTTTAAAAATTGGCATGTTAAAACGACCCCCCTCCCCCCGCTTCAAACCACACTGTCAAAGCGGGACGTCAAACGATGCAACAATTAAACACACCACGGCGCCTTTTGTGACGCGCTGTGATACTTTGACGTCACACTTTCTGGCTGTTCGTGGTTTCCGTCACGAGAACTTTCCCAGAGACTCGAAGGACACGCGGAGCGAGGAGGGAGCGCGTGACGTCCAGCCGGGCCTGTTTATTACCTGCGAGCACGCGCCCGTTTGTTAGGTCGGCCGTATTTTTGAAACTACAAAGAAATGCTATTTTTTCCTTTGCTAGTAGCCTGACATGTAATGTTGTTTTCTCGAAGGTAAATATGTCGTTTAAATATATTTAGGCCTATTTATGAATATTTTTTTTCTTTAGTTTTTGTGAAAACCGCCTCTCCCAGTGGGGAGAAAAGAGAGCAAAGGTTCAAGTTGAATTTAAGTGCCCTAAAGGTAAAAACACAGATTTTTTTTTTATATTTATTTGATTGTTTTTATCATTATTTATTTATTTTTACTGTTATTATTTTTTATTTGTTCAGCTAGCCTTACCCATCACAAGTTATTACATTTGTACATTAAAATAAAACAGTGTAAAATCCACATGCAGTTGATTCAGTCCAGTTAATCCCACGCCAATCAAACGTAATAAATTCAACTCAGTCCAATTGTAATGCGACAGACAGATATATATATATATATATATATATATATATATATATATATATATATATATATATATATATAATATATATAACTTAAAAAGTTCTTCTAAAACAGGGGATAGCATGTCATGACGTATATCGGTGTAATTTGGGATTAAAAACTTTTACTTTAAGTGTACTGATTACGTCAGCGCGTAATGACAGAGTCTCGTCACCTCTTCGGATTGAAGTTGTTTTAACTAGAGAAGGTGCTGAAAGCTCGTGTCTGTGTGCCAGAAATGGAAGCAAGGAAGCATCCCGTCACCCCCCAGTGTGTGTGTGTGTGTGTGTGTGTGTGTTCACAACGTACACACACACACACTCTCCCCACGTACAATAGCTCCCCTCGCCCCCCCTCTTTTTTGTCTTCTACAACCACCCTGTCTTTGTTTATGTTGTAATGTACATAGCCTATATTTTCTCCCTTTTCTTTGCTGAAGGTACTCTCAGGGCCGGTCTCGGTGCTGATTGGGCGTTCAGGTTGGTGAGTGAACGCCCTGCAGATTATGTCAGATTGCGTGCAGAAAGCAAACCAGCCCAGCCTTTGAACTTCACCGCTTTTGGCTCGTATTCACGCTCTTCCGCTCATTTCCAAGCCAGGTGCTTGACGACGAACCTCACAGAGGGAGAGAGAGAGAGAGAGAGAAAAAAAAGTCTGTGATAGAAGGGGAGAGCGGGAGGAAAAAGAGTATATATTATTATTACTAATAACAACAATATTAAGGCTGGGCACTTTTTTTTTATTTTTTATTTTTATGACTTCTGCAAACCGAACGCGGAACGCTGCTTTCACCTTTGTGGATTTTTAAACGTGCGCGCATCTTGCATGCACGTTGTTTTCTTTTTCGCTTTCTTTTGCCGCAGGTCTGACAGAGTTCTGAGCGGACTGCAGAGATCGCGCTTCAGCGTTTCACCTCTGGAACAACCGATCGGGCGCTGGATCTTTCTTTTACTTTTTTTTTTTTTTTTTTTTTTTTTTCTTTTCTTTTTCGCCTGGTTTTTATTTATTTTTCTTTTCCCGTCACCCAAGACGCTGAACATCCTGGCATGACCGCTACCTGGCAATTACGCAGGTGAATATCTTCCCTAATTCCTTTCCGATAAGAACTTTTCCTTGTGGTTACCGCTGGGGATAAAAAAAGGAGAAAGAAAGCAAAAAAAAAAAAAAAAACAGAGAAAGAAGTAAAGTTTTAAAGATGTCGAAACCCGCCGATCACATCAAGAGACCCATGAACGCGTTCATGGTCTGGTCCCGGGGCCAGCGGAGGAAAATGGCTCAGGAGAATCCCAAAATGCACAACTCCGAGATCAGCAAGAGGCTGGGCGCCGAGTGGAAGCTGCTGTCCGAGTCCGAGAAGAGACCGTACATCGACGAGGCCAAAAGGCTGCGGGCGCAGCACATGAAGGAACACCCCGACTACAAGTACCGACCCAGGCGCAAGCCCAAGAACCTGCTGAAGAAGGACCGCTACGTCTTCCCGCTGCCTTACCTCGGGGACACCGACCACTTGAAGGGACTGCCCGTGTCGGCCGCCGACTCCCTCCTGGGCTCCTCGGAGAAAGCCCGGGCGTTCCTGCCCCCGACCTCCGCCCCTTACTCCTTCCTCGACCCGACCCAATTCAGCTCCAGCGCCATCCAGAAGATGACCCAGGAGATGCCCCACACGTTGAGCACCAGCACTTTGCCCTACGCCTCCTCGTTGGGATACCAGAACGGCGCGTTCGGCACCCTCGGGTGCCCCAGCCAGCACACCCATACCCACCCGTCGCCCACGAACCCGGGCTACGTCGTGCCGTGCAACTGCACGGCCTGGTCGGCGTCCAGTTTACAGCCCCCGGTGGCTTACATACTGTTTCCAGGTATGACCAAGACTGGGATAGACCCCTACTCATCCGCACACGCCGCCGCCATGTAACCCTCAAGACTCTTCTCTCCCCACCAACCCACACCACACACACACACCACACACGCACACACCCCACACTCACACAACCCATGTTTTTAATGTCATTTGAATACAGAAATGCATGTAAATATGTTACGGACAGCGCGGCCAGTTAAAAAAACAAAGGAACGAACAGTGTTATCTGAAGGGGACTGAGGGGGAAAATGAGGGAAAAGACAAAAAACTTTAAAAAAAATAAAAAATAAATAAATCCAACAAGTTCCTGTCCGGTCAGAGGAGCTGGAGTTGGATGTGAAGGACGGAGCGCAGTGAACTGTAAGAAATGTAAATGTTATAACGTTTATGGCAACCAGAAAGGGAGGCCTTTAACTTTATTTATTATGTACATTTCAATGATATGCTGATTTGTGTTGATGATTCTGATATAGGCTACTACTTTTTATTTTTATTATTTTTTATTTTTTAAAGAAAAAAAATTGGCTGGCACAATTAGACATCAAATACCTGTATAGGCCTAAATAGTCAACTTTTTTTTTCTCTCTTTGTTTTTCTTTTTTTTTTTGCAAATTTAGAATGAGTCCAGACTCATAGGCTGCTTTTTATACAGGTTTTATTATTTATATTTAATAAAAAGAAAATAATCTTAAAAAATGAAACATAAAAGCAGACGGTCTAATTTAAGGTGACAAAACAGGAGGAGGAATCAAAATGTTGAATTTTTTTTTTTTACATTCTCCACGTGGTTCTGTGCTAATATAGTCCCAAACACCATTTCATTAGAGTTTTTTTTAATTATTGTTTAAGTTTTTTTAATTTTTTTTTTATTTTAAGGATATCTTCTAATTGAATTCAAGGAGTTCTATGTGTATTTTCTATCTGAGATGGTCATTTAAAAGCTGTCATGTTATGGAAAGGATCCTGTAATCTGGAAGGTTGATTCCTCCGGCTCTTTGTTCAAGTTGCTGAGCAAAGACTTTTTGAATAAAGACAATCTGTCTTCAACCAGGTCAATGCCCTGCATTTGTAGCTTATTGAGATAATAAGTAGGATAATTATCAGGTTGGCAACTACAAAAAACAAAAAAGCAAAAAAAAAACAAAAAAAAAAACACCACTTACCAGATTGGAATAAAAATAAAAATAAGATTACAACATACAATGTAACATAAGATTGCATATATATTTTTATGATACATGATTGAAAGTTTGTCAATGCACTGATAAAAACAAACTAATGCAATTTCTATAGTAATTTGCAGATTATATATATATATATATATATATATATATATATATATATATATATATATATATATATATATATATATATATATATATATTGTGGGGCGTGGGGGATTATTTCTATTATTAATATTCCTGACTTTGAATTATCCACTTTAATAGTTTAATGAAAAATAGAGAAATTCATGTTTTTTTTAGCACTTAGTACTTACTGAAGTACATTAAATAAATATCTGACTTTTTGCAAAATATCCTCGTTTCACTCTTAAAAGAAACAACAAACAGATTAATAATACCCTGAACTGAATTAAAATCGAACAATTTATCACGTTTGTTCGAAACTGTTTCCTTGACAACCGCTGCTGCGACGCGCTGATGTTTGACTGTCAGGTGAAGAAGCGGCAGCAGGTTTTTGACACAAAACTTTTCCCAACCCACGAGCCTGAAGGCAGTTCTTTACTTTTATTAAAGTCACATTTGAGTCATTCCACAAAATATTCATCCTCTGTTGGTTGATTATATCTGATTGGACTGATTTGTTGAGTTCTATTTTAACCAGGAAGGTTGGAGTCGGACATCTCACCAAAATATAATGGCGAATATCGTTCGAGATTTTTTCCGAGTTCGAGTTTCCTTTTTAACCGGTTGTTTAAAAATATTTGATGCCTAATATTGGCCACTTTTCAAAGTTCCCTGTGTTGGTGGGTGAACAGCATCAGGATCAGATCCTCTCCAGGTTCTGTCTGCCTGGTGTTTAAGCTGTCAAGCCTCTTCCACTCCAATCATTTTCGCAACAAAACTTAATTACCTCCGCATTTACCTGCTTCATCCTCTCTCTCTCTCTTTCTTTCTTTCTCTCTTTTTTCATTAATACTGATTCGTGTTGTTACAGAAGCGAGGTCCGGGCGTGTTGCGCTCTGCAGCCTGTAAACGGTGAAGGTTTTTTTTTTTTTAATATATATGTTTGACAGTTCACAACACGAGGCCTCCCCCTGGAGGGATTCCGCCCCGTCCGACCCGTTTGACTGCTTAATCACTTCAAGGAGCCGCTTAATTATAGCTTTAATGGCACGAGCTGAATGCGATGGGATTTCTGCCTTTCTTTCTGCGTGTATGTGTGTGTGTGTGTGTGTGTGTGTGTGTTTCTGCTTAACTTTTCCTTTCAACATGACCGCGTCGTGCATGCAGCGCTAAAATAACCCCGCTTCTTTTCTTTTCCCTTCTTTCTCATTTTTTTTGTGCGGGAGTTTGGATTTTACAGCAGGACTTGAGTGGGAATCGAACCCGCAGTGTCTCCCCCCCCCCCCATTTCTTATTCATTTATTTATTTTTTTTTTTTTTAAATTGTCAATGCGTCTGTTGTGACTCTTTTGTTCAGTTTGGATGACAGCTCCGTCGAGGAGACTCACATAGTTTGGCTCCCAATTCGCAGTGTGGCATTAATTAAAAGACAGAAACATGGCGCATTCAAATTATTTACTTATCTGCCAAGAACATATGGAGGAGCGGCTCCCGTCCTCTGCTGTTCTGCCCGGGGTGCAATCCAGTCCTGGGGAGGGAAGGAGGGAGGAGGCGGGAGTATGGTGGTAAGGGTGGGAAGAGGGGGGGGGGGGTTGATTTCTATTTTTTTATTTTACATTTTTTATATTTTATGACAGACTCAGCCCCCTTATCTGTAGCTGTAAATTAGGATGATACCTCATTGAACCCAAGTTTTACATCAGCCCCCTGAAGCATCCAGTTCAGCTCCGAACCGACGCTGTAATAATTACTGTCAGAGCTGGAGCCGCGCAGCCGGTCATATAGTCATATATATATATATATATATATATATATATATATATATATTATATAAACATTCGTTCATATCAAATCAAATCTTTTGTTTCAGTTCTCAAATTTGTTCGCCGCACCTGTAATTATCCAACTTAGTCACGGAAATTGGCCGCGGTTACAAACTACCTGGAATAAACACCGGCAAAAAAAAAAAAAAAAAAAAAAAAAAACGGCGTCTGAGAGGAATATAATGGGGAGGGAAATTATGATTTTAAATTATAGCGGTGGTTGGGGGGGGGGGGGGGTTAAGCCCCCCCCCCTTCCTCTTAGACGGTTTTTTTTTTATTGCCGCACAACAGAGAGAATTCAATCCGCCTTATCTCTCCAGGACTCCTTTTCAGCGTCAGATCAGAGAGGGGAGAAAAAGGAGAGGATAATTGTTCTTTATTTTATTTCATTTAACGCGACAGCCGCCGCTTTCAGGTCATTTATATGCTTCATTTAGCGATAAAAGTCAACGAGGAGGAGGAGGAGGAGGAGGGATACACACATATATATATATACATATATTATTTCCTCTTACATACCTAATAGCAGGGAAACAAACAGAACAAATGTGAAAAAATCTGATTGTATAAAATACATGAGGTGCGCAGTGCGTGTGTGTGTGTTTCTAGTATTGTGCTTTAATTTAAGCTATAAAATAATGATCAGTGATTCCTGAATTAAAAAACAAAAAAGTTATGTAAACAAAAACGACGTCGGCTCGCGCCAGATTAGTCCTAATATATAACAGTATGGACTGGGGGGTTATTCTCATTTCAGCATATTAAATATTGTCTCTACGATACCCCCACCAAAACACCCACCCACTCCCTCCAAAAAAAAAAAAAAAAAAAAAAAAAATCATCACTGGCTAAATCCTGCTCTATCTAAAATTGAATCTGGGATACCATTTTGACGGGAGGAGAAGTAGAACCGTCCAGTTCCTGTTGTTTGAAGACACGGAGAAGTAGAAGGGGGGCGGGGTGAGGGGGGCTTGAATTTTTGGGGGTCCCTGAATTCTCATTTGAAAGAAATGATGCCGATAAAGAAATAAAATAAAACAGATTGAGGGGCAGAACGCGGAAGGAGGCTGCGGCTGTTTAAAGCCCCGCATCGGGCGGAAATGTGATTTAGACAAAGTCTTTATTTCCTCCCGGACTGATGCAAGTAAAAAAAAAAAAAAAAAAAATTCATCTGTTTTCATTTTTCTTTTCCTTTCTTTTTTTTTTTCTTTTACTATTTGTCGGGCGCTTGTGCGCGTGCACGCGGGGGGGGGGGGGGGGTCTCCGGAGATCATCAGATCCCCGGGCACGCGGGAGGCAATCGGTGTTGAGGTGATGCTTCGTTTTGGAGCCGCAGATTCGCACTGAGCTCCTCCAGCCTGCTCCCATCAGGTCAGAGCTGCTGCACAGTCACAGTCACCTGACTTCTAACTGTTTGTTTGTTTGCTTGTTTATTTCACAGCGGAGCATCTTCAAATATTGTCAGTGGGAATTAATCCAGTCTTTGACCAACATGCAGTGCTGACTAATGTTCAGAAAGTAAGCAGAAAACAGTTCAGTGTCATTGTGTGCGGATGGAAAATGCGCGCAGATCGGAATCGGGCCGATTTTTCTTGGATTTGCTCTGATTGGTGATTGGCCTGAAAACATCCCTCCCTTTGCCCCCCAGTTCATCACGTGCATCAAAACTACTAGCATGTAGCTCCCTGCTTAGCGACAGATGTCTGGTTGCACATTTGCAGTTGATTTCTTACCAACATTTATCGAATCACAGGATGTTTTTTTCTGACAAAAAAAAAAAAAAAGAGGGGTGAAAGTTGGACATAGCGAGCTGAAACAAAAATATATGTTTTTTTTCTTTCTTGATGCTCCTGTTTAAGCATCAAACAGAAGCTTATGTTGTCTGTGCTTTCAATTGTTTAATCTTTTGACCCATTTTAAGTACATGCGGGTTATTTATTTTTTCTAAGTCACCAAAAGAGAGAGCCACAAAGGCTTAAAAAATTATCTGCAAGATTAATGGCTTTTTTTTAGATGTATATTTAATTTAGCATTTATTTTCCTTTCCTATCTTTGCAAACCCTTTGGGTTTATTTTTTGGCCTTCAGGGTGAGGACTCCCAGTCCGCAATCAAAGTTTTAAATCAGTTTCATATTTGGCATAATTTCTTCTTAATTTATTTCATGCATCATTGAGCAACATTGATTTACTTCATGTCCTTTCTTTAAGATTTGACAGGTTCATTGACAGAACATTAGTTTCAGCCATTGATCGTACACTTGTCATTCTTCTAAATAATAATAGAATTGATTGTTTTGGGGGGGGGGGTTGCAGCTGGGTGTACATTGAGGTGTTTTGACTATTTTCTCAAGCTTTGTTTTATTTCATTGGACAAACTTCACACACACTGAAAAATGCCTGCTGAGTCCAGTTGCGTTTGGGAAAAACAGCTCATGAATTCTCAAAACGGTTTAACAGAACCTCCTTCCTTCACAACATGATCGGTATTTTATTACTAGTGTCACTTGATGGGAGGTGCTACAGATATTGAAAAATCAAGTAGTACAATGAAATCGCAGGGGTTCTCTTTTTTAAATTTATTTTAGATCCACAGATACACAAACACAAATATAAAATGCTACATTTTTGAGGGACATGTTCAATTTTGATTCCCCAACAACAACAAAAAAATCTGTCTCAAGTCAAATCCTCCAGGGTTAATTTATCCGTCATTTCACAATAAAGTTCTCTTTTTCCTAACTAGATTTGACATTTTGTGTTTACATGTCAGGCAAATTCCGGGTTCTGCCCTCGTCACGTCACACCGACAGAGTCTGATCGGTGATCACCATCAGGCGTTTGCTGCATCAGCTCACCTGACTCTCCTTCTTTAATCAGGTCTTGGTTCCTTAACCAAACAATCCCTTCCAATTAGCTCCGCCGAAATGCCCCAGTGGAAAAAAAATAAAAAATTTAAAAATGCCACGGCTCGCATGTCACGCCGCACACAAACTCCTGTGTTGAACTGAGAGATGAATGTAAGCGCTTTGTGTTGGACCACAGCTGTGGACTTTTTAAGGGGAATTCTGAACCGGTTTGAGTTCGACCCGTCGCCGGCCAGCGGTTGCCGGGGATTTGGAAAGTTTAGGTGCAGTCAGAATCATAAAAGATGTTTTAAAAAAAATACACAAGCTAAATCTGAGAGGATTGGTGAAGATCTTGAGCTACGCATGTTCAGAGTTTGGGCGTCTTGTCTGATGTCAGCATGCCTTTGTCTTTATTTTGCTTAGGGAAACCTTTTGAAAACACTACGTTTTCAGGATAGAGACGAGTTCGATCAATTCCAATCACCATTCAAGCATATTTAGTAGAGATGCACCGATTTGATGCTGATAACTGATATTTACTGATATTAAATGTATTTCACCACCATTTTGAAAACTTGGGGAAAAAACCAAACTTAAACACCGCTGACTACTGCTTTTCTGCTTCAATTAAGCTTACCATGACCCTGGATTTCACTTTCACCAAACAAAAAACAACTTTTCCTCCCGCTCCAGAAATAAACACCAACAGGATCTTTTTAATGACAAAAAGAATGAAGTCAAGTTAGTGAAAATTGACTTCGATTTCACAATTTTCTTCAATTGTCAATTTCTGACAACCAGTAAAAGCTGGTTATTGATATTGGCGTAAATGTATCCATCGGACCGATACCGATATATTTTCAACTGATACCGATGTTAGTGCTGATATATGGTGCATCCCTGATATTTAGACATCAACAGACATCTCTAGGTCGCCGTGTTTTCATCATTCTGCATTCTAACTACATTTTTATGTTTAGACAGAAATTATTGTCAACCTTTTGGTGTCGTTTTCAGCAAATCTTCACTCCTGAGATCATCGATTTTTGCTTTCTAAGCCTCGTTATGTCTAAAAATCTTTCTACTTTCCTTGTCTTAATGAACTGAACATTCCAGGCCTTGTGTAGAGCTAAATAAAGAAAGACCTCGAATACCATTCTGTGAACACAGTTCTGGAAAGGGTGGACGCCGACACTCGCACTCACACTCACTCATACTGCTACCTGGCTGACGCAGCGCCTCCAGCAGCCCGGGTTGAGGGCAGTCCGAAGCGATGGAATCCCTCGGTAAAAGGGACGTTAATCAGGAGCGTCTTGTGCCTGAGCGTGTCTTCCTGGGCCAAATGAGATTAGAGGGAGTGGGATACGGCAGAAAACTGACGTGCGTGGGGTTCCAGGAGGTGAAAGGTAAAGGCACTTATCAGGCGGGTTCCCCCTGGGGTCCTCCGACGGCTGACTCAATCAAAACCCTGCATGCACTTCTCACTGGATTAGACTAATCAGAAAGAAGCAGGGGATGTATGGACCACTTATCTGAAGAAGAAGAAGAAGAAGAAAAATAGCCAAACACAACATCAGGCTCTCTATTGCTTTGAACAGACCCTACAGAAATGTTTGTTAATTTGATTTATTACAGGATTCTTGTCGACGTGGCAATCTTCCATGGGATCATTAAGGAAAGAGGGCTCTTCCACTCACTGAAGGCATGAACTGTTTACAAGCTGCACAGATAGAGGAGCCTTTGATGTTCCAAACATAACCCCACCCCCACTTCACTCATTGTCTTTAATATTTATACATTTACCACCGTTATTTTTCCGAATTTATTTCCACCATTTGTTGTTTCTCGCGCCACATCAGATCAGGCTGATGGAAGGTAGTCAGAATAACAAGGAGCCTGAAAGGTAAATGAATATTTATTACGGAGGGAAGGATGGTGAGGGTGGAGGAGGGCTACGGCCGTTAGCATTCAAGGCAATACCAGAAAGATAGCAGAGATTTTCACACTTATGATTACCTTCAAAATTAATCTGTTTCTAGGAGGGATACTTGATGGCGGACTTGTGTTTATCTCTTATTCTCAAGAGAAAACGAAATAAATGTAACCTTGGAGTTTCTGAAGCCTGATAGACAAAATAGCCGAAATAGGTTGCAAAAATGTAAAATGGCACAAAAACAAAAACAAAGAGGCTGCAGAAAACCTTACTTCTCTTCAAAATGAAGGCCACTGAATAAAGCCAAAAAGAGCCTTAGAAATACAATTAACTCAAGAATGTCCAATCAGAAGTTTCCAAAGCCATGACATCAGAATCTGGGCTTTCCGTCAGTGTCGGAAGAGATAGTCATATTTCTGTATGTACACTTTGCCCAAGGAACCTTAATACTAAAAGTAGCTCCAGGTGACGTCATTTTCAGAAAACTTCAGATTTTTTTGAAGTTGAAGAATTTCCTTAGAAATTTACACATCGGTTAGATCAAAGTTATTCTCAAAGGAGGAGGACCTTTAGTGAGACTAAGAGTGTCTGAAGCAGAAAGACGGACAGAAAGGAGAGATTTAGTCTGAAAACTGGACAGAACAGATCCAGCAGCAGGTCCTGTCTGCCGTTTACGTCACCATTTTGTGTTGGTCAAACAAGTCTGCAGGTCAAACAAGTTTCTGCAAGCAGGCAATCGCAGTAAAATGCTACGTCATCGAACAGATGATGCATTAAAATGACCAAACATAGTGAGAAATCGTGACGAATCAAAAATAATGAGGAGGATGTATATAATGTGTGATCAAGCTTGTTGCTGTAGCCACACGCCAATCGGTTTGGCATCGTTCCGTCTTCATGACACGTTTTCTTAGTCAGATCTGGCTGCTATGACTGGGTCATTTCTACCAACTGGTCACTTTGTGTCTTATTATGTTTCTCATATCAACCAATATCTTGATCTTATTGGTTGATTTCAGAGACGCTCAGGAAGTAAAAGTTACCAGGCCATGCTATACTTTTTAAGACAGTGTAATTTGAGTTTCCTTTTATTATTTTGGTGAAATTTGGTCCACCCTCATTACCAGTTGGTGGCGATAAAGCAGTCATAGTCTCCTGAAGACAGGGGATACACCAAGCAACCGGACCAACCACATCTGATCACCAACATGGGAATTTCTGTCCAACTCTTGGAGTTATTGGTATGAATGTTCAGGCCAAGATAGGAGCTCACTGAGAAGACTCTGAAAATGCTTGTTCGTACACTAATGTTTAAACCTTTGACATCTTCTTTTTCTGTCATTATAGTGGAATTGCTCAAATATATGGTAATGTTGGTAATTCTAACTGACCTAACACGACTGGTCAGACCAAACAAGAAAGGTTTGGTCTGATTTAAAAACGGTGTGTGTGTGTGTGTGTGTGTCTTTTGTATTCGGTGTATGTAAACCTCTGGTTTCAACTCCATCCAGCACTTTGGAAGTCATAGCTCACAAAGATCTTTTACACCCTACCACAATCCAATGATAATTATCTATTTTTTATGACACCTGTCGGCTGCTGAAATATGTTGGGTAGCAAATACACATGATGTTCTCAAAGTCGATGTACTAGCAGCAGAAAATAATGTTCCACGTCTAAGGATTCAAGCAAGTTTGACACAAATTCTATTGCTTTGTGTCAAATAATAGTAGTGTGTCAAATGAGTGCGCGAATGTCTGATTGTAGAGTAAAGCATTTGGGGAATTCAGACTAAGCAAACATCCTGGTAAAAACCCACAATGAGATCAAGAGCATTAGAACGTGGACCATCGACCAATGAAAGAATGTGTCTGGTCTGATTGTTTTCTTTTGCGTAACACAGATGGCTGAGTGTGTCTTTCACTTACACAGGGAGCACGCGACACCAAGATGCATCATGGGAAGCAAGCAAACCAGCAGAGGCAGTATAAGGCTTAAGAGAAATGTTCTTCTAGGAATTTATTTTTGTTCTTCCATCCTTCTGGAAGTGACTTTTTGTGCAAGGCACATTTCCAGGTACTGCTGCATGCACATCCTTTCTTGAAAGCTGCTAACTGATAGCTGTAGCCTCCGTCTGCAGGAGAATGCAGCAATCAACAAAGTTGGTGGTATTGATTTGATCCGTCCTGTGAAGCATCCGTTGGGAGTGTTTGACAAATAAATCGGACCTGTGGAGATTATTAGTCGTGACCTTCAGGATTTGGGTCTGCTTCCAGAATGTTAGCACTAAATACTCCAGCACACCTTCAGGGGTCGAGTGGTCTCTACACCAACATGAGTAAGGGTTGTTTGGTCAGCAAAATAGGGGACTAACACACGAGTATGCGGTGTGTTAGACTGGTGTAAGTTACGTTCTTGACCAACTGTTGCACATTTTTTTAGTTGTATACTGGTTTTAAGGCTGCTGCTGTACCAGGTCTGCTGTTATCGGTAGCAGAGCTGCTGTTTCAGTGCTTTCACTGATCCTGAAACAGCAGGTGTCGCTGTAGGGCAACTCAAACAGCAACACTGCAGAAACGCCAACAGACGCAAACTGATGTCTAAGCCTACCTAACATTGACATTTCATTTTTTTTTAAACACATATGTATCATTTTACTAAGAGCGGACTAGCCTCAACGTTCTTCCTTTTGGCTCCTCCCATTCTTCAAACACTCTACTTCAGTTTTTTTGTGTCAGGGTAGTTTATAGAATAGAATAGAATAGAATATGCTTTATTGATCCCCAAGGGCAAATGACTTATTAGTTCACAAGCTACTCCACCCACAGTGTTAAATATTAACAAAACAAATATAATCATAAGAAATAAAATGTATATGTGTACGTAGGAATGATGTAGGTCATTGAAATATGACTAAATACAAACAAATAAATACACAAATTAATCAATTGATGTCATTTTAAAACCGGTGTAGAACTTTGATGCCAGGTTCATTCACATCGCAGGTGTTCATGGTCAAACCTGGGAAAATCAGGGTAGACTGTTTATATTTTACATCCACCTGCTTTCACTACTTTGGAGCTATTGAGATTTCTTTTGTTATTAGACACAAAGAAACCTGACAGGTCGGGTTTGTCTGCACAGACGTAAAGTAATTGAGTGTCTAATAACTAAGGATACCTTGCATTACAGACACAATGAGCTTTACTGAAATGCCTTGAAGTTGTTTTGCAATTGCAGTCGCCCAAATTAAGAGTAGCTCCAACAACAGTCTCTGCTTCTTTTATCCAATGTTTACATCTGATCTCACCACTTTCTGCCTCCTCTGACCCGTTATCGTCTGTCAGACCTTAACGATGTGAAAGCTAAATGACACGATCGTTCAGACTGCAGAGGTTTCGAAAAACATCAAATTGCAAATCCGATTGAGGAGCACATCCGAACAACAAAATACAAATTTAAACTGACTTAAATCAGGGTGCTCTCTGTTTGTGACTCTTTCTTTTAAGCAGCTTCCACAAAGACCTCAGTCTCACTGCATTTAAAGCCACCAGGGCCTGTGCACAGCTGATGGGCTCCACAGGGAGTTTTGAAATATTCTGCAAAGCAATTCTCTCTGCATTTCCAGTTGGAGCCGAGATCATAACGAGCTAGAACTGCACGACTTTTTAGGCTGTTTTGTCAGGAGACCAGCAGAATTAGCTAACTGTTGTGATCATGCTTCAAACTGACGGCACTCAGGTTCCTTGTATTGGTAGTACTGTACCAATTTACTTTCAACAGGGAACAGTGTTGAAAGTTCCCTGCGGGAATCAGGGAACTTTTCTCGTTGTGATCGCCAATAACTCCTTTCCGCTTAGCTAACGCTAAGGTTGTTAGCGTTAGCTAAGAGGACAAACAATCAATGTTATTGATTGTTTGTCACATTTCCATCCAATTATCATTTGAATTTTTACATTTTTTAAAAATGTTCCAAAAAAAAGAAAATGGCGTGTTCCCATCTATTCGTCAGGAGCGAAGCCTGATTTCATCAGATGTTAGCATTGCTACAGGAAACAAGATGTCGCATGGACTGCACCAGTCATTAAAAGACATAGAAACTCCCCTCTGTGCTGCAGGTTTGGACCAGGATCCTCTATGTCAGAACTTATTCAGCAAAGGTGATTCTTTCTCTATTTTAGCTCATTCTCCTTTTTGTTTTTTTCAAAAAAGCCAAAAAAACCTCCTGAAGGTTAAAAGCTTCTTCTTGTCTGCAAATTTAAAACTTTGCAATTTAAATCAACATTTTCTAATGCAATACTTCAAAATACCTGTAAAAAAAAAAAAGAAAGATAAAAACGTGGCCAGTATCAATGACAGACAGAAAGTCACATGACTCTGGTGACTCTCAGTGTTGAGTAACATGGTGACCTGCTTCACACGCTCTGTTCAGATCAAATGACTCTGATAACTTCACTCTTTCAGAAGAGCTTAGCATCAGAGAGCAGCTGAAACACTAGTTATTCAATTTTACAAAGTTCAAAACAAAGTAATTCTGTTCATGCCCAATTAGCTGAAAGAGCACAGAAAAATATGCGACGATCACAAATATCAACAAGTGATATAAAAACAGAGAGGAAACTATTAGCAACTCCTAGCAGTAGAGCATCAAATATGACATTACACAGACTTTCATAAAATTATTGGGCAGATCACAAAGTCCCTAAGAGCTCCTTACCAAAGTGTTTGTTTATAGCTTTCATAATCAGAGTGGCCATTTTATCTCCCAATGGAGCTAGTGCGTTTTCATCAATATTAAGGACGAAAATATTACGGATAATATTAATATTAAAGATAAATGAATGCGCCAGAAATTAATCCAATGCTTTTCACAGTACTTGCAGGATGTGCAGTTTAAAACACACACACACACACCTCGGGTTTACAGTACACTTACCTCGCCCCTGAATGAGCGCCCCTCCACTGTTAATTCGGCGATCGCGAAAGGAAACGATACGCGCCGCATGACACGGTTATAAACACAAAGCCGAACAGAGTTGATTATACTAATTATCCCTGCAAACGCAGAAAGCAGCGCAGAGCAGAGCAGCAGATGAATGAGATACCAGCCTTGTAGAGGAGCTCGGTTCAACACGTCGTTGAATGAAGGTGCGACTCAGGTGTCTCTCTGTCCCTGACGTATACTAGATGAATTAGCTTGGTTTTTACTTTTTATTGGAAAACATATGCAACATATCCCCACACTATCTTGCTTCGCCAATGTGTAAATACAGTTAGAGAATCTGATTCTCAACGCTTCCTGAAAGTACAGTATACTTTCTGATGTAACGAAAATGAAACATTTTCCTTCTCCCAGCTCGGGGCAACAGTAAACAAGTCGCCTCCTTTAAATAAAGCTGAACAAATCGGGGTTGTCAGAACGCGGCGAAAGAGCGCCATGAATCCGGAAGCAGATAAGTGAGGAACACGCGGAGTACGGCGGCGGGAAAACTCAGGATTAAAACCAGCGTAACAGAAATCCGAGTGAAAGCCGTGAAAGACCGAACATAAACGGCAAAGACACAGAGATTCGAATACAGTTTAAAAAGAAATAAAAAAAAAAAGAAAGAAAGAAAAAAGCTTGTTAGCCGTGAAAGCTGTCCTGCTAATACATCGACTGCTGAGTCTGGAGCTCCGCGTGTGACGAGGAAAACTGGCTCTACAGCAGAAACCCTGCTGCTGGAAGCTGCTGCTTGTGTTTACTAATGAACTGCGTAAAGTTTCATTTTGCAGCTTCCTGCCTTAAAGTACAAAGATAACACTGGGTGACAAAAATAATATTTTTTGGAAGTTGTCTATGCTTCTTGAACCAAATTAGGACTATTTTTCACCGCTGGATGACATTTTTCTTGTCCAGGTCAGGCTTTCATCCTAATCTGATTTAGAAAAATCCGGTCTTCTGACATAAATTGGTGGCATTTTTGTGACATTATCAGTTCATTTAATATTTCCCACCCAAAACGAGTTGTAAGGAGAAAAAAAATGTTTTCTAACAGATTGTATTAATTAAATGTTGCAAACTTGGATTTCTGTAAATTGAACAATAAACACTGAAAAGGGTAAGTGAACTGAACGTTACGTCTTCATCGTGTAAAATTCTCCGCCTCTTCCCTGTCCTGATGGAGTCTCTCCTCCTGCTCGTCGCTCATTGGTCCAGATTCTCAGGAAACCGATCCAGATGTGAGAACAAGCCATCAAGGTTTCCCCCTGAAAACCTGCTAAGCCCGGTGGTTGGATGCAAGGGCAGCCATTCATCCAGCGCTCCGTCGTGGTTTTGAGTTAAAAAATGTTTAAAGTTGACGGGAAATTTGAAAATATCACTTGATAATTATTTGTTGTTAAAAGATTGGAAGATTAATATCTAAACACTGACTAAAAGTCTTTAAAAAAATGCAAACATTTTGAAAAGACTTAAATAAGTAAGTAATGTTTAGCTTGGTGCCCGCCAGGCTTATAATACAGTGGGAGAAACCCGACTCATGTTGCATCCCTAGTTCAGAAAGTTGACCTGATGGAGAAAAGCCAATGTGATTTTTGGATTCAGTACTTAAAAATCACCCTAAAACAGTTGAGAAACGCCCAGACAATTTCTTTGGCTGTTGACCAGTGTGACAATATAACACACGAATGAGGAGCATGAATTCTAAAAGGAGGCAAAATGCAGATGAGTGGCCGGAGAAAGCGGTAGGAGCACACCCATGTTTCCACTGTCGAGGGATACTTTTTGAAGCGAAGCAGACAAAGAATCCGCAGTAAATCTCGGATCAAACAACACCCTGAAAAAGTTGGGTCTCAGCTTGAATGGCTGCCGCCAAAGAGGTCTGCTGCTGGGGGAAGGAAGAGAAGATTGTCTCAAATGAAAGACGCCCTATTGAAATCCTATTGAGCTATTTTCAGTGCGAGCCCCCCCCACCCCCTTAGAAAAAAGCCAGAGAAAAAGAGTGCACTGGTAAAGGTCAGCGTAAACCCAGATCAGAGAACCTGAAACATGCTACAAAGATAAAGGACCCGGCGAGAAATATCAATTACACCTTGACATTTTCCACAGAGACAAAAGAGGCTTGTACAGCACCCTGCTATAGGCCGCTGCTGGCCACGCCGCTGCCCCTTCAGGAGTCCTCAACACTTTCACCGTCCAAATAAAGCCTCACTTTTGTTGTTGTTTTTTTTTTTAAAAGATTGGTAACATTACCCTTAAGTTATTTTTGTGTGTCTGGCCAGAAAGAGTCACAGCCAAAAATTGGGTTTCACCATTTCAAATTCAAACAAATTCCTATTTTATTTATTTTGAAGGGGCGGTGTCATGTAAAATCAACTTTATTGAGCTTTACATCCTGTTATAATGTTTCCCCATATCAGAAACATACCTTGATGCTTTCATGCATGTTTGAGAAATCCTTTAATCTCCCATGGCAACCACTCAGCTGTGCAAAACGGCTGGGTGGACCTAGCTCCGCCTTCCAAGACGCGGCTCCTCCTCGGAGCTGCAGATTTTAAGCTTCCACCTCACAGAGCAGCCCTCTTCCATAACTCCCCCACTCAGCTCCTTCAGACTAGCCACCTGCAATTAGCAAACACCTGGTGAAACTCCACATCAGCTCAGCTCATTATAGGAGCTACTTCTCAGTGAAACACTGGTCAAAATGTTGTTAAAGGGTTAATAGAGGAGCCATGTTGTGATGACTTCCTGAAGGCGGAGTTTCAGAAAGAGCAGGAGATTTTAAAGAGACAGAGGCCCAATTTCAAGGTGTGAAATTGCAAAGTCAAATTCCTTTTAAGTTATATTTGCTTTCATAGTTACTTGATTGTGCTATAAAATGACACTATGTGCCTAGAAAACACAACACTGGCCCTTTAAGGATAACACTGTGACCCTTTCAGACCACAAAGCTGCAACAGATTATTTCTCTCACCGTTGTGACATTTTGCAAGTAGAAATAATTTTTAACTCACCTGAAACAAAAGAAGTTTGGTCTGACTTTTTCAGCGAGAATAAAAGGTGCATGTGTCTTTTATCAACTGTTTACTGCAGTTTCATAAATGACCACATTCAGTAAAAGCTACAAACATGGAGTATACCACGGTCTGACAGAGGAAACGCATTCTGCAGGTTAAAAGGAATGTGGGTGAACAGCAACTCCTGGAAAAAAAACACAGCTCTTGACAGGTCCAGTGTCATCACCTCGTGCAACGTTTTCAGAGAGGAGGACCAGCTGAAAACACACGCGATGTCATCAACGTTCGACGGGTGTGAATGTTCCCCGAGTCTTTAGGTTGAACTAAACGTAGAGAGGCGGCGGCCGCTTGGATTGTGTGCCAACGCCATCGCTTTTCATCAGACCAGCATGCCAACATCTTTCTGCGGATTTAAATCCAATCTACCACTTACACATAAAGACGTGCTCAGTGAATAAATACTGAATATGATTCAAGGCGTTTTGCATTAAGCTTCTTATACGTTATATGTAGTTTCTTTTTTTAACCGAGACACAGAAAAGATTCATTCTTCAGAGAAAAAAAGAGGATTAGATAGGTGGTTTTACTCATCGCTTTTAACATTGTTCTCAGTATTTGACTCAGATCTATTTTGTTTCAAAAGGCTTATTTGTTCTTGTTGCAAGGAATATTGCCCACCTGGCAACTGATCTAGATTTGTTTAAGGATCTGAGTTTTTTTCACTGCCAGGTTGTTTCAGCACCAGGCTGCCAGCTCTCCACAGGCATGGAAATAGATACAGAATCAATTTGCTTTATAAATGTTGTCGTCAATCTACAGGTGACTGGTGTGAAACCTTTGAGAAAACTATCTTATTACATTATTCTTTTTTGTGTGTGTCTATGGGAACAAACATCTAGTTCCTAGAAACCAAGCAGTATTCTGCGTTTTACAGGAACATTCTATAGTATGACCAAGTATGTTACGTCCAGTTGTTACAAAAAGGCTACGTATATCAAATATGACTTCAAAGAAAATGTACTTTGTAATTTCACATCTTGAAATCAGGCCTCTGTCTCTTTAAAACCTCCGGCTCTTTCTGAAACCCCGCCTTCAGGAAGTCATCACACAACATGGCTTCTCCATTTACCCTTTAGCAAAGTTTTTACCAGCATTGCACTGAGAAGCTGCTCTTATAACGAGCTAAGCAGATGCACAGGTCCACTGGCTGTTTGCTAATTGCTTCTGGCTAGTTTGAAGGAGCTGAGTAGGGGGAGGTGGAAGCTCGGAAACTTGGAAATTGCAGCTCCTTGAAAGGGGGCCTAGGTCCACCCAGCTGAATGGTTGCCATAGAGATTGAAGGATTTCTCAAACACGCGTGAAAGAGTCGAGGTAACACTCCAAGTATGTTTATGACGAGAAATTTAAGAACATTGCATTCATTTCACATGACATTACCGCTCTAATATTGGCTCTAGATTACATTTTCATCAATTGCCACTTTTTCGTATTATGTGGCAACGATCTGGATTATCTAGAACCAAATTATTGCAGTTGTTTACCAATCAGAAAATAGATTTTTGATTGGTAAAGGTATTTATAGTTACCAATCAACTATAAATACACCAAAGTAGTTTTTTTTTCTTTTTCTTACTTTCAATAATGATGTTTTATT
This sequence comes from Poeciliopsis retropinna, assembly GCA_010277075.1. Lineage (NCBI taxonomy): Eukaryota > Metazoa > Chordata > Actinopteri > Cyprinodontiformes > Poeciliidae > Poeciliopsis > Poeciliopsis retropinna. The sequence continues at coordinate 25,556,041 of VMRM01000003.1, forward strand.
ACTTAAGTCTTATTTTGACACAGTTGATCCGAGCTCATCTCTTTCATTTTTTTCCATAAAAATTTACTGAATATTTTTTAAGGAGCGTATTTTTTTTTTTTTTTTTTGGTTTGTACATCATCTTTGCGGTCTTGCTTTTTTCCAAGTCGGCGTTGGCAAACCAATGATCTAACGTGGTTAAACAGTCGATCTTGAGCTGCTGTTTGCTGAAGTCTCTTCTCCTGACGCGCTGCCGATCTCTTCTATGTTCCCAACGACCTCCAGCCTCCCTTCCCAGCGGATCCTGTCAGGACATATCTGGACTTTCCCTCGCCACGGGCGACAGGTCGTCGAAACAGAGCGGGAACAGGAGGCGTTTTCACAGCTCCGGTGTTCCCTGTGATGTCTCAGTCGGTGTCGGTAAATAACGTGTCATGTGAGATGTGACAAAGAATTGCGCTCGCAATTGCACCCAGGGCATTCTGGGTGCAAAAAAAAAAAAAAACATAAATAATAATAATGAAGGCGGAACAAGAAGGATTAATGATTCCTGTGTGTATTGTGTAGCTAAAGGAAATTAATAACTTGGAAGGACTGAAATGACTTTTATGACTGATTGAAGAACCACATCAAAGGCGAGAACGTTTCCCTTCAGGACAGTGATTTTGTCTGCATTCGGCTTTACTGCCTTCACTTCTCTGTCATTTGACACGTATAATGCTACATCGATAAGTATGCCGTTGCTATGGCAGCACGGTACTATTATATGCTGCCGGTTTCTCAAACACAGATGATCAGGGTTAGTTTTGGCCTCTGATGCTTTACTGTCTCTGTGAAAATGTGTTTTAGTTTTGTTCAGTGTGACAGTTTCCCCTCCCCCCCCCCTTTTATATTAACATTTGCAGAAGAAAGCAAGAAAATAAGTAGCAAGTAAACAAAATGTAAGCTGAAAAGTTTGCACACCAAACAATATAAGAAAATATTATATTATATTGTTTGGTGACAAAGTGCCTTAATTTTCTTCTATGTGAAGAAAACTAAGAATCAAACCTTACTAAGACTTTCAAAGAGTCCATTACCAACTATGTGGGGACACAATCAAAACCTGTTGGAGTAGCAGTGGGTTCATTGCAGTGGGTGAAGCAAATGAACTGGAGTTCACTTAGAAAGTTTGTTTCATTTGGGGAGGTCTGATGTGTAATCAGACCAACAATACAAACACTTGTCCACCTAAAAACCCAGACCTTGGTTCGGCTGAAGTGGTCTCTGCTGGTTTGAATGCTACAGTGCAGGGCATTCTGGGTAAATATAACCGAAACAAACCCGTGTTTAGAACTAGAGGGAGAAATTACTTGGGGTCTTTACCAAATCCTGCAACTGCTAAAATCTGACGCCTCTTCAGCATTGATAACAGTTTGTGAAGAAGGACTCAGTGTCTTCTTCAGAGGTTTTCGTGTCGTTTCCTTCATTGGTTCTGGGCACAGCGCCACCACAGGCTAGAGGGGCGGGACAGGTTTAACAAACGGTTCGGTTTGTTTGACACAGTGAAGCTTGAAAGTGATCCGTGCCCGTTGAAAATGGAACAAAATGTTGGAAACTTTCCTCCCCAATGGAACCGAGTCTACTGGACTAAAACAGCCTGTGTTTCCCTTCTGACCAAGAAGCAAACTGGGAATGTCTTACACTCATCCCAGACTGGAAAAAACAGACAGATAGTTGCTGTAAGTTATTATATGTGTATCCGTTATATTACGTATCAGAAAAGTATGGCATCATGAACTAAAAGACAACAACAACATGTTGTAATGGCTTCTCTTGATTTTCCGGCAGTGTTTACTGGTTAAGGTTGTGTAACCTCTGTGTTTTTTGCTGCCAGTCTTGGTCAGGATCCAGGATTTTTCATCTCAATTGGACTTTCCTGATAAACAAAGAATATCGCATAAAAAACAATATTCTCTTTTCTTAAGGTCCTAAAATTCTCCAGCAGTAGTTGACAGAGCAGGATGGAAATTTGTCGTACATCTTTTATGAAATGCTCCCCCGTACATTGTGGTGTAAACGGCGGTTCCAGTTTGGCTTTCCTGCACGTAAATCCCATTTTCTGCAGTTTGTCTCTTACAGTTCCCTCAAACACGTCGACTTCTGTTTGTTTTCCATTTGTTGTGCATTTTCTGTTTGTAAGTCGCTTTTCAGTTCCCTGTCCTGAGGCTTTGATATCTCCCTTGGCCACCTGGACACTTCCTTCTTTACGGCCTCCCTGTTCTGTTTGTACTTCTTTCAGGTTTTAGACGCAGCAACCGGGAGCCACCAACACCTTTCGCCGCTTTCTGTGTTTTAAAATTCTGTTTCCCCCCCCCGACTTCTCTGGTTGGACTTTTTGCTCTGCCATTTATCCTGACACAGCTGCTCTTTATGTTCTGTAGTTACTCCCTTTTTAAATGCGTGTCTCTCTAGCACTGTTAGATTTGTGCGCTTTCAAAAGTGCAAAAGAGATAAAAGATATTGTTTCTCCTTGATTTAAAAAAAAAAAAATTGTATCAAATAATTACAAAATATATGTAACATTTTATCCCTTTTTTAAAATGTCAATATGTCTAACTGGTTAATTAAAATATCACTTTCAACCTCCAGCAACTGATTGATTGTCCAATCGACTTTCTCATTTCAAACATAGTAGGAAATGTAAGGTGTAGTCAAAGTTTCATGTCTCTTAATATTATATTTTCTTATTTTTTTCACTATATTCTTTATGTAAGGTATGATTTTTATATTTCTGAGACTGGATGGAGATCAACACTCTGACACATCATCCACGTTCGATAAACTAAATAAACAGTGAGACAAACTTACTTCATTTATAAAACCTTAACAGGGTTACTTTAATTTTAACCTTTGATCCAAAGTATGTGTTTTGAGTTCATACACTAAAAAAGGAGAATGTAGCTCCAACTTGAAAAGAAGTGCTTTAACTGGTCACAAGTAATCAAATTTATGACATTTATTAAGCGTCAAGGTAAACAGATGCACATAAAGATAGTTTGATAAACTTCATTCAATTACTTGTGACCAATCAACACGATTTTTTAAGTCGAAAATGAATTCCCTTTTTTCTAGTTTTAGCTGGAGACATATTTGAATTTTTGTTTGGTCTCCAGTACCCATGCAGTGCTGTTAATTAAACAAAAAAAAATCTCCTTAAAAAAAAAAAAAGAAAACTTTGTGTAACAAGAGCACTCATTTTGGTAGACATGTACATCGTTTTGGTTAGTTCCTGGGATCTGACTCAAAATCAGCCAAACGAATCGACGAGAAATAAGAAACAAAGACAGACGCTCGTTCCAAGGCACATGCAACCGTTGTCATTCCCACAAGCGAGTCTTTGTGTAGCTGAATGTGTAATCCCTTTTGAAATGCAAAAATGCGCTTTATATATGATATGCTTGATTGCATGCAATTACGGCCTTTAATTTTGAAACCATTTGCTGTTGAGACGTAATGGAGGTGAAGTCTTACGTGCTAAAAACTTTTTTTTTTTTCTCGTACGCCGTAATCTCGCACACGGGAGCTGGCAGGACGAAAACGAAAGCTTTCACAACTTAAGTGAAAATCACCCAACCTCGCGCCGGAGTTAGCTGATGGCCCTTGCAGTGGTGTGTCATTAGCATTCATTAAAGTCCTATAAGCGGGAGTAATTACAGGCCCAAGTGCAGGGAGGAATAGCAGTTTACACTGCTAGTAATTTGATTTGCATCTACGCTAATAACTTCCTTTGTGTGTGTTTATGTGCCGTGTCAGAACACAAGTGCCATTTGGCTGCAGGCTGTATGAAGGGGGGGGGAAAGAAGCCCTTTTAGCTTGAGTTGCTGCTGCTTTCAAAGCTTCCCGTCTGCTAAGGCGCTCCGATTAGTGTGATCAGAGAACAAGTGATGCTACATTTTAAAATGTGGGGCAGCAAAGGAACAAAAAAAAGAGAAAGGAAAAGGAGCCTCGCCTGTTACTTGTGAACAGTTTTTCTTAAAGTGTGGCTTGAAATCTAAGACGTACAACAAGCTAAAAGCTCAAATATTTTCTCCCCTCCAACATTTTTCCCTGCGTCCCATTAACCTGTTAAGTGAAAAGCTGCTGTTCTCACAGGTTGCAGTGCTTGTGTCCTGTAAGTGCAGCGGTCTGGCCTGAGGGGACCAATACCTGTGAAAGGAGCAAGGTTCCCTCTTCTGATGGCTGCCTGTGAACAGAGGAGCGTTCCCCCGAAGCTGATGAGGTCACAGGGTTAAGACTATGCCTTTGTCGTGGCACAATGACATCCTATTTACCTGGCGGGGTCCGGCTTTCTTCTCCATGCAACTGTGACCTCGGTGTGAAATTCAGGCCTTTGTCTTCCTGACAAATGGAGGCTAACGTTCGGATTCACTCGGTTACACCTCGGTGGTCCCTGGTTTCGGGGCCCGCGGGCTCCTGATGCCGTCACAATGTAGCAGCCTGTGGAAGACGTTTGAGTGACGGCTTTGCTTTCTAACCTCGATTTATGAGCCAAAAATCCAAAGCATATCTAACTCGTTTTTTTTTTTTATCTTAAAACATGTTTACCCTCTTGTTAGAGAAAGACATTTGCCACTTAACTCTACAGCTTTTTTTTTTATTATTTGCGACAGCGGTTGTGTAGCATGCTAACGGTACGATGGAGCCATGCTGGAAAAGCAGCATGTTTCAAATCTCAAAGAAGTTGTGTGGCCACCGAAAGAGATCTGAAAATATTGGACATTAATTGGTCAGAAACCAAAGTAAAGCCCAAAGCACTCCTAAAGTTTTATTTGCTAAGTGAAAACCTTATTTATTGTTGGAAGCGAAAAAGTTCAGATCCTAAAACGTAAATTCAAAAAAACTTGGTTTGACTAAGACAGTGAATTCAGTTAATATTTAAATTGAAGTGTTTTATGTAGGCAGATAAACTTAAGCAATAAAAAACTATCAGAAGCAGTAGTGATGCACAAAATTATCGGCATGGTATCGGACGATATCAGCTGTAAAATTAGACATTGGACATTGGCCATTGTGTCAAAATAACTCACCGGTATAAAAGGCAAACCTGCAGCACAGCACAACGTCATGATGTGAAAATGTCAGTAGTGTGGAAGTTTTTTTTTAAAGTGTCGGAAACTGATAGCAAAACTGCTATTTGCAATGACTGCTCAACATCAGTGATACAAGAAGGAGCGACAGCAAAGTCCCTCAACACTTTGAACCTAATTAACCATCTCAAGAGCCACCATTCTGACCATTACGATGAGTTCATGGTGGCCAAAAGGAAAAGCGAGGGAGATGCCAACTGTGAAGGGAAGAAAACCCTCAACAGTAGTACATTCTGCAAACTTTGGATAAAAATTGGCATTGGTATTATTATTGTTGGCCAAATGAGTTTTAATACATCTGATATCGACCAAAAGTCCAATATCGTGCATCCCTAATTAGTTGTCTTTATTGGAAGAATTTATTGCAATTTTTTACTCTGGTGGAAAAGACGAAGAAGATGACAGGAAGTCAAAGCAATGCAGTGATTTACCCAAAGATACAATGGCAAACTCAGACAGGGTAAGAAGAAGTCTGTTTTCAGAACATCCTCATCTAATGAAACTCATTAGACCATAAACTCCTACAAACTTGGCAGAAACTTAGACAAGATCAAACTTTTTCAGTTGTTGCTCAAATATGTTGACATACATTGCCATTAAATATTTGCAACCTGTTTTTAAAAACACATTTTATGTTGTGGTTCCTTGTCTTTTGTTTATCTTTGTTTTTCGATTATCGTACGTTGGGAAAACATTATGATGATTATCGTACATTGGGAAAACCCAACGTACGATAATCATCATAATCATCAACTGCCACCTACTCTGTCTTGTCACTCTGCACGTGTCTTAATGTCAAGATATTGACATTATATACTGACCCACTTTATAAAACAGTCAACCGGTTCCCTCTCATGATGGGAGGTAAAGACTTTTCTTTGAAAAACATGAAAGCCACAATCTGTTCTTTGCCATGTTTCATCCAACATTTTGTCGAAATGGAGGCAGATACGAGCAAGTTTAAATCCACAACTTATCTAGTCTCCAACCCCGGACGGTCATGTGAGGAAATCAGTTATTAGAGCCACCTGATAGCCGGACCCCCAGGGCTGTTCCTCCTCCATTTACCAGCTCTCCTAATCCACCGCTAATGGTTAGCAATGGGGTCCAAAAGGGAGATTCGAGTGTTGGTGTGTGGAAATCCCTGCTGGAGTGGGAGTGTCGCGCTTGAGGAAGTACTCAGCGAAGCGCGCCAGAGAGAGCGACGGGACCCTCATGCCATGTGCGCCGCCACGCTCAAGGTGACCCGGCAAGACAAATTTAGCAGCCGCGCACCCGCGTGCACGCTCAGCCGCAGTGAACACACAACTCCGATTGTGATCACTGGGAGGAGTGGGGGGGAAGCTGTGCTGTGAAGATGGGATCTTCCCTTTGGAAAATCTCCCAAATCTGTTATGTCGTTGAGGTTAATTTGCTGGGTGCCCTCAGTTGTTGCAGTTGTTATGAGTTCTGTTGTACTCTGGAATAGGGATATCTGACAGAGGAACTTTTGGTTGGAGTTGACAATGACACAGCGGCAGAAGGGAGATACCAACAGAAACAAAAGAGCTGAGAGGAGTGTTTGGCAACAGTAAATTGCTACAGGCATTGAGAGCGACGGCGCAGAAGTGGTGGAAGAGATGCGATACAGCACGATTGTACATAAATTGCTAATTAAATGTTTCAGGGTTGCAGCCGTGTAATTTCCTTCATCAGCTGATAAGAGACTTAAAGGTTTGTTCTCCCAGATTTCCTCCGAGTGCTTTGGCCTCGGCTTTGTTAGCCTTTGATTGATGACTTCATGTCATTATTTCCCAGGTCCAACTTTTTCATGTGGAATTATCGCCACACTCAGGCACAATGGGTTCAGGGAACCGTGTTGTATCGCCTCATTGTTGGAGCCCCGGGGCCCGGGGTCATGTTTTGATGTGATTTGTTAGCAAGCGTGTAAGTGTTAGGGGTTGGAACTTTGACCTTGTTCGTGTCTGAGCGGGTTGCTAGTGTCAGCCCGGAACAATGGAGGGGTGACACCGTAGACCGGTATGTTGTGGTCGAAGCTTTTGCCCCACGGCACCTGGGCCAATCTCTGGCCAGCGGTGCTACTAGCATAATAAACCGTTAGCTAAAAGCTGCTTTAACCCCATTTTCATTCAGCAATTCTTTTTAGAGAGATATTATTTCCCCGTTAACTGAATGCTAAAGATAACTTCAGACTTGTTCACATGCACATATGGGAATCAAAAAGTTGATAGCGTGTCATGGTAAGGTTGAACATATTACTAAAGACCAACAGTGTCAGCACTAAATAATATATTTAGACTTTTACGATGTTGTACACTGATTGTAGGTTTAAATTACTGCATCCAAGTATTCCTTTGTGATTGTGATATTGCCCTCACTGGTACTGCGGTAGTAACTACAGACCGCAACATCACATAACAAACAGCGTCATGAAGACCAAGGAACACAGGAGACAGGTCAAGGAAAACGAAGTTTATAGTAAGGTTAGATTTTAAATAATCTCACAAAGTAATGTTTAATCAATCATCTGAAAATAGGGAAAGTATGACATAAACTGTAAACCGAGCATGAAATGACCGGCTATAGTGACAGCATGGGGTAAGGACAGCAATACGCAGAGAAGATTCCTAATGTTCATCTGATCACCAGATGAACATTTTTGCTTGTCAATCACTCAGTCACTGCAATAACTAGTTAACGCAACATGATACAATTAGTTTGGTTTGGAAGTTGTTCTTCAAACAGTAGAAAAACCCTAAACAAACAGCCAGAGATGCAACGGAAAGCTTTGGATCAAAGCATATTAAGGTTTGGAGTGGCTTAATCAAAGTCCAAACATAGATCCAATTCAGAATTAGTGGCAAAGCTTCAAAATGATTGTTCCGAAATGCTTCCCTTCATTTCTGACTGAAGTTAAACTATTCTGCAAAAAGCAATGCTCAAAAATACTTGTCATGGGGGTTGATTCTACAAAGCATTTACTTTCATACAAATGAATATTTACACTTTGCAATTATGCATTTCTTTATCTTGGCTGATCACGTAAAAAAATCCAGTTAATACATTGAGGTTTGTGGTCTTCATTGGAAAAAAATGTGAAAAAGTTCGAGAGGTATCTGTTTTCGGTATCGGTTTTTCAAAGCGATTTATCTGTGATGACCTCGGTTGTCGCGACAACACCTCGCCTTTTGTCATTTGAGAGGATAATAATGCGCCTGTTTTAGACCCAAAAGGGGGTAAGGAGAGAAAAAAAGGTGCTAATCTCATTGAAGAGAGTGGTTAAAAAAGAAGATTGTTATTAATATCAAATCAGAGGCAGTGTAGCGCGAAATGCTCAATCTAAACCGTAGGGACGTCGGTTGAGGAAGCACTAAATGTGGACTGACCTCCTTAACCCAGCCACCAGGATCCTTTTTGCGGTAATAAATAATAGAGGATTGGTTGGGTCAAGCGCGGCACCAGTTGGGTGCCCTCTCCTCCCACCCGAGGTGTCCATATCCTGATCACCGCCGAACGACACAATACGCAATGCGTCCCAGAGGCCTCAATCAATTATTGATGCCTGATGAGAGTGGGGGCCAAGACAATCTCCCAACTTCTAACTTGTTGGCGATATTACAGTAAGATTGAATGGCGTCGGCGTGCGTGTTGGACCCTCCGGGTTAATTGTGGTTAAGCGTCGCTTGTGCGCTCGCCGCGCAATTGCCACCCAGCGCAGCTGAGATGAGGCCAACCTCCGAAATGGGAGCGCTTTGAAATTGCTTCTGCATGTGGCTTTTGTCCCATTAAATGGTAAATTTATTAAAACCCAATCTGAGCAAAAGCGCGCGATCTCACTTCAGAAATCCTCTT